>WHUY01000032.1:0-634062 GCA_015179035.1 Tirmania nivea
TTAGCTCCTGTCTTCATTAAATATTCTCTCTTGTATCTGAATATTCTTGCCGATAAAGAATATATTGTTTGTATTTCATACCTTTGGATGATTGTCAATAGATAATCAGGATTTAAGTTTCTTATCCCTATTTCTGACAATTTCATAGCGAAATAATGTACCGCTTATTTTGATATTCATATAGTCCTGATTATGGGATATCCCTTATGTATTGTTTTTGATCGCGATACTTTTTTCATATCATTATACTTCCAGGATTGGGCTAGGAAGAATGGAATCAAATTGGAACCGTCTACTGCGTATCACCCTCATACAGACAGACAATCTAAGATCATGAATAAGGAAATCTTGCAAGTAGCAAGAATGTGTAAAGTCGAAGGATCTGATTGGCTACATAAATTACCTGAGATTCAGTTAAAGTTGAACTCTAGATATAATAGTGCCAGAAAAAGTAGTCCCTTCATAACTTTACTAGGAATTAGCATGCACCAAGGAGCCTCCCTGCTACCTTGTCCTATCAATACATTTGCACTAGTAAATGAATGCTATAACAATACTTCATAGGTACTCTATGATACCAAGAAGACACAAGCAATACAAGCGAACAAACGTTATAATATAGTTAAGTTCTTAGTTGGACAATAGGTCATATTATCCTTAGAAAACATAAACATACCAAATATTTCACCCAAGTTAAAACCTCGATAGTTAGGCTCTTTCTCGATTATATCTACTAATCATGCTCGAAATAATTATAGTCTGGACTTATCCCCTTAACCTGACCTCAATCTCATACATGATACCTTTCATATTTCAAAACTCAAACTATATTATCAAAACAATTATAATCAATTCTTTAACAAACAATCTCTGGAACCGGGACTAATTAATGATGATCGATATGAAGTTGAAAAAGCATTAGAATTCAGAATGGCACTATAATCTGCTAAACGTCAATACAAGGTTAGATAATTAGGATATACTCTAGAACATGATTCCTGAGTAAATACTAAAGATATTACTACTGAAATCCTTCAGGATTTCTGGGTTAGAGGAAGTCTAGAAGACACCTTTAAGAAACGACGTACCAAAAGAGGAAACTAAAGACCTCGAACAAGAGATGAAACTCGAGCTCTTATTCAACAAGAACGGGACCATGTTATAAACAAATCCCCCAATGATATATATATTAATACCAACGTACTTTAACTATCCCTTAAGATAGGACGTGTGGAAGCTAGGATTGCAGAATAGAATTACTAATATAGTAAAATCTGTTCAAAGTAGGCAAGTATAATAAAAGATATTATTTCTTATTATTTTATTTATCTCATATTTTCTATATCTGTTATCATTCCATAACTATCGAATCTAGTAGTTAGTTATTCAGTGGAACTGGCTGTCTCGAGTACACCCTCAAGGATGTAGCACACCCCTAGCATAGCCCTATTCTTATGACTCATGTATTTCCTATAACTCATGTATTTCTTATGACTTATATTTCCTATGACTCATGTAGCACTACTCTATAGCAAGTACCATATTCTATGTATTCTACACTATTAGATATGTTATTGAACAAGTATAAAAGGAGTACGAATTCCCCTCTGGAATCTCCTCCTGAGACTACTCAGACAGACTACAACTGACTACAGATTAGTTAGTTAGCAAACAATCTAAGTGGAGATTATACCTATTAATTAATATTCCTAATAGAACTCTCTACTTGATAACCACTATTCTTCTAAGGCAATCTCTTAGAAGAACTGGTATATACTTACATCTGTTCTAGCAGATATAGATTATATCAATGGTATCGAATGACTACTATCTAGTATTATTCATTATAATTCCACAATAAGTTAAGAATAGTATAACTAATTATTGGCTCATATTATTTGAGACAGAGCTTCCGAGTTTGAACACTATTGAGCTGAAATCTTAGACCTTACCAGAGGTTTTCAAGCATAGGCAACCCTCTTAGTCGAAGCCTAGAAAGCCTATAAAGTAGCTTAAGAGGCTTATCAAGCAGTTTTTAAGGGTGCAAAAGCTACCCATGAAGATCTAAAGTTATTACGATAGTAAGTAATTAAGGAGGTGGCAGCCCTCAAAGGCCAAATAGTAGGGTAAGAAGATATTATTAAGCAATTAACAGTATCTATTAGTGAAGTATTAGACAAATAGTGGGAATCACTGACTGACAAACTTACTTAAGATACAGGAGCAATTATTAACATAGCTAAAATCAAATTTAATATAATTAAAGCTGATATAGGTAATATAAGTAACTGAATATAAAAGGTAATTAAATAAGAATAGGATAATCACATCCAGAGCTGTAAGACAAATAGGAAATCAGTTGAGACTCTTTCTTACCTAATTCAAACTCATAAATAAAAGTTCAAGAACTTATAAGATTTTCCAATCAAGCAATCTACCATAAAGTATACTTAATCAAATAGTATAGATAGTTTTATTCACGATGTCCGCTTTGGTCTAGTAGGTAATCTAGTACCACTACTACTACCACCTCTACTACTACTATCTCCTCCTTACCCAACTAAGAAGACTAAGGTTCTTTCTAAAAAGAAAGAACCTTAAAATCTCCTACTATCTCTGAAGTTTGATGAGACTTTAAGTAAGCTAAAGGAATTCCTAATGAAGGTAGACCATACCTTTGAACATATACCACTAATATATTTTATACATAGTGAAAAAATCCTGTTTATAGTACATCTACTTATAGAAGGTACAAGCACCTAGTATTATACTAAACAGTATAAATAAATACTAGATACTAATTCTGGATAGGTTGAATAGAGTATATTCAATATTGTTAAGCATAAATTTATTAATGCCTACCAGAACCCATACAAGTAACGTAATACAAAGGTCTCTCTTTAAAAGGAGTACCAAAAGAAAGGTGAGGCAATAAAGGATTTCATTATATGGATCAGGATTCATTAGTTAGTAGTGGAACTACTACAAGAATAACTCTGGGAGTATCTAATCGTAGCTATTCAACTTAAGACCAAAGCTCATATGGTTTGAGTTAGTACTGACAAGGACATCCTTGATAAAGTACTAGTTAGTATAGAGATATGTTTTCAAGCAATTGCTAATGCTGGATCTCAGGTAGAGTATGAGAAAGTAAGGGAGATATATGCATAGAGCTAGTTCCATCAGAAAGAATAGGCTACTAGTGCGAAAAAGGAAGTAGCTCTCACCCTTAAGACTAATGAGAAGAAGTCCGAGAATCTTATAGACTGAATCTCAAAGCTAAAGCAGAAGGCGAAAACTAAGCCTGATGCTAAATCCAAACTTAAGTCCAATACTTTCTCTAAGAAGGAAAAAGAGCCTGACTAGGACAAGATCATGTATACTATATAGCAGGCTTAGAAGAAAAACATGTAGTATATCAAATATGGTGATAAAAACCATATAATGGGTAACTACACAGTTAGATAGAAACTATCAGTAGAGTCTAAGAGAAAGGGTAAGGCCAAAGAGAAAGTTAAGAAGGTAGTAACAGTAGCAGCCCTAGTAGAGCTACTTAAAGTTTCTTTTGATTGAATAATCAGTAATAATAAGTTGGATTATAGAGAAAATTCAGACTGTTAGAGATACAAGCTATCTAGTATATTAGGTCAGATAGTCTTATAGGATTGGTTTTCTATTTGTATTGTAAAAAAAGGCATCTCTATTGGTAGTTGGAAGAAGGAATATGTTGAAGAACCTATAGATATTGACTCCACTTTCATTAGTTCTGTTTCTCATAATTTGTCTTCTTCTGCTTTTCTTTTTTTACAAAACATAAAAAAAGGGACAAAAAGAAAAGTTGATGATGAGGTAGCTCCTCTTATTGACGAACTCCCAAAAAGACTATAAAAGGTTATGGTACTGGATATTTCATTGGATAGAATTAAGAATCTCTCTTTGGTAGGAAAATTAGGTACAAAGGTATTAAAGTCTGATAGGTTAAAGTTTCTTATCTCTATTAAATTATCTTGGATGTATAGAGGAATAAAAAGGGAACTTTTTATTAATGCTTTACTTAACAATAGTATAGAAGCCACGATTTTCAATTCTGATTTTGTTGAATAGATAATATTACCTTGGATTAAAAGGAAGAAAAGACTGAGATTAGAGAGCACTAATGGCTCAATTCTCAAGAGGTCTGGTATAGTATAGGTTTAGAACTTATAGATAGAAGTCTTTGATATAAGATCAGAGCGAAACAAAACTCTTAATCTAGTAACTAAGGTTATATGCCTCGAACTAGATCTTCTACTTATTTTGGGAATGGATTGGATAATTGCTAATTGTGATAAGATATGAGATACTACTCCTTATGGACTCGAGATTAAGAAAGTATTAGAAATTGAGGAGATTACTGATTTTACTGACTTTGATGAAGTACTTGTAGAGACTCAATATATCAGACTTATTAAGATTAGAGAATGGAATTATCAGAAGTTTACTAATAAGGATATTTGTAAAGTTATAAAAATAACTGCAATTAAAAACCTTAAAGAACTTACTGATCGATTGCTATCTCAATATAGGGATTTTATAAAAATCTTTGGAAAGGAGATGCAATCTGCTCTTCTCTCTCATAGTCTACAGGATATGATAATCGAGTTGGAAGAAGAGAAAAGTCCACCGTCAGGAAAGTTATACTCCCTCTCCCCCAATAAATTAGAGCTTCTCAAAGAATACCTTAATAAAATGCTCTGAACCAGTAAGATTAAGCTAAGCAAAAGTAGTGCTAGGACTTCTATTTTTTTCACTAAACAACCAAATGCCAAGCTTCAAATAGTCATGGACTATAGAGGTCTCAATACTATTATAAAGAAAGATAAGTATCCCCTACCACTTATAACTACTTTTATAGAATAAATTGGTACTTTATAGATTTTCTTCAAACTCAACTTAAAACTTAGGTTTAACTTACTAAGAATAGCAACCAGAAATGAGTAGAAAATAGCATTTAAGACTAGATATGGGTTGTACGAGTATACAATTATGCCTTTCGGGCTAACTAATACTCTATCTATCTTCCAATAATATATTAATAATATTCTATCTAAGAGAATCGATCAAGGAATTGTTGTATATATTGATAATATCCTTATATATACTTAGACTGAAGAAAAACATATCGAGCTTATCCGTTAGGTACTGCAGAAGCTAATGGAGAATAATCTTTGTATTAATATTGATAAGTATATCTTCTATATCTGGGAGGTAGAATTCGTAAGATTTAAGATCAGTACTAAAGGGATATAAATAGGTCAGAAAAAAGTCAAGGACATCCTTGTATAGTAAGCCCTTTAAAATATCAAAGAAGTATAGAAGTTTATTGGTTTTGCTAATTTCTATTACTGGTTTAATAAAGGCTTTAGTAGTTTAGCTCTTTCGATTCAAATTCTTATATACAATAAAGTTCTTTGGAATTGGACATAGCAGTATCAAAAGGCCTTTAATAAGCTATAATATAGGTTTACTATAGCTCTAATACTATGCTATTATTATCTCAAATAACTAAAGATAATCAAGATAGATGTATCCAATCTAGCAAAAGCTAGTATCCTATCTTAAAAGGAACCAGATAGTTATTAGTACCCAGTCACTTACTACTCAAAGCACTTTATCTCAACAGAGCTTAATTATAATGTCTATGATAAGGAAATAGTTGTAATTGTCAACTACTTTTAGGAATGAAGATACTTCTTGATAGGTACCCTTGAGGAAATAATTGTATATATAGATCACAAAAACCTTGAGTACTTTAATTCCATAAAGTTACTTAATTGAAAGCAGACTAGATGGGTAGAAATACTAAGCCAGTTCAATTTTAGGATTATTTACTATCCAGATAACAAGAATGGCAAAGCTAATGTATTTTCCTATCAAGTTGATCCTGACCTCAAAGAAGGGAGGGAGAAACAAGACTATATGATTTGGATATTCAAACCTAGTCAATTCTAACTAGGTTTAGATGAAGAGGTACTAGTAATATACTGAATTATAGTAGTAAAGGCCTCACAAATAGAAGAATCAACTTGGTTGAAGAAAATCCTAGAGGCTGGCCTCATGAATGAGAAGTGGTTAGAGATTTAAAATGTATTGAAGTTTAGCAAGGAGTATTCTAGTCTTAAGTATTATGGTTTAGAAAATAATATAGTAACCTATAAAAGATGTTTGTATATTCCTAACAACAACTCACTCAAGCTAAAGGTAGCATTCCAAAGCTATTATGCTAAAGTTGTAGGATACTTTAAATATAATAAGACCCTTGAACTAATAATATGAAACTACTACTAGTCGAATATGAAAGATTGAGTACATGATTATATCTATATTTGTGATACTTACCAGTATAACAAAATAGCACGATACAAGAAATATAGTAAGCTCGTATCTTTTCCAATTTCTTATAGGCTGTGGGAATATATTTTGATAGATTTCATTACTAATTTACTTTCAGTTAAGGGGTATAATTAAATGTAGGTTATTATCGATTAGTTTACTAAAATAATATATTTCATTCCTTTGAAGAACCGGAAGACTAAAGAGTTAGCTAGAATATTTGTCAAAGAGGTGTGGAGACTACATGAGTTACTGAAGAGGGTTATTTCGGATAGGGACTTAGTATTTATAAGTTCGTTCTAGAGAGAAGTTATATAGTTGCTAGGAGTTGAGTTAGATAAGTTCTTAGTATATCATCTTCAGACGGATAGTCAAACTAAATAAGTCAACCAGATCCTAGAGTATTATCTATAGACCTATTGCTGTTGGGATCAGGATGACTGGGTTGAGTTACTTCTATTTGCCGAATTCTGTTATAATAATACTGTCTACTCTAGTACTAAATACAGTCTTTTTTATATAGCATATAGCCAACACCCTGAGAATAACTTCTAGAACCCAACCGAGGTCTCAACCAAATCTAACAACTCTGAAGTAGCTAAGACGGTCGAAACTCTGGATATAATGAGAAAGGCTATAAAGGAGAATATGAAGGCAGCATAGGCTTATATGTTAACATACTACAATCTTAAGGTAACAAAGAAGGAACTGATATTTAAAGTAGGAGACTAAGTTATGGTCAACTCTAAGAATATTAAAACTAAACATCTGATGAAAAAGCTTGATTACAAACTTCGAGAAAAGTTTAGAATCAAACAATTCATTAGTATTTATACTTATGAGTTAGAACTTCCCTTGAGCATAGGTAAAATATACCCCATCTTCTATATCAGTCTGTAGGAATCTTATCACCTTAATATAATTGCTGGCAGATATTCACCAACTCTCTCTCCCGTTAATCTCAAAGAATCAGAATACCAAATAGAGAAGGTTAGGACAAGTAACCTTCAAAAAGAAAGAGTGATGTACTTAGTTTTTTAGAAAAGTTACAATTCTGATAATGACATATAGGAACTATATGAGAACTTGAAGGATAGAGGCTCTGATATCGTTCGGAAATTCCATCTAGATAATCCTAGTAAGCTACAAGACCCTGATATTATCTTGTGAAGATTTTTTTTTTTTTTTCCCATTAGACTTTAGGTTTTTTAAATTATCTTTCATATATTTTTTTATTTTTTACCTGTATTTCTTATGCCATTTTCTGTCCCAGGGGTATAATAAGATATACGCAGCTGTGTTTCGGCTATTATATATGAGGACTGGTCCTCAAGCCCTATCTATAGTTATTAGTAGTAATACTGATTCTATTTATACGATTAATTAAGTTTTGGCGGACAAGAACTTTAAAGGGGGAAGCACTATCACAAGGTGACATCCAGCCCTACCATAGAAATATAAGCTCTTATAGAACGACCCTAAATATCCATAGAGACTTTAGGTATACTCATAGCAATATTATGTAAGTATTTCTAATATTTATCTATAAGAGACAAATATATGAAACAGGTATAAACCTTAGAGTAGTATATAACCATTATAGATAGTTAAGACCCTTATAGTACGCCCATAGACCCTTGAGAGAGCTACAGTTTGAGTTTCATAAGTATTCCATTAATGGTTCAATAATTACATTTAGATTAATATACTGACTATATATATATATACTAGCTATACTAGCTATTACTCTAAAGTTTTAGCTTTACTCTGAACTAAAGTTATTACTCTGAACTTTAGGAAAATAACTCGGTAAAAATAAATAAAATAATGAAGCTATGAGAGCATACTTTAGACCAAAGTGCATCCTATAATATTATAAGGAAGTACGTCTTAGCCTAAGGCTAAAGATATGTTTGAAATATAAAGTTCTTTGAATTTAATATTCTAAAGTTGTATCTAGACCTATTTATTATCCTAATTCTATTTTCGCAATCCATTTTATGATCGGAGTAATACTTATAAAGTTATAAGACCTTTAGTAAGGTTAATGAAATCTATAAGGAAGTTTACCTATTACTAATAAAAACTCTGTGAATAATATAGGTATCAAGAAGAATTAAGATTCTATGATCTTCTACCTACTGACGCCTATCTAATAATAATCTATTTGTGATCCATGAGTCTTTATTAATAAAGTTATAAATAGTTGAAAATTATTTTCAATAAATACTAGATACTATTATGTAAATACTATTACAAGTTCAAATAAGATGACTCTATGATACTATTAGATATTGATTAGATAGTATCGGGGATATGTATTATATCAAAAATAGAAATCAGTTATCTTGGCTAAGTATTTTTTAGTAGAATAAGTTAGCTTAAGTAAAGTATATAAAACATATAAGCATAGGAATCTTCTTTATATTTGAGCTAGTAACCTATAATAACGAGTACAGATTATAACTTTTTTAATAAAGTTGTAAATAGTATAATACTTTGGAAGAAATTTGAAAAAGTGATGGGTAAGTATGTATTCCCCAAAATATTTTATTAAGAAATATCTACTATTATTATATATTATAAATAGTAAGAGTAGTTCTCGGTTAAATTTAATTCTACCATGAAAAGTATTTGAAAACAAGAATACCTCGAGTATACAAAGTCTATAAAGTTGTAATAAGAAATATTATTTCTTATTAATTTATTTATCTTGTATTGTTTTCTATATTTATTATTATTTTATAACTGCTGAATCTAGTAGTTAGCTATTTAGTAGAACTTGTCATCTTGTATATAAACTCAAAGTTATTGTACAGCCCCAGCATAGCCTTATATTTCCTATGACTTATATATTTCCTATGACTTATGTATTTCCTATGACTTATATTTCTTATGACTTATGTAATACTACTCTGTAGCAAGTACCATATATCATATATTCTAATTTGTCAGATACATTATTGAATAAGTATAAAAAGAGTATAAATTCTCCTTTGAAATCTTCTTCTTAAACTACTCAGACAAATAATAACCTATAATAAATCAGTTAGTTAATAAATAATCTAAGTAAAGATTATACCTATTAATTAATGTTCCTAACAGAACTCTCTACTCAATAACAACTATTTTTTTAAGGCAATTTCTCAGCAGAACTGATATATATAAATGTCTATTCTAGTAGATATAAATTATATAAATGGTATCAAATGACTACTATCTAATATTATTTATTACATTTTTTTTAACATCAAAAGTTAATCTTTATTACTCATAATCCCTCATCTCAAGGCCTAATTAACCTTAACAATACTCTTTTATACTTTTTAGTATAACAAATCTCGAATACAATAATAATATGATAAATTTAGCTAGCTATAACAACAACTAATAAGATATCAGATTGTCAACTGTAGTATAACTATAAGACTTAGAAGTAAGCTAAACAGAGCTTTAATAGGTAGTAGTTCCCTATATAAAAATATCCCACCTCTATTCTAGACACTTTTCCTAGTATTTTCAACAAATCAATTTGCACTCCTAGTAATCCTTAATACTATACTTCAAATAAAAAACATAGTACATAGATGAAAAATCAGTACTATAAGTTCTAGGAAGAATTAGTACAATAAAGAAATAATTATCATCCTATAGCTTACGAACTGCCTCCTCTATACTAGACAGTATTTCAAAGAAAGTATTATTTTCACCTAAGATAATACTAGACCTAAACATCTCAATAAAAGTCTCAACACTTTCAATATCTACTTTAATATAATAATCAGAAAATAAAATACTCTTGCCAGATAACTTAGAAATAGAAGACGAATCAGGTCTGTAAAATATATTCAGACTCTGTCAAGCTACCACACCATTATCACTATCAATTAAGCCAATATTATCCTCAGTCGAATAGATATCCAGCAAATCTTTTTCAATAACGCTGCCAAAATAATAAGATACTAAAGTGAAAAAGTAACTGGTAGATCAAATCTATTGATCTAATTTAATAGGTTGTAGAGTAATAATTGATATTAAAGTAAACTTAAAGAAGAATTAGCATCAGACAGAATAGTATTTGCAGCTAGAAGACAGACTAAAAAGTCAAAATATTTGACTATGGTACTTAAAGAAATTTAAGAATTAGTCAAACATACTTCTAAAAAGACTAGAATCATCAACTCTACTATAGAAGGAGAAATAGATACAAGTTATAATAAAAAAGTAATTTTGATATATATATCTAATTATCTATTAGAGTATGAAATTATATTTGAAATAATTCTTCTCTAAGTATCAGAAATATTTTTGAAGGAATATATACTATATATATATAAAATTCTGAAATATATATAAATCTTAGAAGTGATACAGGAATATTATCCTGTAGATATTAGACTCTTAATAGAAGTAATAGTAAGATACTATTTATAGCAAATGCTATATCTATTTAAAGAAAAGGGTTTAGAATTAGGAATTTTTCTTAGAAAAGAATTAAAAAAACTATTGGTAGAACTTTTGAAATAGAAGTATTGGTTTATAGAAAATTGGGATAAATTAATAATCTTTATACTAAGTAGTACTCACTTGAAAGAAATTCCTACTTTAGTAAAAGATTGGTTTAAGCCAATCCTAGAATTACCTAAAATATTTGCTTAAACTCTAACAAAGGATAAAGACAATAGTTAAGAATTTATTTAAAAGAATACTATATCAGTATAAAAAGCAGAAAGCTCTAACTCTCCTTTATTTTTTCCAAATAAAATATAGGAACTATATAATAATAAAGAAGATAAAGATAATAATAGTAATAGTAGAGAAAATAAAAATACTGATCAATAATAATAATAATAATTTAGAGTATAAAGTAGACCAGACAATAATAATCTAAGTAATAGCTCTGATTTAGATAATAGTATCTCATTAGTAACTAGTCTACCTAAATAAAAAAAGATTCAATAAGGCAAATTGGTAGAATATTAATAGTAGGAATCTACTATAGGAATAATTTTAGTAAATAAGCTCACTATTACGAATCAGTCTCAGAGAATCGCCTATGACATGGGTGAAGTATTTTATCCGGCACTCTAGTAAACGGTTACATAGGCGTCGCACTCGTAGGGGTATTGCATGTGTGATCGAGGTAGCGGGAGACTCGGGCAAAAGCTGAGTCGACAAGGAACGGAGGAGCGGAGTAGTCTAGACTACACTCAAGTAGGGGGTAAACGGGATATTATTTCTAGGTACAAGGAGGAGAACAAGTTGTTGCGTGAAGAAGGAAATACATAGCAGAAATCAGCCCTTTTTATAGACAATTCAGTTTCCTTCTTGAGAGTCGTACCACTGGCTGGTATGACTATCAAAGTATCCCAATTCGAGTCATAATAGAAGGATGCGCAAGTAATACTTGAGAAGCGCACTAATAAGGTTCCCGGAGTGCAAATTCTTCAACACTAATAAGAAGGGGTGTAGAAAAATAGTGAATAAGGGTAGTACAAGAGGATCGATTTCTTATTTGAGAGTCGTGCCAGTACTGGCATGACTCTCGCGGTTCAAGGAAAGTGAGGGTATCCGACTAGACTATTCTAGTCGATTCCCTAGTTAAGCGAGTACTTAGTTTGGACTTCCGGGATGCGGTCGGTAGCCGAACTAGTCCAGAATAGGGATCGGGTGTGAGAATGATCGACGAGCGTCGGTTCCAGGGAATCGGTCCTTAGCTAGCATGCTAATGCCAACAAGTATGCAGGTTGCCGATATGCAACAGGGGCCGGGGATTGACAAGGTCGGGTTTGTAATAGTAGCCCTCTCTCTGAGGACAAGCTCCTGTGAGTCATGGTCGAGGTGTTTAGTTCTACTTATTTTGGTAGAGTTCGAGGTCGGGGTTTTGAGGGGTACGAAGCGTGGAACTTTTTCACAGTGCTAGGTGCGTTCAAAAACAAGACAGCGGGTTCTCAGGTAAGTTCATCATAACCTACCCATCAGGCGAGATATTTAAAGGATCGACCTCAGAAGCACGAATCGACTATTTCGTCGACTTCCCACTCAAGTTCGTCTTCGATAATAATAGGGGGTGAGGGTGGCTGAGTTTGGCCAGGCAAGGGGTCTGTGGAGGCGGGTTCAAGGAGCGAGACGTAGAAAACAGGGTGGATTTTTATCGAGGCAGGGAGATCAAGTTTATAAGCATGAGACGAGATCTTCTGGATAATTCGAAACTTACCGAGTTTCTTAAAATCCAACTTAGTTGAGGAGCGTATTGTCTTGACATGCCGGTGGAGGAGCCATACTTCTTTGCCGATGTCCAGCTTAGGTGGGGGAATGCGAGACTTGTTAGCTTGTTCTGAATAGGTTGCCTGAGCCCAGATCATTTCGGATCTGAGATGAGTATCGAGTTCTGCAAGACGGTCTGCATATTCCTTAATGATAGTGGGTGCTGGGAGTTTTACTGCAGGGTTCGGGTTGATCTGATAGTGAGGGTTCTCGCCATACATAGCTTGAAAGGGTGTGATGCCAACAGAGGTAGACAGAGTATTGTTATACGAGAATTCAGCTATAGTGATTAGTTCAGACCAGTTATCTTGTTGGTAATTACAGTAGGCTCGTAAATATTGTTCCACAATTGCATTAATTCTTTCAGTTTGGCTATTAGTTTGGGGGTGGAAGGTGGTAGAAACCTTTTGCTGAATACTAATAAGCAATGTGAGGGAACGAATGAATTTGGAGACAAATTGGGTACCATAGTCGGAAACAATTAAATCAAGAATTCCATGAAGTTGGAAGATATTGTCAAAGAAGAGCTTGGCAATCTGTTTGGAACTGACATCAGTTGTAGTAGGAATATAGTGAACCATCTTAGAAAGTCGATCAACTACTACGAGTAAGGTGTCAAATCCTTTAGAGATAGGGAGTCTTGTGACAAGGTCAAGGAAAACGGATAACCATTTCCAAAAGAGGACTTGCAGGGGTTTTAGGAGGCCGTAAGGGGCATGGCGAGCAGGCTTAATCCGGGTACATGTATCACAGTTTCAGATGTATTGAGCGATAGCTTGGCACATTTTTGGCTATCAGTAGTCCCGTGAAACAAGCTTATAGGTTGCCGCGAGACTAGGATGTCTAGTAGCGGGGTGATCATGACAGTTGCGAAGGATTCAGAGATGAATATCTGGTGAGTTGGGAACATAGACAAGATCGTTGACGAGGATAAGTCCATTGGAGATCTTGCACTTGGATAAAGGGACTACGGAGTGTTTCTTGACCTTTGTCTCAAGAGCAAGAATAATTTCTTTAATAAGTTTGTCAGATTTCAGGGCAGTGAGAATATCCTTATTATTTGCAACCGAGGCTGCAGAAAGGGAGTATTTTTCAGGGGGTATAAGGGCTTACATTGGGCGACCGCGTTCATCCCCCTCTTCAGGGAGATCTCCAGATCGTCTTGTTAGTGCATTGGCTTTTGTGTTCTGGCTACCAGGCCAGATGATAATCTTAAAGTCATATTGGGCTAATTCTTATGCCCATCGTACTTGTCACCATGAAAGAAGAGCTTTAGAAGTGAATGTTTGTAGATTATAGTGGTCGGTAATGATGGTGAAGGGGCATGGGAGTTAGTGAAGATAGATATACTATTTCTCAAGGGCCAAGATAATTGCGAGGAGTTCTTTATCCCCAATTCCGTAGTTACATTCAGCGGGGGACATTTTTTCAGAGATAAAGGCAACAGGGTGAAGTATGAGTTTCTCGTTTTCTAGGTGCTTCTGGAAGAGTATCCTAGAAGTGACGTAGTCTGAAGTATCGGTTTCTACAAGGGTTTCAAGGTCGGGGTTAAAATGTCGGAGGACGGGGGTAGAGGTAAAGGCCTTTTTGAGAAGGCTGAAAACCTTCTCACATGTAGCGTCCCAAGCATAGGGGATATCCTTTCGGAGCAGGTTAAAGAGGGGTTGGCAGAGGTGTGAGTATTTATTGATGAAGCATCAGTAGAAGTTGGTGAATTTGAGGAAACACTGAACGTCCTTCACTGATTTCGAGGTCTCCCAGTTGAGAATGGCATTGACTTTCTCGGGGTCCATTTCTAGGCCTTGTTCAGAGATAATAAAACCAAGGAATGTGGTTTTATTGACAGAGAATTCACATTTCTCTGGTTTGATGAATAGTCTAGCCTCTTTCAGCTTTTGTAGGACTTTCTGTACCTGTTCCTTGTACTCTTTCAAGGATTTTGAGTAGATCAGGATATTGTCTATATAGCAAATACAAAAGACATCAAGGTATTCTCAGAGTGTGTCATTCATAAACCTTTGAGCTGTAGTTGGAGTATTAGTTAATCCGAAAGGCATAATGAGGAATTCAAAGAGTCCGTAGTGGGTTCTGAAAGCGGTCTTCTATTCGTCACCTTCCCTGATCCAGATTTGGTTGAAGCAGGCTTAGAGGTCGAGACGGGTGAAGTATTTGCAGCCACGAATTTAGTGAAGGGTTTCTTCAATTCGTGGTAGGGGGTTTCGGTCCTTGATTGTAATATCGTTGAGGGCCCAGTAATCGACACAAAGATAGAGGGAACTGTCTTTTTTCTTGACAAAGAGGATAGGAGACGCTGCAGAAGAAGAACTGGCTCGGATAAAGGATTTGGAGAGATTCTCATTAATCTATTCCTTGACCTTCTTTAATTCAGCATCTGACATAGAATACATTCATCCAAATGGAGGTTTGGCTCCTTCTTGAAGTGGAATTGTATGATCGACATATTGGTAAGGGGGTAAAATTCGAGCTTCTTTTTCAGAGAAAAGGTTCAGATAGTCATGGTATTCGAGGGGGATAAGTTTGGTAGCTAGTTCTGGGTCATCATCATCGTCGTCTTCTGGAGATGCGTAAATTACAGTAATGCATAACTGAGACTCTGGGTCTTTGATAGCTACTCGAAAGGCAGCTCAGGAGATAACCGAGATTCGGAGGGGGTTCAAGGTGTTTCTGGGAGGTTCTCGGTGGGTCGGTATTCAAGTAGGCAGGCAATGAGTGTGGCAATACCCTGAGGCAAAGGCGATGGTATTATAAGTCCAGTCGATTGAGGGATTGTGAAGTCGGAGCCATGGTTTCCCAACAATCAGGTTCCAACCAGCTAGTTTAGTAACATGAAAGGTCAGAACCTCCAGATGCTAGTTGATCATGAGTTTTAGAATGCAGGTATGGGTGATTTGCCCCACTAGGGAGTGTTTACCATCAGCAAGTACAAGATCCTCAGGTTTCAGCTTTAAGTTCAAAGGCAAGTTCATGTTCAAGGCAAAGTCAAGGTCGATAAACTGGGAGCTTGCTCCCGAGTCTACTATGCAAGTGGCTGAATGGTTTTCATTAACTAGGCAAGGCAAGATAAGTGGATCCTCAGATCCTAAGTCATGAGTAACAGAAATTGTGGAAACGATTAAAGCAAAAGCAAGGCGGTATTGTCGAGCAAGTCATCGATGAGTCTTATGAGAAACAATAGGTAGAACATAACCAGTTCCTTAGAAATGAACCTCTTCTAGAGTAGAAAATGAATTCCGACTAACAAAAGAAACAAGATCAGGAGAGATGGCACCAGGAAGCATCCTGACGCTCTTCGAACTACCATCGTTATTGGAAGAGGACACTAGTTTTTTGGCACCTCAAAAAGGGCCTAGGGGCCGGAAGTTGCAATATCCGGTGGAGGAGTAGTACTAGCAGTGGCTAGCTTCTTGCTTTTTGCGGAGATAGGGCAATCGGTGGCCTAATGACCTGGTCCTCCGCAATACATGCAGAGTTTGTTATCTCGTCGGTATTTGCGGATTTCTTCCATAAGGGGGCTACATTTGCGAGAAATGGAAAGGTCCATAGGTCGAGGAGCAGTTCCAGTAGAGGTTGAAGGGGCCAGTTTTAGTGCCGAGGATTGTTGTCCGGATCCTGTGGTCTTAGAAGAGTCTCGTGATTAAAGCAGTTTGGTACGGTTATCCAACTTAATATAAAGTCGGATGAATTCATCAAAATCTTCAGGAGGAGAGGCTTGGTATGAGAGAGCTGTCCTGAGGCTGTGATTAGCTCCATTAGTAAAGAATGAAATTTTCGTTCAGTGGTCTAGGTTGAGAATTGCAGCATAAGTGGCAAATTCGGCATGGTAAGTGGAGCAGTCTTTGCCTCCTTGCTTAAGAGCAAGGAGCTTTTACTCTGCTGTAGCTTTTATATCCGGATCATCATAGGTATTTTTCAATGCTATTGTAAATTCGTTATAGGTGTCGAAGTCGATAGTTCCTCGGATCCGGTCGAGGTGTGGTTCGAACTAGTCTGTAGCGGAGCCTGTCAAGTAGGAGGCTACGTAGGCGATTTTTGTTGCATCGTTAGCATAGCGTATAGGGTCGGAGGAAAAGACTAGCGCTAGCTTGGTCATAAATCTGGTGAACTTAGACCTGGTACCATTAAAGTTCTCTGGTTCATGGAGCTTGGAAGCACGAGAAGAGGATTGTGTTGAAGTGACCGTCTATAGAGGCAAGCTAGGGGCGGTTACTCCATACTCGTATCCCCTATTGTAGTAGGCCCAACAGCATTCTGCTATTGTTGAGGTGTTGGTTATGGGAATATTGAAGATAGTCGGTATTCTATGACCGGAGTGTATTCCAGCTCCAAAGGCTTCATGGATGGGTGAATAAAGGGATGTTGGAGTCCCCGAAGGTATAGTAGGGAAAACAGAGGGAGGTGGAGGAGGGGCATTCCGAAGAGTATCTGCTAGAGTTCACCATTCGTCATCTTCGGAAGGTAGAGCTGTCTGAGCAGAAGATGCTATGGTATGTAGTGGAGACTATAGATCACGTAATAAAGTGTTACGAATTGGTCTCAGAAAATCACCTGCAACATGGGTGAAGTATTTTATTCGGCACTCTAGTAAGCAGTTACACAGACGTCACACTTGTAGGGGTATTACGTGTGTGATCGAGGTAGCGGGAGACTCGGGCGAAACCTAAGTCAACAAGGAACAAAGGAGCGGGGTAGTCTGGACTATACTCAAGTAGGGGGTGAACGGGATATTATTTCTAGGTATAAGGAGAAGAACAAGTTGTTGCGTGAAGAAGGAAATACATAGCAGAAATCAGCCCTTTTTATAAACAATTCGGTTTCCTTCTTAAGAGTTGTGCCACTGGCTGGCATGACTGTCAAAGTATCCCAATTCGAGTCATAATGGAAGGACGCACAAGTAATACTCAAGAGGCGCACTAATAAGGTTCCTGCAGTGCAAATTCTTCAATACTAATAAGAAGGGGCATAGGAAAACAGTGAATAAGGGTAGTGCAAGAGGATCGATTTCTTATTTGAGAGTCGTGTCAGTACTGGCATGACTCTCGCGGTTCAAGGGAAGTAAGGGTATCTGACTAGACTATTCTAGTCGATTCCCTAGTTAAGCGAGTATTTAGTTTGGACTTCCGGGATGCGGTCGGTAGCCGAACTAGTCCAGAACAGGGATCGGGTACGAGAATGATCAACGAGCGTCGGTTCCAGAGAATCGGGTCTTAGCTAGCATGCTTATGTCGGCAAGTATGCAGGTTGCCAATATGCGACAGGAGCTGGGGATTGACAAGGTCGGATTTGTAACACTCACTTCACCTAAAAAAATTAAAGGAATTAAGATTAATTTACTAGCAAAACTTGATGGCACTGATAAAAAATAGAGAGACTTATAATATTTTGACTCTTAGGCTATGGCAGTCCAACATTGATTGAAGATAAAAGGAATTGATTTAGAAAAGACTAAGGTATTAGAAATTCTAGGATTTCTACTTCAAGGAAATATACTCATAACTTATAATTAATATCTAAGAAATAAAGGAAAGAAAGCGAAATTCTTTGGCTTTATAATAGTACTTAAAGATTTTTTGATATTATCCACTAGTAAAGATATTTTATAGAAGCAATAGGAAACTGCTATACCTAATAAGGATAGATGATATATAGGTATCAAATAATTTACTAACTAACTTACCGAAATACAGATTAAATTGATTGATACTAAGAATAAATAATTAATATTAGAAGAGGTTAAAAAAAAGAAGTTTCTTAATTACCTACTTGTATATATTTTACCAACATTAATTCTCTTAATCAAAAATGAATAGATATATAACTAATTCGTACATCAGGTAGAGTTATATGAAGTGTTAAAGAAAGAAATTACTCCACTATATATACCAAATGGACCCTGCTAGTAAAATTGAAAATTAACTAATCAAAACTGAAATTAATAAAAAGACTATAACTGATATGGATTAAACTATAGCAATAGTAACAAACCTCCCTTTAAAACTAATTACAATAAATAAAAGGAATCTAATTGGGATATTATTACTAAAAAATTAGACAATAAGACAAAGATATAACTGATAAGAGATAAGAAATGTTTATACTATTAGAATCCTGAATATTCTTATAAGGATTGTAGGAAATAATAGAATAAGGTACTTTTACAAACTATAGTATAGGATCTTACTACAACCACTATATTAAAAGTCAATATAGAAAAAATTAAAGAATGACCCCTATCAATATAATTAATTGACTATAATAAAGTTTATATTAGAGTGAATGACTAATCAGCTTTAGTACTAATAAATCTCTAAACGAAGGGAGGTAATTTGATTAATTCTATATTTGTATACTTATACGAAATACTAATAAAGAGTATTAGGAAAATATCTTTAAATATAGCTTTAAAAGGATCTAAGGCAACAATTGATAAGATATATACAATCAAATTATATTGAACAGGATATATAGAAGAATATACCTTCTATGTAATATACCTCAATAGTTAGGATATGATTCTTAGGAAATTTATACTTACTAAAGTTCATACTATTATTCTTATAGGTTAGGAACTAATTACTATCTAGTCTGAAAATATTACTTATTTTCCTTTGAAAATATGAAAAGGTTCTAGAACTACTAAAAGTAGAATTAGAACTATATTTCTAGAAGTAACTTGTAAGATAGTTACAGATTATAGTGAACCAGACAGCTGGAATACTATTAGCAACATAGAAGATATTAATATAGAAGTTGATATTATGACTGTAGTCTCATCTATGTAAAAGTAATTTAATTTAATAATAGAATTTCCTAAATTATTTTTAAAAGAAATTCCATGGGATTTACTACTACTTAGAAAGGTTATCTACTAAATCAAACTTAAACCCAGAGCAACATATATACTATAATAGAGACTATTAAGCTATTGATTTAGGCAACAAATCCATAATAAAATTACTAGAGATGAAAGTATAAGATAAATTTACTGAGTAGAAAATAATACTAATATAGTCACTATATTCACTATCTCTAAAAAAATAAACTAGAAAAAGCTAGATTTATTAATAACTATCAAGACTACAATCTTATAATTGAACCAAACTATATACTACTACTTGATATCAATGAATTAATTGAACTAGTAGTAGTAAATCCTGTTTGGTCAAAGATAGACCTAGCAGATAGCTTCTATAATATTAGAATTGATCTAAAATCAGAGAAATACTCTATATTCTTAATATATTTAGGATATTATAAAAATAAAATTATATAATAAGTAGACCATAATATACTAGCTACTATAGTTCGAGCAATATATAAAGTATTTAAGGATAGAGTCTATAAGGATTTAATAGTTTATATTAATAATATTATTATTTTTACTAAGATCTATGAATAGTATATTATTACTCTCAAAATAGTATTGCAATACTTATAAGATGAAGGATTCTTTCTAAAAATAAGTAAATATCAATTCTTTATAGACAGACTAAAAATCTTAGGTTATGTTTTAACTTCAGATAGACTCCATATTAATCCCATAAAGAGAAGAACAATATTAATCTTTCCTACTCCTAAGAAGAAAAAAGACCTCTGAGGTTTTCTCAGAATTGTTAATTACCTTAGTCATTTTATTCCTGGCTTAGTATCTTATATAAGTATATTATCAGAATTACAAGAAGAGACTAAGAAATAAGAATAGATACATATACATAATATAGGATTTAAAAAACTGAAAGAATTTATAAATTCTCCTTATATTTTAAAACTCTAGAATAATGTATCTATTGAACTTAAATATTTAATTTATAATACTAGTGATATAAGTTTAGGATCTTGGATTGGCTAAGGCCCATTCACTTATATCAAACTATTATACTTTTACTCTAGAAAATAAAATCTAGCTTAATTAAATTATCTAATCTTCCAAAAGAAATTATTAGCAATTATTGACCTATTAAAATTTTTTGAACTATAACTCAGAGGTTATAAATTTACTATCTTTATAGATTATAAACTATTAGTCACCTTTCATATTCAAATACCTATAAGCCAAAAACTTAGATAATAGTAGGACCTCTTTATAGAATTTGATTGTAAAATTTAGTATATAGTAAGAAAGGAGAACTTAATAGTAGATACTTTATCAAGAAAATATAAATACTCCAATATTTTTATTACTGAGAATAATTATATTTTTACTAGTATTGACTCCTCTCCTTATCTCTATACTAATATCTTAACTTCTTCTTTATACTCTCTAGCTTCATTATCTAAAATAGTTTCTTGTAAAGTTATTAACTTCTAGCATATCAACTACAACTATAATAAGTATAAAAGAAGAGCTGTAGAGCTTGGACACTATTTTTGTTACCCTTACTATGAAACTGAAGTAGAAGCAGAAGACAATAATATGTATGAAATACTCAGCTATAAGTTGGAAGCCTCCAATATGGAATCTCTCACCTCTATTGATACTAAACTATTCAATAGGTACTAACCCAACAATACTGAAGAATCCAAGATAGACCTAGCTCAATTAGTAGTAATTAAGGATGAAGAAAAGGAGCCTTTGACTTCTCTATTAATACCAACTCCAATCAACATTATCCTCATCTATACCAACTATTAATAATATAAGTATATGTATTGGTCTGCATACTAATATTTTTACTATCCTATATATGGCAACTCTTATATAATATACAACTGCATATTTACAGTTGAAATTTGTACTATCTGCAATTCTCTGGGATATAGTAACCTCAACTGTACTCTTACGAATTCAGTTTTTCAGAAGAAAAAGGAATTCCTTAAGAACTGTTTAGATAATCTTAATATAGTCTAAGATTCTTATAAGAAACTAGCTGAATTAGTTTCTGCTTCTCCTTCCACCAACTCTCGTGAAGAAGTACTTAGTAACTATATAAGAGAAATCTGCCAAAATATACTAATCATACCTTAACAACTATAGAATTCTATACTAATTCTCTCTAGAAGTAATATCGATAATATCTTTCAAACTGCCATAGTCATTACTTATTCTTAGAAGTGAGTAGCAGTTGATGAAACTCCCATCATTATTCTCTTCAAATCATTCTAATCCTCTAGATAACATTATGATTTCTATAAATGACTTAGACATAATACCACTACTTGTAAAAAGAAGAAACTCATAGTTATTAATTTCAACTAATAAATTAAACCAACCCTTAATAGGCTTATTAATGATAAGTATATTATTGATAGTTAGGAAAATAATAAAGATTTCTTTATTATGTAATGGTTGGATCTAGGAGACAGAATGAAGATAATATACTAGATATATATAAAGGTATACCCTATCTAGAAGGATTATTATGATATCTCAAAATAGTACAAAGATTATAAGATTAGAGATGGATTCTTATATATCAAAAATATATATAGATAATAGAGATTAGTCTTATCTAGCACTTTCAATATTGAAAGTAAGAATTATCTCAAGCTAGTAATCAATGAAGTATATAAAGTAATAGCTTATAGTAGAATTGAAAAAATTATGAAATATCTTACTAACTAATATTAATACTAGTCCTTCTCTAAATCAGTTAAGGAGTATGTTAGAAGTTGCAATACTTATCAATGAACAAAGTATTCTAACAAACTACTTCTCAGACTTCTTACTCCTTTATATATACTAGAAAGATCTTAGTTGAATATTTCAATAGATTTCCTTAAATTAGCTCCTATCTTCATCAAATATTCTCTCTTATATCTAAATATTCCTTCCAATAAAGAACATATTGTCTATATTTTATGCCTTTAAATGATTGTCTATAGACAATTAAGATTTAAGTTTCTTATTCCTATTCCTAATAATTTTATAATGGAATAATATATTGCTTCTTTTAATATTTATATAGTTCTAATTATGAGATATCCCTTATGTATTATTTTTGATTATGATACTTTTTTTATATCATTATACTTCTAAGATTGGGCTAGGAAGAATAGAATTAAATTAGAACTATCTACTATAAATTACCCTTATACAGATAGACAATCTGAGATTATGAATAAGGAAATCTTATAAGTAGCAAGAGTATATAAAATCAAAGAATCTAACTAGCTATATAAATTACCTAAGATTTAGTTAAAGGTAAACTCTAGATTTAATAGTACTAGAAAAGATAGTCTTTTTACTATTTTACTAGGATTTAGTATATATCAAAGAGTTTCCCTACTACCTTATCTTATCAATATATTTGTACCAGCAAATGAATATCATAATAATACCTTATAGGCACTCTATGATGCTAAGAAGATATAAGTAATACAAGCGAACAAATATTATAATGTAACTAAGTTTTTAGTTAGATAATAGGTCATACTATTCTCTGAAAATATAAATATATTGAACATTTTACCTAAGTTAAAACCTCAATAGTTAGACTCTTTCTCAATTATATCTACTAATTATACTCGAAATAATTATAGTCTAGATTTATCCCCTCAACCTGACTTTAATCTTATATATGATACCTTCTATATTGCAAAACTTAAACTATATTATCAAAATGATTATACTTAGTTCCCTAACAGATAATCTCTAAAACCAAGACCAATTAATAATAATTAACATAAAGTTAAAAAGTTATTAGAATTCATAATAGTACCATGATCTAGTAAATATCAATATAAGGTCAGATAGTTAGGATATACTTTAGAATATGATTCCTAAGTAAATATTAAATATATTACTACTAAAATTCTTCAAGATTTCTAGGTTAGTAAAAGTTTAAAAAATACCTTTAAGAGATAATATACTAAAAAAGTAAAACAAGGACCTTGGATAAGAGATAAAACTTAAGCTTTTATTCAATAAGAATAAAATTGTATTATGAATAAATTCCCTAATAACAAATATATTAATATTAATTTACTTTAACTATCCCTTAAGATAGGATAAATAGAAGCTAGAATTGTAGAATAAAATGACTAATATAGTAAAATCTGTTTAAAGTAGAGAAGTATAATAAAAGATATTATTTTTTATTATTTTATTTATCTCATATTTTCTATATCTATTATCATTTTATAATTGCTAAATCTAGTAGTTAGTTATTTAGTAGAACCTGCCATCTCATATATAAATTCGAGAGTATTATATAGCCTTGATATAGTTCTATATTTTTTATGACTCATATATTTCCTATGACTTATATTTCTTATAATTCATATAGTACTGTCCTATGGTAAGTACTATATTTCATATATTCTATTTTATCAGATACGTTATTGAATAAGTATAAAAAGAATATAAATTTCCCTTTAGAATCTCTTTCTCAGACTATTCAGATATAGATAATAACTTATATTAGATCAGTTAGTTAGTAAATAATTTAAATAGAAATTATACTTGATAATTAATATTTCTAATAAAACTTCCTACTTAATAATAACTACCCTTCTAAGATAATCCTTCAGCAGAACTAGTATACATAAATATCTATTCTAGTAGATATAGATTGTATAAATAGTACCAAATGACTATTATCTAGTATTATTTATTATATTCTTGAATTTATCAAATATTTTAAATTATATTTAAATATTCTTATTAAAGATAATTATATTATCTATATTTTATATTTTTAGATAATTATCAATAGATAATTAAGATTTAAGTTTTTTATTCTTATTCTTAATAATTTTATAGTAGAGTAATATATTATTTTTTTTAATATTTAAATAGTTTTAACTATAAAATATCTTTTTTATATTATTTTTAATTATAATACTCTTGTTATATTATTATACTTTTAGAATTAAACTAGAAAGAATAAAATTAAATTAAAACTATTTATTATATATTACTTTTATATAAATAGATAATTTGAGATTATAAATAAAAATATTTTATAAGTAGTAAGAATATATAAAGTTAAAAGATTTAACTAACTATATATATTATTTGAAATTTAGTTAAAACTAAACTTTAGATTTAATAGTACTAAAAAAAGTAGTTCTTTTATTATTTTACTAAAATTTAATATATCTTAAAAAGTATATTTACTATTTTATTATATTAATATATTTATACTAATAAATAAATATTATAATAATACTTTATAACTACTTTATATTACTAAGTAAATATAAATAATATAAATAAATAAAGAATAAAAAAATATAATAAAATTTTACTTAGATAATAGATTATATTATCTTTAAAAAATTTAAATATATTCAATATTTTACTTAAACTAAAACCTTAATAATTAGATTTCTTTAAAATTATTTTTACTAATTATATATAAAATAATCATAGTTTAGATTTATTTTTTTAATTTAATCTTAATTTCATATATAATACCTTTTATATTTCAAAAGTTGAACTATATTGACAAAATAATTATACTTAGTTTCCTAATAAATAATATTTAAAATTAGAAATAATTAATAAAGATTACTATGAACTTAAAAAGGTATTAAAATTTAGTATAATATTATAATTTAGTAAATATTAATATAAGATTAGATAGTTAGGATATACTTTAAAATATAATTTATGAATTAATATTAAATATATTACTAGTATAATTTTTTAGAATTTCTAGATTAAAGAAACTTTAAAAGATACTTTTAAGAGATAATATATATAAAAAAATAATAAAAATCTTAAATAAAAGATAAAACTTAAATTTTTATTTAATAAGAATTAAATTATATTATAAATAAAACTATTTCTAATAATAAATATATTAATATTAATTTACTCTAACTATATTTTAAGATAAAATAAATAAAAGTAAAGAAAATAAAATAGAAATACTAAATATAGTAAATCTATTCTAAGTAAAATAGGATAATAAAAAATAGTATTTCTAATTATTTTATTATTTTATATTTTATATTTTATATTTTTTATATTTACTATTATTTTATAACTATTATCTTATATTAAAGAACTAGTCTTTAATTATCTTATAATTATTAAATTTAATACTTAGTTATTTTAATAAAAGTTATAATTTTATATATACTTTTAAAAGTATTATATAGTACTAATATAGCTTTACATTATATAATTTATTATATAATTTATTATTTATCTTATAATACTATCTTTTAATAAGTATAAAACTTCATATATTCTAATTTATTAACTATATTATTAAATAAGTATAAAAGAATTATAAATTACTTTAGAAATCTCTTTTTAAGATTATTTAGAGTTAAAAAATAATATATAATAGATTAATTAGTTAATAATAATTTATAAATAAAGATTATATCTATTAATTAATATTCTTAATAAAATTCTCTACTTGATAATAATTACTTTTCTAAGATAATATATTAGTAGAATTAGTATATATAAATATCTATATTAGTAGATAAAGATTATATCAATAGTATTGAATAACTACTCCCTAGTATTATTTATTATAAAATACTAAAAAACTAGAAAATTATTATAGAAGTAAGGTTATAAATTTATAGTATTTAAAAGAATATAGTTTATTTATATAAATTTTTTTAATAATATAAAAAAATTTAAAAACTAATATCTAATATTTATAAACTAAATTAGTAGTCTATTTATCTACCTAATTATTATAATACTATAATATATACTTTTTATATATAAAAGTAAAATATTTTAACTTTAGAATGTTTTTAACTATTTAAATTCTACTTATAAGTAAGAGACTATAAGTATTAAAAATAAAATATTAATAGTCTTATAATAGCTTTTAATTAAATATTAAAGTAGTAAAATAGTTTTTTAATAATACTAAAATAAACTTTATTATAAGTAATTTAGTTTAAGATTATTAAATATTACTTACTATATAAGAAAATACTTTAATTGAAATAAGCTAACTTCTATAATATTAATAGTAATAAACTAAAAGAATATATTAAAAAATTAGTAAAAGATCTAAAAAAGATTAAAAAAATCTATCTAATATTATATAGGTATTATAAAGAAGAGTTCTTAATATTACTAAATATAAAAAGTTTGAAGAATAGTATACTAATTATAGAAAATAATATAGTAGAAGATAAATATAATATAGTAAGTAATAAAGATTATAGATTAAAAATTAAGTTTCTAGTTATAGATAGAAATAGTAAAGACACTAAAAATAATAATAATAATAATATAGATATTAAAGATAAATATAAAAATAAAAATAATAATAAATAATATATTAATTTAAAAAACTAAAATAATAATAATAGTAAACTAAAAAATAAGAATTAGAAGATAAATTATAAGATATAGATAATATAAAGTTAGAAAGAATATTTTTTTTAGAAAATTAATATTTAAGTATTATTTTTTAATTTGATTTATTAAAATATTAGACTATAAAAGATAAGTTATAAAATATAAAAAATTAAAGTTTAGAATAAATAGTTGATTAGAAAATTAGAATAAAAATAAGTAATATATATATATAGATATAGAAAATAGAAAATATATTAATTATTAGAACTAAAATTTGAAGTAGAAAATAATATTATTAGTAGGATATAAAAGATAAGTTAAAAGATACTAGAATATAGGTTTAAGATTTAATATTAGTAATAGTAGTAAGAAAAATATATAGAGAATTTAATAAAGTTATATATTAGAATATATAAATATTTAAATTGAAAGAAAAAAAAACCTTATTAATAGAACTATTTATATATTAGAAAAAGATAAATTTAAATTTTATATAGCTATATATAATAGTAAGTACTAAAAGATTAATAGTCAGTAGTATAAATAATTATAATACAAATTAAAAATAAAATAAAATTATAGTATAGTCTAGTCTTAATAGATATTAGTCTAATTAAATATAATCTATAAATATAGAAAAAAGGTAAAGTTATATAATTAAGCTAATATTATATAAGTTAAAATAATTTTACTTTTAAAAATACTAGATAATAAATAGAAGATAAAGCTAATGATAGTAAGAAAATATTTACAATTAAAAAATAAGAAGAAATTATTATAATAGAGGTAGAAATATATTAATATCTTAATATAAATTATGAAAGTAGTTTTATATATTAATAAGTAGTAGTTTAATATAAATAAAGACTATAGAAAGTAGTAGTAATAGTATATATTAATAAAGTAGTAATATTCTAATATAGATTATAAAAGGTTAGTATAGTAATATAGACTATTATAAAATAATACTAAGGTAATAATAGACTAAAAATTAGTATAATAGTATAAACTATTATAAAAAAATATTAAAATAATAACTAATATTAAGGAATATTAATAATTAATTATTTGTCTTTAATAATACTATAAGTATTAGATATATGAAAAATAAATTAGAATTATTTCTAATATCTTACTTTAAATATATAGGTTTAAATTAGTTTTAATAATATTTTTATTTTATTATTATTTAAAAAATTTTTATATAATTCTATACTTATAGATACTATTTTTTTATTAACTTATATTTAATTTATACTTAATTAAAAGACCTTATTAATTTTATATATACTTTTATTATTTTATTTATTATACTATATAATTTAATAACTTTTACTAATTAAAATATTTTTATATTTTATAATAATATAATTAATTAATTAAATACTTTTATTTTAAATAAATTACTTAAAAAAGTTAAACCTTTTATATAGTTAATACTTTAGATATAAATAAAAAAAATTTAAATTTTATTTAATATTCTATAGATTATTTATAAAATTTAAACTATAGTAAATTATTTTTATTTTAGTTAATTTTAAAAGTTAGATATTCTATTATACTATTATATAAATTTTATTCTATAAAAGGTTTTTATAATAAAATATATATAATTACTATATAACTTAAATATTATTATATTAAAGTTCAAATCTTAAGTAAAAAATTTTATAATTAAAAAAAACTAATTTCTTATATTTTATTATCTATTAATAAAAGTAAATTTTTATTTATTTTAAAATAAAAATAATTTCCTATTAAATTTTATTTTATTATAATTATTAATAAAATATAAAAGTAAATATTAGATATTTTTAAATTAAATTTATATACTTTTATATTTATATATAATTAATTTTATATTATTATATTATAAATTATTAATATAATTAATCTTAATATACTATAAAGTTTTATTTCTTCTATTACTATAAGTAATATTATATATTTTGAATTATTTATCTCTTAATTTAATATTTAATACTTTCTATATAGTTTATTATAATTAACTTATAATACTTTAGTAAAAGTATTTGTAAAGCTTTCTTTATATATTTATCAAAAAAGTTATAACTATTTTAGCTAAAATATTATATTTATTAAAAAACTTATAATTTTTTATTTTTAGATTTTATATAAGTATAATAAATAATAAAGTCTTATATTATATACTTTTAAAGATTTATATAATTTTAATATAACTTTATATTATATAATTTATCATACTATTTATAATAAAAGTTATTACTTTAAAATTCAAAAAAATAAATAGTATATAAATAATAACTTTACTAATATTAATATTATATTAAATATAATTAGTATATAATTAAAATATAGTAACTTTATTATTATTATTAAAATTGCCAAATCTAATAAATATAAATTTAATTATAATAATATTATATTAAATAAAAAAGGATAAAAGTAAGTATAAATTATTTTTTTTATTTTAATAATCATATATAATATAACTATAGTGAAGTATAATATATATATTATAAAACTTATTTAATAGCTATTTTAACTAATTAATATAAAAGTTTTTATCTATAATTTTATATATATTAACTATATACTTTTTATACTTTTTTGATATTTTTAAAATTAATATAAATATATATCTTAATACTAATTTAATTTTATTAGCTTTATTAATTATATAGTTAATATAATTATTTATAGTTATTATATTTTATAATTTATAATAATTTAAAATTTATAATTTCTACCTTATTATACTATTTGAAAGTAATATTACAAATTTTAAAGTAATTATAAATTATAATTATAAAAATAACTAATTTATACTAGTAATAGTATTATTAAAATATTATTTATATACTATTTTTTTTTTTAAAATTTTAAAATAGTAATTCTTAGTATTTTTTATTAAATATATTAGTTATTATATATTTTAATTTATTAATTATATCTTTAAATAAATATAAAAAAACTATTGTTTTCTTTTTAAAATTTATTAAATCTATATAAATATATAATTTTATAATAAAAATTACTTTATATAATAATAATTTATAAATAAAGATTATATTTATCAAATATTATTTTTTTATAATATATTTTACTTAATAATTATACTTATCTTTCTAAAATAATCTTTTAATAAATTTAATATATATAAATACTTATATTAGTAAATATAAATTATATAAATAGTATTAAATAACTATTATCTAGTATTATTTATTATAATAACTAAAGTTTATTATTATTATTATTATTATAATTATTTTGTTTATTACTATTTTTAAAAGTATATTTATAAATTTAAATTATAATAATAATTATAATAATAAACCTAGCTAATTAAAGTAGATACTAAATTATTAAAATTAAAAAGTAACTACTATTATTATATAGTAAAAATAATTAGCTAATATTAATAAATAAAATAATAAAGTATATAATTTTGAAACTAGTTGTTGTATAAGATTAATATAGTAGTTTAACGATTATATTTAAGCTCTTATATAAAAAGATATAGTACTAATCAATTTTATATCACTATTAATTAAGTTAAGTAGTATCGCAATGACATGACCAAGGGACACAGCGACCAGACCTCTCCACGTTCAAGAGCGTTGGTTCGAGGCTACTCCAATAGTACATTACCTCCTGAAAACACAATCCCAAATTTACTTTCCCCTCCTCTTTCCACAATTTTCTTACTCTAGCTCTGAATGATCTATTGAAAAGCACTACCACCAGCGGTACTAACCCGCTCGGCTCTACCACCACCTTCATCCTTTCTAGAACTAACCTCAGTGCCGCCAAAATCTCCTCCTCACTCACACTATATACGCCATCAACCTTCTTCTGGTAGTAAATCACCCTTCAGTTCCACTCTCCTACCGGCGTCTGTAAGCCATCAGCTACAGCGAGCGTCTTTACTTCCGTTATGCGTTTCTCAGCAGCTAAGCCCCGCTCACAATCATTCGCCCCATCTTTCTGCGGTTCAGAACCAAAGACCTTTATCCCAGTTCCTGTGCAAGCGATAGCCGTACCAGCACGTAACCCCACCCCCACACGGGGTAATAATAGCCTGCAGACCCACGTTACCCTCGCCTACCATCAACCCCACCTGGTTAATAAATTCCACTGCGGCAGTCCCCTGCCCCACAATAATATCTGGATGATCGTACGGCGGTATCAAGACCGCTCCGCTCGCCTTCTGCGCCTCCGCAACAACCGCCTACCTCTCAGGGGCCGTACTTCCCGCAAACACAATACTCGCACCAATATCCCTGCGTCCCTTGAATCTTGCTCCTCATACTTCTCGTAGGCATTACAACCGTACACCGGATACCTGCTTCCCGAGAAGCAAGGGCTAGTGCTTGTGCATGATTCCCGCTGGAATGTGTTACCCCACCCGTCCTACGGACTTCCGCGGCAGCAGGGGAGTTTAGAAGACGGCAAATTGCGTGAGTAGCACCCCGAATTTTAAAGGCTCCAATTTTCCGGAGATTCTCGCATTTGAAGTAGAGATGAAAAGGGAATTCGCTGGTTTCTGCTGGCTCCGTTGGAGTGGCCTGGCGTGGGGCCGAGGCGATGCGGCTTATTGTTTGGCGGGGTTTGGTGGATTGCTTGGGAGATGAGTTGCTGGGCCCCTAGAACAGAGCCCCGTCTAAGGGGGAGCGTGGTTGGAGGGCTCCTGAGATCCACCACGTTCCTCAAATGTGGATGCTGTGCCACTGTTGGCTTTCCCTCGTCCTGGAGATGATGCGGGGCACCTAAACAAACACCTTGCAACGAGATTCGTTATGTGTGTGATGTGTGACTAATTTATTCGCTCCTTATCAGCTGATGTGGGGTCTCTTTACAACGACAGACCTTGAAACAGAAAACAATACCGGGGGCAAATCACTGAATTAGGTTGTGGTCTACTCTAATCCATCCTTGTATCTGAGAAATAATTTTATCCTAAGGTGGCAAAGGAAAAGAAATATACGTAACATATCCAGAAAAATTTAGAAAAGCATTTTTTTCTCATGAAACCCGATGCCCTCCGTTTCCTCATTAAGACACCTTACGAGTCCTAAATGCCTCCAGTGCCCGATCAGATCTCCCCCATTTAGTTGTTCTCGGGCCTGAGAGATCGTACAGCCTTTCCGGCCCTCCAGATTTCCAAGTTCCTAATCTCCTCCAACTCCTCCTCATACTTCTCCCTATAGTCTGGCTGGGAGTTGTACTCCAAAGCCCTCTTAGTCTCGCTTCCGTCCTTCACAGAGTTGTACAAATCATTGAACACGGGCTTCAAGACAGCCTTGAACTTGTGGCCCCAGTCAATGGCACCACGTCGAGCAGTGGTGGAGCAAGCGGCATACATCCAGTCCATACCGTTGGCACCAATGAGGGGGTACAGGGATTGGGTTGCCTCCTCGACAGTCTCGTTGAAAGCCTCGGAGGGGCTGTGACCCCTTTCGCGGAGAACCTCGTACTGGGCGAGGAACATACCATGGATACCACCCATCAAGCAACCACGCTCACCGTAGAGATCGGAGTAGACCTCCTTCTCGAAAGTGGTCTCGTAAAGGTAACCAGTTCCTACGAATAAACTATTAGCATTTGGTTTTAAGGATTACAACAAAACGGTCTGCATACCGATGGCGACACCGAGTGCGATGGCCTTCTCCTTGGCCTGGCCGGTAACGTCTTGCCAAACAGCAAAAGAACCGTTGATACCCTTGCCAGCTTTGAAGAGAGACCTGACAGTCCTTCCGGAACCCTTAGGGGCGCAAAGAATAACGTCAATGTCGTTTGGAACATCAACCTTGGTCAAGTCCTTGAAAACGGGGGAGAAACCGTGAGAGAAGTAGAGAGTCTAATTATCCCGTGTTAGTAATACGAATTGTAGTTACAGGACTGCATAAGCTTACCTTGCCTTTGACGAGCTGAGGCTTGATGGCAGGCCAGGTCTCAGATTGAGCGGCATCAGACAACAAGTTCATGACGATGGTACCCTTGCTGATAGCCTCATCTACCTCGAAGAGGTTCTTGCCTGGGACCCAGCCGTCCTCAATGGCTTCCTTCCAGGAAGCACCATTCTTTCGGACACCAATGATGACGTTCAGGCCGTTATCGCGGAGGTTAAGGCCCTGCCCGTGTCCTGCAATCAACAGTCGTGAGTCATCGCATTCCTCAAATGTGTATGAATGCAGATCCCATAACTTACCCTGGGAACCATATCCAATCAAAGCCAAGGTATCGTTCTTGAAGTACTCCTGAACGTACACAGAATTCATGTCAGAACTAAAGTTCCCCCGCTCGATTGATTTATTTCCTTCCTGCAGTGCCAACAGAAAGAAAGCACCAAAATAAATTTTTATGACTTACAAGAAGCTTCTCCCTGGGCCAGTCAGAGCGCTCTACACGATGCGTTAGCAATCCCGATCGGTTCCAAGTGACAATCAATTCAAGAAGTGCTGTGCTTACCATAAACAGTTTCAGGAACCCCCGCAAAATCAATGGTCTTCACACCCCTTGCCTGAACAGCAGCACACTTTGGCGCAGCAACGATAGCCCTCTTGGAGGTAGCGACGGCGGAGACGAAGGTTCTTTGAGCAACAGCAGCCCTGGGGACAGCACCCGCAGCCTGGCGGGTGAGAGGTCTGAGTGCTCTGGTGAATGCACGAGAAGCAGATGCCATTTTAAGGTTGGAGTGGGACGGGGAATGAAAGATGGGTATAGAAGGAGGGAAGCAAAGAGGAAGAATCGTTATACAACTAAAAACGTAGTGTTATAGGAATGAATTCAAGAGTAAAGACAGCGAGCAAGCTTTGGGGTGTTTGGCTCGGCGAAAAAAATAACACCCACACAAAAATTGTGTGGGGCCAAGACTTGCAACTTAAGTAGGGGAAATAACTTGTTGACCCATTCGCGCGAATTATTCAAATGCAAGCATAGGGCACCTAGCTAGTATGGTTGGTTGAGGTGTTACTTTTCAAGCAAGCTGACGGACACATAATATGGGTTATTCTGGTTGGTAATTCGTATTGACCGTTATCTCTTGTACCAGAAATGTTACACTCAACCCGCCAGATTACCTATAGTCCGAATATACTAGTGCTTGATATACATGTTGAAACGGCCCAAATGGCCCGTGTGATGGTTACATATATATTACACTGACTTTCCCCGGCCGGTCGCAGGAACTCCGCCTCTGTATGGTCTGCAAACAAGTTTTGCCGGGGTTTTATCCGTAAGTGAAGCTCTCATAAGGCTGGGAATAAGGTCACGTGTGCACAGGTCAATAATCTCAGTGAACAGTTGTAAATACACTCGTGAGACCATTAATAGAACTACATCACACCAGAGTCCACCAAAATTCGCTGGAATGAGGGCATGGCACAGATGCAAGGATGCACTATATGAAAAGCTTCAAGCTGGTTAGAAGTAAATGAAAAACATGATAAGTAAAACATGAAACAAGCATGCGGCCGCTCTACGCCATATTTGAACTCGTGAAATCGTGAAAGTTCGACGAAAGACTTAACGATACCTATATCGACTTCTAATTGTATATGTTACCGATCCCCACCCATTAAGCTCCATTCCCATGCAGATGCATGAACATTGCTATACAATTGGCTTTAGGACTCGATCAAACTGGATATTCTTCACGTAACCCCCTGCCATCGAGGAACGAACGTTTCTCCTGAATCCTTCCTCATTGAGCCGAAGATCCTCGGCAGCCTCTGTTTAAACGAATATTAGCAAAATCCGTTGGGCTAGTATGTGATTGAACGCAAGTAAAAACTACCTTTGTTTAACGGGTCACTGGCATTCGGCTCCAGGAAAAGGAACTATATTAACCTGTGTTAGCGACTGAAATATCAAATAAAACCACAATGCCTCTTACCTGCAGCCCAACTATCACAGCATTGAGGTTCAAAACTGGCTTCCAATCCTCTCGTAAGATATTCAAGCAGATGTTTCCCTCAAGATCAATGTTTGGATGATAGATCTTCTGGGTGCATTTAACCTTCCCTCAGGGGGTCAGTACCTTATTCCTCTAAACGAACTAACATTACTCACCTTTGGAGGCTCATGAGGGAACGCGGAATTGATAGCAAACGTAAAATTAAACGAACCACCTTTGTAAATGCCTAATACACTTGCAAAACCAACAAATTAGAACTTGCCAACAGCGCGGGGTAGACTTAGCCCTACATCAGATCAGTGGTCACATACCTTCGTCTGGCTCAATCGTGAGAGTAAAATTCAGGATATCATCAGGATCAGGGAAATTCATCCTCATTGTTGATGGTAACGACAACTCCGTGATATCTGGTGCAAGGCATATCAGCAACCTTTTGTGCGCAACCAAGTTGTGAAATACACTCATACCCTTCTGGGCTCGTAGCTGGGCGGCCGTAACCTTCTTCTTCTTTCCACTGCCGTCAGCTGCCGAAGCAGCCTGCTGCTGTTGTTTCTATACCCAAGATTAATGTCAGCAATCTAGTATAACGTTATAACTTAGGACTGGGGTTGCCAGAGACTTCCGAGGCCGCGGGGTAGCTGAAGAAGACTAACCATAGACCATATCTTGAGCATGACGTTGAAGTTTTCGAATGCACAGCTCTACTCAAACGCCGACAAAAATCTGGGACTTGAGGATCAGAATCAAGTATATTATACAGCTAATACCGATGGTTTCAAAAGTGCAGTGGACAAATGGATATGTGTGCTTATCCAAGATCACGATGGAACAATGTACTTAAAGCTATATGACATGCCAGGGTACAAGATTTGCAGCCACCTAACCAGCAACCAGACTAACCAGGAACTACAGCCACCGCAATTATAGGTATTACTAAGCATCTGCGACATGAGACTAACTTCCACATTCATGAAGAAAAGAGGCAGCACTGGAGTGCGAAATCAAACAACGAGCACCTTATATGCCTTTGGTTAGAGAAATAGAACCTTCAACGACATCGCGACGCATGCTCTCAATAATAACTGAACTTCCTGTCTTAACACATAAATTTGGCTAGGTCTGATCATGGAAATGTCAAAATCACCACTGCGGGAATCTATGCGGGAGTACTCTATATCTATGGCTATGAATGACGCCTTCCCCCTCACCATATTGACACTATTCTCAAAGCACTCAGATTCTCGTTAACCTCCATCAGATCCCCTAGTTCGGCCTGAGACAGCTATGGTTACGCAAGGCAAGGGTGCCCCAATGCACCATGGAATTCTCTGGAATATTACCCAATTGAAAAAATGCCCGTTGGCTAATATCCAAGCCTCTAGTTATCAACTCCTTGATGTGCCTCCAAGGAGCAAATAAACAACATGTCTGATCATCTTGGATAATGGAGTACATGTTGCTCTACCTGGAATAGACGTGCACCGCATCAATCGCTCCTGGACTAGGATGGGCCTTGCATCTACAAAAACATGTTAACAGATTGCATGCTTTACCTCATGGACGTGCCAACGCTGGCGGCTCCCCTGATGACCCCTAGAATCATTGTCGACCCTTGCTGGCCTGCCTGTCCATCGATGTTGGTGACAAAGGATTAAGTTTGGGCCATAGCGGGAGGAAATGAAAAAGAATGCGACACGGGAGACATCCATTACTTAACGGGAAGATGGGGAATAGAGAACAACATCTATTACTCTCTCCTATTAAATAAGCAACTTATAGTGAAGAGCTGTGACATAAGGTCATAACCAGCTGAAAACGAGACAGTTCACAAAACATTTTCATTATATACAGAAGTAAGAAGTGAAATAGATCAGGTAATCATGCACTCTCCTTCTGCACTATGTCGTTCGGCGGTTCACTATTCCCTCCCTCAGGCTCCTGGACTACGCCATGGGGCCTTCCACGCTGCTCGGTTGCCGAATCCTCACTCAGGATTCCACACGGATGATGTAGCTCAGGGAGCTTGAGTGGTTGCTGTTCTTGATCTAGAGTGCGAGATGGCATGAACGGTCGCGATTGACCACAAGCTGTATACTGGAGGAATCGAAGGGCTAGTTGATCTGCATGGTGTTGCCGTTGGTATACCGATAATTCTGAATTTTCGCAGTCATTTGCCCACTGTATACGGCCATAGATGGCATCCGAATCGTCAACAAGGTCAATCAAACAAAACCTTTGTCGTGGTGTTCCCCCTTCTGATCCTGGGGAAAAGATGGAATCTAGAGAGGTACAATCGACATCTGATTGAAGAACTTGCAACTGATCTGAAGATTTCGGTATGGCAATGCCCCTCGCAATTCCTTGTTCAATGCGCATTTGACGTTGTCTTTCTTTTTGGATTACTTGATACGCCTCGAGTGAAAAAGAAGGCATACTGGGTATATTGTCGCTAACAGAAGGCACTGACGTAGGAGGGGATTCTGGTTCAGGTGTACGAGGAAGAGGGAAATCCTAGATAAGGCTTAGTGTCGTTATGAAGGGAGGAACAAGAATACTAGTGCCAACCTCTGAATGCTTTTGCAAATCGTCCACCATGACTAGCAGTCTATAATTTGTGGAGTGGATTCCCTGAGCCGAAAGAAGAAAGAAACTGTGAGCTCGAGAGCAAATGCGGAGTATTGGAGGTATGCACCGTGGCCATATCCGCAACGGGGCTCGAACGACCTTTTAACATCGAGCCAGCAACTCGATATTTCACGGGAAAGGTGCTGGCTGAGAAGAAAGACAATGGGTCACTCACCTACCGCATAGAAGGTACCTATGGGGACGACTAAAGGTTTACATTAATACATTCCGCGAAAAAGGCAAAACCCCCGGACTTCGTTTCCCACAGCATAGGCCCCAGGGAAATGATGGCAGAGCGCGCATGATAGCACGGTGCCTGCAGAGTGACAATCTGCCGGGTCAAAGTACCCTACCTCATGGCGCTGTTCGGGTCTCTCCATAGTGTGTTCCCTTCCGCCTCATGTTCCCAACCCCAGTTTGATCTATTAAAGCGAGACATTGAGGGAATGAGCATCATCCCGGCCCATATGGTTGGGTTTTATCCACAGTGGTGTGTACCGAGAGCCTGGATTTCTGAAAGGGGCTTGTCCTGATGCAGTTTGGCTCGGCGGCGTAAGGTCCCAGCAGGTTGGTGACTCTCGGTGAGCAACCACATCATGGTGCAACTGGGAGGGTTTCCAAATACGGTTCAGATTTGAAGCCAAAATTTAACTACAGGAACTCGTGATCTTGGATGGCAGGGGCTTGGGACTTGTTATTTGCTCACGCCATCACACCTTACCACAGATGAATACGCCCAACTGTCTGAGCCATATCATTGTGGGCGGAGGCCAAGATAGACGAAGTGAACGCGACAACATAGGGAGCGACTGAATACTAGAAAACAGCAATGCTGAACAAACAAGGCAAAGGAGACGAGTAAAAACTTCCGGTCAGCACTGCAGAGCAGGCATGGTCTAGCTAACAAGGATTTCCTGTAAAATCAGTGTGTAGACCTTCCGATGGAATTCAAAGGAAGCTCTTCAAGCTCGACGACAGGGGTCCCTATTATAGTATTGCTGGATCAAGGGTATCAATATGCTACACTCAACATAGTCTGGTTGGCACAGCAAGCGGATTTCAAATAGGGGAATGCATATACAAACACAATCAATTTTGTCTACAACTCCCATGGCCGATTCCTACTAGCAATATTCTCAGCACGCAAGCTGGTCAGACTATCTAATGTTGCCTGTACATGATTCACACATTCTTCCACTCTTTGGTCTTGTACTGTATCTTCCAGGTGAAGATGATCCATTGACTCATGTATTGCATAGAGCTGTTGCAGCTGCTCAATACATGCCCGCACTTCCCCTGAAAGCGCGATGTGTAAACTGAGTCTACTACGGCCATATCTCGTCAAACTTTTCAGCAGGAATAGTAACTAGTTTACTGAGCTCAAATAACAGAGTACGGTAGTACAAAGCATCTGTAGAGATTGGGCATCATAGCCCCCGACATCTTGCGTGCTGTGGTGGTAGTGGTGGTGGTGGGTGGTGAAAGTAATTAGTAAACTCTATGTTCGAATATGCATATGCATCCTCCTATTCTATGTGTTTGCATTCGGTATAGCTATGTTTGAATCCGCTTGTTCATGTTGAGAATAGCATATTGATACCCTTGATCTAGCGATACTATAATAGGGACCCCTGTCGTCGAGCTTGAAGCGCTTCCGAGCAGCGGTTTGCCAACCATCAATGGTGGTACCATTCCGAATCTGGAAAGACTCTCAGAGAGGTCTATACTAAATCCAGCCCGAAACCATTAGGACATCCTAACTGAAAGACATCCAAACGAAGGACGTTGTCAGTACCTGCCGAACTAAGCTATGAAGGATATCCTTTTGTTATAAGAATTTCTGCTTCGGTGACGACCGTAGCGTTTACGACTTCGTGCATTAATATTTTAATATTCGCAGTGGACACCTGCTTGACGATTCTGGGGCATCCCTTCTCCACGAAATGACAACCACCCTGATTGGTTCAGGTTAGGCCCAGTAAACTGGGTCCTGCCGCCTGGACCACTGGGCCGGGGCGTCTCACATACGCTCTACATTCCAAACTATAGACCCTTGCAACGATGGTGTATAGTCCACCGACACTTAATTTTTTTAGGATACAAATTACGATCATGCACCGCACATGAAGCGCTTGCAAATTCAAAAAGAGTCAGGTCTCTAGCGTCACTGCAGAGCACTTCCCCTAACGACAATTCCGTCCGATATCCCCAATTGAAACCGGTGAAAGGAGAGATATCTAAGACACCTTTTTGCAACGAAACATATTAGGCAGTACATATAAAATAGGGTACAAACAGGAGACGAGGGCTAGGACAGAGTAGCTGATAATATTTGCCAGAGTGAATAAGCAGCCGCATCAAGTCTTTTCTGTCTCGTGTTCGAATCAGTGCTGGTACCTCTTGTGATAGAAGTTTTCATGATACATGATACCTCGCCAGACCAATGATACCTAACATCTGGTCTGGTGGGCACTGGCCTCTTGAAGAAGTAGCTACTTACATAAAAATTAGAGTAACTGCCAGACTGAAAAGTTAAAGTATACCGACAGTCTGGTCGGCACAACACCCTCGTAGAGGATACCGATCCGTAGTCTGGTTTGGTGCTCAGGAGATGGGTGGGCTGCTAGGGTTTGGGTTTGTCTGATAAGCACACAGCACTGAAATTTCCCTTGGCTAGGAAGGTCATGTATTAGTCTGGCTGCATGACCCCTCCGTAAGTACCATAGTACGACATAGAGAATATATAGCACTAAGTTTAGTTGTACTACCTCTGGTTGCAGTGCATGTAGCACCTAGCCTAGTCTGGTTGTTGTGCCAACCAGACTAACCTCCCAACTAGTAAATTGACTTAATGACCCCTCCGTTAGTCTGGTTGGCACATCTCATATGTGCGCATTGCACATATGTGAGAAGGGGGCGGTGCAAGCAAGGGAAAAAAAGCTTGGAGACTACTTGTGCCAACCGTCTACCTAGATTAAGGTAAGCTTTTTCAACGGTCGACGCAAATGATACGCTGACTAAAAGTTTACATTTGAACCAAGACCCTCGCTGCACTCGGTCGGCTAGAGTTTCTTGGCATAAGACTAGAGGTTTATGCAACTAAAGTATTAAGACTGTTGTACAGTCAAACCTTGCTATACCGAACCAGAAACCTTGCTATGCCGGAATACTTTTGAGCCCGCCACCAAACTAGTGACTTTTTATCTAAAATTACTCTTGCTATACTGGATTTTTGCTTATACCAGACTGAATAGTGAAATACAGAGAAGTTACTACTATCTACATATATTTTGCCCTTACTATAATGGAATCTTTAAATAGATACATACAAAAAAAAAAAGCCTTCTAACTTTCTCCTCTCTAAATGATAATTATGAGCTAGAACCTAATTAAAGCTATCTATACAAAGTCTACTGCTATTAGTTATTCTGTTAGTATCTTTATAGAGAAAGTATAATTGTCTGAAGGCTAAAAACTATATCTGAAACTTTACTGCTTTTTCTTCTATAAATGATCAGCTATAAAATCAACCTTAAGCTATTTCTTACTATTATATAAGATGTCTGATAACATCAATATTGGTAAAGTTTGACTCTACTTTATATTGGTATCTTTACCAATATAGATCTACTTACTATTCTTTATGCCTCGGAGTCTAAAAAATATTTTCCAAATTTACTTAATTTCTCCTTTATATATTTAGGATATTATTATTTGATCCTTCTCTAATATAGTAAGAGCTTAATACTTTTATTTTCCTATATGAAACATGTTAGCTAATAGATCTTGAGCTTAATATTCAAATATATGAAAGTTAAATAAATTTCTTTCTTTTATAACTTTTATCTTATGCCATATACTCCTATATTATACCCTTATATTATTTTATATTGAAATCTTTCTATACTAGACAAAAAAGGCTAGATTTTAGTCATCTGATATAGTAAAGTTTGATTATATTAATTAAACTATAGTATATAGTCTAGTCTAGTTGATTATTACAAACCTACCCTTATCAATCCCCAGCCCCTGTTGCATATCGGCAACCTGCATACTTGCCGGCATAAGCATACTAGCTAAGACCCGATTCCTTGGAACCGACGCTCGTTGATCATTCTCGTACCTGATCCCTATTCTAGACTAGTTCGGCTACCGACCGTATCCCGGAAGTCTAAACTAAGTACTCGCTTAACTAGGGAATCGACTAGAATAGTCTAGTCGGATACCCTCACTTCCCTTGAACTACGAGAGTCGTGCCAGTACTGGTATGACTCTCAAATAAAAAATCGATCCTCTTGCACTACCCTTATTCACTGTTTTTCTATGCCCCTTCTCATTAGTATTGAAGAATTTGCACTCTGGGAACCTTATTAGTGCGCCTCTCGAGTATTGCTTGCACATCCTTCCGTTATGACTCGAATTGGGATACTTTGATAGTCGTACCAGCCAGTGGCATGACTCTCAAGAAGGAAACCAAATTGTCTATAAAAAGGGCTAATTTCTGCTATGTATTTCCTTCTTCACGCAACAACTTGTTCTCCTCTTTGTACCTAGAAATAATATCCTGTTCACCCTCTACTTGAGTGTAGTCCAGACTACCTTGCTCCTCTGTTCCTTATCGACTCAAGTTTTGCCCGAGTCTCCCGCTACCTCGATCACACATATAATACCCCTACGAGTGTGACGCCTGTGTAACCATTCACTAGAGTGCCGAATAAAACACTTCACCCACATCGTAGGTAATTCTCCAAGAACGATTCGTAAGACTTTGTTGCGTAACCTATAGTCTCCACTACACACCATGGCATTTTCTGCTCAGACAGCTCTACCTTCCAAAGATGACGAATAGCAAACTCTAGCAGGTACTCTTCAGAATGCCCCTCCTCCACCTCCCTCTGTTTTCCCTACTATACCTCCGGGGACCCCGACATCCCTTTATTTACCCATCCACAAAGCCTTTGGAGCTGGAATACGCTCCGGTCGTAGAATACTGACTATCTTCAATATTCCCACAACCAACACCTCAATAATGGCAGAATGCTGTTGGGCCTACTACAATAGGGGATATAAGTATGGAGTAACCGCCCCTAGCTTGACTCCACAGATGGCCACTCCAATACAATTCTCTTCCCGTGCTCCCAAGCTCCATAAACTAGAAAACTTTGATGGTACTAGGTCTAAGTTCACCAGATTCATGACCAAGCTAGTGCTAGTCTTTTCCTCCGACCCTATATGCTATACTAATGATGCAGCAAAAATCACCTATGCAGCCTCCTACTTGACAGGCTCTACTGCAGACTGGTTCGAACTACACCTCGACTGGACCCAAGGAACTATCGACTTCGACATCTATAACGAATTTACAATAGCATTAAAAAATATCTATGACAATCTGGATGCAAAAGCTATAGCAGAGCGAAAGCTTCTTGCTCTTAAGCAAGGAGGCAAAGACTGCTCCACTTACCATGCCGAATTTGCCACTCTTACTGCAATTCTCAACCTAAACCACCGAACGAAAGTTTTATTCTTCACTAACAGAGCTAATCATAGCCTCAGGAGAGCTCTCTCATATCAAGCCTCTCCTTCTAAAGATTTTGATGAATTCATCCAACTTTGTATTAAGTTGGATAACTATGCTAAACTGCTCCAATTACGAGACTTTTCCAAGACTACAGAATCTGGACAACAATCCTCTGTACCAAAACCGGCCCCTTCAACCTCCACTGGAACCGCTCCTGGACCTATTGACCTTTCCATTTCTCGCAAACGTGACCCCCTTATAGAAGAAATCCGCAAATACCGACGAAATAACAAACTCTGTATGTATTGCGGAGGACCAGGTCATTGGGCCACCGATTGCCCTATCTCTGCAAAAAGTAAGAAGCTAGTCACTGCTAGTACTACTCCTCCACCGGATATTGCAACTTCCGGCCCCCAGGCCCTTTTTGAGATGCCAAAAAACTAGTACCCTCTTCGAATAATAATGGCAGTTTGAAGAGCGCCAGGATGCTCCCTAGTGCCATCTCTCCTGATCTTATTTCTTTTATAAGTCCGAATTCATTTTCTGCTCTAGCAGAAGTTCATCTCCAAGGAACCGGTTATGTTCTACCTATTGTTTCTCGTAAGACTCATCAACGACTTGCTCGATGATGCCGCCTTGCTTTTGCTTTAATCATTTCCACAATTTCTGTTATTCATGACTTGTGATCTAAGGATCTACTTATCTTGCCTTGCCTGGTTAATAAAAACAATTCAGCCACTTGCATGGTAGACTCGGGAGCAAGCTCCCAGTTTATCGACCTTGACTTTGCCTTGAATATGAACTTGCCTTTGAACTTGAAGCCGAAACCTAAGGATCTTATACTTGCTGATGGTAAACGCTCCCTAGTGGGGCAAATCACCCATACCTGCACTCTAAAACTCATGATAGACCAGCATCTGGAGGTTCTGACCTTTCACATCACTAAACTAGCCGGTTGAAACCTGATCGTTGGGAAACCATAGCTCTGACTTCACAATCCCTCAATCGACTGGACTTACAATACTATCGCCTTTGCCTTAGGGTATTGCCATGCTTATTGCCTGCCTACTCGAATACCGACCCACCGAGAACCTCCCAGAAATACCCTGAACCCCCTCCGAATCTCGGTTATCTCCTGAGCTGCCTTTCGAGTAGCTATCAAAGACCCAGAGTCTCGGTTATGCATTACTGCAATTTATGCATCTCCAGAAGACGACGATGATGATGACCTAGAACTAGCTACTAAACTTGTCCCCTTCGAACACCATAACTATCTGAACCTTTTCTCTGAAAAAGAAGCTCGAATTTTATCCCCTCACCGATATGTCGACCATGTAATTCCACTTCAAGAAAGAGCCAAACCTTTATTTAGATGAATGTATTCTATGTTAGATGCCGAATTAAAGGAGGTTAGGGAATGGATTAATGAGAATCTCTCCAAATCCTTTATCTAAGCCAGTTCTTCTTCTATAGCATCTCCTATCCTCTTTATCAAGAAAAAAGACGGTTCCCTCCATTTTTATGTCGATTACCGGGCCTCAACGATATTACAATTAAGGACCGAAACCCTCTACCATGAATTAAAGAAACCCTTCACTAAATTCGTGGCTACAAATACTTCACCCGTCTCGACCTCCGAGCCTGCTTCAACCAGATCCGGATCAGGGAAGGTGACGAATGGAAGACCACTTTTAGAACCTACTACGGACTCTTTGAATTCCTCATTATGCCTTTCGGATTAATTAATGCCCCAGCTATGGCCCAAAGGTTTATGAACAACACATTCCAAGAATATCTTGATGTCTTTTGTGTTTACTATATAGATGATATCCTGATCTACTTAAAATCCTTGAAAGAGTATAAGGAACAGGTACGGAAAGTCCTACAAAAGCTGAAAGAGGCTAGACTATTTATCAAACCAGAGAAATATGAATTCTCCGTTAATAAAACTACATTCCTTGGTTTTATTATCTCCGAACAAGGCCTAAAAATAGACCCCAAGAAAGTCAACACCGTCCTCAACTAGGAAACCTCAAAATCAGTGAAGGATGTTCAGTGTTTCCTCAGATTCGCCAACTTCTACCAGCGCTTCATCAACAAATACTTACACCTCTGCCAACCCCTCTTTAACCTGCTCCAAAAGGATATCCCCTATGCTTGGGACGCTGCATGCGAGGAAGTTTTCAGCCTTCTCAAAAAAGCCTTTACCTCTACCCCCATCCTCCAATATTTTGACCCCGACCTTAAAACCCTCATAGAAACCGATGCTTCGGACTACATTACTTCCGGGATACTCTCCTAGAAGCACCTAAAAAATAAGAAACTCATACTTCACCCTGTTGCCTTTATCTCTGAAAAAATGTCCCCCGCTGAATGTAACTACAGAATTAGAGATAAAGAACTCCTCGCAATTATCTTGGCCCTTGAGAAATGGCATATTTACCTTCACTAACTCCCATGCCCCTTTATCATCATTACTGACCACCATAATCTACAAATATTCATCTCCAAAGCTCTCCTTTCATAGCGACAAGCACGATAGGCACAAGAATTAGCCCAATATAACTTTAAGATTATCTTCCGGCCTGGTAGCCAGAACATAAAAGCCGATGTACTAACAAGACGATCTGGAGATCTCCTTGAAGAGGGGGATGAATGCGGTCGCCTAATGCAAGCCCTTATACCCCCTGAAAAATTCTCCCTTTCTATAGCCTCAGTTGTAAATAATGAGGATATTCTCACTGCCCTGAAATCTAACAAACTCGCTAAAGAAATTATTCTTACTCTTAAGACAAAGGTCAAGAAACACTCCGTAGTCCCTTTATCCGAGTGCAAGATCTCCGATGGACTTATCCTCATCAATGATCTTGTCTATGTTCCTAACTCACCAGATATTCATCTCCGAATCCTTCGCAACTGTCATGATCATCCCACTATTGGACATCCTGGTCTCACGGCAATCTATGAGCTTGTTTTACGGGACTACTGGTGGCCAAAAATGCGCTAAACTATCACTCAATATATCCAAAACTGCGATATATGTGCTTGGATTAAGCCTGCTCGCCATGTCCCTTACGGCCTCTTAAAACCCCTGCAAGTCCCCTTTTGGAAATGGTCATCTGTTTCCCTTGACCTTGTCACAGGACTCCCTATCTTTAAAGGATTTGATAACTTACTCATAGTAGTTGATCAATTTTCCAAGATGGCTCACTATATTCCTACTACAACTGATGTCACTTCTAAATAGATTGCCAAACTCTTCTTTGACAATATCTTCCGACTTCATGGAATTCCTGATTCAATCGTCTCTGACCGTGGTACCCAATTTGTCTCCGAATTCATTCGTTCCCTCACATCGCTTATTGGTATTCAGCAAAAGGTTTCTACCGCCTTCCACCCCCAAACTGATAGCCAAACTAAGAGAATCAATGCAATTGTGGAACAATATTTACGAGCCTACTATAATTACTAACAAGATAACTGGTCTGAACTAATTACTATGGCCGAATTCTCGTACAACAATACCCTGTCTACCACCCTTGGCATCACGCCCTTTCAAGCTATGTATAGCGAGAACCCTCGCTATCAGATCAACCCGAACCCTGCAGTAAAACTTCCAGCACCCACCGTTATTAAGGAATATGTAGACTGTCTTGCAGAACTCGATGTTCATCTCAGATTCGAAATAATCTAGGCTCAGGCAACCTACTCAGAATAAGCTAACAAGTCTCGCATTCCCCTATCTAAGCTGGACATCGGTCATGAAGTATGGCTCCTCCACCGGCATGTCAAGATAACACACCCCTCGACTAAGTTGGATTTCAAGAAACTCAGTAAGTTTCAAATCATTCAGAAGATCTCATCTCATGCTTATAAGCTTGATCTCTCTGCCTCGATGAAAATCCACCCTGTTTTCCACGTCTCGCTCCTTAAACCCACCTCCACGGACCCCTTGCCTGGCCAAACTTAGCCACTCCTACCCCCTGTTATCATCGAAGATGAACCCGAGTAGGAAGTTGATGAAATAGTCGACTCACACTTCCGAGGTCGATCCCTTGAATATCTTACCCGATGGGTAGGTTACGACGAACTTACCTAGGAACCCGCTACCTTATTTTTGAATACACCTAGTGCTGTGAAAAAGTTCCACCCTTCGTACTCCTCAAAATCCTGACCTTGAACTCTACCAAAATAAGTAGAACCAAACATCTCGACCATGACTCGCAGGAGCTCATCTTTAAAGAGGGGGCTACTGTTACAAACCCGACCTTGTCAATCTCTGGCCCCTGTCGCATATCGGCAACCTGCATACTTGGTGGCATAAGTACACTAGCCAAGACTCGATTCCCTAGAACTGATGCTCGTCGATTATTCTCGCACCCGATCCCTGTTCTGGACTAGTTCGGCTACCGACCGCATCTCGGAAGTCCAAACTAAGTACTCGCTTAACTAGGGAATCGACTAGAATAGTCTAGTCAGATACTCTCACTTCCCTTGAATTGCGAGAGTCATGCCAGTACTGGCACGACTCTCAAATAAGAAATCGATCCTCTTGCACTACCCTTATTCACTATTTTTCTATGCCCCTTCTTATTAGTATTGAAGAATTTGCACTCTGAGAACTTTATTAGTGCGCCTCTCGAGTATTGCTTATGCGTCCTTCCGTTATGACTCGAATTGGGATACTTTGACAGTCATGCCAGCCAGTAGCACGACTCTCAAAAAGGAAACCGAATTGTCTATAAAAAAGGCTGATTTCTGCTATATATTTCCTTCTTCATGCAACAACTTATTCTCCTCCTTGTACCTAGAAATGATATCCCATTCACCCCCTACTTGAGTATAGTCCAGACTACCCCACTCCTCCGTTCCTTGTCAATTCAGGTTTCGCCCGAGTCTCTCACTACCTCGATCACACACGTAATACCCCTATGAGTGCGACGCCTATGTAACTGCTCACTAGAGTGCTGGATAAAACACTTCACCTGCGTCACAGGTGATTCTCTGAGAACGATTCATAACATTGATATATAGATATAGGCTAAAAATATTAGACTACTCTGGCCTATAGTAATTGATATAACCTTTGCATTCTCTTCTTTTAATAACTACAATATGCCAACTAACTAAGATACTAGAAAGCAATATAAGTCTATAATATTAAAAAGAGTCTGAATTATTAAATTAAATATATAAGAGTTCTCTCAATATAATATAGCCCTCCAAACTAAGATCTTTAAAATAATAGTCTAGTAACTTCTAAAATAATAGAAGATAATGTAATAGCTAGATCCCTTACCATATAGTGGTTATCCAAAAATCCTAAATACTAGGGATAAAAGAAGACTCTGTAGGCTATCTAATATGAATCCCTATACCTCCATTATAGAACTCATAATAGAATCGGGGCTAAATATCTTACTAAGTATAGCAGATCAGATATTAAGGGATAGTGGGAGGAAGATTAAATATGCTTACTATAAGCTATATATATCATTTACTGACTATTAAAAAAGGGTCTTCTAGGTATATATATGATAGTATAGTAGTATTAAATAGTGGAAATAATATATCTTTACTGATGAGATTTATATAGAATTATCTCTATATAGTATATTTATTTTATATATTTATTAAGTAATACTAACTAAAATAAGATAGTATTTTTGAGTTTATTGACTACTAAACATAGAGTATAATAAGAGATTTATTACTTTAGCTTTTAAAAATATAGAAATATAAAACAAAAGTTATTTTCTCTTTTTTTTTTAAAAAATCTATATAAGTATATATATTTTAATCTATAATACTATATATATAAATATATAATAATACCTATATATATACTAAGTATTTATATATATATAATACTATATATATAAGTTTTAGATAGAAAAAGAGAAAAAACTTTTATTTTATATTTTTATATATATATTTTAATTATATTTTAAAAAGTAATTATTTATAATTATTATTTATCTTTAGTAATTAAATATTAAAAAATTTCTTTAAACAGAACTTATAATAAAAATTAACTTAATTTTAATATTATTTAATATAATTAAAAATTTTTTAGTTTTTATATCATATTTCTTTTATAAAAAATATTTTTTATTAATTAAAAGTTTAAAAGTTATAAAAAATAATATTTTTTATTATATAATTAAAATAACTAAATAATAATAATTATAATAAAGTATTTATAAAATACTTTAATATATTAACTCTTTCAATTTTAATTTAATTAATAATAATTAAATAATATTAAAAAATAATCTTAAATATTAATAAAAAAACTCTTATAAATATTTTTATAATTAATAATAATTTATTTTAAAATTATATATATAAATAATATTATAAAAGACTTATTTAAGTATTAATAATTATTAATTATAGTAAGTACTATATATACTAATAATACTATTTATAAAATTTATTAAATTTATTATAATTTAGATTTTTTAAATTTAATACTTAATTATTTTATATAATTTATTTTTATTATATTATTATATTTTTATAAATATTAAAATTATATTTATAATAATTTCTAAAAAAAAATATAAATAATTTAGTAATAATAATTACTTTTTAATTATAATAATAAAGTATTTTAAAAACTTAATATCTATTTTAATTAGTAATATTTATTATTATAATTATAATAATAAGTTTTAATTATTAAAAAAACTAATATTATTATATAATTTAAATTTATAAACTTTTAAAATTTATTTAATATTATAAAACTTTTTAATCTTAATATTTATTTAATTAAACTTGAATAAAATATTTTAATATATTATTAATTATTTAATATTAATTTAATAAAATTATTAAAAAAATTATATAATAATAATAAAATATTTTTTAATATAGTTAAAAAAGATTTTAGTTTATTTTTAATATATAAAATCTAAAAAATTTTATTATCAATATTAAATATAAAAAGCTTAATAATATATATAATATTTTTTAATAAAAGACTATAAAAATATAATATAAAAATATTATTTTAATAGTATATATATATATTTATTTTATATATATTTAAGATTTTTATATTAAAAGTTAATTAAGCTAGTCTAAATTAATTATATTTTAGATTTTTTTAATAAATAAAGAATATTTATTTATAATCTATTATTAATAACTATTTTAAATTAAAAATAATAAAAAATTAATAATAAAATATAGTTATTTTTTTAATATTTTAATATTAACTAACTAATAAAGTATATTATATATTTTAAATCTTTTATTAATATTTATAATATTATTAATTTAAATAAATTTAATTTAAAAAAATAAGTATATATATTAAAAATTAATTATAATATTAATATTAATTTAATTAATATTATAATTTTAAATTTAAAAAAAAAACTTAATTAAAAAAATTCGAAAAAATAATATTTATAAATATAAAAAAAAATTAAAATATTTAATATATAAAATATAGTTTATACTTTAATTATTATGAATATAAAATAAAAAAAATTATAAAATAAAAAAAAATATAAAATAAAAATAAAAATAAAAAAATAAATAATATAAATTAAAAAAAATATGAATTAAAAAAATAATAATATATAAATATATATATTTTAGACCATTCTAAGATTTAGATGATTTTAATATAGCTTAAACTATACTGAAATAGCCTAAGTAATATAATAGTTTAGGTTATTATAGAATTAAAATTTTAGTTAAAAGTTTTTAATATTATAGTAATTTTTATAATACTATAATAGTTCTATAATACTATAGTAATACTATATTATTATATTTAGTAAATATAAAATATTAATATATTTAATATTATAGTTACTTTATAATAAATTATTTAATTATTAATTAAGAATAAAGAGATAAAGTATAAATAACTAAATAATATAAAAATTATAAAAAATTATTTTATTAATTTAATTTTCTACTTAATTAATTTATTAATTATTAAACTTTTCTATTAAAAAAGAAATTATATAATACTTAATAGTTGTAGTAATAATTTATAATAGTCTAACTACTCATAACTAAGTTCTATTTATTTTTTTATTTATTATTTAATTACTTATATATAGTAAGAGTATATATATAACGAGACTTTATTACTTACTATACTCGCGTAAATACTGGGGGCAGAAAATAATAACTTCTCTGATAAAACTCCTATATTTGTAATAGTTTTCTATGATAATAATAATTCTGAATAAACAATATTTGAGGTAATAATAGGAAAAATAGAGGTATATAGTACTGCAAGGTTAGCTATATTAGTTACTTGTAACATAGCTACATAAAACTGTCTATATGTAAATGCAGAAGTATGGAAATCTAATCTAACTATACTTAATGTTTGACCCTGTAACTTATTAACTATTATTGCAAAAGAAAGTTAAATAGAAAACTATTTCTATCTTAAAATAAATAAAAGTTCTCCTTCTGTAGTAGCTAATAGAATCTGAGGTATAAGTTTTCTTTTCCTATCAAATTCTCTACCCAAAATGTAAGCTTCAATATACTGCTTACTAATCCGAGTAACAATCATTCAAGTTCTATTATATAGACCTTCTATAGGATATAAATTCCACAAAAGTATAATAGGACATCTAACTTTCAAAATTAGTTATGAAGGTAGTAATCTACTAAAGTTAAGACTTTGAAGATATTCAGCAAGATATTGGGTAACATGAAGGTCCTCTTCATTAATATCAGAAGAATCAATAGAATAAAAAGTTTGAGAACTTCCAGGCAATATATCTAAAATTATAGAATTAAAAAAATTAACTATATTATTATGAAATATAAGAATATATCTATTTGTTAAAATTATAAAGTTATTAGGTATAGTAATAAGAAGAGTTGGTAGATAAACAAAATGTATAAAGTCTATTGGTTAAGTATAAGCTTAAATATATAATAGAAGAGAGATATTACTAAATAATATTAGCTTATATGAAATATTATAAAGCTATGATACAAAAGAAATATCATTAACTCCATCCTAAATTCGCATATTAATAGAAAGACTCAGAATTTGAAAGTGAAACCATAAAAAAGAGCTTTGTAAAAAGGTATGAATTGTAGATACATGATTGCTACGGAGAACAATAGGAGCAATTTGAGCAAAGTCACTACTAAGTAAAATAGGAATATTACCAAATAAATCCTCTTGAGTAGTATTACAAATATCATTGAAAGTACGATTAACAGCCTTAAAAGAATATCGATGCTGCATAGGAACCTCATCTCAAATGATTAAACTGGTTTGACGAAGCAAATTAGTAAGTTGTATATTCTTAGAAATACAACACATAGACTGCTCATTAATTTCTAAAGGTATAGCAAATCGAGAATATGCTATACAACCTCCTGGTAATAGAAGAGTTGCTATTCCAGATGATGCAATACATAAAACTATTTTGCCTTGACCTTGGAAATAATAACAAAGATATTTATATAAAAATATTTTGCTAGTACCTACTGGGACTCGAATAAAATATTGAACTTTGGTTAGTATAATAGCAATTTGATGGAGAATAGTATTATATGCTTGACGTTGATGTTGATTTAATTGTTCTACTTGTTATTGTCCAAATACTTGTTGCTCAAGTATATTGTAGTCTAATTCCATAGCAATTAGAGGATTCTAATTTATTAAGTTCTCCCAATTACCAATTGGTAATAGTAAACCATAATCAGATAGTGATTTACTAGCCTCAGCAAATATCTTTAAAAGTAGATATAATCCATAATTAATATGAGGAGTTGGTATATCATATGGAAATAATATATCTAAACGTTGAAGCTGAGAAGGAAGATCATCGCAGATATAATTTTAAAACTGAATCCAAATTTGAGTAGGATTAGTAATACCACTATATATGATAGCTGTCGCAAATAAAGTACGAAGAGCATATCCTGTAGAAAAGATAATGGCTTTATTAAAACACTGAATCCATTCTAAATTATTTTTGAAAAGACCAAAGTAAGGCAAACTTATTGAAATATTGAATATACTTACCCATTGATTATTTGAAAGTTGATAAAGGATATAGTACTACAAATTACTGTCAAAAGTAATCGAAGATAAAAGCGTTCTCCTTATAAAGGATTACAATAATACATTCATCCAATAGCTGTTCTACGTTGTCTAAGATACTATCGTTTGTCTTTTGAATTGAAAATAAAATATTGTAGAAATTATTAATATAGGTATTATCAACCATCATCATACTGTGTATTGTAGGTAAACCAAGCCATTAGTTTAGATTATGCTGATTCCAAGCGTTCTTGTAGCTCTTTCCTATTCAAATTATCTCTAAAATATATAGATTATTTTCCAAACAAATGAACAAGTAAATGATAAATAGCAGGAAATTCTTTATGTACTCGAAACTCAAACAATCTCCATATTGCTTCACATGGTCCAATATTACATCCATGAAGATATTGTTTAACTTCATCAGTATTATCAGTTGTTTATAACTGTAAAGTAGTACGATCAGAACCGATATAAATATATTTATGAATATATTTAATAGCTTGAACTAATCCACAAACTTCTATATTAATATGTGCTTGATAACACCAGCTTAAATAAGGATTATATGGTACAACCCAATGATTATCATATTAGAAACTATTTTTTCCAAGATATATTAAACTATTATTCTATTATTGATTTAAAGGGTATCTATCATCTGGAATAATTATTGAATCTTGAAATGCTTTAGGAAATTGTTTACTGTATTGTAGAGAGTTATATTTACTACTCATACATGGTACTTGTTGATAAGTAGTGCTACAAGATCTATGAACTATAAATGTTCTAATAATAGTTAAAAGTTTACCAGTAGGATCTTAGATTTGAGAGGGTAATTTAGTAGATATAATTTTATCAATCTTCTCAAATATTAAAAAATGATTATCTTGATATAAAAATAATAATAAATATATATGAGGTAATCCACGCTTTTAGTATTCAATTGTTCAAACATATCCCAAAAATCTACCAAAGATTTCTTTAGCCTATAGTTGATGAAGTAAATCCCATTACTTTAGATAGAATACTCGTGTAATAATATCTAGATAATCTAGTGCAGATTGATGAGGTAGAAGTTTATCTTGAATTTCTTTCCAATTTGGATTTGCAGTAAAAGTAATAAATAATGTAGGCTTTCTAAAATACTATACAATTACTATTGAATCTTAAAAAAGCTATTGCATAAATCAATTACTATCAAAAAAACTACTTAGTAGTACTATTCTTCCTCCTAATATAACTGTATTTATTTCATCTTGAACTATTGCATCTGCTAGTCCATTATAAAGATCTTTATATAAGCTTGCTTGATTTATACGAATCCACTGTAGCTTTGTTTGATCAATAACTATCCAAGTATCAATAATATATTATTAGAATAATCTACCAGAGACAAAGAGGGTAGTAGGTTCAAATAATCGAGAATGTAAATAGAACTAATAGTATTGTTATTGTGATAATCGCTTAGGTAATCCATCTTTATCTCGGCTTTGTTGTAATCTTAATGACCAATTCCATCTATGTTCTCCATAAGGAAATAATAAAACATAATATAAAGGAGTATATTCTGCATGGCTAGAATTAATAGTTCGAAATAGAGAATTGGCTGTTAGATATCGTTCAGTAAGGATGATATCACGATAAGAGGTAAGGTTGTATTTATCTAGAATGATTATAATAATCTTATTTATTGTAGGAAGATTATGTCATCGATAATCTTATGCGTTATCAATTAATAATTCCATTTGAAGATTAAGAATTATTTGCATTTGGTTTTGTGATATATTTTAAGATGCTTGTTGAATTCTTTCATGAGTTATATGATAAAGAATAATAAATGGATTACAATTATGCAACATTAGTAATAACTTTTCCAATAGTACAATATCGATAATTACAGGTAATATATGTCCTCTAGGATAGATTTATAGTTATACAATTGCCTTATTAGGATCATAAAGAAAGATTTATACAAATGAAGGACGGGTAATAAAAGAATGTATTAAAGGTCCTGTAAGATGATAAAGAGCTCTATGGATTTGAAAACATTAGATTCCTTCTATAGTTCGGGAATGTTCATGATATTTAAGAGAAATAAAAGCTAATACAGAGTTATATTTTCATATATATATTCAAAAATAATTGGATGTATTTATAGAATCATATAATAAAGAGTATAAAAGAGGAGGTAGAGGTCACATAAGAGGAATAGAAACATCTCCTTGATTACAGTAAGTATTAAATAATGGGTTTTACTTTATACTTAGATGTTCATAAATACATTCATTTAGCTAATGGAGAGCTGAATATTTTAGGCATAGAATAGACATTAAACCTAAATAGCATTGTGATCGAGATAGAGTTGTACTATTAAATGCTAAAGGAAGTAGAGCTACCACTAGAAGTGATAGTATTGATTGCTAAACTTATATTAGTGATATAATATTATAAGAATAGAATAAAATCTCTTACATTAAATATATTAGAAGGAGGAATTACTATTACTCTTTCTCTCTATCTTTGTCTGTATAGCTGTTATTTAGTTCGAGAAGCAAGCTATATAATTATAAGAATCTTAGTTAGAATCTTAACTATTAAGAATAATAAATATTTACTAACCAAGCATTATTTGTAAGTTAATTATCAAAGCTCCCTTCTATTAGACCAATAGGTATCAAAGTTTATAGGATTCCTATAGGAATGATATGGGCAGCAAAATATTAAATCCATTATATTGTAATATTTTAAATATAAAAGAGTAATAATAAAGACAAAAATAGTAGGAGTAATAGTAGGTATAGACTATTGGGAGAGTTTAGTAGAAAAGTTTAGTGGAAGAGATATAAAAGTAAGATATATGGAAATATAAAGGAGAAATAGTAAAAGAGATAATGGGAGAGATAGGTAAAGTATTATTAAATATATAGAAAAAGGAGAAGATAAAAAGTATACAAAAAACCCATCCTCAGATATAAAACCTAATCCACTTTTTTTTTGCAAATCTTTAGATTATGCCTCGGTTTTTACATCCACTCCTTTTCTTGTGAGTCATTGGATCACACTTAATCTAATCCATATTAGACTTATGTGTAAATAAGTTAACACTATTCCTAATATCTCGAGTAATTTTAGTATTACTATAACAAATCAAGAAACCCATAAAAAGTAAAGTATCTCCAGGTCAAAGTTCAACTATATATTTAGCTTACTACAACACTAAGTCACCACCTTCATAATCACCATATAGTACAATAGTATTAGGAACTGATTGTACATCTTTCTAGTCTTGATAAGGTTGTAAAATACTATCAGATGTCATTTGTTGATTGATAGCAATGCTTGACCAAGGGTTATATAACAACTGAAGTGATTAAGGAAGAAGAATATTGGTAAGCTTATTGTATACTTCTGGAAAGATAAGCTTCAAATAATTTCTAAGATAATACTAAAGAGGTTGATTTTTGTTAATCCAACTATTGGAAGTAGATTGTTGAGATAAGTAATCCTTACTATAAAAGATATCCAAACTACTATCAGCCCAAGTTATATAATAATATATCAGAAACTCTCTTCGAGGATCAATTTTTCTATGATGATGAGTATCAATTTTAGGAATCTATTGATTAGTTTCCACTAAACCCTATATCAAAGATTCTGGAATCCTAAAATAGTATGTAAATAAACAACTATCTTTATTGTGAATCTCTAGATACTCAATAGTAGATGGAAATCTATAAAAGGTAGAAAGTTTAGAAGGAAATATAATTAGTAAAGAATATTAACATAGATATATATTTAATACAAAGATATATAGTTAAATATTTGGAATTTTCATACCCTTTTTATTTTTGAGAGACTATCTTAATGCTACAATAGAAGTAGGGGCCTCCTAATAGATTTGATTACTTCTTTCCAACTCCCAAGATTATAAACACCTCTTAATATGTTGCTGCAATCTCTTTGCTTGGTGAGGATTATCTTCATTAAAAGTACCACTTAAAAGTAGATGATTTAATATTGTATCAAAAGAGTTACTAAAAGTAGTTATAGGTTTATTATATTGAGGGAAAGCGGCAATAGGAGTGGCAATGGAAGTAGTAACAGTAGAAGTGGTAGCGAGAGTAGCAATAGGAGTAGTAGTGAGAGTCACAGTGGAAGTGGCAGCAGGAGTAGTAGCAGAAGTGGCAGTAGGAGTGGTAGTGGGAGTGGCAGTGGCCATTAAACTTTTCCTATAATACTATTAGATAAATATATATTAAGAGTAAAAAAACCTATAGAAATAGTAAAAACCTACGGAAACAATAAAAACCTACAATTAATAGAAGATAGAAGACCTGTCAGGAGAATAAGCTTATAGAAGAGTAAACTTGTAGGAGAGTAAACTTGTGAAAGAGTGAAATGAGCTAGTAGGATAAGCCTATAGAAGAGTAAGATGAGCAGGTAGGAGAAGCAAGTGGGAAAAACTAGTAGGAAAAGCTGGTAGGAGAAGCTAAAGCTGAAACTGAGTAGCGGGAGAAACTAGTAGGAGAAGCTGAAGTTGATTGGTGGAAGAAGCTGGTAGGAGAAGCTGAAGCTAGGTAGTGGAAGAAGCTAGTGGGAAAAGCTGAAGCTGGCTGGCGGGAGAAGTTAAAGCTAGCTGACAAGAGAAGTTAAAGCTGGCTAGCAGGAGAAGTTAAAGCTGGCTGGTAGGAGAAGTTGAAGCTGGCTGGTGGGAGAAGTTGAAGCTGGCTGATGGGAGAAGTTAAAGCTGGCTGGTGGGAGAAGTTGAAGCTAGCTGACAGGAGAAGCTGAATGGGAAGAACTAGTAGGAGGAGTGAAGAGCTCAAGAGTTAAAAATAGCAAAATATACCTATATTCGAATTCCTAGTAGTAGCACACAATTTTAGTAAAGCCAAGAAGTTATAAAATTTTAAAGCTAAGAAACCACCAATTTTTTAAAGCTAAGAATCCACCAATTTTTTAAAGCCAAGAAGTCATATTTTTTTTTTTTGACTGGTCCATACCCAGCTCAGCCAGAGAAAAAGTCTTTTTAGCCCTTAACGGAGCTACTGAGAATCGAACACAGGCACTAACTGTGTGGGTAGGACGGGCCAAGCACTACCAACCAAACCAGATACCCAAAGGGATGCAAATATTATTTTACAAATGTATAAAATCAGATTAGCATTGGCTTAAGGCTAAGCGTACATTAAACCCCTTCTACATACTTGATCTACTATACGTAAATATGATATGATAAATGTGATACCTAGCTATATTAGATCAGCATTGGCCTAAGTCTACGTTAAACCTCTTCTACATGCTTAATCTATAGGTAAATATAAAGATCTTTCCTGATTTGTCTAGTTATGCTGTTGTCTAGCAAATCTATATAAGCTAGCAAATCTATGTAACTACATATATAATAGCTATATCAGATCAGCATTGGCCTAAGTGTATATTAAACCCCTTCTATATAAAGATTTTAATCTATATAACCACATATGTTATAGCTATATAGCTATATTAGATCAGCATTAGCCTAAGTATATATTAAACCCCTTTTATATAAAGATTTTTCCTGATTTGTCTAGTTGCGCTGTAACATTTTGTCTCAGTAGCCTCAGTATAATATAGATATAGATATATAAATATATATACTATTTTAGAATAGCCTAACTAGGCTATTATAAAATTAAAACTTTAGTTAAAAGTTTTTAATATTATAGTAATTAGATATAATATCTATAATATTATTAATAGTTCTATAATACTATAGTAATAATTCTAATACTATATATAGTAAATATAAAATAAAAGTATATCTAATATTAAAGTTATATTATAACTAATTATTTAATTAAGTAAAAAATAAAGAATTAGTAATTTAATAATATAAAAGAGATAAGTATAAGTAATTAAATATTAAATAATATAAGAAGTTTAATATATATATAAATAAGTTTATAGAATATATTACTAAAGTGAATACTAATTTAATATAAGTTTAAAGGTATAATACAAATATATTAAAGATTTAATAAACTAATTTTAATATTATTATATCTTTATTCTTAGTATAATTAAATAGACTACTATAATATAACTTTAATATTAGAATTTAGTATTTATTTTATATAGTATAAGAGTATTATTATAATATTATAAAACTATTATTATAGTATATATATATTTATTCTATAATAGTTTAATAAACTTATAATAGTTTAGTTTATATTAATCTGGAGAAGTATATTAATATAGTTTAGACAATTCTAGAATAACTTGAGCTATACTAATATAGCTTAGAATTCTAGAATAAACTAAAATATAGATATAAATAATTAAAATAAATACACTATAACTATAAAAAGAATATAATAATAGTTTAAATTTTATATAAACTTAATATAAATAAAATTATATAAGACTTATTATACTATTTAAAATTTATTTCTATTAATTATTTAAGTTTATTAATTTATATAATAAACTTTATTTAATAATAATATTATTAGAATATAATATTTCTAATATAATTAAAATTTAATTAAAAAATTATTATATAATTTAGATATATATATATATATAATAATAATATATAAATATATAAACTAATAATAACTTATAATAATTAATAAATATTAAACTATAAAAAGTAATAAAATTATAATAAAAAATATATATATATAAAATAATATATTAATAGATAAATACTTTTATATAATAATCTTATAAATATTTATTTAAATATTCTATTATATTTATATAAATAATTAGGCTAATATAATTAGTAACTATAAAAGAATATTAATTTTATTATAACTATATATTTATTATTTAAACTATAATATTATTTCTAATTTTAAAAGTAACTATGTTTAGCTAAATATAAGTTTTTTTTTTTAGATCCAAATAATATATTAGTAATGACTTAAAAAATAATAATTATAAATACTAATTTTTTAATAAATATCTTTTTTTTTTAAAGGTTTACAATATTATAAAACTAATATACTTATATATATATATTATAGATATTAAAAACTAAAATTTTTATTAAAAAACTAATAATAAAAAAATAATAAGTAAAAAAGTAAAAAATATTATATTTTTATTTATTAAATAATTTAATATAAGTCAAAGTCTTATATAACTTAATATAAACTAAGTTTTTAAATAGTTTATATATTTTAAAACTCATTAAAAATTTTTTTATAATATTTATTTAGTATTTTAAAATAATTATTTAATCTATTAAAAGTTTTCTAAATATTTTTATATTTTATATACTTAACTTAATATATTTTATACTTAATTATTTCTTTATATTTATATAAATTTATAATTAATTTAATTTTAAAAATATTTTTCTTATTTTTACTTATATTTTATAATATATCTTATTATTTGAATAGTTTAAAAAATATATTATAAATAATATTATATTATTATATACTATTAAAAACTTTAAATTTATATATATATAAATTAATAACTTTTATAATCTTATATAAACTAATCTATTTTCTACTTAGAGAATAATTATTTTCATATTATATTTAGAAGTTTTTTTAGTTAACTAATATTTAATTATTAATAATAAATTATTATTTTTTTTAAAAATAAATAGTATTTTATGAAAAGTTAATTTACTTAAAAATATTATAAACTTAATTATAGATAATTATAATTTAATTTAAATATTCTACTATAGTAGAAAAAAAAAATTTATAGTTATTAAAAAAGTAAATAGTATATAAATTAAAATTATAAAGATTCTAATATAATAAATATTTATAAATAAAATTAGTAATAGTATTATAGATAAATTTAACTAACAATAACTATTATTTCAAATATTTTTATTTATTATAATAATAAATATAGAAATATTATTTAAATATTTTAATAATATATTTAGTAAAACTATTAATTTATAGATAGTAGATAATAAAAAGATAAAAAGTAATACTAACTTTTTTATTAAGTTTTTTAAAAAATTTAAAAATAAATTATAAACTATAATTAGAAATAACATATTAAAATAAATTTTTAAATTTTTAAAACTTATTAATATATATATTAATAAAATTTACTACTATTTAAATTATTTTCATTAGTATATAATATTTTATAATAATAAATTAGTTAAGTATAATAATAATAGTATTAAACTTTTTAACTTTTAATAGCTTTCTAATAAAGTCTATAGTTATTTATCTATTAATATTATACTAACTTAGTCTATTTATTATATTTATTTACTTTTATTTTTTAATAGTTAATATATTTTATTATATATTTAATAATATCTTTTTACTATTTATCCTATATAAAGTTATTTAATATTAGCTTTTAAGTATAATATCTTTTTTAATATCTTACTATTTAACTATTATAGTATAATCTAAATATTTTTAATTTATATTTATAAAAAATAATTTTTAAACTATTTTTTTTTTTTTACTAATAATATTAATTTTATTTAATTCTATATTATTAGTATTATTTTTATTTTCTTCTTTATATTTCTTAAATATTAAAAATTATTTAGTTATAAAAAATTTAATATTTTTATTTAATTTTTTATTTATTAAATATATATATAAACTATTTAACTTACTTATTTATAAATTAAGTTAATTGTAAATATTATAAATAAAATTATATTTTTTAAAATATTAAAATAATTAATAAAAGTTAGGTTTTTATTTTATATTTAAGTATTATAATTTTTAATAGTTTATATAAATATTTATATATATTTTTATTAATTAATTATATTATTTTTAAAAATAATCTACTATTATAAATTATTTTTTATTATAGATTAGCTACTTATATTATATTTTAAAGAAAATTTTAGTATAATACTTAATAAAGTAAAATTATTTTATTTTATTAATAATATAGTATTAAAAAAGATTTCTAATAATTACCTACTTATTAATATTAATATATATAATAATCTATAACTATTAATTAAATTAAATAAGATTAAAAGTAAAAAAAAAATTATTCTTAATAACTATTAAAGATTTATTATTATTTATATTTTTAACTAAAAAGTATACTTTTAATTAAGTTAATTCATAGTTATATTTAAGTATTATAATTATAAATAAATCAATAGTTATAGTTTGTAAAAATTAAATATATTTAAATTTTTTTTTTATTAAATAAAAAGATTATATAAATATTATTTTAAGTTTAATTAAATTTATTTAAATTTATTAACTATTAATAATATAGTTTAAAAAGATAGTTTTATAAATATAAAATTTAGCTTTAATAAAGTTAATCATAAGTTTATAGTTAATATATTATTCTTAAAATCTTTTAATAATTTTTTAATATTCTTATTCAATTTTATTTTTATAGATAAATATATTATTAAAATATTAAATATATCTTTATATATTTTTAAAAATTATATATATTATTTTTTAAAAAATAGCTAAAAAATTAATTAATTTAAATAATATTATTATATATTTAAATAGTTCTATTTTTATATAAAAAATTATTTTTTATTTATTATTTAGTATAATTTTAATAAGATTATATTTATTTTTAAAGTTTAAGTAAATAAACTATTTATTTTTTTAGATTTTATTTAATTATTAAATAATAATAGAAAAAAAAATATTTATTTAGAATTATAAAATAATTAAAAACTTAATAATTAATATAAAGTTTTAAAGATTTATTATTTTTTTATATAAATAAAATTCAAATATTAATAGTAAAAGTAAAATCTTTTAACTTTATTTATAAAAAAGTTTTTAAATAAGTATTTTTATAAAATTTTATAATTTTTTTATATAGTTTTATATAGTATAGAAAAAAAAGTATTTATATACTTTCTTTATATAATATATAGTAATATAATAAAATATATAATAGTATATAGTATAATAATAAAACTTAACTAATTAGTAAGTTATATATTACTATATATATTATTATATTTAAACTATTAATAAAAAATAAGTAAATACTTTTCTTTATAGATTACTAATAATATTAATAGATATCTTAATATTTAAATCTTTAAAAAAATCTTATAATTTTATAGTTTATATTTAAAAATTTAGTTACTATTTTAAATATAAAATTATATATATAATAAGAATATAATTTACTTATTTTCATAATAAAAATTATTTTACTATTTTTAATAAAGTTTTTAATATTTAAAAAATAGATTTTAATAATTTAATAAATAAAATAATAATATTTATTAAAAATCTAATTTTTATTAACTAAAATAAATTCAAAATTATATTTTTACTTTTAATATATAATATTTTAATATCTATTTTATATTTATAAAAAAAAAAAAAGTAAAAATTTACTATATTAAATATAATATTAATAATAAACTTTTTTTTAAAAATATAAAATCTTTCTTTTTATTAAATTTAAACTTATTAAGCTTTTTTTTAAATACTTTACTTAATAAATTACTTTTTTCTAATAATTAAAATACTAGTTTTATAATTAATAACTATTTTTATTTTTTTTTTAATAATAAAAATTTAAGTTATTAAAATAAAAGTATAATAAAAAATATATTTAATAGTAAAAAGAATATTTTTTATTTATTTTTTATTTTTTTTTTCTAAATTAAACTTTATTATTTTAAAATAACTTTAATATATTTAACTTTTATTTTTATTTATTTTTTTATTATTATCTAAATATTTAAGTATTAAAGAGTTTTAAATACTTTGAAAAAAAGTATATTATTTAGTTTTATATTTATTTTATATATAAAATCTATATATTAGTTTTTTTTTTATTTATTATATATAAAAGTAAAAATATATATTTATATATTTAATTATATAATATTAGTAATAATTATAATAGTAGCTCTTTTTTATATTTAAATATAGTTCTCTAATAATTTTTTTTTTAACTTTAGTTATTTAAATATAATATTATTATTATAGCTTTAAAATTTTTAATAAATAATATCTATTATAATAAGTTTTTATTTTTTAATTATAATATTATTTTAAAGATATTTCTTATATATTATAAATATTTAAAGATTATTAAAAAGATTAAAAATAATAATATTAATTATTTAAAAATTTAATAACTTAGTATAAATATTTAGTTTATTAATTTTTATTAAATAATTAAAAATTAAACTAATTTTTTTTAGACTTACTAACTTATATTAAACTTAATTCTTTTAATAGTAATTTTTATAATATATTATTATTATTTTTTTAATTTATATTTATATAGTATATTAGTATCTATTAGTTTTTGACTAATTTTCTTTTTTCAATTATAATTTAATATATATAAATTTTTATTCCTTATTTTTAGTAAATATAATAAAAAAAAAATATTTATTTAAAAGATTTAGTCTTTAAATTATATTTATTTTTATTTAAATTTAGTAAAATATAATTTCTTAGCTACTAGTTTATTTTCTTATTATTAATAATTAAAAGCTAGTATTAAGTTTTATTATAGTTATTAATATAATTAAAATAGTAATAAGGATAATAGTATTTATAATAGTAATAGAGATAGTAATATTTATAATAATAATAGATATAATAATATTTAACTAACTATTTATTTAAATATTTCTATTAGACTTTATTAAAGTAATTATAATAAAAGTATAAAGAATTTAATTTTTTATTTAAAATAAATATTTTTTAATACTAATAAAATATTAGTTATAATATTATTAATATTATTTTATTTAATTTTTCAACTAATTAAAATTATTATAAATAGTTTTAAATTTATACTATTAATACTACTACTCTATCAAAATTTACTTTTATATTTAATATAATACTTTAATAATATTATTCAATACTTAAAATTAATTTCTAATAATAATATTAATACTATTCTATATATTTATAATTGTTTACTAAATAAAAGTAAAATTTTAAACTTACTTATTTTTTATCCTTTAAACTTTCTTTAATATAATTTTTTTCTTAGTTTTAAACTTTATTAATAATTTATTTATAATAGTAATTTTAAATATAAAAATTTTATAATAAATAAAGAGTATTTTATATTTTGTTTTATAATTTAAGAATAATTAATAAAATAATTAAATATAAAATAAGATTAAAAATAATTCAAAATCTAGTAATTTTTTTTAATTTAGATATAGTAATTTTATATAATTTATAATTATTTTTTAATATACATAGTAGTCTACTAGTTAATATAAGTAATATTATTATTATTTCTATTTTTTTATTAAAACTTAAAAACAAAAATAAAAATCTTTTTTAAAATATTATATTATATTAAAAAAAGAAATAATTATATAAATAAAAAATATAATATTATAAATAAATTAAATTATAAATAGATTATTATAATAGTTTAGATATAATATAAATTTAATATAAGTAAAGTTATATAATATTTAAAATACTACTTAAAATTTATTTCTAATAACTATTTAAATTTATTAATTTATATAATAAATTTAATTTAATCAAAATTTTATTAAATTAAAATATTTCTAATATAACTATTATCTAATTAAAATACTATTCTTTAATATAAGAATATATAGCTATAATAATAATATATAAAAATATAAACTAAATAATAAAATATAACCAAATTATAATAAAAAAAATATATATATAAAATTATATATTATAAGATATAAACTTTTATATCCTAATTTTATTAATATTTATCTAGTTATTTTACTATATTTATATAAATAATTAAGCTAATATAATAAGTAGCTATAAAAAAATATTAATTTTATTATAAATATAACTTTTTTTCTTAAATAAGAATATAATTAAAATATTACTATATATATACTAAATAATTATATATTTATAGTAATATATAGTTTATCTTAAATAAAGTAATAGAAAAAAGTTTTATAATATACTTTTATATATTATATTATTTAAAATATTAAAAAAACTTTATTAAAAATTATAAACTATATATAAATAATAATTTAATTAATAATAATAAGAAAATTAAAATAGTTATTTAGTAATTTTAATTTTTTAAAATCTAAATTTAGTTTATAACTATATAAATATTTTTTAATTATAATTATTATTAGTATATAATAATATATAATTAAATTATAATATTATATTAATATCTTTATTATTTTTATTTTAAAAATATTAAAGATAATTATATTTAATATATTAAATATATAATCTTTTATTTTCTTATATTTATATTATTTTATTTATAATTTTAAAACTTTAAATATTTTAAATTCAAAATAAATTATTAATATTATAATTAAATTTAATAATAATTATAATATAAATATTTAGTGAAATAAAAAATATTATAATTTTAAATTAATATTTTAAATTATATTTAATTTTTATTTAAATAATAATTAACTATTTATTTAAAATAATAAAATTATATATAATATTAATACTAAATTTACTATTAATTTTATTAGTTTTTAAAAAAAAATTTACTTTTATATTATTTTTTAAAATTATAATAAATTATTTATTTAAAATTTATTAATTAATACTAATAATATTAAAACTAATTAAAAATTTTATATCTAGTTGTAATAAAAAATATATACTAATTATATAAAATTATATTATAAAAATTATTTATAGATTTTTATTTAAAACTAATAAATTTAAGAATATATATATTTATTTTATATATATATAATTTATTTTTATTAAAGTTTAGTTAAATTAGTTTTATTTAATTAAATTAATTATACTAGATTTATTAATAAAGTTAAAAAATAATCTATTATTAATAGCTATTTTAAATATTTTATTAGTATTTATAAAGTTATTAATATAAATAAATTTATTTTTAAAATATAAATATATATTTTAAAAACTAAGTAAATTATTATTATAATTTTAAATTTTAATAAAAAGTTAAATAAAAAACTTTTAAAAGATTGTATTTATAAGTATAAAAAAATATTAGAACCTTTAGTATATAAAATATAATTTATCTTATTATTAATATTAAATATATAATAAAAAAAGATTATAAAAAAAAAAAAAAAAAATTAAAAAAAATTATAAAGTAAAACAAATTTAATATAAATTATAATATTATAGTTAAAATATTATAATATATATATTAAGTAATTATATATAATATTATTCAAAAAGTATTTAAAAGATATAAAAAATATAATATTTAAATATAGTTTATTATAATTTTTTTATATAAAAACTATATATAAGTAATATAGTTAATAAGCTAAAGCAGAATTAGTATATTATAAAGTTCATATTTTATTATTTAAATTAATAATTTTATTATATAATATTAACTAATATTATTTTATATATTTAGTAAAAAAGTTATAAAATATTAGACTTAGAAAAAAAAAAATTTTTATATATTATAATTATTAAATATTAGTTATTAAAATATTAAAAGTAATTAATAAGCTATAATAAATAGAAATTTTTATATTAATCTATACTTTATAAAGTTATAATAATCATTAAAAGAAATAAATACTATATTAAATATTTATAGTAAAAGAGATAAATTTAAATTATTTTTTATATATATAAATATTAGTAACTAAATTCAATATAAATACAAATATATAATAGTAATTTTTTTATATATAAAATAGTTATTACTAGCTTATATATAACTAAATTTAACTATATTTTATTTTATATATTTTAGATTTTTTTAAATATTATTTTATATATTTTTATATATATATAATAATATATAGCCTTTTCTATAATCAAAAATAAAAAAGACTTTTATTTTATATTTTTATATATAATAATTAATTTTAATATTAATATATTTTAAATAATTATTATTATTAAATAGTAAATAATTATTAAAAATAGTTTTTATACTAATTTTATATTTATATAATTTTTATTATATTTTATTATTTAATAAAATCTTTTAAATATTTATTATATATTTATAATTATATTATTCATATTTCTTTTTTATTATTATTTTATTTTAAAAATATCTATATATAAATATTAAAATAAAAAAAATTAAAATTATACTTTTTTAAAAAATATTATATAATTTTCATATATAAATAATAACTTAAATTTTATAAATATAAAAGATTTTATTTTATTAATATATTTTAATTAAACTTTTAATTTTATAAAACTTTTTATTTATTATAATAATTTAAATAAATTTTTATTATAAAAAATAAACTTAATTATTATAATAGTTTTTATAATATATAAAATTTAAACTTTAAAAATTTAATTAAAAAAACTTTTTATTTTAATTTTAATATTTTTTAATAATATAAATTAATATTTAATAATATTTTAGTTAAAAAATTTTTAAATAAAAATTTTAATAAGTATAAAATTAAATATATTTTTTATTATTTTATTAAAGATTATATATTTAAAATAGTTAAAAAGCTAGTTTTTATTTATAAGAACTTTAATATACTATTAAATTTAAACTTTTAGTTAGTTTAAAATAGTTAGATAATAAGTATATAAATATAAATACCAAATACAACAAATTAAAAATTAAACCTAAATCTGCAGCTGATATAGTTAGTATATAGAGTATTGACAAACTAGAAATAGAGATAATATTGATTCCATTTTGTTGGTATTGCTAGTATAAATATTACTTTTGGAGTGTCATATATTAAGGAAATTATTAATACGAGCAAAAATATCAGTACGCCGATTATTACGTATAAGTTAGTGAATCAGGTAGATAAGGCATGTAGCGAGAGTTGTTAAGAGGAGAATTGAGAAAATATACTTAGAAGATATTCGTTCTGGAATCCCTGCTTCTTACTATAAATTAATACTAACTCTGGGCATAGATTATTTCTACTTTGTCGAAGACGTTTGTACTTCCGAAGAATGTTATATTAGCCTCTATATGATAACACAATTGATAAACTCCAGCTTGAGCTAACTATGGAAGATATCGTTATTGCCATCTCCAAACAGGACATCCGTGTGCATAAGAACTGCATTCGTATCTATGTGCGGGATTATACTGGAAAGAACGCAGGGTGTCCAAGACCGAAATAGATGTCAACATGCATGTACAAGCCTTAAAGTGAGCGTTACTAAGTGTTGTTGTCAAGGGATACCCTCAGACTACCCATGCTATCGTCAAGAAGGATAATAAGACTGGGAAGAATGAGTTACTCGTTGAAGGTTATGGGTTGAAACTTTGCATTAACACTGAGGGCATTGTGGGAATACATACGAAATCGAATAGTATCATGGAGATGAGAGAAGTCTTAGGTATCGAGGCTGCTAGGTAACTATCAATCTTCCCCAGTGATAGAGAGCAAACTGATATTGTTCTTCTCTACAGATACTTCATTATCAACGAAATCTCTTACACTATGCGCGAGCATGGTATGGACATCGATCCTCGTCACATGCAGCTACTCGGAGACGTTATGACTTACAAAGGCGAGGTCCTCAGTATCACCCGATTCGGTCTCGCCAAAATACGAGATTCCATACTATAGCTTGCGTCATTTGAGAAGGCTACAGTCCATTTATTCGATGCAGTGTTTCATATGAAGGAGGACACTGTGGAGGGAGTGTCGGAGTGTATGAATATTGGCACTGGATCATTTCAGGTCGTGAGAAAATTGATGATAAGTGAAGAGGACTCGAAGATGAAGCCGACAGTGTTTGAGGCTGCGTGGGATAAGTGTTATAAGAAGCGGGGGGTGGTAGGGGGGTGGTGAAGTGGTGGAAATAGAGAGAGACAGCGCGATGAGTTCGACCGCTGGTATATGCGGCTATATTACTCTATTTGGCGACACTAAAAATATAACATTGGGTGTTGGTTTTCTGGTTTTACGGAATATGGTTTGCGATATTAGTCCTTGTATAGCCTGCGGGAGGTTTTTGTATACTATGCTGAGGAGGTGTAGGATATCATGATGTTTACATATGCGATACCGATGTATTATTTCTTCGACGCACAAGTCTTGAAACATGTGATAGCTGGGTTTGTATACTTCCTGTTCCTATTCGTCAGCGGCAACATCATCCATCCTACGCTATCAACAGCTCACCCTGCAATGCATCGCTGCGCTCTGGCGTAACCCTCCTGCCGTCGGGTATTGAGACAAAAACAGGTTCCTTGGAGCCCGGCCACCGCCTAATTGTACAGCGGGCTTGAGGATATATATTGAGCTGATTCCCCACCTACCGATATTAATCTTTCTAACACTGTTCTTGCTTTGTGGTGTGAACTGGGCACGTAATGCTCTTGGCAATGCGGACTATCCTTCTTACTTGCCTCCTCCTCGGAACAGCCGCAGCCACCTCCCTCCCAGCGGCCCGCGGGAGCGGAGAAACCACCGACCGCCCTTCCAAGCACTGCAAGTTCCTCTCCACAGTAACCTACCACGGCGACTGGGGCCCGCTCTTTGTGGAAAACTCCTACGCCTGCGACCTCCCCCCCCTCCGCCCGCACAAGCCCACTCCCGCCTATCCCATCCTCCCCATCCAACCCTACCCTCACCCGCGCCCCAAAAAAACCCACCGGCAGCACCCCTCCCTCCCTCCCGCCATCCGCGGACGCCTCCCCACCGAAAAACACCAAATCATCTCCTACGGCTGCGCAACGCCCCCTCACGCCTCTCCCCTCGACCAAACCAAAGGCTCGACCCTCCTCTACTCCATCCCGCAGCTTACAAACCAATCATGTATCCCCCCAGGCCACCTCAGAGAGTACAAAGAGTACCACCGCCCCTGGAGCGCGGATTGGGCGTTTACGAACTTCAATCGCGGAGAGGAGGAGATCTGTGATTGGTATTGGGAGTTGGGCCAGGTTGTTAATGCACTGCATATGTATTGTGAGAATAGTGTTGAGAGGGGGGAGGTGGATGGTAAGTTGAGAGAGGCGTTTGCGTATGGGAGGGATAGGGAGCGGGAGGAGAGTGGCGGGCAGTTGTGGTGTTTGAGGTATTCGAAGAAGGGTTGGGGGGAGAAGGTGTTTGGGGAGAAATGTTTGGGGCTGGGGCTGGAGACCAAGGGCGAGATGGTGGAGGAGGAATTGTGAGGAGGTGAGATGGCAGGTGGATGTAGGAGGGAGTGTTTCATATTTCCTGCGATTTCAAACGAGTCCTTTTATTATGAATGTGTACGACCTGATTTCATGCTCTCAATACTACAATACCCATATGTATACACCTATCTATGGCTTGCTTGTTTCTATAACCTTGTATAACTCCTCATTTGTCCAATCCGTGACTCTATGAACAAGGAAAACGTAATAAGTACAGTATATTTCCTACCTCTATATTCTGTATGTCCAAACCCCGAATCTCAACCCTTCTATCCCATCTATTACTACTTCAACTCCTCCCTCTCCTTCTCCCCCACCCCTTCTACTGCACTCCTATCCACCTCCTCAAACCCCCTCTCCAAGATCCCCGCCAACTCCGCCAACCCACCCACCACACAATCTGTAAACTCATGCCCCACCAACTCCCCATTAACTTCGTTCCTCAATAATACCGTCGCGGCCCCCGCCCTCCTCCCGGCAGCCATATCATCCATAGAGTCCCCAACCATGATTATCTCACTCCCTTTCACCCCCCACTCCCCACAAATAAACAAGATTCCCGCGGGGTCGGGTTTGGGCGGCTTAAAGCTGCGAGTGATCACGGGGTGGAACAGGATTCCCGGCATGTGTTTCTCCCGGAGGTAGGCTACTGGGCCGTCAAAGTTCCGGGTACAGATGGCTTTGGGGATGGACCGGGAGTCGAGGTACTTCATTAGTGGGACGAGGCCAGCTTGCGGGACCATTTGGTGCATGGCGGTGCGCTCGATGGATTTGATGGCTTCCATTGCGAGCGTGGATTCGGCGGGCGGCAGGGAGTAGATGTGGTTGAGAATGTCGATGGATTTGGAGATGCCGAGGGCAGAGCGCATTTGTGAGAACATCCACGTTTGCGGCTGGCTATATTGAATATTAGAAGTTAGCTACCTGGCTCTCTCGGTCTCTGTCCCTCTCTCTCTTCCCCTGGAGATCATTGATATTTAATATGTCCGCTCGGTGATGGGGAGGTGAGTAGATCGGTGGGAGGACTAGATACCATAATGTCCCATCAACATCAAACACCACCCCCTTCAGCCTCGGTGCATTAGTATAGTTAGGTACATCCGGCTTCAGCGGTGCAAAGCGCCTTCTCGTCCTAGGAGGACGTTCTGAGAGAGGGATGTTGTCCGGGACAGTTGGGTTAATTGGCGGTTGAGCTGCCGCATCTGCAGTGGGAGGTATTGTGGACATGTTGCGGGCCCAACGGTTGGAAGGTCGTAGCCCGAGTTTCAAGTTATGTAGCGGGACCCGGCCGCGGGGTCGCAAGGCAGAAGCCCAATGTTTTAAAACGTTCTGGTGGGGCATGGGTACCAGGTATGTACGTATAGTTCTACGCCATAAGTCATCGTCCGATACAACTACGCGACCTCGAGACCACCCTAATTTTTGAGATATCTCAACAACTACCAATAACTATATAACAGAAATTCACGAGCATGCTCTCTAGACTACCTACATGCTCTAGACTTGATAAAAAAATAATAAAATTAATACTCGGTATACCACCCCTTTGCCCTCAATAACTACCTTCACCCGACGGGGCATAGATCTAGCCAGATTCTCAAGGATAGCAGGCCCAACAGCTCCCAGCAATGGATGATAGCATCAGCTAGTTTCGGCTTAATAGTTTCTGGGCTACCCGACATGTTGATGAATTCTGGGTAGTACTTGTGAAGGTTTGCTTTGAGGTGTACTCAGACGTGCTTAATCGGATTAAGGTCAGGGGAGTAGGTGGCCATTCCATGACTTGATAGCCTGTAGTAATAAACCATTGCTTCACAGGGCCATAGGTATGTATTGGGCATTGTCTTGCATGAATATCCAGTCATCCTGATGGAACTCTGGTAAATAATTCTGCAAAACCTTAAGGTAGACCTGTCCAGTATACCCCCCTTTTAGCCTCTGGATCTCCTACCATTTCTACCATAGGACACTTCTCTGTTCCGGCAAAACAAGCCCATACCATCTGGGTAACTGCTCTAGACTTTTTTTGAGAACGATACAATCCTTCTATTTTTCTCCCGGTGTGCGAAACACCCAAATAGGCTTTGCTCCAGAAGATTTTTCAACAGAACATTCGTCACTCCAATTCCATTGCACCTCCGTCCAATCCTCATGTGAAACAGCCCAAGCAAGTCTCTTAACTGCAATCTCGAGCTCCAGAAGTGTTCTCTGAGCTATTCGCCATTTTTTGATGTCTACCTCTCTCAATCGTCTCTGTAGGGTTCTCCAGGACACCCCTCCCATATTGATAGACAACCCTCCCAATGTCTGACGCCTTTCTGACAAAGCACCTCGTACAATTGCTTCTTCTGTCCTTATAGAAGTCTCCCGTGGCCTCCCAGCTCGTGCGGACTTATATTTAATTTGATGTGTGGCTGCAACGATGGACTGGATCGTGGTTTTGTAGACCACGGTAGCACTGGCAACGATGCAGCGGGACGATCACTTATGGCACGGAACTATACGTGCGATGCGATTGGTCAGTCTCGCTATTATATTTACACGCAGTGAACTATAATGCTATAGATTCTAGATCGCCAGTGTATGCAAGAATGACCCGGTATTAGCCGTCTCCCTACTGCATGCCTCCATATGCCCCAAGGTTCGCAATTTCATCCATTTACGATTGCGTAATACGATACCTCCGTTCAGGAGACAAAAAAGACGCAACAGCAAAAGGTAAAATAAAATGGCATAGGTCGATATCAAACCCACAACGCCCAAGCAAATCCCAGCACCAAGTGTACCATATTATAAAAACATCCCAACAGGCACATTAATTAACCTCCACTCCCATCAGCATCTTACCTCCACACCTCCCGCCTTCGTAACATACTTTACCCCCTTATAAGGCTTCACTCCCTCTCCTAATCCCTTTCCATGCACCACCTGCAAACCATCCACCTTGACTCCACTTGCCAGCCATCCCTTCACTGAAAAGCCCACCAATACACTCCTCGGCATCATGGCTTCCATCTTCGCCTTCCTCCTCTGCAATCGCGCCTCCTGGGCCTCTTCTTTCTTATTCGGTATCTTCGGAGGCACTGGTTTTGATCCATTATCGTAATCCCCACTATCACTAACTGCATCATCCTCCTCCTCCTCTTCATCTGTCTCCTCATCCGAGCGCTCGTCATAGGAAGCCTTCAGCGCAACACCTGTTCGGAACGTGATCGTCCCAGCAGCCGCATTCGCACCACCAGACGTTGGAATTTTCCATGACACGATGCCTTTCTCATAATGCCACTCCCCTCTAGAAGACTTTGTATTCACGAGAGTCTTAATCCCAGGAGCCAAAGGTATCGTAATCATCACATCCTCCACGACAGGGTTATTACTCAACCCACCAAACGCCAGACTCCCTGACCCTCGATTGCTCATTGCTCTTGGGAAGGGACTCGATGGGGACGAGTTATTATTCTGCCCACCTGGTAATGGATTTGTCAAAACCCTAACCTCAAACTCACTTCCATACTCCCCTAATCCTTTCTTAATCTCCACCGTCACAGGGAGATGTAACTGGGGCGACTTTGAGGTTGAAGTTGAGAATGTTGGATTGGGTAGTAGGTCCACCTCGTAGCTGGCTAGCACGAACTTCCCATCCGGTGGAACAAAGCTCAATTCACCGGGCCGTTCTTTCCAACGGGCAATTCTGACGCAGGGATGGAATACTGGAAACTTTATTACGTTCATCGTCTTCCCGTATCCTCCTCCGGCTCCCGATAATGTGAGTAAGAGGTCGGGCACTCCTGAAATTTTGCTCGTCATTGCCACCGTCCCACTTGCTCGTGCCCAGAGCGGTCGCCCTGATGGTGCAATGGTCGCTGTGATCACCTCAATGATATCAACATACAGCTCGTTATTTGTGTGTCGGACATTACTCCTCCTCCAGGGCACTGCCGACAGGGCATTCGCATTACTACTAGAAGCCGCATTAGAAGATAAATGTGTACTATAACCCCATTGTCAGCCATCATTTCTATATCCCATCCTCGTCCCACCAAGTTTCAACTGCTAGCCTGTCTGTAGAACCTACTTCGGCAACCCTGTCACACTCCCAAAAATCTTGCCCATCAAACTCGGCGGCACCACCAAATCCCTCAACGCACTTGGCTCCGTTGTAAATGGATACCCATCATCACACATTTCTGCCATCAACTGCGCAACAACCTCATAGTTACCCTCAATTTTCCCCGAGAGCAATGGTGCTGAAAAGTAATCCTCTAACACATCCACCACTTTATGCAAAAACTCTAACACCAACAGTGGCTCCACCTCACTCGTCACCGGTGACAAGAAAATCAAGTTATTATGCGTGATATTGAATAGCAGCGTTGGCGGGGAGGTAGTGGGGATATGTAATAACGACGAGCGGGGTGTAGGTGAGGAGTTATACGCCGAGATCAGGATATCCGGCGGTGTCGAAACCCGACGCCACTCATACTGGAAGAGGGGCGTCGTAGAGAAGCTGTCGAAGATGTAGAGGGCATCGATACAGCTCATTGTTGTAGGAAACAATTTGACAGAGAGGTTGGAAGCTGAGGATGGGAGGTAGGTCAGGGCAAGTGGGCATCTGGGCTTTTCTTGGCGGTGGGATGTTTGTGGGCATCAGCTCCTAAGTTCACTCCACACCCGAACGATTCGTACAATATGCCCCCCACACCGCCTCCAGCACCGGCGCCCCCAGAGAGGCCCGATCACACGCTCGTACAGCAAGCTGAGCGGAATAAAGACTGTCTGGGATGTCGACTCATTGGTATCGTGAGCATCAGCCCACATGGGGTTTAGCAGTTACTAAGATTGATACAGGCTCGGCTGCCTTCATCGGTCTTGGAGGATATACATTCATCTCCGGCGGGCGACTGCTCCGTGAGCAAGCTTTTAAAGAGGCATTGGCGAGAAGTGGTTCGAGGTTTGACTTAGCTGCGAGAAGGGCTGGGATACATGGACTTTCGGCATGCTTGATTGGGCTGGGAGTGTATAGATTGTTAATGTAATATGGGGTGGCAAACCCCCACAGACATTGTCGGGTGATTGTCACAGCGTTATATCTACAAATTAGGCCAGCCATATGTATCCCAACATTTAATATATCGGAGAAAAAGTCTGTACTTGCGTTCTTTCTATGTATTATATCACCTGCCTGGGTCAATGTAGTAGATTAAGTTGATGCACAAGGGGATGCCCGGTCACATACTTGTCCAATGCAGAGTACTCAAGTTCAAATATACACACCCCAGTCATGAACATGCCCTTGGAAACATTAGAGAAAAAACAACGAATGATATAACACCGACCAAAATACAGTAAATGAAATTCAGAAAGACGAGAAATGACGGTAACGATGTCCATGCAACGTGTGTCTCCGTTTTGAAACCTCTAATTCACTACCTGGCGGTCGTCAACCACTCATCGGCGAACGAGCAAAATTAAGGAGTTGGTATCCGGGCTGCCCAAAACCAGACTAAACGTTGATATAAATATTGGCAAAATAAACAATACCCCTAGATCAATGTGGTAACTAACAATAACGATAAGCCAGATCGTGGTCAGCACACTCAATCGCCGTTAATCGGTCGGGATCCTCTCAGCTCATATCCATAATTGTTACTGTCCCCTACAGGTCTAGGGCGACTTTGTGCTCGATGGGTATCCGCGGCCTGAGAACCTCTCCTCTCATCAGTTCGATGCTGGGAAAGTGCCCTTTCACCGGAGCGACCACTTTGGCTACCCCGCTCTCGTGTTGGTGCAGGGCGTACCCTTGGGAGGGTTCCCTCGACAGCCAAAGACTCGCGGCGAGATGTGCCTAGAAGGCTAAGAGCCCATTCCTCCAGATTGACATTGGTACTACGGGCAGCCCTCATGAAATCATGGCTCTATCCAAAGACTCTCATTAGCTTAGGAACTGTAAAGAAACCCTAGGCGGAAACTCACTAGCAGTTCCTGGGGGCTTGGCCTTTCGCTAGGATCTTTGATCAAGCAGCATTCAATCATCTTCTCCAAACTCAGGGGAAACGCTTTGTTTTTCGGCAGCCTTGGTGGAGGCTCGTTCACAATCTTTTGTAGTAAGTCTAAAATACCCATAGGGCCGGCAGAAGCTCGGGTTCCGGCTGCATTTCCATCCGCATCAAATGGGAAACGTCCAATAGCCAATTCCAGTAACGTCAACCCTAGACTCCATACATCGGATTTGACAGAGTACGCGGCTCCTTTTATACGCTCTGGAGACATATATGTAGAAGTCCCCACGAAGGTATCCGCTATCGAGTTGATCAGCTCACCAGACACACCAAAGTCGCACAGCTTGATTGATCCGCGGGAGTTGACTAAGATGTTGGAGGGCTTAACGTCTCTATGCAAAATTCTGTGCTCATTGTAAAGATAGCTCAATCCTCCAACCACGGCTTCAGCGATTTTCCCCAAAACATCTATACGCATTGGACCAACTTTCTTTGCAATGGAGTCAAGGGAACTAAGGTAGCTCAAGTCAGAGGATCGGTCTGCAAGGCGGGCTATGGGATCAGTATGGAGACGGCTTACCCGCAGTCCATATACTCCATGCACATTACTACATCACCCTCGTTCAAGAAAGCTCCATAAAAAGAAACGATGTATGGAGACTGGCATTCATGCATAATATGGAGCTCTCTGAGAATCTGTTTTCGAACAGAGGGCTTTGCATCAACGTGAATAACCTACATACAAGATCAAACAATTAGCAGATGTTCACGCAGAACTCCGAGAATCAATAATACCTTCTTTGCCATTATTTTCTTCGTAGCAACATGCATAACCTTACTAACAGTGCCTCCATTACCAGCTCCCAGCTCTTGGATTACTTGCAGATCTTCTGCTCGCAGGTCTAGTTTGAACTCAACTCCAATCTCTAGAGTGCTAAACCGGTTTGATAGATTGTCATCGTCATTAGGTGGTAATTGCTGTTGAATGGCACGGCCGGGAGGACCACCTGCACCCAAACTTAATCCTTTGACGTTCTTTCGTTTAAGGGTCTTCGGCCCGAATGCTGATTCCGCCATCTTTTCATAAACTTTTGACAAGCCAATATCTCCTATATGCTTGCAAGATAAGGGGCAGTAGTGATATAGGTTCCCTGCAAGAGTTTTTCAAGCCTGTAGTGAGGGGTAGTTGCGGACAGCGAGGAGCGAAAAATAAGGAGCGACTGAGCTTTCGTCAGCTCGAAATCACAAAATAATTATATGGAGCCTTATTCGGGCGAAGTGGATTGCTGGTCTCGGAAGAAAGCGAGCGGGGCTAAGGCACAAACGACCGTTTGAGCGATGCTACTTTTTATGCTCAGCTTTAATTGCAAGATCTGCTCGTGCAATGGAGTATGGTAGCGTTATGCAGATACTTAGTATATAAGCACCTCCGGGTCGCCAGTGGTCGGGGGAAATGAGAACAGTAGTCGACGTCAGGTAACTCAGTCGACACGCGGGAACTTCCAATCTTCAGAACGGCGTATGAAGGCGAGACTCGATGGAGGTTGTCCCTAATCTGGTTGCACGGGTTGACCTAGAGATGTATCTGCAAATACGGAGTCTATAGAGTAGAAAAGGGGGAGAAGAGGGGGAGAGGGAGGCAAGGGAGGAGGGGCTCAATGACTGCTCCAGCAAGTGACAAGGGAGTTGCTAGCAGAGGTGTTGAAAATAGCAGGGTTCAGCAGCTAGATTGTAAACTTATTAATGTGAGGAAATGGAATTGGATATACGTGCGCTTGCAATGGAGGAGGGAAAGGGAGTCAAGGCCATTGAAAGTGTCTCTCTACGATCTCTACGAGTGCAATCAGACTACTCTACGAGGGGTGGCACTATGAAAGTCCCCGAGGGGATAATTCCCATCTCGTGCTGGATAATTTGTCTTGTGCCCACGATGCTAAATAAGAAGTACTTATGTACTTAAGTAATCAGTAGTCTCTCAACGCTTTATAACAAGCAAGCAACTGCTGAGTCATCATTTGTGGCTAGTACAGTTTCTATAGATTTAGTCATCTAGCAAATAGTCGAATCACGCCAAGCAACCAGCTACACGCAAAGGCAAAGGCATAGTGCCTAAGGTGTGCCTCGGCCTCTTAACGGGAACCATCGCGACTTCAACACCCCTTATTGATTCATTCACACTGTCTGTCACCCTACGATCAACATGCAATCGCGCGACTTCATCGACCGGGAAGCTGAGATGGATTCGGGGGACGAGGAGGAGGAGCTTGTTCAAGAGGAATTTGACGAAGACACCGGAAAGATGAAGAAGAAGTCTGTGGTCAGCAAAAAAAAACCAAACTACGAGGGAGACTCGAGTGAAGAAGACGATGAGGACGATGAGGAGGAGTTGTCGAAGGTCTGTCATAGTTAACTATCGAGCACACGCCACGGAAAAGCTTTGCGCTAATTGACTTGTGATGAAGTAGGTACAAGCCGGTTTCATTGTAAACGATGAAGAGGAGGAGGAAGAAGAAGAGGAGGATGATGAGCTTGCAGATAGGTCAAGGATTCGAAGGAAAAAAGCTAAGAGAAGACGACGGGAGGAAGCGGAGGAAGAGGACCTCGACGAAGATGATTTCGATTTGATGAGAGAGAATACCGGCGTTGACCGAAAATTCAAGCGGCTAAAGCGTGATCGACATTCAGACGTCAACCACATATTCGACGACGATGATGTTGATGCACCCAATGAGCCAGATGATTACGACGATATATCACATCGGCGGTCACGTCCTACGTACGATGAAGAGATGGATGACTTTATTGAAGAGGATGAACTGGAGGGCGAGGAGGGACAGCTTGGGAGTGAAGACGAGATGGCCATGACTGGCAGAAGGCGAGACGACCGCCGACGTCATGAAGAAATTGCTCGAGCGCCTAATATTGACAGAAACAAGCTTGATGAAATGGAACAAATCTTTGGCACTGCTGAATATGACCACCTCCTTGTTACAGAGCTTGACGAAGTCGAAACGAACGATGCCGTTGTCGAGCTCAAAGATGTCTTTGAAGAGAGTCACTTGGCAGAGAGGATGTTGACGGAAGCGGACAACGAAATTCGACTCAAAGATATCCCTGAGAGGTTCCAACTCGCCCGGAAACCTTACGAGCATCTGACAGAGTACCAACCGGATGACGATGATCCAGATAAGCTTGATAGAATCCTACAAGAAGAGGCCGAATGGATATGCAAACAGATTCTTCCTAGAAAGAAACGCTTCCCTGCAGACCTTCGACGTCATTTCCAGAGCGCAGTATTCAAGTGCCTTCAATTCTTTATCAAGGATAATGTAGAAGTGCCTTTTGTTTTCCAGCACCGCAAGGATTATCTAATCCATGCGTTCAGACCTGATGGAGATACAGAGATTGTAGCCGAAAAGTTACTGAATCAGGACGAGCTGTGGGATATCTTGGACTTTGACCTCAAGTGGCGTGCATTTGTTGAGAAGCGTAAAGCACTTCAACGCACCTACGATGCTCTCATTAACACGGGGGTCATTGACGAGGTCTTTGAGTCTATGGTCTCAGGTGCTAGTACCAATGAGGACCTCCAGGATTTACAGGATTACCTCCATTTCCAATACCACACCACACTCAAAGACGCCCATATTGCGTCCAACGGATTACAAGCCGGAAATACCAAGCGCAGGCCGGGAGGTGGGAAAACATTCTATGAGAGAATTCGCCACAGCCGGGTATACGACTTTGTTAAAGCCTTTGGGATTACAGCTGATCAGTTTGCGGTCAATGTGGAAATTGATGCAAAGCGCGAGTTTTGTGACGATCCAGAGATCTTCCCGCATGAGATGTCTGAGCAGTTTGTCGATGAGTCTGAGTTTCTATCAAGCGAGTCAGTAATTACAGCTGCAAAGAGGATGTTAGCGGAAGAGATATACATGAGCCCTCGATTGAGAAAGTGCTTACGACCAAAGTACTTCGCAAAAGGCCGCATTCATGTGAATGTTACTGAGATGGGTGTGAGAAAAATCGATGATCAGCATCAGTACTATGAGTTCAAATACCTCCGAAAACAGCAAATTAGACATCTTCTTGATAACCCAAGCATGTTTCTACGGATGCTGAAAGCGGAAGAGGAGGGTCTCGTTGAAGTTCAGTTGGAGCTCCCCGATGTTGCTCTTCCCTCGCTCTACGACTTGATATCTTCTGAGAATATGAGTGACGTGGCCAATGCGTGGAATAATGCCAGAAAGGATGTCGTGGATATGGCAATGGAGAAAATTTCCAAGCTGATGCAGAAGACTGTGAAGGAGAACATCAAGACAGAGTGTGAAGATCGTGTTGCTAAAGAGTGTCGCGAGATTTATGGTGAAGTGAGTGACTCTGCTCGAGCTTTGTAGAGGCTTTTACTAATTAATTTATAAAGAAACTTGACCAATCTCCCTACAAGCCTAAGGGGCTTGATATGGGGCAAGTGCCAACTGTTATGACCATTTCTTGTGGCCACGGAGAACATGGCAAGGACGCAATTGTCGGTATATACATGGATGAGCTTGGACGTGTTTTTGAGCAAGTGAAATACCCTGATCTCAGAGACGAGCAATCTCGAAGCGAGTTTGTCGAGGTTCTCAGACGACGGAAGCCTGAGGTAATTGGGGTTGCTGGATTTAGTGTGGCTACTCACCGTTTATTCAACGACCTAAAGAAGCTCATTGACGAAGAGGGTATTACTGTCGCCGGAGAAAATGATGATGATAGACATCCACTAGAGGTGATTTATGTCAATGACGAGGTGGCAAGGCTATATCAAAACAGCGACAGAGCACGGCTGGAGTACCCTGAGTTCCCGCCCCTAGCAAGATATTGTATCGGCCTTGCGCGATACCTACAAAGCCCGTTGTTGGAGTATGCCGCCTTGGGCAAAGATATTGTGTCGATATTGTTCCATCCAGCACAGCAACTCCTGCCTCAGGATAAGCTAATGAAGAAGTTGGAGAGCGCCATGGTTGACATTGTTAATATGGTGGGAGTCAACATCAATGATGCCTTGAAGAGTCAGAACTATGTTGGTAACCTCTTACCATATGTCTCCGGTCTTGGTCCCCGAAAAGCTTCCAGCATTTTGAAATCCATTACTGCAAACGGTGGACGACTAACTACACGCGCTGAGCTTGTCGGAGATCCTGACAAGAATCTGCTTCCTGTCGTCGGTGGAAATATTTTTGTGAACTGTGCAAGCTTCATCTGGATTGAATATGACTCCTCTGAGCCAGGTGCGGACTACCTGGACAACACACGTGTACACCCAGAAGACTATGACCTCGGTCGAAAGATGGCTGCAGACGCACTGGAACTGGACGAGGAAGATATCCAGACAATGGTCAACACTCATGGTCCGGGAGCGGTCGTCTCAGAGCTCATTAACAGCAACCAGGAGAATAAAGTCAACGACCTAATCCTCGAGGAGTACGCCGAAGAGTTGGAGAAGACGTTCAATCAGAAGAAGCGGGCCACACTTGAAACCATTCGTGCCGAACTGCAGCATCCCTATGAAGAACTTAGGAAAGCCTTCAAGACACTCAGTTTTGAGAGAATTTTCACTATGCTCACCGGTGAGACTAACGAAACACTCTTTGAGGGAATGGTCGTCCCGGTCAACATTAGGCGTGTTGCGGATCGGTATATTTCCGTTCGTCTCGACTGTGGTATCGACGGGAATGTTACCCAAGATATGATCGATAACTCTGGAGTCTCGGTTCATGCTGTCTATGCCGTAGGGCAGACTGTGCAGGCGAAGATCTTGTCTTTAGAACGTAAGTCCTTCTTTGCGGAGATGTCTCTCAGGGAAAGTGATATCCGGAATGGACTACGCCGATTTGACAGACAGGACCGAGATCCGGAAGAATGGGACGATGTAAGGGAGGAAAGAGACCGCGCGAAGCTCGCTATCAAGAATCAGGAACAGCAACGCACAGTCCGTGTCATTAAGCACCCACTATTCCGGCCATTTAACTCTCGTCAAGCAGAAGAATACCTCTCGAAACTCTACCGTGGTGACGCGGTTATCCGCCCTTCGTCAATGGGTATGGATCACATTGCCATTACTTGGAAAATCGCAGACGGGATTTACCAGCATGTTGACGTTCTGGAATTGGATAAGGAAAATGAGTTTACTGTGGGGAAGCTACTGAGGGTCATGGGGAAGTACATATACACGGATCTGGACGAGTTGATGCATCTGCATATCAAGGCCATGGCAAGGAAAGTCGATGAGATGGTGGCACATGACAAGTTCCAGGAGGGAACAAGGGAGAATTGTGAAAAGTGGTTGACGAGTTATTCGCAAGCGAATCCAAAGAGGAGTAGTTATCGGTTTTGCTTTGATCCAAAGCATCCGGGATATTTTGATTTGGTGTTTAAGGCGGGGCTGAATGCAAAGATTCAGTGCTGGGTGAGATCATCTCTGTGGCTCTCTACTGCATTCGGAAACTAATATGATTTTGCATATCGTAGAAAGTAAAAGTCGTCCCCAACGCATTCCAGCTTAGGGATAACGACTACCCTGATATGACTGCTCTCTGCAATGTAATTTTATCCATACCCCCCACCCGATATATTACTAACATAACTCTTCACACAGGGTTTTAAAATGCTCTTCCAATCCTCTCTCCAACAAGGCCAATCCAACCACAGCGGTGGTGGCCACCGTGCTCCTCCCCCTCCCATGCAACACAATAACTATCATCAGAATAGCTACCACCATCATAATAGCCTTCCGTATGGCCATCATAGGCGATAGTTGTAGCCTTTTAATAGCTGTTTTACCTCTGAAAATGGGTTTTAGTGTTCGGGAGGAGGTATATATATAATTCATTGGTTATGGTTTGAAGATTTTTTTTTTTTCTCACTGATTTTGCAAAAAAATGGGCTATGAGTGGATCGGATTTATGTCGGCGGGGGGAGGAGTATGATGATTTTCGGGGCAGGATGTATGAGAACTCTTTTTTTTTTCCCTCTCCCCTTCATGTGTGTGTGTTATTGTTAAGTAGCTATGCGTGCGGTTTGCAAGGCTTTAGCATACTTCCTAGAGTAATCATTGTTGCTGATGTAATGTACCCGCTTGTGAATTTGGGTGGGGGAGGGTTTGTAAGATGTGTATTATTACTTCGTTTTATTTGTATGTGTTGGTATTAGAGTAGTTCATTTCCATTGTTCTCCTCTTTTCTCGTGTAGAGGACAAAGTCCGGTCGCATTCATAACACGTCCCTTGAGAAATATAAGTTAAACTACATAGATGCACTATATGAGCCATGATGAAGGTTAAGTACAACGATTGCCATACTGGTTACCCTCAACTTCAAATGATGCTCGAGACCACAATCGTCTCCCACAACCCCCCCCGGGGGGCCTTTTCCCCGGTGTGGTCACGTATAATCGTCCCCACCCCTCAGTGCTAAGCATATTGAATCAAGCTCGATTCATCAGTCTTTTCATTCATAATCCCATTCCGTCGCCAGTTAAGGAGATGACACAGGTCCATGCCGACATGGTATATCGCACAAGCAAAGAAATCCCACAAGGTATAGTAAAAGAAAAGAATAGATATCCCATCACGCAGAAAAATCCCAATGATGTAAAAGATAAATAAGCCACAAGAACTAAATTCCCGTCTTCTACCCTACCTCATCCCACCCTCACCGAGGATACCATCACCGAAGAAATCTACCTTGCCTCAATTCTGCAAATGAACCTGCTAGAATCAAAGCTAGTACGATCAAAGCATCATAACGAAGAAATAGAAAGGCGATTGAATCTTGAGATTTTATACACCACGGAACTACTTTACCGTCAGTTTCCTACTATTCCAATGCCAAAAGGATAAGGATCAAACATACCAATCTCACAATCAAAAACCACGTCGCTCCCAAGAATCTAAACGCCGATAACGCCGCCACTGACCACAGCACGATACTTAAATAAATCGTGCTTCTCCTCGTTTCCTCCGTCTTCGCATCCTGACCCGGTTTCAGCGTAACTCTATCCAGCCCCGCACTATTCAAGATCGTTGCCGAGAGCGCAAAGTTGCAGAATATCCACACCAATACCACACCAGACCGGACTCCCTTGTAGTAATCCACCTGTTGTTCTTCCTTGTTTACAGTAGGTGGGGGTGGCACATATTTTGTTGCCAGCACAGCCATCTCTGCTTCGTATTGGGCGTCAAGATCTTTATCGTCTGACGGGATGTTGACATCGACCTTTCCGTCTTTGGAAGTCTTGACTGCTCCGAGCTTTTCTGCTTTATCGTCACCTTTGGTTCCCCATGTGATATCGTGGGTATTGCAGAAGGCGTAAACGTTTAGGACGTTGATGTACGAGGGGGATAGTAGAAGGTATTGAATGAACTAAATTTGGGTGAATCAATATAAAGGCCGTGGTGACAGAAGGGCTGTGATACTCACACTGGTAAACATATGCCATGGCTCGAAGAACATGAAGGACGCAACAAAGTAAAGGACGTAGGTAGAAGCCAGAGAAACCAATAAATTAAGGAACAGCGGGTTCTGAAATACGCCGCTGAACGTCAAGTTACCTCCGTTGGCCTCCAACTCGAATTGCACAGACTTGACGGAGATGTAGATAGCCGCGAACATCAGGTAGCTATGGTATGCTGTTGTTAGCTGTTTCAAGCACTTAGTCTGCCAAATTTGGATCACTTACGCCATAATGATAGCCCAGAAGACAATCATAGACATGTAGAACTTGGCTGATCCTTGTGGACGATTGCCCAGAGACAGCACGAAACAAGTGATCAAGATAGCAAGATAAAGCCATTCGAAGATGATACTGAGGATCTTTCCAGGAGCGAAGTGCATATTATCCTCACCCAAACTCGCAGTCAAAATTCGGAAAACCAGGAAGAAATTTCCCTATGTAGCATAATGAGCCTCCTGTATCACAATCTGGGGTATAATCGGAGAAACTTACAATGGCGAACCAGGAGAAAATCATGGAAATAGTCTGGTAAAAGAACTCAATGTGAAACATAATTTTCCGAACAAATGAATGGTTACTCCTCCAAATGTCAAATGCATGAACCAAGGCGTACACCGCAGCAAAGAAACTGCCATTGAGCCATCTTCGCCGTTGCAGAATTAATTCAGACATTGTGTCGGGTACATCTGTCTCGGCACTGGAGGATTTGACATATTGTAATACCCAGGCTGCTTTTCTTTTGGCAACCAGTTCGAAACAAAGAATACGATCCTCCGCAAGATACATGTTGGCTGTGAAGATACCGGCGTCTCCACCATGCATCTTTTCTCCCTTAAAATACTTTTCAAGAGGGCCCTCGCCCGCTGCATCATTCTGCAAGGCTACATATCTGTAAGCAGAGAAAGCACCAGGAAGCACCGAGATGAAACCAAAGACACTCTCGAGAGGTTTGTCGAGAATATTGGACATCTTCTCATAGATTAGCTGTGCATCATGAACCACGGTTATAAAATGACTCTTACCTTGTACTCAAAGTTCTGAGTAGCTACAAGAGGATTGAGAAGATATTTCCCACCTTTCCCCAACATTGCTTTGATTTCTCCACAGGCACCAGCACATTGTGGATTGACTTCAAATGCTTTCCACAGATGGTAGATACTGGTACCACCAGGCCTCGTTCCCGCGTCAATCAATACACAAACATTAGGCTCGAGCACTCGGCCAAATGCTTGGAAAAACCATCTGTGAGAGTTGATTTTCTTCTGGTTCTTCTCCTTCAAGCAAAAGAGCATCTGCACTGGACATGTGTTGCCACTTTTCCCCCCAGGAATAAGCTTCACCACATCCCCTTGGACTTCTATGCCGACTTGAGTGGTATACTATAGCTTATTCAGTATGAGATACCCAATCTCCCAGAAGCCAATTGTGATTTACCTCATAAATATGGGCTGTAACGTCCTTATTGTTGACGCTGGACTTGGCGATGCCCTCCTGGTAACAGCCCATCCCTGCCAAAACCGATCTCGTTCGAGGGTTAATCTTCGCCCGCCCGTCGCTGACCACACAGACAACCACTTTCTTCCATGCGTCATTTCCCCAGGTGGTCGAGCGTGACCTTCCACACAGGAAGTTGATGTTCTTGAAGACACCAGCCATCGTCCTTGCGAAGAGGACTTCATCTTCATTATACATGGTAACAACGATAAAAAGTTCCGTGTTGCGTGGTTTGGCAAAAAGCTTCTGGCGGAGGGTGAAACGCTCCTCAAGAAACTCTGAAGGATCACATGTTGCCGCCGTATACCTAGGGTGAGGTCAGGTACCGGACAAACGATGGATGAGGTAGATGGCCAACATACCTCATGTGAGTAAACTCCCGCTCCTCCTTCTGAGGACACAATGCCAATAGCTTCTTGGGCACTGGACAATCCAGCACCAAGTTCCCCTTGTACAGTTCAACCTTCTTGACCGTCTTCCACCGTTTGATTTGTGGCTGAGGCGTTGGAGCTGAGGAGGGGTAGTAACCAGACTCAGTGTCGTCCTGTACTGGAGTATGGCTAGGTAAAATTGGTTGATGATCATCATCAAAGGGAGAGTATCCTTGTGGAGTGTTTGTATGGTACTGTGTGAGAGGATAAGAGTCTCCTGGTGCGTTCGGCTCGTATGATTCATTGTAGTAAGCTTGAGCATGTTCCCCAGGATCCAGTCCATAGCCACCAGCAGAGTTCTGTCTGTGATAAGAATGGGAAAGATTGTCCACGGAGTACTGTTTGTCGAAATGTCAGATGCTGAATATTCATTCAATTGAAGCATATTCTCTACTCACGGATGGCTGAACTGCTAATCGATCCTCTGGAGGATAGTCTGGCATACGATGTGTCGCACCCCCAAAGCCAGTTTGTGCACGATGAGGGGCGCCATAATTGTCGTCATGGTATACATGACCTGGAGACGGTGGTGTTCTTGAATCCATTCCCCTAGGTGAAATTGGAATATGTGGGTCGTAGAGCAGTTGAGTTTGTGCACGATGGGGGGGAGAGGAATGGAACTCTTCGGGGTCGAGACGAGCGTAGGGGTCAGTCATTTTGTCTCTGGGAGTGTGTATTTAGTTATTAGGGACTTGATACAGGCTAGTCGTGCTGTTTCGCACATCAGATTTAGCAAGCTCTTAACTCTTTTTGCGGCGCGGTGACCAGCATGCTGGGATATGAAGGGGTTAGGTACCAGTGTTTCCAGTGGCGGATTGATGCACTGCAGGGCAGTGTGTGGATTAACCGTTCTGTTTACCAGTATACTGTCAAATCAACGCGAGGATAGCTGCACCGCCCTTTACTGATCCCCCACAAACACAGATCCCTTCTCACGGGGCGAAGCTCTTTCACTCTTTCAGTCGTCGTCACCAGAACTCGTCAGCGTCCAACGCGATCTTGGAATATTCTTCGATATTTGCAGAGATGCCTTTGTGGATGGCCAGGGATATCTACCGAAAACGTTTCTTTGTGGGGGGCGGTAGCGGTCCGAATCGGGCCAACGGGTTTCGCTCTTGGCTGCTGGCAAAGGAATATCAATGAAGCTGTGAGATGATGAAACTGCCTTGCAACAGGAGCTATTGAATTCGCCTTTGCATTTCAGGGGAAACACAGAGGATATAACGAGACGAGGGTACAAGGGAAATGAAAGGTGTTGGGGGGGAAGCCCAAGATTTCAACCACTTCCATACACAACGATACTCTAACTGTCATGGTAGTTCTGGTTGCACCTGTCATGGGGGTATATCCCGCCTCACAGGACAAATATAGACAGCAAAGGAGCTGGACACGAGGAGGAAACTCTTCGCTGGTGGCAGTGCTTCCTACACCAAGGGCGTTGCCACCGCAGCATGCTATGGACAGTAGGTATTGTGGACCCTGCTGCCCTGCTGCTCACACTAAGATATTTCTTTGACGTATGAGACACTTATCAATACATTAGCGCTTCCCAGAGCTCCCGTCAGCCAGGCCGGTACTTACTATCGAACAGACTGACTGCACCACCTTTCAGCCTTAGAGGGCAGGGGGGCTGTACACGAGGGAACAAGTTGTGTTACCAATCCAGAACCCCAGAGTACCATCGACGACTGCGGGCTCTTTGACGGTGAAAATAGCCTGGGGCTTGGTGGACTGAGATTACTTTGATCCAAGGTCTGCATATTGGCGTTTCAGCACCAAAGTGGGCGGGGTTCGCCAGGTTTAAGAGCTTAGCACTGCGAGCCGCGTAGGCGGTAGAGTGCATACGTACGTTACAGGCATTTATATGTTTCCGAAGTGCCATTTGCCCAACTACGATCCATGCCACATTTCCAAGATGTGAGAAAGATGTTCTCGAGTGCCTTAATCTACTACTCCATTGCACAGGATTGAACAATGCAACGCCTTTTTGTTGGTGGACGTATTAGCATAGACACAAAGTACTTGTGTAGTGACCGAGAGCCAGGCCATTGTTAAAATTACTTTAGGCACGATTCCGAAGGTTTGGATTGTTTAGACTGCCCTGCGGCCATACTTCCTCTGTGTTGCGCGAGTCTTGGCAGCGCGGGCACGTTTCGTTGAAGAAAACAGCGCCCAAATATATTTTCCCTGTAGCTGAACTAATAGACTTCACCAGCAAAAAACGCTCCAGACAAAGCCCATACCCACCGCCTGCAACAATGGCGGCGCCCCAGAACCTCTCTGTGCTCTTCGTCTGCCTAGGGAACATCTGCCGTGAGTACCTAACCTGCTACCCCTCACCCAGCATGCCAGGCCTAGCCAATGCCAGTTCGAACACCAATGATAACCCCGAGGACGATATAGGATCCCCAATGGCCGAAGCTGCCTTCCGCCACACCGCCCAAGAATCCGGCTACGCGGGGTCTTTTACGAGGATTGACTCCTGTGGGACAGCGGGGTATCATGTTGGGTCGAGGCCGGACTCCCGTGCGTCTCCGCGCGGGAAAAAATTAATAAAAAAAAAGTGGGGGTATGTGTGGACCGAGACTGACTGCCTGGAGGCTTGACTAGGGACCGTAGCTACGCTGAAGAATAATGGGATAGACACAGTATGCATAGGCTCTGCGGCTGTAGATTTTTTTTTTTTTTTTTTTTTCCCCTCGTTTTGCACCGCCTGTAAGTAATGGTGGAGTAGTTAGTCTGATGGGGAAGACATCTAGGACCACAGAGCGCGTCAGGTCACAAGGACGGATTTCGACGAGTTTGACTATATCCTAGCCATGGACGTGCGTTTCTCTCCCGCCCCCAAGTGCGTACTGGTACGTCCAGCTCACAAACATATGACTCTAGACCGCCAACCTACACGATCTGCGGCGGAAAGCACCCCCGGGGAGCAAAGCCAAAGGTAACCCCCCCTCCAAAACGGGCATTCACCTAAACCAACACTGTGTCCAGTCATGCTCTTCGGCGACTTCGGCAAGACAAAGGGCGAGGAGGTCGCAGACCCGTACTACGGCGGAACCTCTGGGTTTGAGACGAACTTCAAGCAGATTGTACGCGGACTCTCTACTGACCAAGGCGGCCGTTAGCTGATTGTGGCTAGATTGGCTTCTCCAAGGGCTTTCTCAGGCAGGTGGTGGGCGCGAGCGAGGTGTAGATTACGCGCTTGCTTTATGAATGGATAGATACTTAGATACCCGGGGGGGAAGAAGAGGGAAGGGATGTTTGTACGGCCTAGACAAGACGGGTTCAGGGTAATGTGGCATTTTTACACATGAACACAGAATATTTTCATAAACTCGGACTTGGCAGCACCATGTGTGCCCATCAAAACAAAAGCATTCGTCGTACCTAAGCCACACGTAAATAACTAACAACGACAGCGACAAGCTATACAGCACTGCACCTTGTCTCGCTGACCCCGCATCCTTGCAAAGACATTGCGACCCTGAAAGATCGTTTTTTTTTTTTTTTTTTTCTTCTTTTTTGCAAGTCAATGTATAAGTAAGGAAGCGAACCCCTCCCCAAACCCCCAGCTACAGTAAGTATTATTAGAAAAATGAAAATGAAAATGAAAATAAGAAAAGATAAATCCCCAGATATTCACTACATTAGCATCTAACGCCGTAAAGTTATCAAAGCAAATACGATACACCGTACAGAAAGAAAAAAAAAAAGAAAAAAAGGAGAAACAGAAAGAAAAAGAAACAGCCAAAGCCAAAGGAAAAAAAAAGTTGAGTGTGATCGCTCAAACTACTAGGTTTATGTAAGTATCAAGAACAAAAATAACAGAAGAAAATTTCTAACAATACTCTACTTCTTCAAATACATCGCCTTGAAATCCGCATTTGACTTTACTTTTGGTGCTGGTGTCGCGGAGGCATCACCATCAGCAGCAGCATCCTTCTTCCCCTCCCCATCCACCCTCTCCTCCTTCCTCCTCAACGGCCCCCCTACAGACCCTAGCCCTCCCCTTCTCCTCCCTGCGCCCATTCCCCCCCTCGGCGACGCAACCCCCACAACATTCCTCGGGGCAAACATCTGCTGCGGCTGCGGCGCTGCGATTGTCTCCTTCTCCTTACCCCCCTTCTTTTCCCCCTTCTCCTTCATCTTCTTCTTCCCCCCCACCTCCTCTTCCTTCTTCACCACTCCCTCCTGCTTCATTAAGTCCTCCAACCTCCCAAACCTCATCCCCTCCATGCCTCTTCCAAATTTATACCCGACCAACCCCAACTCCGCCTTCCCCGCATCCTTCACCTCCACAAACTCCACCACCGCACCGCCATGTTCGGGCCTGAGCTGGACCTTTCTCAGGGGGCCATACTTTCCAAAGACCTCTCTTAGCCGCGTATCGTTGATTGTATCGGGGAGATTTAATATCGCCAGGGTCTTTTTCCTGATGACATCCATCGACGGAGGAAGTGGCGGTGATTGCTGTTTGTCTCCCACTTCTTCCCCTGCAACAGGAGACATCCCTTCTCTACTTCCTTCTCCCGCTACAGCCACCGCTTGCCCCGTCCCCACCCCCGGCCTCTTCGCCTCCGATAGTCTAATACACAATTTCCTCTCTCCCTCCCCTACAACTATCTTCCCATCGCACTCCCCCGCCGCCTTCTCCGCATCCTCCTTCCTCCTAAACACCACAAACCCAAAACCCTGATGCCTCCCCGGGACCTTACTCGGCAGCCTCACACTCTCCACCTCCCCCACCTCCCTTTCAATCACCTCCCTAATCATCTCCTCATTCGCCTTAAAGTCCACATTTCTCAAAAATACTTCCCTGCCCTCATATACCGGCCCGCTCCTCTCCTGCTTCGCATTCGGATCAGAGATCTTCACAATCAACTTCTCCTTCGGTCCGAGTTTCTTTCCATGGAGAGTCAGCGCTTTATGTGCTGCATCCGCAGACAGAAACTGGACATAGCAGAACCTCCTATGCGTGTTATATTTGAGTGAGGGAAACCTAATATCCGCAATCTCGCCAAACTCTTGGAACAAACTCCGGATGTAATCCTCACCCGCTACAGGAGGGAAGTTTGTCACGTAGAGTGTACTCCCAGCTCCAACATGTACCTCAATTTCATGCCCGTCAATACTCCTCATATCCTTCGTCTGGGCGCTCAAGACGTCCATTAAACTTTCAAACTCAATTGTTGCTGTGGCGGTTTTCCTTTCCGTCTCGAGGACGATCTTGAGGCTGTTGATTTTGCCGCAGTCGCGGAAGAATTGGCGGAGCCGGAGGTCTTTGATTTCGAGAGGGAGGTTCCGAACGATCACAGTGGTGTTTTCCCGGTCCCGTTTTGGGGCCATGCCGCCGTCTCCGGCTTGTCTAGTAGGGCCGCCTTCACTGCTGAGGATACGATGCTCTGGTCGACTTTTCTTGTTTGGTGGGCTGCCGGGGTATTCATCTTCCTGGGCGGTGCTTCTCCGGCGCTTAGCAGGAGTACACTCTTCAGCTACCGCTGCGAGGGGGGCTTCGGTAGCGGCTTGTACATCACCCACCACTACAGCAGGGGCTGCCTGCACCAGCTGCGTAGTTACAGCAGTAGTAGCCATGACCGGTGCCAGGGGTAGTTTCTCCTTCCACTTCCTCAATTTCCAGCTCGCCTCTTCCACGTCCGTAGTATCCCCCCACTCGGTAACATATGACATATATGCGTCAAATATAGCCGCAGCGTCGTCCATAGTCGTAGCCTTGGAGCAGGCATGTCGTAGAATGGCCCCCGCAGCGGCTTTCGTTCCCCATTGAAACTCCCATCGGTAGTACAACAGCCACAGTTTCGCTGATTTGGCTCGAACCTCATGGGTAACAATCCCCTTCCACGTTTTCCTCGCAGAATCCACATCCGGAGGTTGCATTTGTGAGCACATCGCAATATACAGCCTGTCTAATCTCGCCTCTGGGTCCAGATTCCGGAATTCTAAATATACATTAGTAACTACACTCCCATAGGCTCGCAGTCTAAACCCACCTTTCATATACTCTCTCACTTCCTCCAGTAACATTTCTCTCTCCTCTTCCTCCACACTTCCCGTCAAAATCCTCCTCTTACTCACCCCCGCCCACGCTAGACACACCTCCAGCAACGGCTCCTCACCAACTTTACTCACCGCATCAATCGCTCTATTCTTAACCTTCTCCAAGTCTTCCACACTCTTAAACCTTGCTTCCATTGCAACCAGGTACCGTGACCATAGACTTGGCAGTGCCGGGAACGCATGCACCGCACGTTCCAGGATAGGCAATATCCTTGGTGATCGATTTGCTTTTTCCGCCTATATTTATCTAAGTATTAGCTCCCCACCTCCAACCAAACAATCCCTCTCCTAACCCTGCCCTGTAGGTAAACAAACAACGACTTCCAGGGATACATACTAAAAAGTCCAAGTACCACTCCCACATCATCTCCCCTCTATAATCATATCTCATAACCGCCCTCTCAAACAGCGCCATAGCCAACTCCACATCCATCTTCTTCTTTGGCAATGCAAGCTCCCAGTCCAGATAGCTCTTCCATGCATACCATTCCGCAGTAATATTCTCCTCACTACCACATTCATCCACAGCTTCAATCGCCCGGTGAAGTTGCAATTCATGCATTTCTCGCTCATCGTATTTCGCTTTTGACGCGGCAACAATCTTGTTAGTACTGACCATGATTTTCTCATAATTTGCATCTTCGTAGTTTGTGACGAGGGTGCTGTAGGCGGAGAATGTAGCATCGATGTTTGGATGAGGGGTTTTGAGGCGGGTAAGGAGGGCATTACGGGTCTGCTGTAACTTGGATTCGCTACAATTGATAAAAGCAATTAGTATACCGCCAGCCGTGTGTAGCATGGGCATGTGTAACTTACCTATATGCTGCATCCAAATCCTCCGTCAGCAGCTCTATGTACCTATCCCACAGCAAATGACTTTCCGGAATATGATCCATAATCACCTCCACCGCCTGTGCGTACACTCCGATCAACATCTCCCACGTAAAAATCTCCCCCAACCCCTCATCCATCTCATCCCCCTCCCCGCTACCATTCTTTCTTTCTGTAGCAACCCCTTTCCTATACTCCCCCTCCAACTGATCCACATAGACCTTCCATAACTTTGCGCTCATCGGCTGCTCTTCCACAGCCCTCGCGCAGAGATCAACAACCTTGAGTCTCCCTTCTAAATCGTGACACGCCTTATCCTCATCCTCGATCCACTCCAACCATCCCCGCTCCCCCACCTGCATCGTCTCACTGGCAAAGTTCCTCACAGATTCCAACTCTGACCGCGCCTCCTCTGTTCTCAAAGCATGATATTTCCTCCTCAACAACGCAATAAACTCCAAATGTGCCGGTTTATAAAGCGGGTACCTTTCGAGTAATATCCTCAATTCCTGTATCCTCACTGCGTCATCCCCTTCTGCTGGTGGTGGTGCTTCTGGGGGAGGATCATCATTCTCCCGCTGTAGCGGATTATCTTCATCCATCGGCTCTGCATGCACTGGCTCTGGTTCTGGAGCCATGGCTTGATATGTGTTGGGCTGCTGTAGTGGTGGTGGTGGTGGTTGTTGTGGCGCCGAGACATGTTCCTCCTCTTCTTCCACCCCCACATCAGACTCATCTTCCCATACCCTTTTTCGGCGTCTTGGCTGTGGAACCTCCGGCATGCTTGTCTCGGGCGATCTGTGGTTCCGGAGTGGATCGTACCGTCTTCCTGAGCTCTCTACTCGCGCAGACTCCTGTCCACTCCACTCCGACTGCGAATAATGGCCCCGGACCTGTACCGTCGAATCGTTCAGCACGTTTGGATACGCCGCCTTACCAGTTGCGATAATGTGATGGGGGTGTTGGTGTTGGTTTTGGTGGTGGTGGTGGTGTGAGGGGTGTTGATTATCGCAGTCGTGTTCGTAATGGCGTTGGTGTTGCTGCGTTGGTGGTGACAACGGTACCTGCTGCGCGTGTGACTGCATCGCCGGTAACGAATGCGGTAACGGTGGTGGCGGTCCCATGCTATGTGAATGAATGCTGCTCGATCCCATCCCACTACTATGTACCGGGTCATAGCCCCCCCCAAGACTTCCCAAACTTATTCCCTTTCCTCCAGGACTCAATACCGGCATGGTAATCTGTGGAGGCTCAGCCTGATCATGAATTGGATCGTAGTACCCACCCATTCCCGATGACGAGCTTGAAGACTTGGACATGGCCTTCTCCACGCTCTCGACGTCGTACCCTCCATTTTCCCACAGCGCCGCTTGGTTGACGGGGTGTATCGGGCTAGGGGCCTGAATTGGTACGTCTGAGGGCGTTGATGAGTAGAGTTCCGGGCCGGTATGCTCGCCAGCCTGGTGCGAGGGCATTCGGGGCCGGGGGGCGTCGGTTGAGAGCAGCGAGGAGATGTTCATGGTGATTAGATCAGTGCGGGTGGCCGGGGGGGGGGGGAAGGTGGTACAGGCTGGGTAGTTACGGATAGGTGTCCTCAGGCTTGTAAGCAGTAAGTACGCTGGGTGGTGGTGGCTCTTCCACCGTTCCTTTTCTCTCTGTGGGAGCCGTTGTAAAGCCTTGTAAGGGCCTTTGTCTAGCGAAAAGCGTGCTTCCAGTGATACTGTCGCGCGCAAACGAATGCTTCGCCAGCCGCTGTGTGTGCCTTCTTTCAGGTGCGCAAAAAGGGTTCGTTTGGGGAGGGGGGAGGGGAGCGCGGAACCAGGAAGGGAATGTTCGTGGTGCAATGTGGGCGTAGGATAGGTGAATTCTTCACTCCAGTAGTGTAGACTTCCCCAGCACTCCCCAGCCCTCCTCGGTATTCTGGGTCTCAGATTCGCACCACTTGTTAATAGCAACGGGCAAGGTGTCACCGTCCTCTCTGCTGGTAGTTGTAGTATTATTATTTTTTCTCTCCCCTCCTTTTTTTTTTTTCCGCGTCGCTTTCGGCGGAGGGATGTTTCGTGGGTGAATTTCTGGTTGGGTCTGGTGGGCTGGGGATGAGCGGTGTGTGGTGGGGGGATGGGGGGGTGCAGCGGTAGCAGCAGCCTGGAGATGCCGGGGCGCCTATCTGGGGCTTCCGCCGCTGCGACGCTCGTCTGGCTGTCTATCGAGATGGGGCGCGGAGCCTGGCCTCGCTCGCTGACGGGACCCGGCGTTTGGGGTGGGGGGGAAGAGTCCAGCAGGCCTGGGCGGGCACACTGCAATATATTGGGGAAACGAAGGGGACGGGGGAGGGCGAGGCAGGCTGCGAGACGGCTTCCGCTGCTGTGCTGCCCTCTGCTGCCGCTGTCTGCTTCCGGCTCGCCCGTATACGGCAAACAGCACAGCGCACGACAGCGCAGGTGATTCTCGCTCTGCTTGTGTGGCCCTGGATGTCCTGTGGAGGGCACTCTGGGGTCTACCTCCCGCGGATTGCGAATTATGTACGGTACTACAGCACCGCAGCGCGGGAACACGAGCGACTGCGGTTCGGCACTTGTCCGGCTACCAAGTACTCGGGCCAGGAGGCGGAGACCTAGTGGGGGCGCAGGCGGGCACTCGCGAGCTTGGTGATGCGTGGGGGGAGGGAGGGGAAGGGGGAGGGGGTTGAGGGGGGGTTGAGGGGAAGGGGGTTTGAGGGGGGGTTGAGGGGAAGGGGGTTTGAGGGGGGGTTGAGGGGAAGGGGGGTTTTGAAGGGCGGGGGGGGGGGTTGCCGAGGACACGGCATCGCCAGGTGAATAGAGCAGTGCCTGCGGAAGCAGCGCGCGGGAGGTAGAGCAACTGACTACGGCACCTGGCATTCTACAGCGCTGTGGGACGAGTAATGGCGGGCGGGGGGAGGTTTCTGCTTGGGCGCCGCAGCCGGTGCCAGCGGTCGCTGCAAACGAGCCACGAACCAAGCGACGCCGGCAGAGGCCCCAGGCCCACAGTCCCCCAGCCTTCGGTCCCCCTCCCTCTCCACGCTCCCAACCTCCAGCCTGAGCAATCGCCTCCGGCTCGCAGTACTTCTCCATACCACAGTCGAACATAGAATGTATCGCAGCAAACAGCAAACGTAGAAACCGTAGGACCTCGGCATCATCCATCCATCCAGCTCTTATTGAGGGGCGAGTATGCCAGCAGCAACGTCAACCCGGTCGGCGAGGAAGAGCTCACGGCGAAAGGATACCGCATGTGCGCGTTCAAAGAACTTCCCCCTCCCAACCAAACCCAACCCAATCCTGTAACGCCGTGCGCCGAGGGGGATAAAAGTGTAGGGCAATTGCAGGAAGCATGTGAGGTCTGCTATGGAGCACGACCTGTTTACACGCAAATCGCCGCGCTTCACTTCGCCCAAACCAGCCGGGACGAGAGATGCATGATTCATAATCCGTACATGAGGGCGATCGTCCTCTGAGATTTCGCCCTGTTATGCCCCACAGCTCGAGGCTCTCCAACAACGTTCAATTCGCCCACTCCCCCCCCCCCAAAAAAAAAGACATCTGCAAACCTCTCTTGTCCTCGAAATAGCCCCCTCCTCGAGCTCCTCCCTCCTGCCCAAACACCAGATCCAAATCAGAGCAAAAGGAAAAACATTTAAAAAATAGAGAGAAAAAAAGAAAAAAAAGAAAAAAAAAAGGAAAGAAAAGTACACCACCCTCAAGCATCGGACCTCTCCTGTCTAAATCACGATCCCTCTGCCTTCCCAAAGATCCTCTGGACGACAGGCATGTCTTCTTCCCCCCCCCCAGTCACGATCAGTCCCAACTGAAACAACTTCCGAGCCAATCGTGATTGCTCTACCCGATTCTGATCTCCTCCACTGGCGGATAGCCCCAACCTGGCGAATGAGAATCCTGGCGACGCCGGTAAACAAATATCTGAGGAGATCACGAGAGTCTGTAGCAGATCTATTTTGGTGATCAAGGGCACTCTAGTCCCGAGAGTGGAGCGGGTGTCTGAAAGGGTGGATCTTCCTTTATGGCCCAGCCGTACTGATACTGGTGCTCGGTAGGACACGCCATATGCTGGCACGTACTGTAGATACCAGACTAGTACAAGGACTAGGTACCCTGGTCGGCCAGAAGTGACTAGCCACCGGCTTATGCCCGCAGTAGCGGCTCCAGCCACACCACGTGAGATATCATGACTATGGAAACATGGTTACCCTCACATCCCGCCAATACCTCAACACCCACAGAGAGCTCTAAGAGCTCAGATACCCCCTTATTGGCACCAAGGGCCCCTTTGGCCGCGGGGGGATGTTGCGCTCTTCCAAGGCATATTAAGGCCTCACAACAGGCCAGAGTCCAACTTAGGATCCAATCTTGCTGCTCTGAGTCCTAACATCCAACCCAGCGGCATTTAACCCAACATCAAGCCAGTCTATCCAGCGTCTAACCCAGAATTTATCCCAGCGTTCAACCTAGCGTCATCCAGAGGCTCTCCTGGCAGTACTGGCCATGCTTGGGTGGAACACTGGCTGTTGTAAGGGGATTAAAACGTCTCGGAAAGGCCTGCATACCCACTACTTTTGGAGCCCAAACTGAGGGCGTATTGGAGCTTCTAGAATTACTAGAGACCTCTTCGTAGGTATTGAGTATGCTCTGGAGGAGTGGTTTGAGGAGAGGCTCGGGGAGGTTTTGCTGATTCAGTGAGAGTTCTCTGAATTACTCATTGTGGAAGATTAGTGCCCCGAGTTGATGCCTTCCAGTTATGCAATTTTCCATCCTCCTTCAGTATTAATTTGACATGAATGGGAATGCTAAGTTAAGGCCTTCTAGTGTTCATGAGCTCATCCATGCAATATTCAGCCTGGGGGAGAAGAGGGGGAGGAATTCTTATTGGGCGGTGTATTTGGGCTCCTAGTGGTTTTAGATACCTCGCTATAGGCATTAGAGGAGCGGCTTGAGAAGGGGTTCGAAGAGGGCATACATATGGTGGATTTAGTTGATTCAATGAGAGGCCTCGAGATTGCTGATTTTGTGCAGGATAATGTCCGGCTGGGGCCCTCCTATTTTGCCATTTTAAAGGCTCCCCCTCCAGCACTGATTTGGCATGGATATAGATCCAGGTAAAGCTGGTCATGAGCTCATCCGTGCAATACTCGGCTTATAAGGGGGTAGAGGGGTGGGGGGACTTCAGGGAGGTCTCACTGAAGGGCGAAGTATGTTTTTGGCGGGATGTGTTGGTAACCATGCTGTAGCGTTTCCATAGTCTGAAATATGTCTGGAGTATATATATCACGGGGTGTGGCTGGAAACTCTCCTGCGGGCATAAGCCGGAACCGTGCCTGTATGCAACTAGGTACTGCATTGCTGCATATGGGGGCTTTTAGGCTCTTGGCGCCGATCCCGGGCCAAAAGCCTTCCACTGACATACCCCTCCCCGCCCGGGGGCTCCCGAAGATCCCCATCTAAACAGCCCCCATCCATCACACAACCAACATGAACCACCTCCGCCTACGGGCGGCGTGCAGCCTGCTCGCCCACCGCACGCCCTTCCCCGCAGTCTCCCCCGGTCTTCTACGCCGGCCAACCGGCCGCCCCACCACCCAGCAGACCCGGCACGGGTCCTGGTTCAGCTGGTCCCGCAAAAAAGACAACGACGCCCCGGCAACATCCAGCAGCGACTCCCGCTCTCTCCTCTCGTTCCTCAAGTCCAGCCCCAAAACCACCCCCGCCGCGCAATCCACGCTGCCGCCCGTGTTCGAGAAGGGTGGGCTGGCAAGCACCTCTGTGTTCGGGTCCGAGCCCACCGAAGCCACCGCCGCGCAGCATAGCACCAGCCGCCCCATGTCCACGCAGGAGTACCTCTCCGTCGTGGACCCCTCCCGCGGGGCCACATGGTCGTGGCCGCGGCGGTTCTCTGCGCGGCAACACCAGCGGCGCGGGCGCCTCCCGCGGCGGATGCAGCTGCTGCAGACCGAGCGCTCGCACACGGCCAAGTCGCACTGGATCAAGACGTCCGTGAAGAAGCTCGCGCCGCTTGCGCGGCAGATCGCGGGGCTGCCACTGAGCGACGCAATCGTGCAGATGCGCTTCTCCGCCAAGAAGGCCAGCACGCAGGTCATGAACCTGCTCGGCGAGGCGCGCATGGAGGCCATGGTCCGCCGCGGAATGGCCGACGCAGACATGTACGTGAGCGAGGCGTGGGTCGGCAGAGGCACCTACGACAGCGAGATGTCGCATAGAGCGCGCGGCAGGATAGATATGCTGCGCAAGCCGTACACGAGTATCACGGTTGTGCTGAAGGAGAATGCGACGAGGGAGAGGATCGAGAGGGAGAAGAGGGAGAAGAAGGAGCGGAAGAAGGTCTGGGTGCATTTGCCGAATAGGCCCATCTATGGGCAGCAGCAGTATTATCAGTGGTAGGGGGGGGATGGGGGGCGCTTGGGGGCGGTGGGGATGGGGCTGGGCTTTACAGGACTGTAAATAAACGCTGAAGTGTATAATCGCAAAATTTACCTGTACTATACATTATCCAAAAACAAATCCTCGCAATCAGTGTAGAGTAACTCCTATTATATAGATACATACATACATACATACATACATACATTTGATAAGCAAGCCCCCCTCCCCCGCCCCCTGACGTATATGGAGGAAGAATAAATTCAATTTTTTTTGTGTAGTGATGGTTAGTCATGTAGTTTATGCAATAGTGAATCGTGCGAGAGTGAGTTGAGGCTTAGCCTCAGTGATTAGAGCTGCTTTAGTTATTTCGCGTAGCGCGTGCAGTTGGGAATATTTTGTTGCGCACGGCGGCCTCTATGATTCCCTTTGACCAATTGGCCCCTGTCGTACAACACATGAGTCATGTGTTAAGTGTATATAGTCGGGGCTTCCCCTCGCCACAGCCACATTTGCACTTCGCCTTCGGCTCCGTTACGATGCCTTTTTATTCAAGTCATTCCAGTGAGTTACGCTTTGCTAGGTTTAAGCAGGAAACGGTATTCCGTCTGTGAGTTCAAAATTTGGTTTGTATACGTTAGTACTAATAGGTTAGCAGGACGCAGGACTTGTTACGATGGCAGATGAAAGCAACGGAAAAAAACCCGCAAGGCGAAGTTATACGAAGGTTACTAATTCGGGGACGCAGAAAAGAGAGTCGGTATCAGATTCTCAACACACTCGAAGATAACGCCATTCCGGTAAAGTAAGACGTTAGATGGGCAGAGCAAGGCTCTAGGGGGGGGGGGATGCCATTGAGCGCAGGGTTTACGACAATGTCATCGAGTATCTTGATGCAGAGGGTTATCCTTCGCAGGCTATGGCGCCAAATTTCAATAAATCTAATATCCTACGATTGTTCCCATAAACGTAAGACGAGCCGAAAGAGTTTACCGCTACAGAGGGAGCGGGAGATTATTGCTGCTGTTGGTAGTGAGCCTGAGGCAGAGGCAGGCAGGTGGGGAGGAGGAGGAGGAGGAGGAGGAGGAGTTTTGTGGTCATGGATCTTATTTCGGTTAGATAGGTTTCGTTTATTGTCGTTGAGGCAAAGCGATCTTCTGTGGGTCAAGCGATGGAAGCAATGTTTGCTGTCGATGTTTGATATGAGAGGTAGTAATGGTTAGTGGTAAGGTAGGTTCATTACGAACAGGAGGAAAGTTGGCGCATGGTGTGTTTCGACGGAAACATTGTTTCAGCTCACATACAAGTTTGACGTAATGTTTGAAGGTTATGAGAAATGAGTATGAGAAGTGGAAGAATGAGTTTTCACTTGTTGGTGGACTGTATGGTTGTAGCGTTGAGTAACAGAGGGTTCTTGGGGTTGTCAGGTAGGAGGTAGTGGTAGTGTTGGTTTTTTTAGGTTTTCTTTTTTGTATGTAAAATAATAGGGGTTCATTTATGGATTGTTTAGTGAACAAATAAAGGCCCAAGTTACCCTGAAATATGCAAGGTAAATACAAGAAACTGGGATTTAGAGCGCACATACATCTATCTTTCTATCTCTATATATATATATGAAAAAGCTACATGTGCCAGCTCCTGGCCATAGTTATCTATCTACATACAAGTACATGGGATATGCGTATTTGTTCACGTGCCAGGAAACTCAACTCTATTCCCACAGGCCCTCTAGAAGAGAAAAAAAAAAAATTTATAGAATCATTCATTAGACCCTTTGTATAAGTATCCCCCAGTACCAGTAGTACTTCCGCCAACGCAATAAAGGAAAACTCTCAGATCCCACTACTAATCGAACCCCCTTCCCGCCAACACGCCCCCCAACCCGCCCACCCCGCCTGTCCCATTCACCTTCCCCACCCCCGCCACCCCCCCCACGTCCTTTCTTCTCCTCCTCAGCATCTCCACCTTCCTCCTCTCCTCCTCCCTCGCTGCCGCACTCCCCGCCTTCCTCTCCTTCTCCCTCAACTCTCCTCTCTCCCTCGCATGGTAGCTAATACTACTGCTTCCCTTCGCACCGCTTTTCTTCACCCCATCTGCTCCACCCACGCCTGCACCCGCACCCGCACCCACGCCCGCGCCCGCACCCACGCCCGCGCCCGCATCAGCCTCCAGCTGCGATTTCGCTGTGGCCCGCCGGAGTAGACCGGGGACGCGAAACGCCGCTGGGTCCGCGTCGGACGGGTTATGGAAGGCCAGTTTGGAATTACTAATATGTGTGGTATTTTCCAGAGTAGCGGTACGTTTCAGTGAGATTCTGTCGATGACAGTCCGGTTTGTTCTGCGAGAATTGCTTGATAGCGATGCCGTAGTAATAGTAGAGGTAGTGGTAGCGGCAGTAGCAGTAATAATAGTATCGACAGCAGCAGCAGCCGCCTCTGGATCCGGCGCGCCAATAAGACTTTCCCCCATAGCGTGATCGAAGTGGCCATCTTCATTATCATCGCTCAAGTCCGACAAATCAACGCCCAACTTCTCCTCGTCGTCCACCAAAAACGACAACTGGCTCCTAATTTCCGCCAGCCCCACGTCCCTCTTCTTTCCCCCCACGCGAGATTTCGGTAATCTTGGCCCCCTCGAGAACGCATCACTATCGCTCCCCGCACCACCTAGCGAATCCTCTCTCTGTAACCTCCCCACCTCTCTCCTCACCAGCTCCCTCCCCTCCTCCCCAGCACCCATCTCCTTCTCCCCCATGGGCGTATCCAGCGCCTGACTCATCTCCTCCTCATCTTCCACCAGATCCAAAAACATGCCTTGCTCATCCCCCTCATTATCCTGCAAGCACTCCAAAAACGCCCTGCGCTTCGGATTTTCCGCAATCTTACTAATCTTTCCATCCTCCAACAAGAGTTTCCTCAACCTCGCCTCATTTCTTCTCCTGACCGCCCTCTTTCTCTCCTCCTCATCCTCCGAGTCAGAAACATCAAAGCCCGCACCAGCACCCCGCTTCCTCCTCAACCCCCCATTCTTAAGATCCCTAAACAACCTCGTGACATTCCTCGCATCCTCCTCCCGCTCTTTTTCGGCGTAGAACGCCTCGAGTTTACTTCTCTCTTTGGCAGTATCGAGGGTGGTGTTATCGTCGAGCATCTCTCCTAGCTCCCGCCTGACTTTTTCATCGACGTCAGAGCCGTCAGAGTCGGGCTCGTCAGCACCACCAATTCCCGCCCATTCGTCTTCCGATTCCTCGGCTTGCTCGTGCACGAGGGTTTTAGCTTCGGAGATTTTCTTGTTGAAGGCATCGAGGGCTTGTTTGCGTTTGGCGGCTTTTGCGGCCTTTCTCATGAGGGCAAAAGCGTTGGATTGTTCATCGTCAGTAGATTCGCCTGCCTCCTCCACCTTCTTCGTAGCACGGAGAAGTCGCCTTGTTTTTTTTTTCCTTAGACTAGCTAAAGGCGACGTTGGCTGTGTTGAATCTACCAGTGTATCCTGGAACTGTATCGGCAGGGTTGCTTGTGTCTGTGTTGGTTTTGGAGTATCAAACCTCTTCACTCCGCCTTCGAAATACTCAAATCCTATATCCGGGGTCGGATTTGGCCATTGAGATTGTGACTGTGTAGCGGGATATCCAGTAGTGTTGGTATTATAGCTATCCTCCTCTGTATGGATCTGCGACTGTGTATACCTCAGATCCACTCCTGGGAAACTATGTTGACCACCATCCCCTTGCGGTTCATCATCATCCGACTCCGACAACCTCGGCGGCGTCTGCGACTGGCTATACGCCAAGTCAACCTGCATATCCTCACTCTCCATCTGCGTTTCCCTAACCACCTCCACCTCCACCTTCACCTCCCCCCTTTCTTTCTTTCCATCACCACCACCGCCACCCCACCCCCTCGGCGCCTGCGAGTTCCCCAAAGCATTCACTGGCATTTTCCTCAAAACATCTAACGCACTAACACTCCCACCATTCTTCGTCGGCGTCTTCCCACTCAACGTAAACGGCTCCGGTTCCTGACTATCATCCACCAACGTCCCAGCGAACATCTGCGTAAGCCCCAGAGGCACGCCATCATCTATCTCCGGAAATGCCGCAAATGGATTCTTGCTTTTTTGTTTGTTACTAGCCGAAGGCGAAGACGGCTTTGCGGAGTCGCGATCGGCGATTGTGCCTTGGAACATCTGTGTTAGGCCCATTGGTGCTTCATCGAATCCCGCAAAGGCAGCAAAGGGGTTTTGGGGTTTTGCTGGCGTGCTGGGGATGGAGGTGGGATCGAAGTCCATTGCGTCCGGGCCGGCAGTGGTCTCTTCATCCGAGTCATCATCGTCGACGATATAGGATTTTCTTCGCGGTTTTTTAGTTTTAGGAACTACATCCCTAGTCTCGATGTCATCCTCCTGCTCCTCTTCCTCCTCCTCCTCCTCCTCCTCTTCATCATCATCATCCTCACCAGCTTCATCAGCAATAAACGATGAGCGGACTTGCACATCTCCCTCATCCACCTCCTCATCCTCATCATTTTTCTCCTCCTCCTCGTCCTCCCTCTCTTCATCTGAAAAATTCTCCACTCCGGACGCTCCTTCCTCCTCTCCACTTCCCAATATGTCTTCCTCCTCCCCACTCAACTCATACAACCCCTCCTGCCCCTCCTCCGCCCAATCTCCATCCTCCTCGTCATCCTCATCCTCGCTCTTCCTCACATACTCCTCCTCTTCACTATCTTCATCTGGCACCGTTTCCCCTCGCTTAATCGCCTCCAGCCTCATCTCCTTCTTCTCCCTCTTCTTAATCCTCTCCGCCTCTAGTCTCGCCCTTTCCATCTGCTCCTCTACACTATCCACCACCTGCATCATCTCCTCCTTCGTAGGGATATAAACACCCTTCGCCACTAACTCCGCAATCTTCTCCTCCCTATCCTTGATCGCCTGCTGGCGCGATTGCTGGAGTAATGTAGCCGCCAACACCTTGGGGTTCATTTTCGTTTTCTGATTTGGCGATTTATTCACCAAAGGCCTAGTATTCCCCGATCTTTTTTTCAGGTCTAATATCGCAGCCTCCTTCTTTGCCAATTCTCGAGACTTTTTCTCCTTCTGCTGCGCTTCGAGGATGGCGAGTTTCCGCGTTTGTAGCGCTGCGTATTTATTATTTCGTTGCGCTTCTTCTTCTGACTTGGCTTTTGCCTGAACAGAGAGCGCAGTGGGGTCGACGATTTCAATGTCTGAGTCCTCCCCACCAGAGTCGATGGTGATGGGGTGTTTGGAGAAATCGACTTTGACCGGGGGAAGCTTGAATTCTTTCTTTAATTTGTACTTAGGGCTTGGAGGGTCGATGGCGCGGCCTTTACCTTTGTCGAGGCGAGGGGCTGGGGGAGAAGGGGAGGTGCTTTCATTGCGTTTTTCTCTAGTCATAGTTGTAGATGGAAGTATATCATCGAAATCACCAACACCGAAAGCGTTGAGGATGTCTTGTGCTGTAGATGTTTGGACCTTCTCCTCCTCCTTCACCTCGTCCTTCATCTTTATAGACTTCTCCTCCTCATTCACCTGGGGTTGCTTCTCGACAATCTCCTCCCCCCCCGCCGCCGCTTGTGCTTTCGGCTGCCTAAACCCAAACTTCGCAAACAACTCCTCCTTCCCAATCTTTCTCCTGGTTTTTGCCTCATGTACCAACTGCATCCCCCTTGCTAACCTCGCAGTCTCTCTCGCCATTTCCTCCATCGCCTTCTTCCCCGCTGCTCGTTTCTGGCGGGGGCGCATTGATGATTGTAGCGCCCGCGCCCCCTCGGAATTGTCATCGCTGTCGTCACCATTATCAAGTTCCGCAGCGAGCGCGCGGCGTGCAGCTGCTTTTGCAGCCTCAGCGGCTTCTTTCTCCTTGCGTTCTTTACGTTTCCTCGCGACGAGCGCGGCGAAGCGCGGGTTTGTGAGGAGGTTTTCGGGGAGGTCTTCGTCGAAGCTATCATCTGCGGATGCACTGTCCTTTGAGAGGGTAGGGTCGTTTTCATTTTCCCCATCATCGGGTGCGGGTGATTCGGATCGCTCAACAGCAGAATCCGATTCTCCCCCTTCATCCTTCTGCGAAAATGGATCTTTCCTCATATTCGTTTTCGACTTGGGGGAATCAGCTTTCCGTATCCTGCTCCAGTTTACTGTCGCCGTAACCTCCTGCCGACTCTCCCCACCATACTTCCCATCAACCTCCGTCCTTCCCTCCCGTGCTCCTGCCCCGCCCTTCGGTCTTCTCTTTATAGCCTCAACCACTCCCTCATCATCATCATCATCATCATCCTCATCCCCCTCATTCATCCTTACATCCCCATCCCCATCCCCATCCGCTCCAGTCCTAGACCTATTCGCCTCCACCCTCGCCCTCGGACTCCCACCTCCCCCATTATCTTCATCATCACTATCCTCAAACCTGGCAATTAACGCTTTAATCTTACTCCGTGGGGTTAAATCGAACCGGCCGTCGCTTATCGGCGACCGGCGGGGGGTGGAAGGTGCGGAGGTGAATAATGGTGGGGATGTGGGTGCTGCGGCGGGGGAGGTCATTGTTCGTTATGGAATGAGGTTTAGGCCGAGCCGCAAGATTCGGGAACCGCCAATTTAATTGTTAGTTAAGTAGGCGAACCTTTAACTCTGAACTTGAACTCGATAGCGACAGCGGTGCTGGTTTATGGGTATATGGGTATATGGGTATCTCTGTATTGCGGCCGTGGGGCGGTGAAGGGCTTTAATTCAACCTCTGGTCGCTCGTGTAAAGTGCAGCGCGTTAATGGATTCCCTTGGCGCGTCACCCACGTGATGAGTTCTTTAGGGTAACCCATTATAATTCCACACTGCTATATATATGGGGTATTCATGCAGTTGTATTAAGCATCAAGGACCGTATCTCTACCACCCCATCTCTTCACTCACTCCTCCCCTCACTCCCAGTACCTCCACTCCCCACATCCCACATACACAGTACCCTATACACCTCCTCCCCCTCCTCTCCCTCCCCTTTCCCCTTCCCATCCTCACCTCCACCCAATTTCACATCCCACCATGGATTCCTATACCTCACTTCTCCCCCTCTCCTTCCTAGCCTCTCCAGCCTTTCCCCAACCACCCCCGGGCCCCTCCCTGTAACGAGTAAATACCTCCTCCTCTCCGTCCTACTCCCATATGTCTCTGACCCACTCACTAGCACTCCCCCCAAAGCCAAATTCCCCTCTAGACCACCCTTACCACCCTTTCCATGCTCCCCCTGCTCCCCCTGCTCCCCCGCAACTCCCAAAACCCTCACTCTCCTCCACCTTTCCAATTCCCCCCCACCACTACTACCACTACTACCACTCCCAGTATACCCAAATATCCCCCCACTCCCACCCAAACTCAACGTCTCCAACGTCCACCCCAACACCTGAATCGCTAATCCTCCTTCCACAAACTTCCCCCCACCACCACTTCCTCCCCCAGCAGAAGGGCCCTTTAACTTACTTCCCCCAGCAGCCCTCGTCCTTGCCCACCGATTGGGGTTTTTACTTGGCGACCAATCCGACGGTATCGCCAGCCCTAAGGGAAGCTCCACCGAGCTTAAGCTCTGATTATACGGATTTTTCTGGTTCGGTGGGGGGCGGATGGTACGAAAGTATGCTGAAGCTGGTTTGGTTGGCTTCGTAGTCGTAGTAGTAGATGGGGGTGTAGTCAAAGACGAGGCTGGGAGGGGGGCGGGCGCGGGGGTAGATGTGCGGAACCGTGGCGGTTTCCGGGCGGCTGTAGCGGGCATGGTTGGGTTGAGGTTGGGGGCGGGTGTGGGAGTTGATATAAGTGACCCTGCAGCTGTGGGGGTAGGAGGTATAATACGATTCGTGGAGCGGGCGGGAGTTTGGACGGTCTGGGGTTTGGTCGTGGTAGTCGAGGTCTTGGAATGTGCTGCAGGTGTAGGTGAACTTCTCAATCCACTGCCATCTTCCTCTTCGTCTCTACCACCACGCACGTATCCATCTCCATCTCCATCTCCATTACCACCCCTATTCCTACCCTCCCCCAACATCTCCCTCCTTCTAATGAAATCTCCCAAAATAACCTCATCAATCCCCGAGCCCGCATCTTCATCTCTTCCCCTATCTTCCTCCTCCTCTTCCTCCTCCTCCCCCTCTTCAGTCTTACCACCATTACCCACCTCATCAGACGAATTCACCTCAATATCCTCAACGACATCCCCCGCCCCTCCTTCCCCCCCGCCCTCCCCTTCTTGACTCATCTCCACAATCCCATCCTCCTCAACTGCCCCCTCAACTCCCACTCTAGCCTCAATCCTCCTCCTCTTCTTAACCGGCGAAGAATCAAGGTCCTCCACTACATCCCAAATAACATCCCGCCCTAGCCCTCGACCTCTATCATATCCACTGAGACGGCCACCGCCTCCATCTCCACCTTCTGCCTCATCATCACTACTATCCTCCTCCACGGTTTCCGTTCGCCCGTGGCCAGGCGTCAAAAACGCCCTCGGTCCAAGCCACATTCTCCTCCCCGTTCCTACTACAGGAGTCTCAGTCCTCCCATCACCATCACCATCATGTTGTTGTTTCCCTGGCGTAACAAATCTCAATCTAGATCCCCCATACTGCTGCTGCTGTGGTTGTGGCTGTCTCCGTGGCGTGATGAAGCGGAAAGGAGAAGGTGCACCGCTCATGGTGTATTTCTCTTTGCTTTGTTCAAACTCAATTTGCATAGCTACTTAATATGTAGGCAATGGGATAGTGGTGTAGGTCCCAATTCTGGGTCGTTGTTAGGGTAAGAGATCCATTCTTTAATCAGATCGGTGCCTGGGACGAGACAAGATAGGATCAACTTGATAAGGATCGCACTCCCGAAACTAGACACACATTTACACGATACAAGCGACTTACTTACTTACAGTATTCAGGGACGACACCACTGATTAAATACTTATCCAAAAACGGTGCAACAAGCATATAATTGAACTCCCTAGAAACGATTATTAGGCAATGCCTTCCTTCACATCTCAGCAATCTCTAGCAATGGAAAACGCGAGATCAACCGCACAGGCACAGCACAGCAAATAGATAGGAAAACTCATCTCCGAGCAACGGAGGTACCCATAAATAAAAAAAATAAAAAAAAAAGGACGCAGCCCAAAACCCAGCACGCAATTTACGTCAATCCCTCATCGTAGCTAATACTCCAAGAATAAAAACACAATATCGGATGTATAGGTAACGAAGCGAGAGAGAGATTCCATATTCAGGCCCCCCATGGGGGCCCAAGCGGAGGGGGGAGTGTCAAGCCACCGCTGCCATCACCCCCTTACTTCGTCGCCTTTTTATCGGCGCCAGGCTTCGTAAGCGGAGCACCAATATCTTTTCCCCTCAGCTTCACACCTAATGCCCTCTCCAACTTCGCTAGCACCTGCTGACTCGGCACGGCCCTTCCGCTTTCGTAGTCGTTGATGACACTGGGCTTCTCATTCACCTTGGTTGCAAGGTCCTTCTGTGTCATTGGTGGGGTCTTCTCGCCACGGGCCTTTGCCATGGCCTTTCCTACGCTCGCATCAACCTTTGGTGGGGGAGCGACTTCGTTCTCACGGTCGACCTTGGTGAGGCGTTGGCCGTTGGGATCGGCAGTCTTGTTCCCGGTTACATACTTTTTGTCGGTAGCGATGAGAGAACCGGAACGGCGGGCAGCATTGACCTGTACATAGCAATCAAAAACGTTAGCGAACTTGCGTACTTGGCGTAACTTCTCCATTTCTACCATCCGAATCGGAATGGTAAGTAAGTGCAGACTACAGATGTAGAACGAGACAATGTGTGCTTACCTCCGATTGAGACCTAGCAACGGTAGCCCTAGGGCCTCCACCAGAAACATTCTTTCCGATCTTAGTGACTGCATCCCATTCAGTCGACATGGTGAATATATGCGTTGTTGGTAGGTAAATAAGCTCGTTGTGCAGTAAAAAAAACGGAGGAAATCTAGGTCGTAGCGGTCGTTGCTTTTGTTATACAGAGAATAAGAGAGGATGAGATATAAGAATGAGAATACGAGATGGATGCGAATGAAAGAAGGACTTTCGGACGATGAATTGGATAAAAGAGGACGGTCGAGAGCGAGTGAGAGGTACAAAGTGTCCTTGATAAAGGTCTCAGCCGTGTAAGCGTTAGTCATAATCACTCAGTGCCCCTGGCGGTCAACGGGTGGCCAAGTAGAGTGAATCCGCCACTTTCCATCGAATTCCAGGGTCCATTAATGGCCCTTAACCGCCGAAAAAAATATGGCCCGACCTTTTTTGGTTTATTTTACTATTAACCATCTCATGTGCTCAAAAACTCTGAACTACGAAATATAGAGGTAAATTGGTTTCTCTGCTAACAAATTAATTCTACATATTAATTTGTCGGAAAGCAACGGTTTTTACCTCGCCATGGGAATACCTATATGCGAGTATTGAATTAAAAAAAAAAAAAAAAGCAACGGTTTTCGGGCTGCATATATGATTCATACATCCCAAACCAAAAAAAAAAAAAAAAAACTTAGAGTTCAGCGGCAGGCGTAGGGTCAACGGTGCACCTAGGCGCCGCCTCGCTTGGGCTCACTGTCGTCGGCTTCTCGACCTCTTTGGAGAACTCAACCTTGATGACCACGGGGATCATTCCTCCAGTCTGGATACTGAACTTGCGGTGTCCAATGACCTGCAAAATGGATGTGATTGTCCCACTGTGAGCGCTGATGGTGAGGTATGTCGAGTCGTCAGATGTGAAAATCTCGTCCAATGCGGCTTTGAGGCGCAGGGATTTGGCATCACTTGGTTCTCTGTGACTGGGGTCCCAGAAAGGGTCAAGACCCTCGGCAAAGCCCTTCTCGAATGTGAATTCTGGGAACATACGGGCAATCTCGCATTTTGTTGCTCGTCCTACGATAGGTTAGCGATGTGATTGAGTGATATTAGATGGAGAAGGGAGCCCTACGATCGCACGTATGGATTCCCAAAGTCTCTCGGAGTTTCTGGAGGACGGGGCTGTGAGCGGTACTCTGTCTTTCATAGTATTATAAAACATACCTCCTTGATGATGGGTGTAGGGTAATCCTTCTTGTTCAGGGTAATATCCTTCCAAGTAATCACTAAAGTGGCTGCGGCACGGCTATATTTCCCGACAATCAGCAGATGCCTCAAGGTTCAAGCTTGAGGTCCTACCTCAGAGGTGATGAGTAAAAGGACTGTGGCATGGGAACTCCATTTTTTATCTGCTGCTTCCAAGCCTGATTGGCTTTTTGAGCCTCGACGACTCCAGATTCGGTGAGTTTTGCATCATCCTGGCTTCGTATAAGAATTAAGCCAACCAAATATTATAATGCATGGACATACCCATCTGGATTTCCCATCACCATCAAGGAGGGACCAGTAACAGTTCCATAGAGAAGTTCCATAGGAGCTCTCTGTCCATGGATAATTAGCCCACGACCCACCATCGGCGTTCCTGAAGATTTCTTACCAGCAACATTCTTTAACATGAATATCGTCAGCTCATCATGTTGAAGAAGCTATAGGCTTCGATATCTGAAGGACGTACATGGTACCCTTGGCCATGCCTGGCCAAATACAAGACTTTGTACTCCACGTTCTTGGGAGCCTCTCTATTCAGCTTGTTTATAGCCTCTTGGAATTTACCCCATTGCGGTTTCTTCGAGCTGCTGCCATACACATCCCGCTCTTCCACGTCTTCAATCTCAACATCCCGGGTTCTCAATTGAAAATTATCCAGCAGACCAAAGTTGCTCGAAATCTGCCATTGAGTAACTAGTCAGTAGGCTCTACCTCGCTATATTGTTGTGCAGTCCACCGCATACATAATCAAATGAGCTATCATCCGTTTCCGGCAAATCTTGCGCAAAAAAACCAACGACATTCGAGTATTTTATACTCGGCCATTTGCTCGGGGTCATGGCAGCCTGGGCTATATTGCTAAGAACTACTGAAGCCAGACAGGTGAAGGCAATCGACGGTGAGCCAGAGGCCAACATCTCAAACGAGGAATGAAGGACAAGTAAACGAGGGTATACGTAATGATGGTTTCGCATAGAGTACAGTGAAAGGGACAAGGACGATGGATATATATACAAGGCAGAGAAATGACCTCGCCCGATGCTGCAGGCATTGTACACCTAGTTACCTGGCCTACTGCAGCGATAGTCAAGATTATGCTCATTACCAGCTGCGGGCCTAGTCTGGTTGCGGGTCGTAAGCATCCTTGCTTGCATGACTTCGAGATAGTTGCATGTGGACATGAGAGCTATGGTGATTTGCCAGTAAGAAGCCGAAGGAATCTTACAAATCTTAAATTTCAATCTACAAAAGCCCACTGTACTCGATATCATGGTTATAATTGCAAGAACGACATGGGTCTGCAGCGGACGTGCGCAGGTGAGGCAGAGGCTGGAGTACGTACAGACCCTAGACAAAAGTCTTCGCAGACCAACCAATCGGCGCACTGAAACCGAAGAACTTCAACGCGCAGCCATTTATTAGGAGTGGGATATCCCAACAACAAGCCGACAGAATTACATGAAAATAAAAATGAAGCTATCAGGTATATAGGAGAAGTTATTGGACAAAGGAAATGTAAATTAAGTACAAAATGATGGAGTAGAGAAAGCTAGTAACGAGTGTACCAGCCCTTGGCACGAAACCCGGTCAGGCATACTTTGCCAGAGCGGTTCAAATACATCAGGCACAAGCGACTCCCAAACACCTGGCAGAATCTCTGCCATATGTGCCCGAACAGCATCTGGTCCTCCAGGATAGGTAGCAAGGTCAGGATAGCGCTGTGCAAGGCGCTTTTTGAGGATGACCCAAACATGCTCAATAGGGTTAAGATCGGGAGAGTATGGAGGGTGTTCAGCAAGCTGAATTTTATGCCGTTTGAAAAAATTCAAGAGGATCTTAGCTTTATGAACTAGAGCATTATCTTGCTGATAGTAAGGCTTTGTTCCAAGAACTTTTTCCATATGTTCAAGGACTGGAAGGACCAAAAGCTTGCATAGCCGTCGGTAGAGGTAGGCATCCACTGAATGAACCACCAAAGGGACAAAAGTACTACGCTTATTCCCCCAGAAACATCCCCATACCATTAATGATGTCCCATTTCCTTTTTTTGGGGGTGCAATACAGTCTTTATCCCACTTTTCTGAGGGTAATCTCCATACCCATATTTGAGCCCCTGTAGCTGATTTTTCTATACTGCATTCATCACTCCATTGAACTTTCTTAAAGTCCTCAGCTGTCCAATGTCGATGTTCTTTAGCCCAGGCAAGACGTTAGGCTGCTCGTTCAGTTGTTAACTTGGGTCGTTCTCGTGCTAGCCATCTTCTCATATTGAATGTACTAGTATAGCGATCGATAGTTCGTAGGCTAACATGAGGTGCACAATATTTCCGAACTTCCTCACGTGTTGCTGTCCGATGACGCTTAATATATCGAGAAATGCCCGCCGGTCTCGCTTAGAAAGTTTAGTGGGTCTACCACTTCGTGAGGCATTGTCTATAGACCCCCTTTCTAACGTACATTTAATAAAATATTTCACTGTATTATAAGGTCTTCCAACAATGAAAGAAATAGTAGCAAAAGTATATAATAAATAATGCAGCACCAGTATAGCACCTTTCTCTGCATTTGTCATCTCTCGTCTCAACGTTTTGGGTGCCATCGTTGTGATGTTGCGTTGTTGCGGAGCTTGAAAGGACACTGTTGCATCTGAAATAATGCCGATTCAACGATTTGATTGGTTGAATTGCGAAGACTTTTGTCTAGGGTCTGTATCACAATCTACTTACCTAGCTCAAGTTCGAAGGTTTCTTGTCAGAGATGCGTCCCAAACCACATGCCAAGTGTTGCTTGCGCTGGCCAGCACCCCACAATTCAACGCCTGCCAGACCCATGTCGTACTTGCAATTATAACCGATGATATCGAGTAGAAATTGGATACAAGCTAACCACCTTCCTTGACAGGCATAGTTTGACCGCTTCAGGCCTAGTCTGGTTGGCACCTTCAGGCCGATGAGGTTTTATCAGACGTTTTCACTGCAAGTAATCCTTTCTTACCTCATGTATTAATATGCGTATTGTCGCTCCATCCAAACTCTCAACAACCTATCATAATCATCAAAGTCCGCTCGTGCTGTATTGATCTGTAATCACATGCCTGCAATCTAGCCCAGACTTGTATTGTCTCTATTCTTTTTGTATCAGGATAAGTATTAGAATCTTAGACTAAAAATATGACGAGAAAAAAACATCAATGAAAAATGTTATGATATAGTACAAAATTAGAGAACAGAGGCAGCAAATAAACCCACTAAACTAAACAACTTTACTTCTTATTACTAACTTAATTATTGGACATTCATCTTAAGTATTTATCTAGTTAATAATAGTTTTATTTTATAACTAAGCTGAGTAGTCAGATTCAAGAATATACTAATTAATTCCAATTTGAATTCTAATAGTTTTAATAGTTTTGACTATATCTATTTATTTAGTTTTTTTAAAAAGTTTAAGAGAGATAAAGAGGCTCAAGCTAGTAGTAAAAGATCAAAACTATATCAGCTACTTATAAAAATTTAACTACTTCTTTTACCTTAATTAATTTTAGTATTTTCAACGCTTTTTATAATTAATTTTAGTCTATTTATTTAATAATTAAATATTTCTAACATCTAATACCTGCTTATTAGCTTTGGAGTCTCCTAAGAGGCAGCCAAGAGTTTCTGTTAACTAAATTCATATAGGAAGAATCCATCATGGTGCTTTTTCACTATAAACTCCATGAACTATTTGCAAAGAGGACAGGGGGCCTTATGGCGAAGGCTGCGAAAGGTCCTCTTTGATAATGTTGGACTTCCCATCTTGACTTTTCCTTTATTGGAACCATAGATCTAGACTGGCCAATAGCCACTGCAGTATTAGTCGCCGTGGGCATGACGCCTGATAATAATGGGTTCCTTCCAGTCGCGGACGAGACGGGGGACTCGCGAGATGACGATGGGCTCGCAGAAGACGGTACCGCCGAGGATGTTACGAATGGCTGTGAGGTCACGTGGTTAGACAAATTTCCATAGATAGCTACGAATGTAACGGGTATGAAGCGGTTAGTGGGGGTGTATGGAGAAGGATGACATACTTCCATTGGGGCTCAACCACATCTCCTTGAGGCTGAACTCCTTGACATGGGCTTCATCGGGGGTGATAGTAGTGCACTTTATAGCAACAGAGTACTTCAGGGTAGCTTCTGCCGCCTCAACAGTGACCCTGTCTTCAGTCTCGTCTCGGTATTCCATACCCTACTGCACGGTTAGCCAGTACTACTCAGCGATGGAGGGAGGGTATGTAGGTGAGCTTACGAGATCATAGTACTTGAGGTCAACGTCAAGGTACCTGCTCGGTTTTGTCAGTATACTAATATCATTAATCTCGTATATGTCGTGCTCTCCGAAGCCAAGGTCGGGTCGTCTCGAGAGATGTGTGTGTACTTACGGATATATAAACTACCATCACCATCATGTCCATATCAGCTCAGGGTTGAAAACGAGGATGTAGCAGAAAAGCATACCTTCTTCTTAATCATATCTCAGATTATCCTTGTCATCTCATCACCGTCCATCTCTGCTCACCAAGACAGGCAGTTAGTATATGTACATCTTCTGAAATTGCGCAACAGTGCAGCTGCCATGTATGTATTAGAAGTGCATGCAGAAATCTTGGTGAAAAAGGGATATGTACCAACTATTGGATTCTTGACTTTGATTTTGTTTACTATAAACCAGTATCTTGTTAGCATCTTGACCACTCCCAGTACAGTTGAGATATCAGCAAAACAAAGGACCACTTGCCCGCCATTGTGCTCGCGAATCCCCTCGCAGACAAATATGGAGGTATCAAGTTCCCAGAAGAAGATAAGTTTCTAGTACTTGTTGAAGCTCTCAAGACAGGTCGCAAAGTTACACGAGCAGCGGCGGTAGCAGTTGAGTAGCTATAACAAATGGAAACTGGAGACGAAGAAGCACTTCCAATAGAGGCTATCGAAACAGACATCCCAACTCGAGTTGTCCTGATAAAAGACGCTATTGGTATGGTATAGCCTTGGTAAAACAAATAATCGTAGTTAATTACACGCACACACACACACACACACACAAATAACACGCGGGGGGTATCAGTGAGGAATCTTAGAGGTGGTTGAGAATGAATGTTATCGCAATCGCGGGAAAGGCTGGCGCACGAGACCAAGCGACGTAACGGGGGTAGTCTGGTTGCAATGGTGGAATGTGAACAGCTGTAACCTGGGATCCGGACTAAGATGGATGGAAGGAGGCACTGAGCGTGGACCCAACTTCCAACTTGCGAGCGGGGGGGAAGACCAGGGAAACACAGCTCCCTATCAGCCATCATGATTGACCCCAGTTACAAGCCTGACTCGAATCCGCCTGTTTTTTTTTCCTTGCTGCTCGCATTTTTTTCTCCGTCGACCCTTCGGTGGGGTGTCTAGTTCGGCAGGGGCCCGGCTAAGCTACGCGGGGCTTAGGACAGGGACACCACGGCCAGCAGCCTCAGGGAAACGTCGGCACAGAGCAGGGGGTGCGGAAAACGTGGGGCAGCTTGCAGCTGCGACTACAGTATGTAGGGACCAGGCGGCGACTTGTTGAGGCCAATGAGATGCCGTGAAATCGTAATACTGTATATTTCATCCGCTGCAGCGGATACCGTACAGTACAATTCCCGCAAAAAACATCCGACTGCTCTAGGTAGTAAAATATATAATACAGCAAAACAGACTATCTAAAGCTCCCAAAATCAGGCGATTAGATGAATACAAGATGAAACAAGCCATTCCCGTCTAAAACAAGCCCTCAATCTCGCCAGTCTCTAGATTAACATCGACCTGTGTACCGCAGTGTTAGATAGTGAACTATAAATTCATACGAGATCCCTCATGTAGCTTACGTTAAGGTATCCAGGGGCAGTTGGCAGCCCAGGAATGGTCTGAATATCAGCTGCCTTTGCATACAGGTAGCCAGCACCTGGCGACAGCTTGATGTCCCTGATGGGCACAGTGAACCCTGTTGGGGCTCCCTTGAGCTCAGGATCATGTGAGAGGGAGTACTGAGTTTTGGCAATGCAGATTGGAAGGTTGCCGAAACCCTGATGCCCGGTGATTAGCTCAACTCCTGAATGAATAGAGGGCTATCCTACCTGTTTCTTATATGTCTCGACCTGGGTCTTCGCTAGGTCACTTAGCTCAATACCAGCAGCACCATACATGTTCTTCGTAATTGCCTCCAGCTTTTCTTCGATGGTCATATCGACACTGTACAAGAACTTGAACTCGCCCCTAGGCTTGTTGCAGGCCTTAATGACACCCTGAGCAAGGTCAGTTGCACCCTTTCCTCCCTCTGCCCAGTGGTTAGCAGGGATAGCATCCTCAGCACCGGCTTTCAAAGCCTCTTCCCTGATACATTGCACTTCGGCTTCGGTATCGGTAGTGAATTTATTGATGGCCACAACAACTGGGACACCGTACTGCTTCGCATTTTGAATGTGCTTAGCGAGGTTAACGCAACCTGCCCTGAGGATCTCAACGTTCTCGGTCCTGTATATTTCCGGAAGAGCGGCACCAGGAGTGATGCTAGGTCCACCACCATGTACCTTCAAGGCACGAACAGTAGCAACAATGACAACACAGTCAGGTACCAATCCGCTAGAGCGGCACTTAATGTTAAAGAAACGTTCACCACCCATAGTGAAATCAAAGCCGGCTTCCGTGACTACGTAACCTGCCTTCTCCCTTGGATCCTCATCCTCTTCAGTTCCAGCGAGCTTCAGAGCTAACTTATCGGCAATGGCCGAGCTGGCACCGATACTGATATTGGCAAAAGGACCAGCATGGACGAAAACTGGAGTTCCCTCCAATGTCTGCATGAGGTTGGGTTTGATAGCATCCTTCATCAAAGCAGTAAGAGCACCGCCGACGCCAAGGTCATCACAAGTGACTGGCTCACCGCTCTTACTGCTGCCGACAACCATCCTGCCGAGCCTCTCACGCATATTCGCAAGGTCATTGGATAACGCCAAGACAGCCATAACCTCCGATGCTACGGAAATGTCGAAACCGGTGTACCTGGAGAAACCTTTCTCGGTTGGAGCCTGACCAATGGTGATGCCTCTCAGGTGACGGTCATTGACGTCCAGTACCCGCTTCCAAGTGATGGTTTCTGGGTCGATATCCAACCTAGCGAACCTGTTGACCTCTTCATCAGTCAAGTCATCAGGGTTGGTCTTATCAATCCCAAGCTTCCTCAAACGGCGGAACATAATAGGAGCAAACTGTCGGACACCCTTCTTCTTGGGCACTAGACGGTTAAAGAGGGCTCTATCCTTCTGGGTAGCTTCATGGAACATTCTGGTATCAATAGCGGCAGCTGCACTACATGTTAGAAACACCCATGGCAATGTTCAGGGTAATAAAAGAATACCTAAAAGATTGTTCGCGGCAGTGACAGCGTGAATATCGCCTGTCAAATGCATATTGAACTCATCCATAGGAATGACTTGACTGTACCCTCCACCAGCAGCACCGCCTTTGATACCGAAAGTTGGACCTTGGCTAGGCTGCCTGACATTGGCGAAGGCAATTTTCCCAAGGTGAGCACCAAGGGCTTGAGCCAACCCCATAGTGGTAGTCTAAGCCAGGTATCAGTAACTAACTTTTGCAAGGTGATGCCTAGAGGTACATACCGACTTGCCCTCACCTAAGGGGGTAGGAGTAATACCAGCAACAAGAACGTACTTTCCGTTCTTCCTGTGTGCAAGTCTGTTCAACAAGGCCAAGTCGACCTTTGCCTTGTGAGCACCGTAGAGCTCGAGCTCCCTCTCAGTAATGCCGAGCTCTTGACCAATGACCTTTACATTCTTCGGCCTCTGAGATCTTGAAACCTCGATGTCACTGGGGACTTTTTCTTTGAGTTTCAATGGCAAAGGTGTGATTTTGCGGGCTCGAGTCTGTTCCCAGAATCTTTTCGCCGACTCGACAACGTTCTGGAGGAGCATGCAGACAGTCATTGGGCCAACCCCTCCGGGCACAGGTGTAATTAAAGAGGCAACTTCCTTCGCAGATTCGTAGTCAACATCACCGACCAAACGCTCCCCAGACTTCTTGGTCTCGTCCTTGATGTAGTTGATACCAACATCAATTACCACCGCTCCAGGCTTGAGCCATTCTCCCTTGACGAAATTTGGAATTCCGATGGCAGCGACAACAATGTCGGCCGTCTTCACAATTTCTGGAAGGTTCTTGGTGTGCGAGTGACATACAGTGACGGTCGCGTCAGCATTCTTGAGAAGGTATGACACTGGGCTACCAACGATATCGCTTCGTCCCAAAACGACAGCATTCTTCCCACGAACGTCAACACCAGACTCCTTGAGGAGGACCATAACACCGGCAGGGGTGCATGGCGTGAATAGAGGGGTCTTTCCACGCTTAGCAAGGTCCCCAATGTTCATGGTACCGAATCCGTCGACATCTTTAGTATGGTAGACAGCAGATGTGATGGCGGCCTCGGAGATGTGTTTGGGAATAGGGAGCTGAACAAGTATACCGTGAACAGAGGGGTCATTATTGAGCTGGTCAATGTATTCCAGGAGCTACATTAAGAGGAGTTAGAGCGGCTCAGGGGGGTATATGTAGGAACGGTATGGTACCTCTGCTTCCGTTATGTCCTCAGGGAGCTTTTGGATGGTGCAAGTGATGTTGGCCTATAATGCTTCAATGTCTCAGCTCTCGTGCATATCAAGGGAATGAGGGAACTGCCGGACCTCTTGCGCAGCCTTTAGCTTCATGCGAACATAGATACCTGTTCCACCACAAAAGTAGCATCAGTAGTATGTCCCAGTATGGATCCGAAGGGAACCGTCCGTACTTGAGTCGGGTCTGTCGCCCACTGTGAACAATTGTCAGCACCTGCTCAATTTGGCTCAGAACCCAGGCAAGCTGACCTTGGATAATGGTCAAGGAAGGCTTGAACCGGGGGGTGGTCCTCTGTTTCTCGGCAATCTCATGGTTGAGTTTATCCCGGATGCTCTTCGCAATTGCAGTACCATCGATCTTCTGGGCAGCCATGACAAGTCGGGTATACGAGAAACTGCGAGCTTGCTGAATCTGTGCTGCTGAGAAGTATCCACAGTGCGAGGGTGAGGCTTTTGTAGAAGCTGCGGAAGGATAGACGCAGGCGGGCCTTGCTAGCCACCGACTGCTGGCCACACACCCCAGCCGAACATGGCGGGCAAGCATCGGGATTAGAAGGGACGAGGGGTGCTGTTATCCCGTGAAAGGGTACAATCTAGCTCGACGAATAGCAATCGCAGGAAATAAACTGCGGGGTGAAGGGGTGGGAAGGGTAGGAGGGGCGAAAATCCTTCCCTCGTTCGCTTACTTCTGCGTGATTGATATGAGATAGCACAATTGCAAATCAGACAAGCGCAATTAAGCTTCGCCCACCCGCTGCTAGTGGTGGGGTTTTGAATTTCTGCTGGATAATGATATCGTCGAATGTAAACTGAGATGAGTCTCCTGCGATTTTTTCCCATCGTCCACACCGACTTTTCTTGCTATGAAATATAAATACCCTATGCCCCTGGCTGAAGCCCGAAAAGAGTCATACTTCGCCCATTTGCGGTTTCGTCTATCTGGCATTTTCTTAGCAAGTGGTCTAGTGTGCTTGTTCTATGTGTGAAAGCAGTAAAATCCAGTCGCTTCTATTCAGCATAAAAGGAATTGGCAGGGCAATGGGATTCGGTCAAGAGCCCCAGAGTAATTCAGCAATTACTGTAGGATCGCGCCTATGTGACGCATATCAGTGAAGTTTGTGTTTTGAGACAAAGCAAGGCAGAACAACATGATTATTCAGCCAGGTATGAAACTATCGCTTGGTCACGGGACACTCCAATACTTTTGTTTTTGCCCCACCAAATTCAAAATTTCCAAAGTCACAGAAATTATCCTAAGACTGTAAATTCAGCAACTACCTAGACCTAAAGTGCACTCGAGTTTGAAGCATCCCACATAGTCTAGTTCTACGACCTTGCACAAACTCAGCCTCATCAACGACATCTCACCATATATACAGACGCATTTTGAGCTTGACAAAGCACAGCCAGGCAAAATGAGGCCGATATTATTACAAGGACATGTACGGAGTCACCCCACATACTGCTCCTGCTTGCCAATTCGGAACTGACTGTCTCTGTAGGAGCGTAGTATCACGCAAATCAAGTATGGGCGCCCCCAAAAGTCATTGATATCTCCAGATATTCTAACAGCTTCCTTCCGGCTCTCAGGTACAATAGGGACGGTATGGATCACCTGAACTGCTTCCAAAAGAAGGTACATAAGGCTAATTCTCCATCATAGGTGACCTGCTATTCTCGACAGCAAAGGACCATGTTGTTTGCGCCTGGTACTCTGGTCAGTTCTGATACCACCGGGCTTGACGATATCGAATACTGACTTATTTAGTGAACGGTGAGCGACTAGGAACCTACCAGGGACACCAGGGTGCCCTCTGGACAGTTGATGTCGATCCTACTACAACCCTCCTCGCTACTGGTGGTGCCGACAACACAATTCGATTGTGGGAAATAAAGTCTGGCCGCTGTTTAAAGACATGGGACTTCCCAACTGCTGTGAAGAGGGTGGAGTTCAGTGATGATGGAGCTTTGTTGCTTGGTGTAACCGAAATGAGAATGGGTCATTTGGGTACAGTCGTGGTGTTCCCTATCAATCCGGATCCAGAAGCAACTCAGGCAACTGAGCCACTTTTCACAATCACCATGAGGGAGAGCAAGGCCACAGTGGCGGCTTGGTCGTACTTGAACAAGTACATTATCACTGGCCATGAGGATGGAAGCGTTGGACAGTATGACGGCAAGGTGGGTTGTAGGCCTGGGCTTCGTATGCCATGGAATTATTGCTCACATTTATCAGACCGGAGAGCTTATCCAGGATGTGCAAGCCCACGAGCGGGATTTCCCCATCACAGATATGCAGATGGCCCCAGACAGAACATATTTTATAACGGCATCCAAGGACAAGTCTGCGAAGATCCTTTCGGTGGACAACCTAAAGGTCCTCAAGACATATGTTACCGATACCCCACTAAATACCGCTACTATCACCGCTAAGAAGGACTTCGTTATCTTAGGAGGTGGTCAAGAGGCAAGGGATGTCACAACAACATCTTCTCGGCAGGGTAAATTCGAGGCAAGATTCTACCACAAGATCTTTGAGTCGGAAATTGGGCGAGTTAAGGTAAACACATCCCGTGGACTCTTTGATACGACTATTGACAATCCTTATAGGGTCACTTTGGTCCGTTAAACACAGTATGTTCCCTGATTCATAGTCCACCCTCCGCTCCTTGAACTACGTACTACTATGGCTCCCGTCGATATGGCTTCCGCCGAGAGGAGGAGCTCAAATCTACTGCATACCGCCTTTCAGGTTTACTAATATATTGCCGTTATAGGTCGCTTGCCACCCCAAGGGAGTTGGATACGCATCAGGGGGAGAGGATGGTTACGTCCGTGTTCACCACTTTGACAAGCCATACTTCGATTTCATGTTCGAGGTGGAGAAAATGGCTAATGCCCAGAGGCAGCTCCAGTAACTGTCGACTCGGCTAGTTACGGAGTGGGTGTGGGTTAGGGGATAAGGAGAGGCATGTTTGGTTTGTGTATTAAAATTTATACATGCTCTGCGTAATCTCATTGGTTTATGTTTTTGATATATTGTGATGCCAGAAAAGATAAGTTCATTTTCGCTATGAGACCAATTTTGCTAATTCCGTGCTTTTCTTATGTGGGGCAGGGGATGAGGAGTTGAGGGCGGTAGTACATTAAGCATCGGGCATGACAAGGTAGAGGATATATATTGTGCCTTACAATCTATGGGGGGCATAAAGCAAATTTACTCTAGGCGGCGGGAATGTTGTGAGTCGACATTCAAGTTGAGATTGCAGTTTTAGTGACATTGGATATGCCTCCCAAACTAGGTTCCCACCAATATCCCCCGGAATTAATCATGCTCAGGGAGAAAAAATGTAAACCTTTCATTTAACAGTGCATACGATCCCCGGTTACGCACATGGGTTTGCATGGAGAAGTTTATCGATATGAAACAGACCCCTGATCCGTATATGCCCTGCAGCATGAGTGTTGTATTAGTTCTTTATGTCCTTCTTATCCCGGCTTTGTCATACGGTAGGTATGCAATTTGTTGTTTCTGGTGCCTGGATTTGCATGTCAGCTCAGCCCTACCTGGCTTAACGACCATACGTTGAGCATAATATTGCAAATCAACCTACGCAAACAAGGCCCAGGCCAAGAGAGGGGTTTTGTTTCCTGTAAGGGAATTCGAAAAGTTTTCAATTTTTTTTTTCCCCCAACCGTCTATGGTTAGAGTTGTGAAGCTGGGAACTGGGCATTGGTTGAGATCTGCGCTGGTCTGTAAGTGAAGCATAGGGCCCAATTGTCGCGGGGAAGAGGGGGTTTCTATATTGATATGTGAGCGGGAGCGTTATGTGAATGAAACTTTCTTTGTATCTACATGTACATATCAAGCATTGCGCATTACCGATTAATAATCGATCTTATATGGGGATGGATGCCTTGGGCGTTGTAGCAGAGTGGGCCCATTCACATGTTTGAGGCATAACGTATGCACGTTTCAAGCAGCGAGAAGACCAGGAAGTATATAACCAGTCTGCCTGGGTTGATCGCCCCAATCTAAATTACTGATAGTGACAGCTTGGATTTTCACTACGGGCCAGTACCATACCGCAGCTCTGATTGGCATTTAGATGCTATAAGCTACGGAGGAGGGATTGGAAGTAGATAACAGGTCATTACTACCTAGTATCATAGCGGCCTTGGATATATGATCCTATCGATATTATATGATACGGGCACAGACGTTGGGCATGGTGGCACGGCTTCGGCCCATCGAAAAAAAGAGAATGCTCACAAAACATATTAATATCTGACCTACTGCGCTGGTATAGCACAATGTCCAGAGATCCTTTGGGTATCTTGTGGAACGATGTTCTCGACGCCGGGTTGGTTCTAAAATCCAGTATCATGGGTTGCTTAGACGCCTATTAGGCAGGTTGATATTGACAAAAACCCAGGGTTACTTTTCCAGGGCACAAATGGATACACGTAGGAATTTACACCCACTAAGTATATTCCATACATATATATCTCGTAAACATTCAAAATTCAGTTGGTTCAACATATCCCTGACCTTTGCCCATGCCCGATAAGTGACGTAATCGTATTGCTGCAAGATTGTTGACGAACCAAAGATGCAGGCGAGCCAATAGTGGTCGCCAAGGACGAGCTCCATTGCCCCGATAACAGCTGACAACGCCCCACATCGATCTCGATGCCATCCCCACTCTCCTTCAGGAACACCAAACCCTATAGTACTCAGCAAGAAACAAAATACTAGAGATTTTCAAAAGTATTTTTTTTTCAACAATTCTACGCCCAGATCTGAGATCTAAAGGTGGATCAGTAAGTTGGAAGGAAGGTATATCTCCACACCATTCAGTAGTATAGAATACCAAAAAAGGGTAGCCCTTTCCAAAATAAAATAAACCAAGTAAAAAAATAATAATAAAAAAGGACAAAGCCACTCCAGGCACCATTCATAGCTCCAACCCCTCCATTCACCCAAATAAGCTCCCTGGGACCGAGAACCTCAGTTTTTCAGATACCTATAAAACCAAAGATAAGGAAACCTCAATAGAAGAAAAAGAAGTGATAGTGGTTGCGGTGGTATTTATATTAAATAGACTACCTAGGTAAAAGTAGGCGTATAAATAATAAAGACCAGCGCTAGTAGAGAGCCGCTTGACGAGAGTCATCATCGCTATAGTAATCGACCGCAGTTGTCAGGTCAGAACTTGATATATGGAGACAAACACGTCAAGGAGTCGATCTAAGAATTGAAGAGGTACGCCCAGGCGCGCGAGTTGCTGAAAAGAAATCGAGCTGAAGGAGAAGGGAATAAGAAGAAAACCCGTCGCGTGACATCCATGGTATAAATATGAAAAAGTCTCAGAAACCATCAAAGAAAATAAATCCTCAAGTTGATATTGACCCGAAACAAAAAAGAAATGTGAAATGTAGGTAGTTTGTAAAACAACCAAAAAACATACATTTAAACCCAAGAAGCTCAGAAATCGTAGTATCTCCTTTAGCCACCTAGAACCCCAATATCTCCAACGTCAGCTTTAGCCCCGACCAACTGCATTTGAATCGTCAAACGGACTTTTTTCTCTACTGTTTGCGCTGCTGACTGATGAATCTTCCTTTTCCCTTTCCCTTTCCTTCCCTTTTGATACTGATACCCTCCGTACTTTACTGCCCGCCGAAGTCATAAGTGGCGGTAAACCGGCCCCTGGTGGTAATGGCATATCTGAAAAAGAAGCTGCGTCTGAGAATGGCGAATCCACATCACTTGTCATTTCTGAGCCCAACGTCATCCGCCTATGATCTGGCTCATTTTCATCGTCTGAAGACTCTTCCTCCCAGGCTGATGACTCTACCACCACTGCCTCAGCAGTGACGGTCCTGCCTGGCACAGCTCTCTGCGGAACCGATAGTCGACTGCTGTGGTCCTTCTCTTGCTCTTCCTTTGCTCCCATAGTCTTTTCATTCATCTTGTTCAGGAAAGTCGAACCAACAGAAAAAGCGGGGCTGCGTGGGACAGTGGTTGTATCATACTGGCGGAGATTTACAGCTGGAACCGGTGGCGCGTTTCCAAGTTGTGGGGTTGAAACGGTAGAAGGGCCTCCCTTTACTGTCACCACGGCAGCCTTTCCAAGTCGTACCACGTTTGCCGCAACCGGAGACACAATAGCGTTGTTTCTATATATCGTTGTTGCCACAGATGCACGAGGATCATGATCACCAGTAGTATAAACTGATGCCCGAAGGATGTCATCTGCAGAAAAGAAAGTACCTTGATCTGGTGATTGTGGGTATCGAATCTCAGGAATACCACGACCTGGAAGTGGAGGGACTGGAGGAATGAACTGGCCTGGAGTGGATGGTGCAGACCGGTTCATGACTCCAGGTAGATAACCGATTTGGATAACATTGGAAGCACGAGTTGTTGTAGAAGATATTGAGGCCACTGTGTGTGTAGAAGCCCTAGCAGCCCGAGAAGACCCAAAGCTAGTTTCCTTCTCTGCAGTAGCCTCTCTTTCCTTCCGCTTCTTGTTTTTATGCCGCCAAAAGAATAATCCCAGTAACCCAAGAACAACAAAACCCCCAATCACCCCTCCTGCAATGGGCCCGGCACTACTTCCACTAGAGCCACCGCCTCCCGTGGTGCCCTCCCTGCCTGAGCTTTTGACATCGATGCACTTCGCCGCCGCGCATTGTGCACATGTTTGCAGGGTGAAAGTGCAGACCTGTGTACCTCGGCAGGTCCCACAACCATTATCATTCATGGTTTCGGGACATTCGACACAGTTTCGCCGGAAAATCGCTGAGCCAAAAGCGTGGACTGAAGGACATACGTCAGTTCCCCTGAATACCGATTCCGTTATTTCAGGCATACTCACCAGGTGTAACGAATGTCATTGTGATTTAGAAACTAAAAATATTGCCGGATAGGCAGTGCTGCAACTGGATTACAGATAACCAAATGAATGATTGGTCAGGATATATGTGAATGCGTTTTCGAACGAATGTAAGCCCGGCCGGCGGCGGAATGAGAGAAGTCGACAAAGAAACCGGTACTCTAAGGTTAGAAAACCACGAGCAAATACCAACTCGAAAAAACAGGACGCCTCGAAGAGGCTTATGCTGGAGTTGGGTTCAACAGGTGGGTTCGATGTATAGTCGAATTGCAAGCAGGCCGATGAGCGCAATTATCCAGGTGTTTGGGATGCTTGAGAAATCCTAGCCCTTGCTCCTTCCTTGCAATACTGTACTGCCAAATGCACTCGCAATTATCCCTTCCGTCAAAGCGAAAGCCGTGCAACACGAGGTAGCGGTCTTTCCCTTCAATCGACTCTGCAAACCGCACAGTCCAGAATTATGCACCGAGTTGACAGGTTTTAGATTGACGGCAGGTGGAGGAGGTGGAAGGAGAAGGGAAGACAGCGGAAGCAGCCTGCTAAAGACAAAAAGTAACTTGAAAGGAATCAGGCAGGAGTGACAGTGGGCCCCGGGGGGGGGGAAACAGAGACGTCCGTAGTTTGGTTGGACATCCGGACAAGGACAAGGTTACTTAGGCTGGTTGGCACGAGCTGTGGATGGGCAGCGGTGAGTATTCTGGGAGTACCAGCTACAAGGGGGGCTTGCCTGCAAGATGAGACGACCCTCATTTGTTCATTTGGCAGTTCATTTACGAGCTCGTTCATTTACAGGGCTCCCTCGAATCGTATTCGTCCACGGCCCGTAAGATGCACTCTTAGTGCAACAAACCGACGGTTGCGCAAATGAAGGCGAGCCTACGAACAAATCCCGCGATGCGCGCCTGCATCGCAATTGGCGAAGAGGACATGAAAGTGGCACCCATGGTAAGGCAAGCCACCGAGCAGAGTGATTGAATATGGTATCGGCACGGCAGCAGTGGGGACACATACATTAGCATTGTGCCTGCCCGGGCCGATTGCGACACAGCCCCCTGCGAAAGCGCATAAATGTTCATGGCGGAGAACGTATTTTCACAAGAACAGCCGCACTATACGCACACGCACGGCCAAGTGCAGTGCAGTTCCTTAATTGGCCCCATAACGTCTCGCCGTGCTGGGGCAATCTGAATGTAATTTGCAAGCTCATGCGAAGCATGCTGTAAAGAACGACGATTGGTCGAGACGCCGCAGACCCTGGAGCTAAGCATAAGTAGCTAACAACCTATCGGCTGGACCCTGGCAGGGCCATTTTGCTCCAGGCCCTAGCTGAGCTGAAAGTCTCAAGTGCTTCGGAACCATATGCGAGTAAGCGAATGTAAATCCTGCGCATCGATGCATATGCTTTGTGACTTATTAATCGAAGTACTTGAGAGGCGACACCGGCGCTCATGAACCACACTTTGGTACGTCGATTACACATTATAGCAGCCTAGCATCACTTTGGCCAAGGCGCCATAAGGAGATTTAGTGCCAATCAGACTAGGCGATCTTGTTGCCAGCGTTGACGGGTACATATGTTCCCGGGATATTTTTATGTCTCAAAATCCCTTCTCAGGGGGCATGAGGTTCCTAGTCTGGTAGAGATCGGCCAAGTGGCGGACGAGGGTTGTTTCCATTAGATACAATTTCCTCGGTGCATCGTGAATCTTGAACTTCAACTGTTGCTGTGCCAGCCTCGGCGAGATGTTAAATGTCGATAAGGCCTTCAGAGATTTTGTTCGTGTTACCTTCCTGTCCCAGTTACGCATAGGAGGTGCCCGCCTTTTACTAAGCGACTGCGTAACTTAAACTGCTTCCTGTGTCAACCAGACTGCTGCTTCCTCTACCTAGCATATTTATCCTCCTTCGGTAGTCTGGTTGCACAACCCATCGTAGAGCCATATATTTATTTAGCGCGGGTAGATAACCGCCTGGGAAGACAACAGGACAGAGGTGACTTTGTACTTTCCGGAAGCAAAAATCCTTTTACAAGTTTCATAAACAGAAAAGTGATAGGTGAAAACAGTGCTCTTTCCCAGACACGTTTTCGAGAGGACTTCGATTCTGCAGGAAACTATAGCTCTCTAAGGGCCTCTTACCAAATCCTGAAGTATGCATTAGAGAGCCTCTTGATGCAAACCTAGCTTTTGATATTTCTTGATCATTTGTATCAATTCCTCCCTACGCTTCTGGCCGATGAAACATTACTTTAAGAGTAATCATCTAGCTGGATTCGTAGCCTTTCATTTATTAGATTTCACCCACTCCCCAAATACCAGCAGACTTTAGAGCCATCGGGTGAACACCGATGACCCAGAACTACATATACTTATGACTGCATAAGAGAGTTGCAAGTAAATCAGGTGTGGACTTCATAAACAATGTGCCATCACAACCGTCGGCTATTGCTGATGCAGATGCCAAGACCCCTAACCAGACCACCAACTTGCCTTTTTTTCCTCCATGTGGCCATGGGCTGCAGACTATTTAGACTTGCACGCTCAGTCTTGGAATGAGACCATGAGATCTCCATCTTCATGGTATCTCGAAGTCCTTCATGTCTCACTAAGGGGGTGGAATTGACATGTGGTCGTTAATCGCCATGATAAAAATTGGCATGCATATCTCGAACTCGTAATGGAACAAAAAACAAAAAAAAGCAGATACATAATAGGAAAATATTGATTTGCCCCTTGGGGTATGAGCCCTCCTAGGTTGTAAGATGTTCGCTGAAGACGATGGGTGATGAGTCCGACAATGCTGCGTGCTCCGGAAATTTGCTTCAGCGAATGTACTATACTATCTAGCGTGCCCGCCAGGAGCATGAGGAGGTTTACAGACGCGGATATATTACCCAAGTCAAACGTTCGGTATCCGAACGCAAGACAAGTTTGAAAGTGGTGGGAGAAATTAAGGTTTTAAGGTTTTATGTGCAAATCAATGCTATGGTGGGAGCTAGGCCTAAAAATAAATTTAAAAATAAGTAACAATTATCTACGAGAGGCTTGTGCCAACCAGACCTATAACAATTAGTGAAGTAATTAAAGGAATAAAGGTATGTTAGTAAAAAAAAAAAAACATATACGTGCCAGACTACGTGCCATTAATCTTCGACTTCGTCGTTTTTTACACCAAAAGTGCTACCTTTCGGTGGAATGTCAAAAAGCAACTTCAACGCTATAAATTCTGCTGATATCCGGTAAAAGATTAGACTATGAATGGCTACAAAAGATAGCTCTTGAACTGGTAATTCATCGCTAGAAGCCCTAAAATATTAGAAGGAGCATAGATACATGGCTTCAAACTTCTAGATTTTTCACCGAGGGCATTTTCCAATTTATAGTGCATTTAAGGAGCATGATCTTTAAGTTCTTGATAGAAACTAGATTTTAGAACTTCAAATGAACTTAATTCATGGTGTTGATAGTTTTAATATTTTCGCAAAGTTGGCATGTCTTGGTATAAATAACCAGGTGCAAAGATAATGTCCTAGAACATACGTATATCTTCACCGCACTTAATCAGAAAACACTCTTCAACGTTAACCGGCACATGTGCATGTGCGACTTGGGGAACTGAGAATGCAGTCAAGCCAACTCTAATTACACGTATAACACTGCCGAGATAATGCTCCCTGCGACAACCCCTAGCACCAGCGTCGAAAATCCAGAGTCATCGTGGATAGGACAAAGGAATCCTGAAACACGGATGACGTGAAACGACTAAATACTAGTACTTCGAAAAGCGAGTCAAGATACTTGTACCTTTCTGGCTGAGGATGCTTTGCTCTTCGGCCGCAGTCATGGACATGGAGCCTTATATGATACCTATATGGGAGAAAACAGCTCCGGCTTTCCAATAATAGAACAAATTTGCGCACAAGCTTTGGGGTTGCGACTGGCTGAGAAATCTTAGCGGTTAGGTTAGTTTGTAACACCGAATCTATCTGTGCGCCACCACTCTGGCCGCAAAGTCCTTCTCGATCGGCCAGAAAAGGCTCCCAGAAGCGTTGAATTTTGGATCAATCTAGCTTGCATCTGAGACTTACTTATTCATTGATGTGGTTAGCAGGCCATTTTGTCTACATGAAGAGTATCCACAAGGGCCCTTATGCCGAGCACAGAGGTATTACCAATGCAAAGGGAAAGGAGGGAAACCAGACTAAAGGAAGGAATGTAACAAAGGGAGGATCATGGGGATTTCTCTGGGCATGGTGTGCCATCGTCCGGTCTGTTGAAGGAGGGTGGGCTGGTCGTACGGGCAGTCAGCACACCCTATGGTTCTCTACCTGCATTCTCTTGTAAACTTTCAACTCGTTTGACCGCACTATCGGAGAGAAACTAACCTTAGGCCGTGGCTGGTTCTGCAACTTGGTGTTGAAGTGAGGCATAACTATGTCCATGCATATTTTTGGAGACTTGCTGATAGGGTGAAGCTGTATTCTGGTCTCTGTAGACGTAGCCAAGCTCGAGGGCATCCCAGACTGTACGTTGAAGCCGTGCTCGACTTACTGCCTGGGTTTTAGGTCCTAACTTGACCAGCACAAAAAAGACCCTGTCGGTTGGCTAGCCCTGTCAGTAAGAAGTGGGCTTCCGTCCTCTCCTTTCGCCCCCTTACCCAGTCCATCTAAAAGGGCTTCACCTCGAGCTTTCAGCCTTTCTCCACCTTTTCCCCTTCCTCTCCATTTGCTGCTACAGCAGACCATCTACCACCATTAGTACAGCAACAGAAGGGGGCTTGGGGGAAAACAAACACTAAAAATTGAATAGAACCCTCAACACCCGTTGACAATGTCGTATCAGGGTGGAAATCCCCATCAAGAGGGGCATGACCTCCAACAATATCCCCCCTCGACGTACCATATGCCACCCCCTCGGGACTATGATTCCGACGATGAACAGCAGGAACGAGCTCCCCTCAATACCCAACAGCCAAGGGCTTCCCCCTTTGACGACCTAGGTGGCCAACAACATGCCGGATATACCTTGGAGGAGCAATATGCCCCAAGCCCGGCTCCGGGATATTCAGAGAATCCAGGATACGATCAACCCCGTGTCCCAAGCCCGTATAATAGATCAGAGACGTCCTCCACTGAGGCATGGCGCCAGAGACAAGCACCAACTACGGGGCTAAGGAGATATGCCACGAGAAAAATCAAGCTTACGGCTGGGCAAGCATTATCCATTGACCATCCAGTTCCCTCTGCAATCCAAAACGCAATCCAAACAAAGTACCGTCAAGCTGATGTCGAAGGAGGGAGTGAGGAATTCACTCACATGAGATGTAATAAACCCCGTCCATCCAAAGGCCTTTCCGTGGCTAATTCCTAGGGTACAGATACCGCTGCTACTTGCGACCCTGATGATTTCACTCTCAAGAACGGATATAACCTTAGGCAGTCGATGTACAACCGGCACACAGAATTGCTCATCGCCATCACCTACTACAATGAAGATAAAATGCTTACAGCTCGTACAATGCATGGTGTTATGCAGAACATCCGTGATATTGTAAACTTGAAGAAGTCCGAATTCTGGAACAAAGGTGGCCCGGCTTGGCAGAAAATTGTGGTTTGCTTAGTTTTTGACGGTATCGATCCTTGTGACAAAGATACTTTGGACGTTCTTGCAACTATTGGTATTTTCCAGGATGGTGTGATGAAGAAGGATGTTGATGGAACAGAGACCACTGCCCACATTGTGAGTTTTGCTGGCATTGTTCCCCCCGACCGCGATTTCTAACCCTTTCTAGTTTGAATATACTACACAACTTTCAGTCACGGCCGCACAACAGCTTGTCCGGCCTCGTGATGACGATCCTGGATGTCTCCCACCCGTACAGATGATCTTCTGTTTGAAGCAGAAGAACTCGAAGAAGATTAACTCTCACAGATGGCTATTCAATGCTTTTGGTAGAATTCTGAACCCTGAGATCTGTATTCTCTTGGATGCTGGTACCAAACCTGGCTCCAAGAGTATTCTTGCCCTGTGGGAGGCATTCTATAACGACAAGGATCTGGGCGGAGCTTGTGGTGAAATTCACGCGATGTTGGGTAAAGGAGGGCGCAATCTTTTGAATCCTCTGGTAGCAACGCAGAATTTCGAGTACAAGATCTCGAACATTTTAGATAAGCCTTTGGAATCCGCCTTTGGATATGTCAGTGTATTGGTAAGTACTAAAATCTTTCTCCTGTTTTTTTTCCTTTCTGCATCTGACACCTTATAGCCCGGTGCTTTCTCTGCATACCGGTTCAGAGCCATCATGGGGCGTCCTTTGGAACAATACTTCCACGGTGACCACACACTCTCTGCAAGGCTCGGAAAGAAAGGTATCGAAGGCATGAATATTTTCAAGAAGAACATGTTCTTGGCCGAAGATCGTATTCTTTGTTTCGAGTTGGTCGCAAAAGCAGGTTCGAAATGGCATTTATCTTATGTCAAGACTTCGAAGGCGGAAACTGATGTGCCCGAGGGTGCGCCTGAGTTTATCTCTCAACGTCGTCGATGGCTTAACGGTTCTTTCGCCGCCAGTGTCTACGCCCTTATGCACTTTGGCAGAATGTATTCAAGCAGCCATAACATCCTCCGCATGTTCTTCTTTCATATCCAGCTTATTTACAACGTTGCTTCTGTTATTATGTCCTGGTTTGCACTTGGTATGACACCCTAACCAATATTGGCATTGTGTATGACCTTGCTAATTTTGGTATTTAGCAAACTTCTACCTAACCACTGTGGTCATCTTGGATCTTGTCGGAGATCCAACAGAGAAAGCCATGCAATCCGGCGCTGTACCATTTCCCTTCGGTGATCGTGGATCTGAAATAGTCAATACAATAATCAAATTTCTCTATGTGGCCACTCTGCTTCTGCAGTTCGTCTTGGCTTTAGGAAACAGACCCAAAGGGTGAGACACCTCAGTGTTATATGTTGCACCAGTCACTAATAGCTGTATAGTTCTAAATACTCATATCTTACGTCTTTCGTCATTTTCGGCCTTATTCAGCTATACATCATCGTCCTTTCCTTCTACCTTGTCTACAAAGCTTTCAGCGGAGGCACCGGAGATCTTAAGGACTCGAACGGTAACTATACTGTTGCTCAGTTCTTCTCCTCAAATACAGGGGTAAGTCAAAAGTTCTCCAGGCAATTGCAGCGCCTGCTAATAATCAATAGTTGATTATCGTTGCCTTGGCAGCTACTTTCGGTCTCTATTTCGTTGCATCTATCATGTACCTGGACCCATGGCACATGCTTCACAGCTTCCCACAGTACCTTCTCACGGTCTCCTCTTATCAGAATATTCTCAACGTTTACGCATTCTGTAACTGGCATGATGTTTCTTGGGGTACCAAGGGTTCTGATAAGGTTGATGTTTTACCATCTGCCGTCACTAAAGTGTCTGATGATGGTAAAGCCAAGGTCATTGAAGAAATCGATAAGCCACAAGCCGATATTGATTCTGCTTTCGAAGTCACTGTCAAGAGAGCTTTGACCCCCTTCAAGGCAGAAATTGAAATCGAAAAGAAGTCGCTTGATGATTCGTACAAGTCTTTCAGAACCCGATTGATCACCCTCTGGATCTTCACCAATGGACTTTTGGCACTCGTCATCTACTCCTCCAGCTTTGATAAATTTACCCGTGCTGAAGGCTCAGCGCAGACCCCAGATGAAATCGCCTCTGGTATGACACAGCAAGAAGCACGTACAGCTGAATATTTCCGAATGTTGCTCTGGGTTACATCTGGTCTCTCATTCATTCGTTTTGCTGGATGTGTAAGTATATTACTACCCCCTTTTGCACGATGTAAGCTCACACAATCTATAGGTCTGGTTCTTGGGACGTGCCTCTATCCTGTGCTGCTTCGCGAAACGTTAAATTACTGTCGCAGAGCATTATCCTTCTCAAAGAATGGAATTGGTCTAGTTCTGGTTGGCACGGGTTGGGTGAATGGCCCTCGGTCGATCTTGTCTATTTGAAGCATGGGGACCACTACCACCAAAAAAATTTCACAAATTAGGATCTATTCTTTTAGGTTTCCATTTGGGTGTTTCAGCTGATGAAGAGTTTGGCGAGTTTCTTTGGCTTGGGCTACGATGTCTTGTAATTGTTTCCAATTTCCTCTCTGACCTGTGCTCAGTGCGTTCTATATCTACCCTGTAACGAACGAGATGTCAATGACCTTAGATACACTCACCATATACATAGATACTGTAATTTGCTCTGTGGAATAGGAGGTTATTTCGTTCAGGTCACTGTTGCATTCTGCCGATCGCGAGGGTATGCCCTAAGAGTGGATAGACACTCGCCAAGAGTTAATACAGCCCGCTGCTGTAGATAGATATCGGAAAAGGAACGCACACTCATAGCAAACATCAACGAAAGTACGCTCATCTCCTCACCAACGGAAACTTTGCTAGTCAATTTTCGCTTGGAAGACTGAAAAACATTATTCGAAATGTCCAAGATCACAGTCGCCGGAGTGCGTACCAACGTTAAGGAGTTGCTCGACTACTCCCTGAACGAGAAGAAGAGGAACTTTTTGGAGACTGTGGAGTTGCAGATTGGATTGAAGAACTATGATCCTCAGAGGGACAAGCGGTTCTCCGGAACCGTCAAGTTGCCTCAGGTGCCTAGGCCCGGAATGTCTGTCTGGTAAGTCGCAACTTCCCTGAGGCTGCGCGGTGGGGTCGACTGACTGACAACTATATTAGCATTCTTGGTGACCAACACGATATCGACCGTTCTAAGCACCACGGCTTCGAGTCCATGTCTGTTGACGATCTCAAGAAGCTCAACAAGAACAAGAAGCTCATCAAGAAGCTCGCCCGCAAGTACGACGCCTTCATCGCTTCCGAGCCCCTCCTCCGTCAAATCCCCCGTCTCCTCGGCCCTGGTCTCTCCAAGGCCGGAAAGTTCCCTACCCCCGTCTCCCACAATGAAGATCTCGCCCAGAAGGTTATCGACGTCAAGTCCACCATCAAGTTCCAGCTCAAGAAGGTGTTGTGCATGGGTGTCGCTGTTGGAAACGTTGGCATGACTGAGGACCAGTTGATCTCTAACATCATGTTGGCTATCAACTACTTGGTATCTTTGCTGAAGAAGGGATGGCAGAACGTTGGTTCCCTGACCATTAAGGCTACTATGTCTCCACCAAAGAGGCTTTACTAGATGTGTTTTTCTTTTGTTCGGGGTAGGAAAAGTAATTAGGTTTCCATTTCTTCTGTGCTGGGCGGGGTCTGGGTCTGGATTTCAGGGTCTCTGGATTTGGGCATGAATGGGACTTATATCTGTCATGTATCTGGAGTTTTATACATTGAACGCGAATCTTCATGAAATGCGCAACCTACACGCAAAGTTTTGTGTCCACTTGAAGTGGCGGCATGACGAGTCACAGATAGGAGCCCTTGTCATATCAGGCGTCTGCACTCCCGCAGGTACGCCAATCTATTTGACAGCACATCTCTGGGCACGCCCTGCTCACGTACGACCACCCGCCGCACGCAGCCTCCGCAATAACCGCAATAACGCCCCAAGTGCGAACCTGCCCCCACTGTGCGTTCTGTGTTTTCAATTGGGGTGTGCATGATGCAGTTGAACTGGGATAGAGTAGAGTACATCGCTTGCAAGAATACCAGTATATAGGTATTGCCAGTCGCATCAGCAACGGAAAAATGGCCATGGAGGTGGTCGTCGAGGTCTCATCATTTCTCTGCCATACCCAGGGCTGCCAATTATATCCTTCACATTGAACTCCCCTGCGTCGCTCCACTTGGGAGCCCCAGCCCAACCTCGATCTGCTGCTAAAATACTTGAAGTCATCTACTGCACCCGCTGTCACTCGCTCTTCCCTCCGCAGGTGAGAAGATCCTTCCCCTCACTCTCAGCTCCCTCACGTTTTACTCACTACGTGGAAAGCATCTAATTGGCGTGAAGGTCTCCCATACAGCCCTTCTTATACCATCGTTCTGTGCGTGTACACGTGCGGATAGAAGCTTCTACGAAATCCTGCCCCCCCCAATCCAACTAGGACGCCAACAAATCCCGGCCGATCGCCTGTCTAACTCTCACCGATCTTTTGGGACCAAAGACTATAAATACGCCTAGCAGCATTTATAGGCGAATTTAAAGAGCCGTGTTTGTCTATTTCTACACCCAGGGCGTGCATCACTTACTACTGCCTCACATTCATACAAGTATATTCACAGATCAGTAGTCTGGTTGGCACAAGCCCCCCGCCAAAACAGATCAGGATACATACATAGAGCCAGAGGAGGAAGAAGAAGCTAACGGCAACTTGACTTACCATTCAACTACTTAACATTCGCAAGGGCTGCTACTTCATATTCTGTCTGTAGTGTTAATTCAAGATGGTCTCGGAAGTGGACCAGAAGTACCTGGGCATATTCGCCAAACAAACCGCATCAAATAATCCCGAGCTCTCTGCGGCGCTGTACAAAGTTCTTGGATTATCGACATTACTCAATCGCAAGTTACACCGCGCGGTAGGCACCCCCAAATCCAGATTTCGTCATCGCTTGAAGTCTATGTTATCCGGATACTGACAATCGCGCATAGAGGAAACAACGCAAACTCGACCCGACCCGGCCTACTAAATCACTTGATCTCTATAAGCATATAACATGGATGGGCCGTGAAGGCTATACCATCATCGAAACCATCCTTCCCCATGTTGAACCCTTCAAAGAGCTGCGCGTGCTTGTATACAAGCTCAAAGCCTCGTTCCTGCATGTCTTCGTTCTCTTCGAGTTTTCACCCACGACAAAAGTAAATGTGCTTTCGTCCATCCACGCCAGGGTAGCAAACAACGCCACAAACGCACCAAACAAAGAACTCAACTACATCCGCCCTGCAATGGAAGCGTTCAAAAAAGCCTACGATCTCGCTGAAGAATCGCTCCCAGGAATCCATCCACTGCGGCTAAGCGTGATTGTAGAGTATTCTGCATTCATGTTTGACTGTGTTAAGGACTATGAGGAATCTAGGCGGCTGGCGAAGAAAGGTGTAGACGAGGCACTAGAAGTTGTGGACGCAATTGAGGATGATGAAACGTTTGATGATGCGAGGGATTTGGTGGGGAGTTTGGCGATCATGGCGAAGAGGGTCTCGCCGACGGCGTATACTGTGACTCCGCAGGTGCACCAGGCGGCTAGTCATGGGGAGTTGAAGCCGAGATTGTCGAAGTCAAGGACGAAGATTACGTATGATCTAGAGGGGAATAAGTTACCGCCACTACCGCCTAAGTAAGGGTCATAAAGGCCAAGGGATCATACAAAGCGCGGTTCGGATATGATTTAGATTCTGTTTGTTTTGCGCGGGAAGGAGTTTATGATTGTTGACTTTATGACCTTATTAATGACTATGACGACGACTATGACTGATCATGACGGTGGAAAAAATATACGTTACTATTGGACGGTTATTGGTGGATATTAGGGGTTCATGGATCGGACTCATGGTTTTGGTGGTGATGCGAGTTGGTGTGGGCGGTTTTGATTTTTTTGCTTTCTTTTCTCGTGCAAGTTGGCGATTGGAGTATCATTAGCGCACTATTACCCTATTTCGAATTTTTTATTAACTGTTCTTTGATAATTGGCAGTTCTATTTTGACTCTTTATTTTTCTCTACATGAGTGAATCAAAAATGTATGAATATATCATCAGAGTTTATATTATGGGTATTGATCTTGGTGTGTTTCTTAGATGTGTCATTGACAAAATCCCACATCCAACATGACTGCACTCCGCCGGGTCTTCCTTTGTTGTATGGTCCCTTCTGTGTCTCAGGTCGGCGAATCTGATATATGGTTTGGTATGCATTTGTTTCTCGTCTTCGGTACTTCATCGAGGCTCGTGCTCGCGCCTCACCGTGAACCACCCCGCGCCTTCCCACTTCTCCAACTGAGTGACCTCTGCCAGTAGCTGTGCATGTAGGTCAAGAACCTCCATTCTAAGCTCAGCGTCAGGGTCGTCAGTGAGCCAGTAGAGATGTTGCTTCCCTCCGAGCCCCAGAGGTCTTGCCAGGCTTTTTGGGCTTTCTGGGTGGGTCGAGGTACACAGAAGGCCGGGGGGTCCAGGGCAAACGGGCGTTGAGCAGACAGAGCGGTGGCGGTGGCGCGGTGCCTTTGCGCATATCGGTATCTAGCATCGTTGCTCTCCTCTTCTGGTTTGAGGGTAAAACTTGTGAACCGGTGCTAGAACAGAGAGGGACTGCATATGCCAGGAGGTGGAGTTTGTGCTTCTGTGGCCGCGAGGTTTACCTTTCAATTTATACTAGTAGTAGTGGAAAGATTATCTTCTGTTGGATGAACTTTTGATTTCGCCTCCTTCGGCTTCAAAAATGTGTAGGGGGTGAGTTGGTACTGATACATTATTCCTTGACAGTCGGACTCAAGATATTTGGCCGGAGTTCTGTTCATTCGCCCTCACCTATGACCCTTCCTTCCACTTCTCCTTCACCATTGATCCTCCCTTATCAGTAAGTCCCTGAGATAAGTTGTTTTCGCCGGCGGGGATTACGTTGGTGCCGTCGGAGAAAAATAGTTAGACGTCCACCTTCATCCTCCCTAGTCTGGTTGCACTACCCCTCGCAGCATCCTCCCCGCTTCCTCGTCACTACTGTCACTAGCTAGTCTGGTTGCGAGAAGTAGTGCAACCAGACTAGTAACTAGCATGCCTTTATGTAGTCATCGTAGCGTAACGGCAGCCCAGCCCTATCTGCCGCCCTTGGGGCCGTAGCGTAGACACCTTCCAGGTGTTTCCGCTCAAGGGCCTCAAGTCATCAGGCGTCACCACGGAGCTCTTTGAGGCGGGATGCATGTCTGATCGGGAATGGGAGTTGGGAACTAGCAGCGCCTCTTTTTTCCAAGATCGGTTAAGCCTGGTCAGTAGGGCGAGTATCCGGAACTAGCTTCATGGACATTGTCAGCCATTCCATGAAGAATATTACCGATAAGCCTCATTCACCCTCACGATAGCATCCGCTTACCTGGTCTGCTAGGTCATTCGTCATGTCTGCGTGTACCTGCGAATTTCTCAAATCCAGCTGCATCTTAGTATACTTCAATGATGGGCCAACAGCCCTCAAAAGAAGGATCAGCATGACTGCGTGACACCGAGGGCCGCTGTGCTGAAATGTCCAGGGTACTCCCATAAATCAAACTCGAGGAAGTAAGCGTTCTACATAGCGTGCTTCAAAAGAAGTGCACGAATGGGCAATTTTTAGGATAGGTAGAAGCTGGAGCTGGATGGATGATACTGGGTGTATATATGTCAGTAATGAGAGCTACTTGCTCAGAGCCTGTGTGTATACCTAGGTTTCTTGTACCAAGCATGGATGCCAAAGAAGATCCCGAAATTCTCCAGGTTTGATGAAGTAGAGCCCTGGTGTAGAATTATATGAAAAGTCGGATATTTTTCTTTGGTAGTATAACAGTGTACAGTACTCTAAAGCAGACTAACTCTAAAGCTCAGTTGTAAGTATTGAGCTAGTATTATTACGGTTTAGCGCAATGGCATACTAAAACGGAACGTTCAGAAGCTCCTAAGCGAGTGCCAAGGTACTGTACTTCATGAGATGAGTTGTTTACTCTTCTAAGGCACTTTAACATGTAGGTACATATAGTCTGGTTGGCACAACACCCTCGTGTAAGGTACATAAGTACATACTTAGATTGAGTACTTACCGGTACTGGCTTTACAGCAATGTTTTGCCCACAGACGCCAAGCGCCCGTCACGGGCCTGCGCGCAGCACCTGCATCCAGGATCGCGCTTGGCGTGTCTGGGACCATGATCCCCCTAATTTCAACTTTCACAGTGGACCTTCATACATAAATAAGTAAATACAACAAAGCCTCCATCTCCTTCCCAACACCTTCACCCACCACCATCATCACCACAATCACCCTCACCACCGCCCTCGATCCTCTCTCCACTTCAATTGCACACAAAAGTAATAATGCATTCCCTCACCTCCCTTCTCAAGGGAACTCTTCTCCTTGCCCTCGCCGTCCCAGCCTACGCAAACTATGGCCAGCTCGGCTTCTCCCTCGGCGTGAAACGCAACAGCGATGGTCTATGTAAAGAAACTGTCGATTTTGAGGCCGACTTCGACATCCTCGCGCCGTATACTAAGTTTGTGAGGACGTATGCTACCAGTGATTGTAATACAATGCAGAATATTATGCCGGCGCTGGAGAAGAAGGGGTTTAAGATTGTGCTAGGGGTTTGGTATGTCTATCTTTTTATTATTATTACCCTAATGTTCATTTGTCATTCGTGCCAGACTACCTCAGGGCACTGGGGGCAAATGGTTTACTTTGGGGCAATTGGTTAACGATGCATCCAGGCCCAATGACGACTCCCATTTTGAGCTCGAGAAGAAAGCCCTCGAAACCTACATCCCCAAGTACGGTACGGACAATATCCTTGCTATCACAGTCGGCTCCGAGGCCCTTTACCGCAAGGACATGACTGGAAAGGAACTCGCCGCCCGAGTCGAGGAGGTCCGCACGCTGTGTAAGAGTCTAGGCGCGGACTCAATCCCAGTCGGATTTGCCGATTCGTGGAATATGTTGATTGAGGGAGAGGCCGTGCCCGTGATCCAGGCATCAGATATTGTGTACGTACCTGTACCCATGGGGGAACAGAGGGATTTTGGTGAAAATGATGAGTACTGACTTGGGGTGGTAGGTTGGGAAATGCTTTCTCATACTGGCAGGGACAGAAGATGGATAATTCCTCCCACTCTTTCTTTGATGATATCATGCGTACGTATCCCCGATTCCGGAGCCCTTGCTTCCCCAAAAATATCCACTCTAACATTCCCAAAGAGGCCCTTGATCGCGTCCAAACCATTAAAGGCACCTCGGATTTCCAATTCTGGGTCGGCGAAACCAACTGGCCCACTGGTGGCGCTAAATACGGCGATGCCGTCCCCAGCAATGATAACGCCGCCACCTACTGGAAGGAGTCTGTCTGCTCTATGCTCCACTGGGGTGTCAACGTGTTTGTCTTCTCGGCATTCGATGAGGAGTGGAAGCCTGCTGAGAAGGATAACTCTGTGGAGAAGCACTGGGGAGTGTTTAAGGATGATGGAAAGCCAAAGTATGACTTGAGTTGTTAAGATCTTGTAACAAAATAATAGACCCTACGGGGTTGGGTGGGGGGATGTTATAATTTATGGGTTTTACATTAGATAGCATATAATGCATTGTACACCAGATTAGCGGATGAAGTTTATTTTCCTGAGCGTTGTTTGAAAAGTATTTGATAGCCGATATCATGGAAGGAAGTGGGTGAAGATTTACCCTGAACTAGACATAACTGCGGATCCCCAGTCATTTATAGTCAATGCAAGACTTTTTCAAATTGTCACAAGCAGATCTTCCTATAATACATCAATTAACTGAGCTCTTCGAGCATTTTCCTACCTTAATCAGGAGCTCTGTTTGCGTGAAGAATATTTTTGTTCAAATATTTCAAGAGGGAGCTCCTCGATGGAGAGCCAGAGGTTTATATCACCTGCAGCGCCCCAGACCATAAATGAGTCGACAGACAAGGTCGTACAGCCGGGCAATGATTCGTCATGGGTCAGTTGTTTTCGTCAGTATTAACTACCTTAGGCTCATTTGCATTGAAGGTATAGCTAATGACTGATATCTCATAGTATAGCGGGGGCTTGTGCCAACCAGACTAGATATCTCACGAATGTGGCGTGCGAATACCAATACTCTGACGTCTCCCCACACGTTTAGCTCCCTTCTACAGTAAATCTCTGCTTGCACGTCCTACGGTAGTCAGCTGGTGTAAGCTTGAGGAGCTTGGTGGTATTCGGCAAGCCAACCATTTATGACATCTGAATGTACTTACACGACATGTGAAAGTGGCTGGAATTGATCCACAGGCAAGAGAGCAGTATCAGTTAGTTCATATACATAGTTATACGAAACCTCTCAAGATCTCACATTCCAATCACATGATCCAACAACTTCACCACTTATCTTACAGGTGGGAATGCAATTCATTTGCCCAATATTTAATGTTGCTCCCCAACAGTGAACCAGATTAAAGTGTGACCGCAGTAGTGTTCAATGGATAATATGCCAATATACGAAGGTCAATTCGTCACTGTATTCTACCAGTGCATGGCTATTGACTGAGGGGTAGTCATGGTTTAGTATTAGGTGCTCTCCTCCACACTAACTTTAGCTACAGCTATTCCCGTAGTCTAGCTACCGGTATGGGGTTTATTGATATGCATAGTGGTAAGTATCCCATTAATTTGATGCAGTATCCTGTTGATTCTCACCTCAGCTGTAGCATCCCAGCCTACAACAAAATGGTATTCTCGAGCTTGCCTTTTTGAAGTCATTCTTTGATCTGAAGCAGCCCAAACTGTATCAAACTCACCATAACATCTGTTGACCAGCTGCAGGTTGCCGCCGTTTGTGAACGGAGGTTATTGTATTATCGGTATGGCATCACCTATAGGGATTTGATGTTTGATGGAGGTTGGCCCTGTGTAACGTTAGCATGGCGGTAGGGCCAGGAGCCTAGCTTCTGTTTGTTTTTGGTTTTAGTACAGCTTGAAAGGGCAATTCCTCACTCGTTAAGTCTCGTGATCGGTAATGAGATCAACAATTTTTCGCAACACTACGCCGATACCTTATGGGCAAATAAAATGGCCTTTTGCCCACGCTAACGATTCACTCGCAACTGCAACCTACAATCACAAAACAAACTGCGGAATGCTTAGTAGCTAATCCCGGCTGCAAAAGAGAGACGATCAGAGTTTAGGACGTATTATTTATATAAAGAATGGCCGCAGCTGGTACCCTACACCAAATCAACCCAAGGGTACCTGTGCCCATTCCTGCCAGTCTACGAGACACATTGAAGATCTTGTTAGAGGAGGAGCTATGTATGTACTAGTACATTCATTCACCATGCCTTTACTTCTCTTCTGTTATATCTTTTATACAGGTGGGCCGGAGAGGAACAGTCACCATAGAAAGGGGCAATATATCGTTATGTCAAGCTAACATGCCTACAGACCTCCCCGGTATTGACCTCCTCAGCAACCTTCTCGCCCAAGGAATCAGCCGATCTTCCAATGGAACAAGTAACGAAGCAATCTACGTCCCGCCTCCCATATATATCTCCCTCCTAACCACTCTCCTCGCCCACCCATACTTCACCACCCACATTCCCAAGACTGGCCGAGTAGACCGGGACTTGCCTCTTCTCCCAACACATGCTGAACGCGTGCTCCGCCGATATCTTGCCCTCGCAGGAGCACGTGGGGCGGGGGTTATTGACGCATGGCGGTTTAATGAAGGGGGTGGGAGAAAGGTAATTGGTGAGAGTTCAGAGGCATTTGAGGACGATAAGCTAGACCTCAGGTTTGCGCAGAAAGAGAGCGTTTTTGACCGTGGAGACGATTTCTGGGCAGTCATAGGATGGGGATTTACGTGTGCTTGTGCAAAGGGGAGGGCGAAAAAGGAGAAGTGGATGAGGAGAAGATGGGAGGGGGCGTGGAGGAGGTGGATTGGAGTGGTTGTGGAGGGACTGGAGAGGGATTGGGTTGAGCGGGGCGAGGTGGAAAATAAGCTCGGCGGATCAGAAGTAGCTGGCGACGCGGGGAGAAAGGGTGCGTTGGTTCTGAAGTACTTGCCGGGCACGGCTGGGAGTGTAGGGGTGAGAAGAGTGGTGAGGGCAATATTCGCGAATGGAAGGGGCAGAATGAGTGGAGAATGGAAGGAAGTATGGACGGGGGAAACGGAGGCTCCAAGTCCAGCTAAAGGTAAAAGTGCAGGAGGGACGACATCGAATAAGAATGGCAAGAAAGGGAGCAAGAAGGGACGTGAGGGTGATGACAAGGCGGGGAGGGTAGGGCTAGGAGTGTTTGACGAGACTGAGGATGATTATTCTAGTGATGTCTCTGAGGGCGATACAATATCAGTTGGCGTCACTCCCGGATCACCAGCACTTCCACCTAATGCTGCAGATGCTTGGGGAGGGGTAGATGCAGTAGAGCTCAGGCGGAAGGTTATTATGCTAGTAGGTTTTTCCTTACATTGAGTGAACTGATAGAGATTGACCTCCAGCGCAGCTTTTAGATGTTTGCAATAATGGATATTATCTCCACTCAGAAACACTCCACGACGTATTCGCAGACCACATTCTCCCTCTATCATTAAGGGAATTACCACTCTTTACTAGATCGTCAAATCTTCCTACCGATGAGCAGACACTTATTCCTACAACGTCACATCAAGGGAATTTAGCAAAATTGAATAAGCGCCTTCTTGATGCGCTCATGGAATCTGAAGCCCTCATGCCATCTGAGGAGTCCAGGGAATTAGATATGAAGGAGTTGGTTATTTGTTATCTTCCGTATGGCGCAAAGTCGGGGAAGGTAGCAGATAATCTCAAGGTAGGATTCTTGATTGAGAGGATGATGAGGGACTTACTGAAAAGTGGAGGAGCTGGTGGGGTGGAGAGAAGTTGGGTGGTGAGAGGGTTGGAGAAAGGCATAGAGAGGAGGAAAAAGGATGGAGGGAGGATTCTAAATGGGAAAAGAGGGGAGGAGGAGAGGATTGCGAGGAGGTGGTTGGAGGAGGTAGAGCAGAGGCTGCGAATGCTGGTGGAGGTGGGCTGGGAAAGGCCCTGAGATGGAAGGTATATCCAAAATGGTTACCTTGCTAAGTGGTATATTCTTAGAATAAATATTTGCTTCGTGCTTGCTTTATATATCTTTTAGGAGTCTCGAAGATTTGTAGTTTTTTCTTCCAGTCTCGTTCCGTTTTCTTAACAACAGGAAGCTGTACTGCAAATTCGATATCTACTTACAATTGAGTGACTTACTCAGATTCTTCACCGTGTACTGAGTTTAAATTTACGATAAAATGTCTTGGTACCAAGAACTCGAGGCTCGGCGCGACTGGTACTACATATATGCCTGTTCATACATGATTATACCTATAGCTCTTATCTTGACATTAATAATTATCCACAATTTACGGAGTGCTCAGCCAAGAAGCTTCCAATTTGCCATATATACCCATTCGTTCAACGATTTTACACTGGATTGAATAAGATATCATAATGGCCGATTCAGTTTCCCCAGCTGCCAAGAACCCTGGTGTGTTTCGATACGTGTTGGGGTTTTTGCTTGTGGGTGCCGCTTGGTGAGTTTATCAGTTTATATTCTATATTATGAGACCAAGGAGATGGGGTGTGGGATGTTTTTATCCTATCATGGTGAGATGGGGGGATGTGAGGCTAATAAGGGGTCTATTTAAAGGGGTATGACCTCCCCGTTTATGAGGAAGGCCGCGGTCAATTACGTCCCGCCTAAGAGAGCGGTTTTGGAGGAACCAGGGGTGGGGGTTGTAAAGAGGTGCTTTTTGAAGTAGGTATTATCATACATGTACATATGAATCTGTTTTTATGATATTATCAGGACTGACTGTACGTGTGACTCTGGTGAAGAGCCATATATGCCGTTTTCGATCTTCTCCGTCGGCCGAGTTACACTGTACCATTATGTGAGTGTTACAGTGAAGAGAGAGGAGTGTATAAAGGATGTATCTGAGCTATGGGCTAATAATGAGGGTAGTGATTAACCTGACGGGGTCCATCTGGTTTTTCTTCCTCATTGGGCAGGCCGAGTTGAGCTTGACCGTGCCAATTATTAACTCGGTGGCGTTTTTGTTTACGGTTTTGGGGGAGTATTTGGCAGAGGGGAAGGGCGTAGAGAGAGGTATGTGATATCAATGTGGCATGGGACTTGAATTGGAGGAGATGCTGATGGGGTGGTAGATACGTGGATTGGGATGGCGATGGTTTGTGGGGGGATTGCACTGTGTGTGCAGAGTAAGCTGTAGAGTGGGCCTAGGGGTTTTTTGGGGGGTTTGTATATCTGTGGTGAACTGATATATACAGCATATCAGGCAGTTTGCGATTGTGAATGTAGTAGGAGTCCTTAGAAGGAGTTGTGGAACATCCGATTCCACGCACAAGATATCTGTAATTTGATATGAATCCCTTCAAACTCGAGGACAAATTAAAGAACGGTTAATTGCTTTCTATGTTCCTTCCTAATAGCCGTCTCATTATATGTTTCATGTTAGGCACATTTACCGTTGCGTATACCGTACCTCGGTATCTGCCGAATCCGGTGTGAATAAATACGTAGCGTGATCACGGGACTATCTATCCTAAGAGATGCTTCATCTCTTTTACTCAAGTAACTTTACAAGATCTCCCGATTCCTATCGTCACCGACACAGAAAACTGGGGAAAGCCACGTTCCCGCGGTTGCATGCACCAGTGTGCTGTTGCAAGCACCCGCTACGAAATCTAACGTCCATCTTACTTATAGCCAGGCAACGCGATTTAAGCTACCACTCAAATAAATCGGTCTGGGCACGAGAACAGGCAACGGCTGAAATCAAGAGATTGAGAGAGCTTGACCACGTATACCCTAGTTCAGAAGGCTGTGGACGAATATAAAGAGATTTTCTCTTTGAATTTCGAGCTGAGATTAATAGGCATGAGCTGTCAAATTGAGCTCGAGCTTTGAAAGACTGGGGAACAGCGGTACCGATAGGTCATATGATTGCACGAGTATGCACCAGCCTTATACTGTGCAGAATGGAGAAATGGGACATTAATATCAATCTAAAGATTTTCCAGCCATGTGTGCCCTGGTAACAGAAAGTACTCCCGATAGGAGTTAAGGAACAATCTCGGGGCCATATCGTCAACCTAGCTGTGTGGCCAACGGAGTGCGTACCTGGATAGGATAACTGCACTGCAGCACAGCAATGGCGATCGCTATTGGGTCAGGGTGGTTTCGTCGACGAATATGAGGCACCACATTTTCAACTACTTCTGTGTGGATCATATCCGGAGTTGCGAGCTGCCAGTTATCTCCTTCAATTTCTGGCAGGTGAAGCAGGAAAAGTCAAACCAACATCTGCCCTTCAATTCATGATATTTCTCCGAAGCATTTTGGTGTTTAAACAACCTGCGCCTCATTGTCATCTTCACCTTAGGCTCTCGCGAGTTATCGGGCTCACGGCTCTAGGCGACCCGAGGCTGGTCGTAAACGAGTATCCTTCATCGCTTTGAGAAGGACCCCTGCCAGCTGTGGAACCAAATCAATATGGGGATTAATGACATCGACAGAAGGGGAAAACAGAAACAAACGGCACTGCCTGACCAATAGTGTATCAGAGCCGGCCCCCTTCAAACAGGCACAGTGGGGTCAGAGCAGATGGTCAGCGGCGAGAGGTAAGACTGTTTACCTGATTGTTTCTACAGCTCGCAGGATTAATACGGGCGTTCTTATGCGTCCTGGAGTCTTGCGTTGCTCCCCCGCCACCTGAGCAAGAGCCGGGTACTTCAGATTTTGGTTACTGCAGCTACCAGAAAGAAGTAACTCTACTCAACTGTCTAGTTGAGAGGCAAGGCCTGTTGACGTCTATTGAGCGGTGGTTGGTCGTTCTAACCAATGACAGGCCACTGCCTGCTTTGCCTCTCGATTTTTTTATCTTGGGTCATATTTACAGCCCCCCGCTCTACTTCCACTCTGTAAACCTCGACACTGGCTTGCTCCTTACCTACTTAGAGTCCTTGAGGTTTAGGCTCCCCTGCCTACGGCCATCCGCCTGAGCTCACAGTGCTGTCCCCTGCACACCCTTTTGTCGGTTTCGAACTCAATAAACGCTGCGCAGCGCCGCCGGCCCTACGTACACTCTGCGTTGCTTTGTGCGACGTCCTCTGTTTTCTCTTAGGAGGGGAGAAAAGTTGCGTCCTTCTCATTTGCTGCGCTGTCCATCCATTCCAAGAAGCCATCTCACGCATCCATCGGTATACACCTTTCTCCTTTTGACTGAACACACCACCACTACCTATCCCAATCCTCACTCAGATCCTCCACTACCCAGTTTTTTTCGTTCGATATCAAGCCAGAAGCAGGCAATCAATCATCGAAAACTCACGCACACAAATAGCCGCTTTGTTTTCAGCGTCTCCACTGGTCCTCATACATTCACACTTTCCCCTCACCGCGCCCCCACATTAAGTCAAGCATCGCAGGTACATATTTTGTACATCACCAACCAGGTCGCACGTTTCTAAGGTTCTGAGATAGGTGACAACGCTGTGTCGGGGAGCGTGTTCCCTCAACAACAGTAGTAACAACATAAACAAACATGGGGAGGGAAGACGTCTCGATGGTGAGCTCACTGGGCAGCTATACGCCCACCGATCTCTCTCGGAAAACCGAGCGCACCAGCGTCTCGGTTCCGGACGATGGGCGAGCGATCACAATCCATACCAACCGCAGAAGGCGTGGGGACGAAGCCAATGGAGGCAGCCTGACAGCCGCATCGCAAACATCTCTGCTCATAGAGTATTTTGAGAGTGGCAAGAGGGTCGATGGAGCCCCTACTTCTCGCCCTAGTGTTAGGGTTAAACTAACCCCCTCATCTAACAAGGGGCGGTCGCAGGTTAAGTCTCGAGACCCCACTGAGGTGAGCGCTCGTGAGCCTGCGCGCCGTAGTAATCGCACATCGCTCCCGCTGCCCAAGGGAGAGGATCGCCTTACACTGGGTGAAGACCGTATCGACGCAAATGGGCGCGCAAGGTCATTCTCTGGCGACATTTCTTCAAATCTTTCTATGGAAGATGATGATGATAGTAGGAGCCCCATCGATGTTACTATTTACAACGGTGAAAGTCCATCGATTCACAACTCCACAGGTCGCTACCACGAAACAGCAGACATCACGATCCGAACGAAAACAGGCAGATCGTCTTCAAAGAAGAAGTATCGCGATGCCTATGGTCAAGATACATTGTCGCCAAATGTGGCAAGGAACGGAAGAAGCAGAAGCACGAGCAGGGAATACGATGACAATTTGAAGCCCAAGCTTGGGAGAAGAAGAAGCAGGAGTTTGAGTCAGGATCGTGTTTCTCAGAAAGTCAAGGAAAAGATTGAGAAACTTGGAGGGGAAGTTGTTTCAAAGGCGAAGTCGAAAACTATTGATGACAACGGTAACCTCAAGGCACCCCGACGCCGCCGAGACAGGAGCACCAGTCGTGATCGCGCCGACAAGAAGGGAGAGAAAGGTGAAAATGTCATAAACAAATTATCTGACCATCAGCAGTACGACCCAGCTTTGCTTGAGGCAGTTGAGGACTCAATTAGAAAGCTTATCCTCCCCCAGCTTCACGAGCTCAAGGTTAGTCAAAACAAATCGAAATTCGACCAGGCTCTTGCTGCCATATCGGCAAAGGTTCAGCCACGGCTTGCTGTCGCAGACGACCCTAGAGGAGTTAAGAGCGCAAGTATGCCGGATGTCAGCAAACCGGCCGTGGTCTTGCAACCTGATTTCGACAAGGGCAAAGGTCAAGGTTTCGTTGTTTCCACTCCCCGAGATCGCTCGCCGGCTCGAGAAGGCGAAGCAAACAATGCTGTCGAGAGCCACAAATCAGACGCCTGCTATTCCAGAGCTCCAGGGCTTGGTCCGACATTGTTGGCTGATGGGCATTCTATTCATTCGATGCATTCTGACCGGGGCGAAGGAGTGCTTCTGGAGCCTGTCAAGGATGTGGCGCCAGACGAACGCCTTTCTATGCCACCTATGCCCCTCGACTATCCCGAGAGTAATTCTGGAGAAACCAGGGTTTCCATTCGCACCGAGCAGGATGGCCTGCCCTACCCGGAGGACGCACATGCCGGCATGCCAGGGACAGCAAACAGCCCACGGCGTTCCCGGGCGTCTAGCATTAATTCGCTAGACAGCATTGGCGGGCGAAAAATAATTAGAGAGCCAGAGTCCGAGCTTGCCCCAAGCACGCTTTATCCCGAGGATCCCGAGGATAGACCACACAGCACCACCTCTATCGACTCTGGCTCGCGAGTATCAGTGGTTTCTATCCAGCGCGCTCACATCGCACAGGCGAAACCGATTGTTGTCAACTCCCCATCCCAGCTGTCCATCCCCTCCATATCTGACACACCCAGTACCAAAATTGCACGACAACGACGCAAAGGCAAGGCGCGGGACGATTTCATTGGCGAAGCAGACGAAGATGACGGCAAGGAATACAAGGAATACGCGCCCACCGACCTATCGAACAGCGAAGCGGCCCCACCCGCCAAGAACTCCGCGGATTGGTTTGCTGAGCAACGTGAATTGGCACAACAAAAGGCCCTGCTGGACCCAAACCTCCAACGCGCTGCTATCGAGGTCCGCCATATGTCTGCACACGATGAAAGAAGCTTTGAAGATATGCAGTCAGAAAAGGTACGACCCGGACAAGAAGTCTATGGCATAAGTGCCTTCAACCCTTCCCTCGTCTCTACCCCTTTTGCAATCGAGTCCAACGTTGCATCAATCCGAGACGGCATGTCTAATCTCTCCTTCCAGACGCTTCCCGTCCTGTCGGGAAATAATTCGTATCCAGATAAAAGCGACCCTTTGCCCGACGTCCACGGCATGTCGCCAGACCACGACTACGATGAAGTAACCAATCCCTCTGATATTCAGGGGCCGATCAGCCACAGAAACCAGAATTGGGATGATCTCGCTCCAGTGAACATTAGTGACGGCAAGAGCCAGGTCAAGGATGAAGGATACGCTAGTCCCGGTTTTTCATCACCTGGCCCGTCTGCCCATCCGATGGGAGGAATTGATGACATCATGGAGAGCGACGAATATAATTCCCCACACAGAGGCCGTCACAGTCGGGTGGGAAGCGGTGGGTCTCACGGCATGCCTGATCAGTTATACGACAGCGCGACCGGAAGGGGCGTGGAGAGGATTCAGTCTAAGGATATTATAGCTTTGATGGACCATGTGCGTAGTTATTTCCAGATACTATTTATTTCGGGTCGTAGGATTACTAACCTCAATGATATTTTTACAGCTTACGGTCCGGGACGCGCAGCGTAATGCGCGAGATACTGAAATTTTGATCACACTTGTCCGCAGTGCGGCGGAAATGCGAAATGCCAACGAAGACTTGAAGAAGCAACTGGAGCAAGTCAAACATGAAATCATCCATCAGGTTGATCAAAACACAGAAAGGACCGTCCAGAAAGCTCTCATTGGGCCTCGACCACAGCCTATAAGTGCACCAAGGGTACGAAGAAGTATTACCGAAGGTCCAACTGAAGAAGAAAAAAGGAAGAGCACCGGTATATTCAAGAAGGCCTTGAAAGGCTTGAGCATGAAGAGTGAGAAGGATCTTTCAAGAATCGAGGATATGTGAGTAATTACATTTTTGTGTATTTCACATCATATTAGAGTTTGCTAATTACATTCTCCAACAGGCTTGTACGATTATTGGATGAAGTAGAAGGTTTGAGGGATGATAAAGTACTAATGTCTCAATATCAGCAAAGCATACTAGGCACGATTGAGAGTATCAAGCCTACACCTCCTCACACAGCTTTAGATCCTCCTTCATCAACTGCGAACTCGGGATACTACACTGGCACTGGGCCGAGCGTAATAGGGAGTGCTGGAGGGCCATCCAGACAGGCTAGTGGGATCAAGGTTTTTGAGGAAGTAAAGAATCACATAAATCACAGAATTTCGCCCATCGAAGAGCACGGTCCTAGCCCAGTACAAGCTAGGGGCCTTCCAATTGAAAGCTCACCACAGCAGATATCTGCCCCTCCAACTGCTAACCTTAACATCACGAGCAGTGGAACCACGCCCACAAAAGTAACTGAGAAAGGTGGTGGAAAGCGGGAGTCTAACAATTCGTCCATCTTTCCAAAAATCTCTAGATGGTCGGAGACAACTACCTCCTCTGGTGTAAGGGGCTTCCTTAGGAAAGGAAAAGCTGGAAAGGAGTCCGAAGCTTCTATGTCGAACTCGGAATTCGACTTCTGGGCTGAATCTGGCCAGAATGGTCATCAACCAGATCAATTTGTGGATAGCCCTCGTGGGCAGGACTTGCAGTCACCTGGGTTGCCGCCATCATCAAGGGGTACTGACGCTCCAGTCAACCAGGCAACGATTCGCTCGTCTCTTGAGGTTAAGCATCCCCAGCCAAAGACGGTATATCGACACAAGCTGGAGCAACAGGCGCAAGAGCTACTCAACATGAATCCGGATATGAATCACTCTAGCCCTAGTTTGATCAGGTCATTCGACGATAAGGGTGGTAATGCCCCAATATCCCCTATGTCTGATGGATACACAAATTCAATGGCCGCCAGTGACATTCCTCCCGCGAGGCCACCCAAGATACTGGAGGAGAGCACCCCATCCCCAGCCTCGGGCCCACTGAAAGAGAAAAAGAGCAAGGAGAGGAACAAGGACCGCACGCACCGCAAGGATCGTGAAAAAGACCGGGACGCAGAATATAAGGACAAGGAAACCCGTCGAAGGGAACGCCAAGAGAAACGAGAAAGACGTGAACGCCGAGAGCGTGAAAAAGAGAACGGGGGTGAAAAAAGCCAAAGGTCCTCGAGGAGTAAGCTGAAGGAAGTGGGAGGAGAGTATTTAGAAGCAGATTTTAGGTCTGAATTGGATCAGGTAAGGCCATTGTTTTCTCACCACCAGTCAATGGAGAGTGAGGTATCGCTTGAGGCGTCTGAGTTGCAGCTGCAGAGTCAAGTACAAACACCAGTTAGTGAGAACTGGGAGAGAGGGAAAAGGAAGAAGCATTATAAGGGTGCCGGTAAGAATGATAATGGTAATTTGGCGGCCGACTATGACGACTACCGTTCAGACGGGGTTCAGAGTCGAGATGAGATTTTTGGAAAGAGGAATTCTATTGGGGGTGGCTATGGAAGTAGTGGTGTGAGTGGAGGGGAGAACTGGGTTGAATATAATAACCACAACGATACTAGTAACTGCGTCTGGTTTCGCTGATGCTGATATTGTGTGTTTCTTTTTAAGACACCATCCACGACGACGAGATCGATCTCGAACGTTAGCAAGTTGAGGGGACCGAGGCCGCAGAGCGGTCATAGTCATAAGGAGAGGAAGAGCAGCAGTGAGAAGAAAGAGAGGAGGGAGAGGAGACATAGTGGGGAGGGATCGGTTGAGTGGTTAGAGCCTAGTGGAACGGTGGTTAAGAGGAGTAGAGTTAAGAGCTCACATGGAGTAGGACTGCAGTCGGGTGACTTCTTTAGCTGAAGGAGGGCCTGGTGAGTCACGCCATTTAAATTTAGTTATTGCTCGCATTCCATTTATTTGCTTTGTTTATGGTTACTGGTGCTGGTTTAATGAAGGTTTTGTGTTTGTTGCCGTGGCTGAGTTTGTGTGTAAGGGTGGAGATAGTGTACCTGGAAGCGTCGTTTTGATAGCCTTTTTTTTGGGCTGGGTTTGTTTTATCATTCGTTTCTAGGCTAGGAATATCGAATTGGCACTGGTACACAGCGGTGGAAATATAGCCAGAGGGAAGCGTAAGAGCAGATGAGGGGAAGGATATATGATAAGCGATGGGTTTAGCTGTTTAGCTTTTCTTTTTTATATACTTAAATTTTTTGGGGTGCACTTTCAATACTGTTTGCTGCAATGATCATGATAATGATTATGAACGACCCTTTTACTGCTACTATTCCTATTACACTACTGCGTCGTTTTGTTTGCTGGAAGGGGTAGGTATGTTATGTATTGTTACTTGTGTTGCATATTTTGTGAGATAAAAACTTTTTCTTCGTATGTTATGATTATAAAAATTGAGTTGGCATACCACGAGAGAGTGCCTAGTTCATGTTCCACTTTGGTTTTAGGTATTCTCTTGTCGAGGTTACTTAGTGTGTCTTCCATGTATGAGTTTCCTGAGATTCAAAGCTAAGCCACGATATCTTTTGGCGTATGGCCAAAACACCAAAGCGAAGCAAGAAAGACTGGTAGCACACTTGACTCTGCATATATATAAATCCTCCACTACTGTCTATCTGAAACTCTATCTGCATCACATGCTCCCGGAAATTTTGTTGTATTATATTAGGGATTCTTTTGTGGATGTTTATGTTTGCGGGCTTGGTTTCAGAGGATCGTGCTCCTACTTTGCTTCTAAGCTTTCCTTTAAAGAGATGTATGTCTTTGCAATTGTAGCCGATATACTTCAAGGCCTAGCCCTCCCTTATCCGGGTATACTATAACAAACCTCAGGGCGGGCTTGAACTACTATTTAAATCTTGTTTCTAGCTCTCACACAGAGACATCAATACGACTTTCGAGATGCCAGCTCAGGGTAACATCCCTTCAGAACACTTCAAAATAATATACATGACTCCTCTATATATGTATGTATATGCATAGTACACAATTTTCCAACCTCCCTGTAAAAGTTTTTTTTCCCCTCTTATTGCGCAAGCTGGTCGGTTATGGGGAATTATCTCGGAGGCTGTTATGCTGTAACATTTTCGAGCTCATCCCTTCGGCAGTGTTGAGCACCAATCACGGAACTATGTAGAAGGCCCAGACATTTTCGTCTTGCCACCAAAGTACACGTACATGAGCAAAAAGGCCTGCTAATGGAAAACTGGTTTATCAAGGGCAGGGCGCGCTCCAGTCTACTAGCCTGAACTATAGATAGATAGATAGATAGATAGGTAGGTAGGTACTATATGTAGATAGATAGATATAAGAGAGCATCAGAGGGTCGCGCAGCCGCACGGGAGTGGAAGCTATGTACATACATATGTACATACAGTACCCCGGCGAAAGTATTTGCGACCCCCCCTGCATAATATGCAGCTCTTGTAGCAGGTAAGACATGTTGTTTAAGACATGCAGCGAGCACAGCTTATAACTTTGAGCGGGGTCCAGTGCGGTACCGTAGACAACACTCCTATATAGCAAAATGTCATCAGTAGCAGTCCCGATCCCATCGGATTTAGAAGCAACTGTAGCTAACCCAGTGCTGTCAGGACCACCGGGCAAAAGGAAGAAGGCAGAACTGACTGAATATCTTCATCCATTACTTGTTGGGCATAACAACTCTGAGCATTATGTGGAGATTTTGGAAGCCTATCTCCTACTTGTAAAGGAAGATATAGCAGCAGCCGGCATATCTACACCAGTATTCATGCAAGACAATTCCCCTATACATAACTCCTACTACAGTTTAGATTGGTTACAAGATGAAGTGATGGAAGGTTGCAGATCACCCAGCTTGCTCACCAGATCTCAATCCTATTGAGCATGTTTGGCGATATCTTAAGCGGATTTTATGCCAAAAATCTCCGGATAATGCAACTTGTCGGGGTGGGCCAGCAACTGTGAAGAACCGGTTGGCAGATGAGGTATACTCGATGTGCTGGCCTTAGACTATTTTCGAATTTGGTAGTGATCCTCTCTCCCCCAAAAGAGAAAAAACGGCTTGGGGCGGTCGGCACCACGTGACTGGGACTGGAGTATGAGTGTCTACATATCTACTGTACATTTTACCTATATATAGCAGTCGTCGTAAATGTAGTATCACAGCTGCTGCATACAAACAAAAAAAAAGTTTCTATATGCATCCAACAAACAGAGCGGCTGAGCATGCAGGTGGGGGCAGTTGAGATGAATCATTAAGCCTTTCAACAACGAATTACTTCTTCACTACGGGATCAACGTCTTACATACATGAATATACATTAATACCAGGCTTCGATCGGCATGCCGGGCCCTCCTCCCGCAGGTTTACATTTTGCAGGCTTGATTTTGCACATCATTCCCTGTTTATTATTTATTTGTTTATTCAACCACATATTCACAACCAGTACACAAACAAGTACACCTAGATACACGAGGACAAATAAGAAAAGGAAATACAAAAGGAAATACAGCAAGCCAAATTTTAACCGCACGCGACGTCTGATTGGCGGCCCCCCCCCCGTGATAAATAAGATTAAAGCAACAGCAGTCACTTCAAATACGAACAATGGTAAACAAAGAGTGACTAAGAAACGTACAAGGAACAAGGATAACAAACACACGCAAAAAGACAGTATGGGCAATAAACCGAGGCCCAACAAGGTTGAGAGATAGTAATAGTAATAGTGGTGGTAATATGGTGGAGATCGATAATTTTGAAGCAATGTGATGTCGTGTGATGACAGACGGAGAGAGATATAGAGAGGCATCTTTGTCTAGATTCAGATACATATCCCCACCCTAGGCCAAACCAAAACGTAAAATACCAATCGCCCTGACGTGTTATAAATAAGCTGAGCCAAAAAGGAAAACAAAGGTCAACGTTATCAGAATTCCAAAATATGCCATGCCTGCTCCCCTACCCAATCCAAACGATTCTCGAGCCGATGACAGCGGAAAAGTGGTAGAGCTGAAAGACAGGTCACAAATGTTTGCAATGGATACAGAAAAGAGTAGCCATGGCATTAACCTGAAGTTATTCCTCGTGGGCATCCGAGATGTTGTTAACAGAAACATGGACATGAAGACGATACAATCAAGGTGTAAGAAGATATCTTGGAAAAGGGTGAAGTAGAAGGTAAGAAACATTACTGTAACAGAAATAATGTTCTATGAACAACTCGACCAAACAGATTTTCTCAGTAGAGTAAAAACAAAGATCAAGAATTAAATCAAAAACACCTGTTACGAACAGTAAAAAGAAAACCCATAAATTATTTAAACACAGGATCCTCAATGATAGCGATCAGAGAATGTGGCTCCATTAGGGTTTGTACACCTAAGATTCCACCCCCAATCAACCTGATCCGGAGGAAAACAGCAAAATTATGCATTTCATTCAGTGATCGTAACCAGCACCTACATGCCACCGCGAGTTATCACTTTGCGAATAACCCCCGTGCATGGGCCTCTGATCAAACGGGCCTGGCGACCGCTCCTCATTCCTGCTTGGTGCTCGTGATACTCCACCAGCGCTAAGTAGGGGCAGGTCGCTAGGGCCCGTTTGTTGTTGGTATAGTGGGGCCCTTGTGTCGCCCCGTGTTGAGGGAAAGTATGGCATTGTGGGTTGTACTGGTTGCTCGTGGTAGCTAGGTGCCTGAACAGACCCTGATGTTGATGGTGGAAGGGGCACGGCACTGGCATCGTGAGGCGATGAGAAGTCTCTGTCATCATCGAGGTCTATCCTACCACCGATCTCCTTGTCCCCTCGAGCAGTCTTTCCTAGCGCATCCAGCTCTGTGGAACCGAGGACCTGACTGGACTTGATAAACGAACCACGATCATCCCGCATTGGCTGATATCTGGTCTCTGGGTTTCTCGAGAACAGAGAGTAGCATGAGGAGCCAAGCACTAGAAGAAGAAGGACTAACGCAAAAACTGCGTTAACAACGAAAAAGATAACACCCATTACACCTTTCACCAAGCCCTGCATAATGTCAGTTTAGGATCAGAAAGTACCCTTTCAGCAGGAAACTCACAGGCTCATGGAAGATGCCACTGAAGACGACCAAGAAGATGCTGTTGATCATGTTGATACTGGCAATGGAGATGTTGAAGATGTTGGTCTTCTTGTCCATCCATGGCTTCATCTTCGCAACAGCAATAAGGTACCCAAGTTCGAGGATCAAAAGAGCTATAGCCTGAACAGTTCCTTTTAGTTGTCCAAAGGCAATGAACATAGATTTAACCAACACATAAACCAGGGCTGGGACAACAAAGTAGTAAGCTGTAGCCCTGTATTGGATGTATAGGAAACCCCAGCGGTTCAATGAGTTCGGGTCGGCATAGAGGATGTAAGCTGGGTTCTTGTGTTGTGTAACTGACTGCTGTGCAATTTTTATGACCTTCACGGCTGCCCAGGCCAATACACCAACCACTGTTAGGAAGAAAAACAGTGCAAGAACAATACACGCCTTTGAATCGCGGACAGTGAGTTCCCAGAGGCAGAGGATAGACATTTGGGGAAAACCAATCAAAATCTAAGCCATAACGTTAGTCATTTTCTTTAGACCGAAAATACCAAAATTGTGTGAGTGTGCCACTTACGAGACGGTACATAATTCCTTTCAAACAAGTCAACCATTGCGCTCTGAATTGTTGAAATTTAGTACCATGGATCCACTTCATCCGGATAGCTAACTCAGAAAAGTACTTAAACAAGGCAACACCGATGGCAACTGTGACAAGGAAAGCAATAAAGAAAGACAATCCTGTGAGGAAGAAGTTCGTGATCTCAATCTTCGACTTGAACGAAACACGTTCGATGCCGGATACCGTGACGGTTGATGTGTCCTGATTGATCTGGTTATCATTGTTTGACCTTTCTGCTATTGCGCTCACTCCTCGCGCCACAAGTGATATGCTCTTTCCCAATGCTGGCGGCATTGAACGCTTCTGAATGTTGACAGAAACTTTCTCAAGGTTGTTCAACAAGTTCGTGGGCGTGCCTCCGGTAGCCTGGACATACCAGTGGAAGATAGACTGCATGAAACTGATGCGGATGATGCCCATGCACCAGTCAAAGTTCTGAGTCCATGAAGCAACAATTGGTGGAAGGTTCACCGCAGTCATCGCAATCATGGCTTGCGCTTGAAAGTATCCAAACAAGGACATAGCATTCGCTGCAACGTGTGCAGCGGTATTGTCATGGCCTAACCCGGAGGTAATCGCAGAAGCAATCAATCCGAGACCCACAATGAGAGCAGTAGTAACCCCAACGGCCTTCTGATCCACCGTCTTTCTGTTTGAAAGTTTGGCCTCTACACATGCCACTTGATCGTTGGTCCCAGTAATGTTGATACGGACTTGAACCTTACCGTCAAGATCAGGAACCTGGAAAGCAATACCTGTACATTAAACATTAGCTTCTATCGTCCGAGAAAACTACGGCAGTTTTTTTATCCAAACACACCTGGAATATTATCAATCACATCTTGCGAGATATTATCTATGCTGGATTGCAGGTCGATAACACCTTCTGTCATAGGACACATCCCTCGCATTTGGGACTTGCAAGGGTCCATTATTTGGTCCATGACTTTATATCCATAAGCATAGACCTGCAGAATTGCCGTGACATTCTTATTAATTGACGATACACCGTTGATGTCGAAAGCAATTATTCGAGTATCTGGGTTGAATGAAACTTGAAACAACGATGCCGTGAATTTCGAATCCTCCATACATGACAGTAACGACCGAGATTCTATGATCCTCTCAGCCGAGGTCGTGAAAGCAAGTATATTCCATAGTAACAGTGACGAAGTCGCCCACGATAGTAAGGAGCGACGCATGATGAGGTACCAAGCTGTGCAGTGATTGGAATTTTATTTTGAAGTGTCGGTAAGGGGTCGAATTGAGGTACTTTCTCTAGTCTTAAAGCCTTTATTCTCCACAATAACAATAATCTCACACCAAGTTCGTTATTTTTATTTCTCTTTCGTTTTCAGCTGAATTCGGTGATTGCGAATTGGTTGGGTGAAGTTGCAAACGAGTGGCTGGTCCTTTGAACGAGAGACCGAAGAAATAGGGCAAAACAACTGAACTGTGTTAAAGTGACCGTGAGAATAAACAAAGAGTCCACTTTCCCCCTTTTTGGATTGGATTGATAGTGCAGCCGAGTTTCTTGCTCAAGGCTGAGTTGGAATGACTGTAAGGATTGAGAAGTAGGCTTCCGGCGGGGTGATGTGGATACCTGACGCCTGTAGGAAGGGAAATTAGAGGGGGGGGTGCAAAAGGGAGAAGTAGAGTCGGTAAGCTGAACACCTGTGGGATACTTACGGGTATATGAGGGAGGAAGGTGGATTGGAAAAGAAAGAGTCACTCTTACTGGTACAGTACGCGCGAAAGAAGATGAGAACTAAGAACGAGTGACTGGGTACCTAGAGTTCAAAGTACCCGGATGTGTGAGAGTGGAGTGGTGGGAAAGGGGTTGTGTGGTGAACGGGGATGGTGTACCTACTCTATGGTGGATGAGCTTTTGCCGAGTGCTGTGAAGGGTATCACGTCTGGGGGTTACTGGGGTCCACAACCAATTCTCACTCCAAGGCCATGTAACGCGCGGCACTCTACGGGACACCCCAGGGAACTTTGCTGCACCGCCCCGATTCGTCTTTCGATTATGAAGAATCTCTGCCTTAGGGACTTAGGTATACGGAATGTCTCCCTAACCCACTCGTCGAATTGCCTGTGCTTCTGTTGACATATAGCGTTGCTAAGTAAGCTCAGCGGGTAGTACTCGAGTATCCTTGCTCGTGAAATGAAGTCAAATCGATAAGGTTATAGCACCAAATGTGGGGGAATAAGGCTAGTGATGTGGATGAGGCCGAACACGATATGACTTGAGAATAAGGGAGAGTATATAATTTCCCTGTGCCCTTTTGCCTGTTTGCCTTGTGTTGATAATAATATCTGCGATTTTGTACTAGTCTGGTTGGGACATTTGTACGTTTTACTATTTCCAGGAAATTTGAACGCATAGTAACATTTGATCATCACCATCCACTACAACTCTTTCCTGTTAAAACTCCCTTGCAGCAACCAGAAAGCGGAAGTTGCCTTTTAACAGAAGGCCGGGAAAGGAAGCTTTTTGCCAAAGTGAAGCAAGTAAAAGCCTAACAACCTCTATCTTCACATCCACAGTCTCTCATACACTCACTGCCTGCTATACTCGAGTATATCCAATGTCTCGTCCACTATGGCGACGTCTATGTCACAGTCTTGGGCATGCAAGACATTCCTGGCCAAATCGGGTCCAGTAACTATGACGATATATCCAAGCAGAGACAAGTAATTCTGTCTAACAATCGATATTCTTAGCAGCGTCATGCGTGCATAAAGGCAATATCAACCAGGTTCAGCCAGCCCAGTTGCCTTCTTCTCAAGGGGTAGCTTCTGGTCCAATCCTTTGCCACTTGGGCACGAGGCCACACACGGCGCCCAAACAAGGATGCGAGTTCCCATTCCCCTAGTGCGAGATGGACTACATGTGCAGGTGACATCTCAATAGTTGAAATCCCCGGCCAGCACTTTGGCGGTGTACCGGTATCTTCACACAGATCTATTGCTCCCCCACAGTTAGAGACGTACAGTACATACACAAAGCTGATTACATGGCGCCCGTGCAAAGAATAAGATGCAGGAGATCCAAAAATAGCCTTCCATGATGAAACTGACCTAATCTCCATTTCGGGTAGGCACAATAACCGGGGTTAAGCTGCGTGCTTGTGCTGCTGCCGTGAAACTCTTGTTCTGCGAAGTATTTTGTCGGATGCATATCGCTCTTACATAATATTCTAGAATTGAGCACGTTGCGGGAGGCCAGAGGATCTTGGCATAAGACTGATTTTTTTTTTTTTTTAATTCAATACTCGCATACGACATTACCACGGCGAGGTAGGCATAAGACTGATGCCCAGCAGATAAGGGACTAGAGAATGCAGGTACTACCAAGTACTACATATACTTACTTTAGAGTAACCACGCTACCATCTGCTGGACTGCTGCATCGAAAAGAAAAGACATCTGAAACCGTTTCCAACATCTGTCTGCTATCTGACTGGCCAGCGCTGGATGAGAAAACTACACGGAAGGTTCTAAATATTTTCGATGCGCATGCTTACATTTAGTCATATCAGGTGCTCTTCCTAGCCTCGTGCCATTTATACCAAGATTTCTACAGAGAGAGATAAGTTAGTTCTTCCGGGGGTTGCAGATCTGCGGAGATTCGTCCATATAGGTTTGCCCAGCTGACTCTACTACACAGTCTTCCCACAAAACTGATATCCTGTAGTAAGCGATAATAATCAGACTATGGCAGACCGGTTATTGGATTCACCGCCTTTCCTTTCGCTATAGCTGATCTAAAACCATAGTCTTTCGATAATGTATTTTCTGAAGTTGAGGTACATTATCTCAGGGTTGTAAATTCTTCAGAATACTGAAGGTTACCATGGTTAAATAACACGCCACCTGAAGTTGACTTTCCGTACTTGGTTCTAAAACTTTAAAAAATGAAGGATTATGGTAGGGGATCTGCAGCTGCAGTTGTAGGGATATCCTGAGAGGGTGAATACGGCTATATTATTGCAAGCCTAGAAGTTAGTAGAGGGATTGAGTGTGTGACATGTATGGTTCAGGGTAACCTGTGCTCCGTGGGGCTAACTAAATGTTGAATAACACCGCATTGGGCATTATTTTCCCTAAGTACTTACTCAGACGCTCGCAACACATGACATAGTCTAAACCGTGCAATTAGATTAGGCTCTAATTAGGTCCCGTGGCACTTCCGTTCTCTTATTCTGTACACATGACATGTCCCTCCCTAGATTTACTTTCTCTATCAATACCATCATCCGTGCTGGAACACAAAAGAGTTATGTAGGCGGAGCCTCAAAGACCATGCAATTGTCTAACTTCGGAGGTCTTTCGAAGGCCAGGATATGAGTGGTTGTTCTCGACATGCTCGGCAAACCGGCTTGTGCACCGTGCGGCCCGGAGACGTGGGCGTTTACGAGTATGGTAAAAAGTCTATTTGGCATAATGGGGGCGAGGAAGGAGAAACAAAGACATAATGTGGATATCTGGGGGAAAGGACGTAGCGGTCTGATCATAGTCCGATTGTCTGATCAGCAGTTACAGATTTTGAACATCATGTTTGATCATCGAAAAAAATAATAAAAATTTCCGCAACGTCCCGTACTGTTGATAACGGCTCTATAGGCGTAGACTAGGTCACAATTTCGATAGCCTCAACCCGCACTAGTCACCGTGCCAAGATTCAACTCTTCAGAGAAAAAAAAGTCAAAATATTTGTAAATCTGCCAGTCTCATCACCTAACCAATATCTTACCTCGCCATTAGACATCAACGTAGCTTAAGTCTTCAGGCTTCATCGCACTTATAAGTAACCTGCTGTTACAGTTCAAATCTCAGCGATGGACACCTTCGCCATTGAGCGGAAGCGCAAGAGGAAGCAAAGTTCTACCCCTGCTCCTGAAGTCGAAGTGAACAGCTCCAAGAAGGAGAAGAAGGACAAGAAGGATAGGAAAGAGAAGAGAGAGAAGAGGGTGCGAGATGTGGATGAGGATGCTGGGATGGAGGAAGCAGATGCGCCTGTGACGAAGAAGGTGAAGCCTGCTGAGGCTGAGGTAGTAGGGAAGAAGAGCAAGAAGGAGAAGAAGGCGAAGGGGGTGGATCGTGCTGCTGCTACTGTGAAGGAAGTTGGCGGGAGGATTAAGGAAAAGAAAAAGAAGAGAAAGGAGAAGGAGGAGAAAAAGAAGACCGCAGCAGTGGAGAAGGAAGCTGAAGAGGTGGGGGTTGAAGAGGACGGCGATTGGAAGGACGAGGAGGATGGAGGAGATGAGGATCAGGAGATGGCCATTCCAGAAGACGACAATGGCGAGGAGGGCGAGGCAGACCATGCCTCCACCGACCTCCCCACAGCCCCCTCAGAATCTATCGACCTCCCCGCCGCCCAGCCCCTCTCCCTCCCTACTACCGGCGAAGACCCCACCCTCTTCTCCGACCTCTCACTCTCCCCCAACCTCACAAAAGCCATCCAAGACATGGGCTTCACCAAACTCACCGAAGTCCAATCGAAAACTATCCCTCCTCTCCTCGCTGGCCGCGACGTCCTCGGAGCAGCAAAAACCGGCTCTGGGAAAACCCTTGCATTCCTCATCCCCGCTATTGAAATGCTTACATCCCTCCGCTTTAAACCCCGCAACGGAACTGGCGCTATTGTGATCACACCCACGCGCGAACTTGCGCTGCAGATTTTCGGAGTCGCGAGGGATCTTATGGCACATCATAGCCAGACCCTTGGTATCGTGATCGGTGGGGCGAATAGACGGAGCGAAGAGGATAAACTATGCAAAGGCGTCAATCTCCTAATTGCTACACCAGGCCGTCTTTTAGACCATCTTCAAAACACCAAGGGCTTCGTATTCAAAAACCTCAAGGCCCTCATCATCGACGAAGCAGACCGGATATTAGAAATTGGGTTCGAGGACGAAATGCGTCAAATAATCAAGATCCTCCCCAATGCGGAGGAGACAAAGCGGCAGACTATGCTCTTCTCCGCAACGCAGACTACAAAGGTTGAAGATCTCGCTAGGATCTCCTTACGAAAGGGGCCATTGTATATCAATGTCCACCATAAAGAGGAAGCTAGCACCGTTGAGGGGTTGACCCAAGGATTTGTGGTCTGTGAAAGTGATAAGAGGTTTTTGCTCCTCTTTAGCTTTCTGAAGAGGTTCCAGGGAAAGAAGATTATTGTGTTTTTCTCGAGCTGTAATTGTGTCAAGTATTATGCCGAGTTGCTCAATTACATCGACTTACCTGTTCTGGATCTACACGGGAAGCAGAAGCAACAGAAGCGGACAAATACCTTTTTCGAGTTCAGCAATGCAAAGTCGGGGACACTGATTTGCACGGACGTAGCTGCCCGCGGTCTTGATGTAATCCCCCATCCTTCCCCCCACCTCCGAATAACATAATATATTTAACCCGACCCAACCTCAATAGATCCCCTCAGTCGACTGGATCGTCCAATTCGACCCCCCCGACGACCCACGTGACTATATCCACCGGGTGGGCCGAACTGCACGAGGCCCCAACGGCGCCACTGGTCGCTCCCTCCTCTTCCTCCAACCAAATGAGCTCGGGTTCCTCTCATACCTAAAACAATCCCGCATTCCCGTCATCGAATTCGACTTCCCCGCCAAGAAAATTGTAAACATTCAGTCCCAGCTTGAGAAACTCATTAGCTCCAATTACTTCTTGAATAAGTCAGCGAAGGATGGATATAAAAGCTATCTTCAGGCGTATGCAAGCCATGGGTTGAGAAGTGTGTTTGATGTTAATAAGTTGGATTTGGTGAAGGTGGCGAAGGCGTTTGGGTTTAGTACGCCGCCAAGGGTGGATGTTACGCTAGGGGCGGGGATGAAGGGGGGTAAGAAGACGCAGGGAAGGAGGGCGTATGGGCCGAAGAGGCCGGGGTTTAGTAAAAGGTAAACGGAGGGTGTTGAAGTGCTGGATGAGGGGCGATCTGATGCATACTGGAAGAAACTAAAAGTCGGGAATTAATGGCGAGGTGGAGTTTTTGTTCAATACAATGTAGGATACGATTTCACCACTTTTTTTGATATTTTTTGATTTGATTTCTTTATATTCCTTTATGGAGGGAATGCTTTAAGGAAGTCATCATACCTTGGATGTATAGAAGAAAACTACAGAGTTACCCTCAAAACTCATGTGCGCTATCATTGATGGCCCACTATTACGCAGCAGAATCGCTATTAAGTTCGTTCCTTAAAGCGGTAGCTCGGAACTGCAAACCAATATTATCTGTTATTTTCATGCCGACGTCACGAACCGAGCACCTCGTCGAGCCCTGCAAGCCAGATACTGTTCCTGCAACCTAAGCAGGCCCAGGTAGGCATACCCAGCGGCAAAGCCCACAAAGGCGTTCTTGAACATAACTAAAGCCCCGGCTGTAATGGTCATCAGGACCCATCGCTCCTCGGCTATTTCCTCGGAAAGGGACCCTCTAGGTATTAGGGCACTAGTTTCGTCGACATTGAGGCCGCTGCGAGGAAGATCAGGCGCTGTGGTGTTGAGCGTGCGGCCAACACTGACTAGTTCGAGTCCTGCAAGGAAGATCTATGTTTTACACGTTGGTTAATTTCTAGCTTTACAGAGAGAATGTGTGATACCTACCAAGGTTCCCAGAAGCCCAGCAGGGAACGACTGTAGCCATTTGAGTAGCCCATTGCCCACGAAAAGTCCTACAAGAAGCTTCAAGGTACCAAGGAGCATTATGCTGGATCCTGAGCGGGCACCACAGCGATATTGTCCTGCAAGTCCACCGGATCCTAGAAAAGGTGTTTGGGATCAGATAACTTCAAGAATACGTGGGTACATATAAGGGGTGAATAATACCATGGCAGACGGGCATGCTTCCATAGGGACATCCTATCAAATTCATTAAGCCAACCGAGATTCCGAGGGAAGTGACAGAAGGTGCTTCTCGGAGCGGGAGAAGATGTTGAGAGAGTTGATTTACTGCAATAATGGAGTTTAGGATTGTCAATGGGAGTTGGCCGGCACCAGCAATCAAGAAGCCAGTGTATATGGAGTGATTTGGTGGAGGAGACAAGGAAGGTTCTTGGAACCCGAGACTGGGAAATACCCCCGGGAATCCCCAGGCCAACCCAACCACAAATATCATCAACGCAAAGGGAAATCTAGTATTTTGTGAAGTTGCAAAAACTAAAGTGGTTGCTAAAATGGCCCAGAGTAGCTGTTCCCATCCATAAGGGAAGGCAATCAAGTTCATCCCTGCACCTGCATTGAGAATGAGGGAAAGACCAGCACCAACTTGGATTCCTTTGACTATTGGAATGGGGACAAGTTGGGCAGCTCTCTCAAGCAGCCTTGTTATAGACAGTAGAAGGATGACAACCGCAACAGACAGACCGGCTCCCATGGTTTCTTCTCTGCTCATCTTTGCGCTGAGGGCAACAGATGCTATGGCTTTCATTGGTTGTACCTTGTGATATAAGGTCAGTGAAATGTGGCTGAGGGAGGTGTATCTCTGGAGGATGTTATACTGAAGCAAGACTAATTACACAGGAGCACTCACGGCTATGGGCACTCCAAAGATCATGCCACTGACGATATTGAAAATCCCGGTGAACATGAGAGTAGAGTTAAAATCTATCGAATTTGCGGTGGCAAGGGCAGTCATGATTGGGAGGAGAGTGCCTAGATCCCCCAGACTTCCGGATATCTCGCCCCATGGGTTCTTCCCCAGCATCTGGAGGTTATATGACATGGATCTGACGATGCGTGTGTATCGGAGAGGCTGCAAGTCTGCAAGGTATAAACTTGAGATGGAAATGCTGGAAAATGATGAGAAAGTAGAAGGTTATGTGGATCATGCCCATAAGGGCAGTCAAACACTCATGCCAGCCGGTATTGTCATAGCGAAGCACCGATCTGCATCTCAGCAGACCGGAGCTTGGCGGAGGCCTGAGTCGCTAAAAATGGGTGTTGTGATACCTGTATCACCGCATCAACGAGCAGTCTGGTTACACAATCCAAACTTTGTATGCAGGTACCGGTGCCATGCAGATAATTGCAGCACAAGGACGACCACGCGAGGTGCAGCTTGCTCAGCTGTCCAATGACTTTGCACCCTCGTATTGAGCTCTGCACTATTGCACTCGCATCTCGACCGTCTAATCTTGATCAAGCGTAATACCTGAAGTTTGAATTTGTTCCCAGGATTATTAGGATGACCCACAACGTACCATTGCTCAGCTTGTAATTGCCGTGCAATACTTCTCTCATATCTAGGTTCAGAACACCACTGCCTTTCCCAACCCCTCTCATTCTGGTGACTCTCTGGTTTCAGGCTGACACCGCCTGCCGCTCTCTTCACTGAACTCTTTACGCCCCTTCCGAGCATATAGCTAGCTGCATACACAGCCCGGAGTCTGAGACAAGAGGGTTCACGTTACTCATCAGATATATATTTATATACCTATATATTGCTAGGTATGTTAACACTCTATATAGATTGCTCATCCATCCATTCACTGCTTTTTGTTCTAGCCTTTCATTTAAGGAAACTAACCTTGCCCTGTGCAGTGTTATTTCTCCCAAGTGGATCAACCTAAAGCATGTCAGCCGGTGAAGATGAATGTATGCGAACAGAGAGACATCAGCAGCTATCATTAATCAATCTACCACCGGAGATTACCTGTATAATAGTCGACTACCTGACTGCTTATGATTTTATAACCCTACGCTTAGTCTCAAAAACTTTTCTCGACTACTTCACGAAAGACGATATTTGTCGCTATGCACATAAGGTGTACTTCAGCAATTCGTCAGAAGTCACTGGGAAGCTGGGTCTACCATACCCAGGCTTCCAGCCCCGACCCTTCATTGAAGGAGGAGATTATCGCATGGCGGCGGATTTCGATAATTCATACGTCCGGAATCTGAAATGGAAGACCGGGCAGCCAACAGATGTCGAAATAATTGATCCAGTTGCGGATGGGTCTGTCGGGTGCTTGAGTAGCATTATGGTTGAGCCTCGGGAAGAGTTAATTGTGTATCAAAAGAGTTGTGGCATTTTGTGCATTAGGGACATTAACAAACAAGAACCTGAAGCAGTAACAACTCTCGATCTAAAATTGGTGTTGGGTGATTGTATCGTAACAAGTTCCCCGAACCTTACTCTGCAAGATGGCCAGCGGATTCGTATGAGACTGAATAGGGGAAGATTGTTTCTTGCGGGAGAAGCGCATGATCACCACCCACTTATACCTGAGGTGACGCCTATCAGTGAGCCAAATAAGCCAAATCGGTGGGGGTGGTTGTGGTACGCATATTTCAGATTAGGGAAAGAAATGAGGCTAACCTGCGGTTTAGGCCATGGACTTCGAGTGACCTTCCGCCTGAAATCTCAACAATGAGACAAAGGGTGCCATACTCTACTCATACTCAATGTGCAGTCCTTTCTGTACGTCCAGAAGATCGAGGGCGTTTAATTGCAAAGTGGTATGAGGTAGACAACTTCTTGACTATAGCGGCACTGAATGAGCACTATTGCATATCGGAGTTCCACCTGATAGAGCAACGGCTAGAGGGTGTCATTTATCGTACTGAGGAGTCTACTACTCCAAATTATGAACCAGCTCATCATTTCTCCGTCAGAAAAAAGACAGAATATCCACCCCTCAGCACTTTTGATATAGCGGCAGACACAAAGGGCAAAGTCTTTTATTTGGGTTTTCTGCCACCCCCTGATCGCAGGCCTGTTGTAGAAGTTATCTCAATACCCAAGAAAACCCAAGACGACACCTGGACGGAACCTACTGTGCTAAAAAGGGTGGTTTTACGGACGCTGGCGAAGCATCTTGAAAGTTCTGGAGCGGCTTTGCTTAGGTCCTACTGGATAGACTTTGATGATGGAATTGAGGTATCGAAAGATATGTGTGCCAAAAAGGAAGGGAAAAATTGGAAACTTGGAGAAGACATTGTGCGCCTTCGCCTCAGAGGGGACTTTATCATCAGAGGAACCACACCGCAGGACGAATGTGTCAAGCTGGTATCCTGGTACATCACTGCAAGACCGTCTCCAGGGAAACCTCCTACGATCCAAGAATGGCGCAGTCAGAGGCATGAACCATTGAATAATGAAGTAAGCCTATGGACAGATGCTACAGGTCACGTAGATCTGGAGGAGTGTTATCCTATCCCTACTTATTACACCATGGCTTACAACCGGGAGGGTATCCGTGCTTTGCCACTCCTTCCAAAGGATTTGGACATTGACAGAGAAGTTCTCTATCCTTTCCCTTGGCAGTATTGGCACAAGAATGCATTCTCCCGAGATACGATCGTTAGCAGCGTTTTCTGTGCAGAAGGAATGCAAGACAGCACAGAGAACCTCAATTACACCGAAGCACCCTCTAATATACTGGAATATCCGCAAGTTCCAGGCAGGGATGACCACGATTTTGTTCCACCAGGACGACATCTCTACGCTGTTTACCGGGCAGTTCTAGAAACTGACCGTCCAGTAACTAGCAAACGGATCAGAGGTCGTGCTCTTGCAGCCTACAAAATAGCCAAGAAAAAGGGAACATGTTTAGACGGACTTGAAAGAATTTCAGATCGGGTTTGGGAGGATTACAAAGCGGCGGCTGCCAGAGATCTCGATTTCGAACGTGGCCCTCAACGTCCAAAGAATATTAGAGATAAAGCTGCACAGGCTGAAGAGGAAGAAGAGGAGGCTCGAAGTGCTTCGCAGGGTGCCAGTGTCCACCTACCTCCACCGGGGGGCGATTATGGGGGATTGAGGAGTGTTTTTGATTGGAACAATAGAAGGTGTCTAGTTTACGGAAAGTCTGGTTATCACCGACGGTTCGGGTTGAGGGAGGATATTGATGATGGAGATGTAGAGAAGTCGACGGAGAGGATTGTGATTGTGAGGTACGATTGATTCGGAGGGTATTTGCTCACGATGTTATGCCCTTGACTACTGTGAGTTGGCTGTATATTACATGTACTTGCTTTAATTACTTTTCGTTTTTGGTCAATTTTACACTGTTGATGAAATTGATAGTATTGTTCCTGAGGAGTTACAGTCATGCATCTAGGGGATGAGGAGGAGGAGGAGGAGGAGGAGGAGGCTGTCTTTCCATATTTTGTTGATTATCACCATTTCCCAGCGGTCTCTGATTTCTACTTTTCTCACTTCTGTCGATATTTTGCTTCTGTACAAATTTATTAGTTTCACGTTCCTTGCTCCTCTTGTGGTTACTGGGGCAACGGTACCAATCATGGGGTAGTAAACAGCAGCAAATACCCTTGTCACATCGGCAGACTACCTGCGTTAGAGCGCAAAGCTGGGTATCGTGAATTGAATTGATGGAGAAGAGCTTCTGGAGCTTGATTGGTGCAATTGAGATTCCGGCGGAAGTGAGCATCTGTGGGTGTGTTCTACTGTACTTAGATGCCGGTAGATCGCGAATCGAGATAAAAGCGATGGTTCGGCAAACGACATTAACCCCACATCCACACCCACACAGCTACAATCTCAGCATATACCTACCAGCTCATTTCATCTCATCTCATCACTCGCCTACCAGCTCATTTCATCTCATCTCATCACTCGACGTCAACTCACAAGGGACAATAAATACTACCTGGCCCTCAACCTACCTACCTCCACCAACCAACAATGTCCTCCACAACCAGCAAACCCAAACTCCCCAAATCCTCAAAAGACCCCAAAGCATCCTCCACCAGCGATGACCCCAAGCAAACGCACAAGCTCTCCCTCAAAGGCTCCGCCAAAATGGTTTCTGAATTCGTACGTGGGCTCCGCCTCTTAGATATTGATGTACCCCTAGGTATATAAAGACGGCGTAACTAACGCAGCGCCCGCACACACACACAGTTCGACTACGGCATCAACACCATCCTCTTCCAGCGCGGCGTCTACCCCGCCGAAGACTTCACCCCCGTCAAAAAATACGGCCTAAACATGCTTATCTCCAGTGACGACCAAGTCAAGTCCTACATCCGGCGGATCACCACACAACTCACGCGGTGGATGCTCGCCGGCAAGATCAAGAAACTGGTGGTAGTAATCACCAGCAAGGACACAGGGGAGGATGTGGAGCGGTGGCAGTTTGACGTTTCCCATACCGCCCCAAAACCCGCAGCCTCTACGTCATCTGCGCCCAAAGAATCCCCAGAGAAGGGGGAGCCGGAAGTGCAAGCGGAGATCCAGAGTTTATTCAGGCAGATTACCGCCTGTGTGACGTTCTTGCCAATACTGGATGGCCGGTGTACGTTTAATGTGCTAGTGTATGCGGACGGGGATGCGGAGGTGCCGATGGAGTGGGGAGATAGTGAGGCGAGGGAGATTAATGGGGGGGAGAAGGTGGCGCTGAGGAGCTGGGGGACGAGTAGTCATAGGGTGGAGACGGCCGTGAGCTATCGGGTTGTGGAGTAGGTAGGTGTGGATAGAGAATGGCTGGATAGAAAGGGAGGTGGGCAGGTGGGGGTGTTATACATACATTAAACGGGTTTGGTTCGCTTTGGTTTGCTTTTAATTCGAAGGTATGCTGGGATTGGGCTTATATATCTTTTAGTTTATGAAGTTTTATGATGGATGAAAAGAATGCATACTGCTTCTAAGTGCTGGTTGTAAGTCATGATTATTGTTCATATGTGCAGAGATTTATTAAAAATTATTGCACTAATATGGCAGTATTCCACCTCGCTTCGTGATCCTAATACCAACCAATACCCTTCCAACCAAGTCGCCAAAACCATAGCCAGGCCACTTGCCTTCACTATTTTGGCCTCCTCCTCGCCCCCCCCCGCTTAACCCTTCTTCTAATCCCCCCCAAGTGCATCCACACTCGACCCATTATACCACCTCCCGTCTGTGCATGATAATATGCCCTGATATGATTCCCATGACCCCACTGCACAACTGACGCCGACTGTTCCCAACATACACCCCCTGCCTCGGCGGTCTCCATCCCCGGACCACACGAGCTCCACAATATGTTCCTCTGTGAAGGCGCACTAGACTCTAATGCTCATAGCCTCATAAACATGGGGCCAAGAGAATGCTGAGACTGTGGTGGGATTGGAAGGGTGTTGGATGAGACCAAGCTTAGGGTTTATGTATGGGGTGAAAGAGGTAAGACGTATCAATGTACCACCTGTTGGTTGTAGTTGGCCTGCTATGTCCTCTGAGGTCTAACCCGCTTTTTTTGTAGTATAGGCGGATGGGTTCACCACCTGAAGGTGCGGCTGCTAGGACCGTGCCTTGAAGTGCCTCGACTTGGAAAGTTACTCCCCGTTACACTTGGGTTTTGCGCGGCAGCGTTTCTTAAGCAACCGCCAGAGGGGATGCATGATATGGCCTCACGCTTGTGCTGTTGGGAAGCAGAGTCGCGGATCACAGCTACCAGATGTAATCTTGAATCCGATGCTGCAGTCATGAATTTAAACGTCAGCATTGAAGCTTCACCTAGAAGACATTGAGTGCGTCCGGGCCTGACCTTGGATAATATACGCGAACTCCCCTAGATAGCTGAACTGCAGTAACCTTAGAAGTTAACTTCAAGTCTATTTAATCTAGTTGCCATTTTTTCCATCTGCCCAAGTATGTGTCTGGAGGACGCCTTCATCATTAAGGCCAAAGACATGGATCTATACGCCTAAGAAGCAATTAACCGTGGGGATACAGTTGAACATTGGACAATTAACTAGTAGGTAGAAAATTTTTGTTATGCTATTGTTTAGCTAATTTCGTGGCTGGATATTATTATGGTTATCATTTTGAATTAGTCTGGTTGGCACTGTGAGCGTACAATATACTCCACAACTCTCGTAGAGAATTAATTCGAAGTTGTCTATAACTTTACTAGCGCTAGTAGAGTTACGTGACTTCCGATCTAAGATGTAGCCTGAGAGCGCTTCTTGCGATTACAAGCAGCTCAAACTTTCTTGCACTCCTCGTAATCCACTGGTAAGTGTAAACATTGATAGATGTATTTTGTACGGTGCAATACAATCGTAGCAGCAGACACCCGAACAAGAACTCAGGGATGATAGATTAACACCCCACAGTATAACTTCTTACAAGACCCTAAACAGTCACAGTAACATTATTCCCGTGCACCCTCGGCCAAAACCCAACGTCAAATCCACCTCTTGTCCGGAGCTTTTAATATTATCAAGTAAGCTAGTCGCCACACCCGCAGCCTAAGGCTCAAAAATCCCCCCAATTCAATCTCCTCTGTTCGAGTGGGCTCAACCACTGCATCCAGTCATCCTTAAGAATAGCTCCGTCCTGATAGCCTGAACCTAGTCTGGTTGGCACAAGCCTCTCGTAGAGACAGACTAGCCTGAACCATAGCAAGCGTACTTCCTTTCCAGTTTGTAACCGGAATGACGAACGGGTAACTTGTATCAGTGACGTTGAAGTTGCGGAGAAAGTAGAGAGGGTGTTCCTAGTCAATGAAATTTGGAAAGTAGCGCCCTTTGGAGGGTTACCCAGAGTTTTGCGAGGGAGCCAAGGTGAGATTAATGCGAGAGATATGCTGCACTGAATGTCACACCAGTACCTAGCAGTTGGGGTGTAATCCCGACCTTTCCTGCCTCTCACCTATTTCCTGCTCCGGAGCGAAGTACGGAACTGGTTCTTGCCCATATGATACGATGGAATTATTAATTCCCATAACAGTGCTCTGGAGAATAGCGAGCTTGACTGGATCTCTCCAGACATGCTTGAGACGGTCAAAGTGGTCATCATCATTATCCAATAGTTGGACGGCGAGCCTGTATTTGATTGTTATGCGGACAAAGAAGTCGAAATAGCGCCAGGAGGCGTCGAGTTCGATGGATTTGCCGGTGACACCCATTCACCGAAAGAGCGAGGGCTTTGAAACGGTTAGAGAGAGCAATGAAAGTATCTTCAATTTTCTTCTTGTCTGCATCGGTACTCCAGAACGTGCGGCCCCAAGATGCGCTGTTGATATACATGTCATTAGTGGCGTGTTAGTTTGAGGGTAACGGATCCAATCATGACAGAAGGAAAACTCGCGAAACAAACGCCCAAGGATCATAATCATGGACATGTAGAATATAATTTCCAACATTCTGGCTCCTTCCACCACTCGACTGTCTCCTGAAATATTCGTATTAAATCCCGGATCGTCAATAGCCTATCCTTATTATGACCCCACAATTCCTCACAATATCCACAAAGATTCGCAACGTTATACTTCTCAGCATTTTTTTGCGGGATAGAGCCCGCAGGCTCGTTGAGGGGTTCGATTTAAATCCAGAGATTTTCGAACTTGTTTATGCGCTCCGGGAGGGTATCGGGGTCGATCGTCATTGCCAGGAGTCGTGATGGAACGTTGAGAACGGTCCAGAAGCCACGAGCAAGGGCCCAGCCACGACTTGTTCAACACGGTCCATCCAGGGGGGTGGAAACAGTATCTGAGCTGGTTTACAAGAGGAAGAGTTTGGGAAGATTTGATGCGCATACAATTGTTGTTTCTTGATGTCGTCGAGGGGCGATTAAATGACCTTGGGGTTGTCCCAGGAGCCTTCGTCTGGAGCTGCATTGAGCGTGGTTCCCAACTGTCAACAGATGAATTAGTACCCTGATAATTACAAGCCGAATCAGGCCGGATACAAAAATAAAAAATATTCTTGAAATCCACCCCAGGTTCATAGCAGCCCATGCTTCCTCTGCAGTGACTTTACGGAAGGCCTCTGTAAGCTATACAGCAAAGCATATCCGTCAACATCCAATCCCATTACTGATTACTGTTAAATTTTGATATCCAACCTGTACACCAACGTGGCAAGAAGAATAACAACTCTGAGATACATTTTTGCTCTTCGGTTTGAACCAGTTGACCGTTACTGACAAAGGCAATAAATCTCTTAGGGCTCAGTGACCTTTTATATTCCTCCACCTCATCCTCGGGCATCTTCACCAACCACTCTCCCCAAGCAATCCATGCTCCTAATCCATCTCCCACCCTTTATGCCCGACGGATAAATCGATCTCTATACAGCTGAATCGCTCCCGCAGCCTGGGTTCCTGAGTTTATCCCATTAAGGTACTCTTTGTAACTCATTGGGTACATTACATGCATTAGTTTATTGATGCTGTTCGGAGTATAGGAAATGGAACGACGGTTGATGGTGTGCGCTGATGCCTAGGCTTGTAGATATGCCGAGCTGGCTCGCTTGCCTAGGAGATACCTAGTATCCCCATTTGTTTCGAATGTACTCCGTGACGTGTACTTTGATATACAATAGCTGCGGAGTATTATTTTATAAAATATACGCCCGCGTTGTACAAATGATTTGCGGTGGCAGATACTACACTAGTGATTACGACTATTTATGCAGTTCGAGCAACGCAGGCCATGACTAGAATGCACGCAACAAAAGTGGCAGGCAACGATCGCGACGGAAACGAGTGATGAGCAAAGTCCTATGAAAAGCACGCGAGCCTTGAGCGCCACCAAGAAGAAGCAAAGCACGACAAACTCAATCCATAATACTGTCTCCCAACAAATATTTCTCCACATACATACTTACATTGGAAGTCAACAGCAAAACTCCCATCCACACCTAAAATCCACACCTAAAATCCACATCCACACATCCACATCATGCAAATAGTCTTCATAACACAAAATAACAGCAGTCATAATTTGGGAGTCATTATCTTCTCTTCAGCCAAATACCAATCTCGTGCATCTCTTTCATAACATGAGATGCTCGATCAAATACGTCTCCTATTCATTTCACACTCAATATAAAAAAACATTAGCCACAATAGAATGAAAACTTCCACAGAGACATGACATTTCTATATTAGCCTTTCTCGAAAGACATCCTACTTTGGGAATATATACCCTCGAATAAGATAAAGTCCCACTCCATTAAAAGGCGTATGGATTCAGAGATCGGATAGTCAAACATCTATATGCAGAGATTAGAAAAAGCCCCGACCCTTGACATAGACACGACAATACTTACGGAGGACTCTTGCTCAACTCGGTCTTCAGAAACACTGGAACCATTGTCATCTCCTTCACTTCTTGTATGTAGTCTCCTTTCTCCTCCCTCAATGTGAACATATGGCAATACTTCTCCTTCAAGGATGGCTCAGCGTGGGCCTCAGCGTCGGCGGCTGTGACAGCCATCTTGGGATCAGACCTAGTACGGTGCGGTACTTGCTGTGCGGATGGTGAATTTTTGGTTGGTGATGGGGGCATGCTCTGGGTGGGCCGGTTGGAAGTGGCAGGTGTGGAAAGTGTAGATGGTTGTGGCTCAAGAGCTTCTGCTACATCCTCATCACCATCGAACAAGGCATTTACCTCATCAATAGACAAGGAAGAGATATCCATCATCTTCCGCTGAGCCTCCTCTTGCTCTTGGGCAGCCTTTGCAGCGGCGGCAGCAGCAGTAGCGGCAGCAGCAGCGTTAGCAGCACGCAAAGCTGCAACCCCCTTCGGACGCTCATCCTCAGGGATATACACATTCGACTGCACACCCTTCTCCCAATAAAGCTCAAGAATGCGATTGTTCTTGTCAAACTCGGCCTTCTTCAGTGGCAACTGGTCACAATGCACACGCTTCTCAAAGCCATACTCAGGAATGAGGACGTCAAAAGCAGACTCGTAGACGTTGATGACAATAGCTTCACAAATAAGTTCGCCGCCAAGAGCAGCACGGCGCTGATCCACGGCACGGCAAAGCTGAAGGTGGATGCTTTGCTCCTGAGCATTCTTCGCTGAGTCCTTTTTGACGTTGCACTGTTCCGCAGTCTTGGTAAGAGAATCGGCGTCCTCAGCAAATTCAATTGCTCCGTTAGAGAGAGCAGCCTCCAATTGACGGTGTACGATGATATCTGCGTAACGACGAGTTGGATTCGTGAAATGAGTGTACAAAGGGATGTTGTTTATATAGTGCTTGTACATCTGCTCAGGCAACTTCCCGGCGACGAAGTACTTGCCACGCTGCATTGCCTTGATAAGAAGTGTTTGCATCCCCTTTCGCACAGTGTCTGACTCAAGGTTAAGAAGGCTGCGTTGTAAGGTTGATCCATCGGAAATGTCAATATTGAATCCAAGACGATTCATCCTTTCTCCAAAGATGTCAATACGACGCTGAATTGCAGGAGCATGCCTGCGGAGAAGTGCTTTATCCGGTAGAGCAACTGCAATCTTCTGGGCAACGGCCGCATTGGCTTGAATGGCCAATTCCTCAATCACACCTTGCGCGGGCGCAGAATAGAAGATATTCTCTTCGACCGGGATGGCTTCGTCGTCAAGTTGATGGAGAAGACGGAGGGTTGTATTATTATTGCCAGTGAGGTTCAGCCGTTGGCGGCGGAGGCTTTGCGTAATGTCATAGATGGTCTCGATGGTCTCCAAGAATTCAGAGTTCAAGTCGACACCTTCAGACTTACTAATTGTCTTATTGATGCTGGCGTAGGCAACCTCGCTTCCACTCTTCACAATCGACCTTCCAATCCAAGTTTCATCCTCAATGATCTTCCCAGTCACCTTCTCAATAACAAACACAACACTAACACAAAGCCTATCCTCGTTCTCTTTCAAGGCCAACAACTCATCCGTCAATTTGGGAGGCAGAAGTGGTACAGTACGGTTGATCAAATTCACACCAGTACCTCTCTTCTTAGCCTCCCTATCGACGAGAGAATTCTGCTTAACAAAGTGAGCCACATCAGCAACGTGAATACCAACCTCAACAATGCCATCTCTGACAGTCTTGACATGGTAAGCGACATCTGAAGTGCTCTGGCCAGTAGAAGTGATGGTGAAGATCTGCTCTGCTCTGAAATCCTTTCGGTCTTGCAATGCAGCTTCTCCCTCACTTTCCAAACTCCAGTCCTCGTATCCAACATTCTTAATCACCGCATCCACAAATTCATCAGGACCGAAATTGTTGTCTCTAAGTAAAGCATCAGTCTCAACCTTAGTATCACCCATCTCTCCAAGCTGTTCGACGAGGGTACCAAAGGGGTGGAGGGAGGTGATTGGCCAACGCTTAATGCAGGCAACAAAAATGCGGTTTGCGTAGGACTGGTGATTCTCAACGAAATCTCGTGGAGCTTGCTCGGTAGGAATTGCAATAAGGGGGACTCTCTTGTCTGTAGGCTTAAACCAAACAATCTTTGGCTTCTCCTGGGTACGCTCTGGTTGTTGCCTTGCGGCGGTTCCTTCGCGAGCCGCACGCTCAGCTTCTTGCTTCTCCTTGGTGGCTTGACTACTGGGCCGCAAAAGTCCAAGAGTACTATAGAGAAGTTTAGCAGCAGGAATATAAATCAAAAATTTTGCTTAACATACCCAGAAAACATCTGCCCCGCCACTCTCTCAATTACGGCCACAATGTGGCCTGCATAAAGTGGCTTCTGCTCGTCGTTGATTTCTTCTTCCTCAACAAGCAACAAACTCTGGCCTTCTACTTCAACATCGTCATTCTTTTTCTGAATAGGTCTCGTCCTCAAGCTTCCCCTTCTCCTCATTCCTCCACCTTCTTGCCCATTCTGCTCCTGTCCTTCGGAGGCTCCTGTAGAAGTGGCAGTGGTAGTAGCGCCAGGAGCGCCGGTGTTATCCTTGCGCTTCTTCTTCTCTTCCTTCTCACGCTTTTGGCCCCAAACTTCGTCTACGTCGAGGAGTTCGACGGCTACAAGATCTCCCTCAAGGGCTCTGTTCCTGTCCTTGCTACCACAAATAAAGATATCTGCATCAAGTAATCCATCTTGGGTAGAAACATATGCATCGCTTCTGTTTTTCTTGTTCACTCGTAATATACCAGAAACCAACTGACCATTGCTCAACAAAGCTGGAAGACTAGCCTGGGGAAGATATGGTGTAAACAGCGTCTTGCGTTGTTGCTGGTTGGACAATTGCTGGTTCTGTCCTTGGGGTACTCCCATTTGACCTATTCCCATATGTTGGGCATTGATTGCCTGGGCAGCGTGCTGGAGCTGTAGCTGCGTCAACTGCAGGCCAGGGTTGAGCAGTTGTGGTTGACCCATAGCTGGGTTTAAGAAGATTCCCTGGGATGGAGCGCCGGGGATGAGGAGACCTGGTTGTGCTGGAAAAGAGAAAGATCCAATCGTAGCACTCATAGAAGCACGAGCACGATGAGTAGGCTGGAACCCAGAAGAGAATTGTTGGGGCTGGTTTTGTGTTTGAGGCTGTGGATCCATAGGGGCGACATTTTGGTTGGGATTTGGCTGACGCCAGTCCCTTTCATAATTTCTCGAACCACTTCGCTGATGGCCACTGGCTCTTCGCTCGACGTTTTGGCCAGTGGCTTGTTGACTTCCTGTGGACATCGATTCACTGGTGGCCACAGGAGCAGGAAACTGGAATCCACCAATACGGCCAGTGCTGTGAGCACCGCCCCTAGAATTTACACCGCCAGTTACCATGCTCTGGCTCCTGCCATGCCCACTCATCCTAGACCTTGGAGGCCCAAGCGTTGCTGTAGACGATTCTGTTGCCGAGGTGGAAGAGGTAGCAGCTGGAGCGGCTGTAGTAGTGGTACTAGGAGTACTAGGGGTAGGGGGAGGAGGATTGGGCCCCGCCGGACTAGGAATTGGGAACTGGAAGCCAGCTTGACTTCTTCTTGCCTGAGCTTGTTCAGCGGCCTTCTTAGCATCGGCCAATGCGAGAGAATGTCTTCGAGTGTGTCCCGGGGCACCAGAGTTTTGCCCACCAGAGGGGCGGCGTTGTGGTCCACCCGAAGAGTCCCCTAAGTTCGCTGAAGTACCGGAAGAGGGTGCTGGTGGGGGTCCGCCAGCCATACCGGAAGCCTGACGTCTATGGGATGATGGCTGTGTCGGTGCCCCTGCGGGGGCAGCTTGTTGCTGCTGCTGCTGCTGCTGCTGCTGTTGTTGTTGTTGCTGCTGCTGCTGTTGTTGTTGTTGTTGCTGCTGCTGCTGCTGCTGCTGTTGTTGCTGTGAGAACTGGAAACCGTGTTGAGGCTGTGGGGAGAGGTGTGGCATCGGTTGTGGAAATGGAACGGGGGCTAAATGACCCTGTCCAGCGGGCAAAAAACCCATCTGCGGGTATTGACTTAACATTTGTTGCTGTTGAGCTTGGAGCATTTCAATTTGATGCTGTAGAGCGAGTTGCTCCGCTGTGAGATAATATTAAAACCCGACCGAAGTTATGAAAGAATATTTTACTTACCCATCAACGGTGTTAACTCTGATGGGGATCTCCTGTGGGCAATGTGGAGCCTACGTATACCGGGACTTTGCTTTTGTTGATGCGGATCCATCGATGCTTTTTGAGAATGGTAACGTGAATATTTAGGCTACGACATAGCGTTAGCAATGGCATCGGCACTTGTGGTTAGATTTACCTTTACTGCTCAAGGACGTGGTAAGCTGAGAGCCGTTGACGTCACGAGCTCCTAGTAAATAAGATGATGTAACGCAAGTAAAGATTTGGGGCGCAAAGAGAATAGTCGCAGTAACGATGCGACACCGTAAAAAGACTGCAATGGAGGTATATCTTCCTGTCTTATGCGTAACAGAAATTATATTAGGGTGTATGATCGGGAGTGATTCCGCCAAGATCCCTAGTAAACGGGGTGTGGGTCTTTGAATCGCTCGCTCTCAGTCAGCTTTGGGAAGCCGGAGGGTCAAGTCAAATGGCAAAATGTAGAACCTAGATCGTGCAATGATAACCGCTGTTTCCCTATAGTGCACAATTTGGATACTTAATATTCCTGTGGCGAGCTCCGGCTTGAATTGTCAAGAGAGAGTCGGTAGAGCAGATCTTGGAACGCAGGGAGAGGCACGAATATGTAAATCGAGAGATTGTTACAGATTTGAGGATTATGCTTCGTGAATCCAGAGTGTAGTTGATTTAGGGAGAAAGGGCTGTGCAAGCGGTATTAGCAGCTGTCAGAACAGAGCGCTGGGAATTCCGGGACAGTAGCAATGGAGCTTTGGAAATTTGAGGAGAGATATCCGTCAGAGGGGTGACGTCGACAACCCATAGAGTAGAGGGGTATAACACGCACAAGGAAGAAGAGGGGGAGGAAAGACGTACATAGTGAATGATCTCTGATTGGAGCAGAAGCACAGAGGCCGCGCTGATTGGCGTTGGAGAGGTTCTTGGAGATGCGGAGGACAGAGGGAGTGTGAATAGGAAGGAACGTATAGGGAGATTCTGTAGGCAGGACGTTGCTTGTCGTTAATATGAGGAGAGGGACAGTGAAGATGAGAAGAGAAGATGGCAAACGAGGCGTGAGCGAGGGAGATACCAGACTACTACTACAGCCCACCGGACTGGAGGCGGCGGTGGAGGTTTTGGAGGGTTAGGGGTGCATTGGTGGGGGGTGGGACGCACACATACATGGGTTGGGTTGTATGTAACTAGTCTGTAAGCTATTGGGGATCGGGGTGAATGAGATGAAAGCCCAGGTACGTACCATGCTTTTCATGTCGTTTTTCTTCTCTCTAATTGATGGATTACCCTTTGCTTAATGATCGTAGGTTTTGCTGACCAGAGATTGCATACTTACGGCTGACTTAAGGAACGTAAGAACGGCATAAGAGCACTGATCATACTAGGCATGAGACTATGATCATACCAACATAATGCCAGTTACTCTAATCTAATGCTACTGTCCCTCTGAATCATGTACCGACACCTGTTTATAAGGAATATTGAAAGTGGGAAGCCAAATGGCGTCGAAGGCGGCCCACCCTTCCTCTGCCATTGAAACTGTAAATCGCAGGGGCAATCTCTGTTGAGCCTGTCGTAGCCAGACGGACTCGTCACGGCCCTATCCGCCCCGTCTACTAGCTTTCACACCAGGCCCCTCGGTACCAATGGGCAGAATCCAAAGCTCACTAGTTTGATGACGATCGACGGAGGCTTCGCCAGGAACTTCGTTACTTAGCATAAACAAGGGGCTCGAGCCACGCCACATTCAATGGCTGGTTTCTGCCATGAGAGGAGGTACACGGGAAAAGTTAATAGGAGTCACATTCAAATCGTGGCCATAAGCATTCACAATGAGGGGGTTGTGCAACCAGACTAGGATTAGATCATCCCTTCACCCAAATGTATCACTGCATGAGCTTCTCCGGTACATGATGAAAGAGTCAGCTCAGTTGGGTCGATTATTTCTGCTGCAGACATAATCGACTTGTCATTATAAGTACGGTCCGGGACTTTTGATAATGCAGTCTGACAGCATATGCAGCAGGTTTAAGGGATTCTACAGCAAATTCCGTTGCTCGATTTTTACCCAACTAATGTACAGTCTGGCGGGCACCTAATTTACCACAATCAACACATCTAGATTAGAACAATGTTTCCTGTTTTGCACTTTACTTTCTTTCCTTTTACACCAATGGGGATATCTCTCTGAGAGTAGGTCTCTTTATTGCCTGAGGAGGGTTCTTCTACGTTGATACCAGAGTATTCTAAGGAGAATAGACTTTTGGATGCCCATTTGTGTCGTTTAACAATGAAGGTACTTCAAGCGAAAACAATGGGCATTCCCCTATGGCTATTACGATCTCAATCCCATCATTTGACACTGCCTGTCAAGGACTCCCTCATTTGAGGGGTGGGATTTTTAAGCCAGAGGCAAACTTCAGAGGCGGAGCATTAGCCCTGTTAATAAAATTTCCTAGGCAGTCAAGGCAGGCAAGCTCTTTGGAGGTCATATGAGTTTGCTATTATCATTGGAAAACGCTGGTATCAGAGTACGCAATTGTGGATATTGTACATTTCCTCTCCGGGCAAGTTGCTGAGAAGGAATCTCCATCACTGAACTATCGATGGTGATGGCGGAAACATACTCGCCCTCCCCGGGCCACTGATTGTGCATTCAAACTGGAGGAGGTCTCGACTTGGCTCAGGTCATATCTAGTTACATGCTGGGTGATTTCTGTTCATCTAGGGGCACATCTGATGCGCACTGGAGCCAGGAGATATATAAAAGGACTAGATATTGACACCTGGACTACATAGATATGGATCCATTGACTAGATAATAAGATGTATCCGTAGTCTGGCGGGCAGTATCTGCTAAAGTATCTGCTCCGCGAAGGGCGTGCAACTAGGTTATGGTTTGAATTGTAGGCTCCTGGTTGCACAGCTCTGAATGGGTTGATAAAGATCCTATTGAATTCCTAGAGAGTTGTAGTCTCGCGAGATCTCGTGCCTTATACAAGCACTGATCATTGATTGTCGACATCCGAACAAATAAACCCCCCTCCTATACTGCATGTTCCCAGTCTTGCACCGCAGGTTTCCAAGTTTTGTGCTTGCCCTCCTGTGCAGCAGTAGAGCATCGAACCTAGCTGCTTAAGTACTTACATACGCCCAAGCCTGCATCTGCAGCCTGAACGTTTCACACGACTCGTTTCCACCAGCTCTCCAGTCGACTGGGTCCATATAAATTGCATTGTGCTCGAGCTACACCTACTCCAGTAAAGCGGTCACTAGACTTTCGATCCACCAACTCTCTGACAGCGTCCGTCGGCCATCTTCCATCATAGTACATCACAACCGCGCCATATTCCTTTCGCTTAGTTATCTGTCTCGGAGAAATTTTCACCAGTGCACTGTCTCACAGTCGCTTCGGAGTCGGAACCTGAAACGTCGGCCGAAAACCGACACGACTACACGACAGCTCAACACCACCCACGAGGCCCGAGATTGCAACAGTCGAAGGACGTTCCACGACTGGCTCAATCCTTTGGACCAATTTTCGATCTTGTCGGTGGGGTGAGAAAGTGGGGTTCCTAGTTGGAGAGGGGCGGCGCACGGAAACTGCTACCTACCACATATTCACTTCTACGTTCATAATCATCACCATGGTCACTTCATCCCCCGTTGGGTCTGGGCCATCCCCAGGGCTCCGAAAATTGGTACAGAATAAACGGCAATCGGCCGGTTCATACGGATGTGTGAGGGAGGTTCTTCATCCCTTAGACCCGCGAGCGGAGCCGAGCGCGTTATTATACTATGATTCTAGTAGTGATGGGGAGAGTGAGGGCGAGTTGTCCGAGAGACCGACTAAACGGCGTCTGTCTTTTAGTACAGGTATCTCATGGAACATTCTTCTGCTTTGCTCCTATGTAGTGCTAACTCTCACCAGATAATCAGACGAATAAGCAAGCCTCCAGCAGTTACCACACAGCTCGTAAAGGCAAAGGTAGACTTGATTCCTCTTGTCAATTTTACTTGGAATTCTCGCTGACGAGCTTATTTGTATAGTATACTCGCCGAACACTGCAAGAGTACCTCGACCTCAAGGTAAAATACCTTCTGCCTGCTTCTAGCACCCATCATGAATGCAAAGACGTATCCTTCCCTTGACGTTCTTGCATATATACAAATACTCTACAGATCCCCTTCATGGGCCTGTTTTCCTCCTCAAACCACAGTCTGCCACACTATCAGGCTTACCAGCACTTTCATTTGATGGCTCGAGTCTCTTGCTGATCCTAGGCAGCCCTTAAGGAATCTTCACCAGGGAAGTCACCCTCACTACTTGGTCGACCGGAACTAAGTTCAGGTAAGTCTCATCAATGGTCATTTGAAGCGAAGTTTCCCTTGCTAAGTTTCTAGCAGTCACAGAAGACAGCTTTTTAGAGAGGTTTAGCACATCACTTGGCCTGGGGTCAAGTAAGGATGATGAGACTGCATTCCTTACGCCCCAACGTGCCAGTATGGGCAGCCCTTTGTCTGAACGGAAACAAGTTCAATCCACATACACCAAGAGCTACCAGTCTGGGACTAGGGCACCAGAGAACACCCCTGCTGCCGCCTTTGCAGATTTCGAAAATATGGATCGGGAAGCTCTGGGTGATGAGATCAAAAAAATCTTACAAGGATTAGAAGAAAATGCAGATGACCGAAATACCCAGGAAATAATATACCGATTAGAAGCTCTCATTGGTGGACTGAGAGGATATGCGGAATCGGACAATCATGACAACCAGATTCAGTTCGTATTGGAGGAACTGACAAATATCGGTGCAATTCAGGTGGATGCCGCACAGAGGGTACTGACTCTTTGCCAGCGAGGCAAGAGAAGGATGTCACAGACTGCGATAATATCTCGCTGGTTGGTTCATAATAGGCTCTATGGTGGTGACACTGGAGCAACACCGAATCACAAGTTTCCTGGTTGGACATCGATTTTTACACCGGGCTCGGAAATTCGAAGTTTCACGACCTCTCCATCATCCCCATTTGTCTTTCAAAGTCCGCAGCAGCAAAAATTCCTGCCTTTACAGAGCCGAAGCTTTTATGCATCACCAAGCAGACCCTCAAAACGGAAATCTGATATGGCTGAGAGTATTGCATCATTGAGAAAGAAATTGGATGCTCTGCATGCCAGATCGGAAGCAATCGAGCAGGCGAGGAGGGTAAATGCCGTTAGAGAGCACGAGCGTATGATGAGGCAATACCATAATCAGGTCCAAGAAGGTCATAATAAGGTGAAGGTGGAAATGACTCTTGATACCCAGTTGCAACGGTTACTGGAAGAGAGAAAAGCACAAGAGGAAGCGGTCCGCCAAGCAAAGCTACGTGCCGAGGAGGAAGCACGAAGGCAAGAAGAAATGAGAAAGGAGGCGCAGAGGCAAAGGCAAGCGGCTGAGGCAGCTGCTCGACAGCGGGCGGCAGAAGAAGAGGAGAGGAAGAAACAGGAGGAAGCGGCTGCCAAGAAGAGGGTTCAAGAGAGGGTTCAAGAGGAGGCAGAAAAGAAAGCAAGGGAGGAGGCAGAGCGAAAAGCACAGGAAGCTCAGAAGAAGCAGGAACAGGAGGTTCGAGAGAAGCACGAGGCAGCAGCCAAGGAGCAGGCGCTTGCTCAGGCGAAGGTCACAGGAGAGGGAGTGGCCACAGTTGCCCCAACAGGAGTGTACGGGAGGAAGTCTCTTGAGAGTGAAAATGCTGCTATGAGGAAACTATTAGCTGCGCTGAAGGATGTCCGGATTCAAGTTAAGAACAACCGGGATCTGTTTAAGGCGGTGAACGTGAAGAGGCGAGCATTAAATCCAAAGCTAGGACAATTAAATGGTGAAATTGCACAGACAAATCTTGTGGTTAGTGGTCTTCCCATAAACAATATTGCTGGTGCTATTATTCTAACTTATTGTAGCGAAATTTTATTGTCAACACCTTGGCGGAGATTAAGGGGTCAGGTGTAGGCCCAATGGTAGATGCGTCCATATTCCAACTCAACCGCGACCCGAGGCTTCCAGTTAAGCCACCAGCTCAGGTTCCGCTGGTGTTCGTTTGGATGATCAATGAGCTCGGAAAGATGGTTGTCCGCCAAGTGGAAGCGGAGTCGGCAGTGTCCATTAAGACTGCCAATCCAATTGGTGTTGCTGTCGTTTCTTCGCTGGCAAGAGATCTCCTTCTCGCTAACGGCAGGAGCTTCATCGATATCATCATTGCCCGATTATGGAAGAAATGTCCAATTCTGCAGGGTGTTTTGGGTCCGGAGGAGACTGTTGGTCAGAGAATGGCTCTAGGATGGCAGAAGAAGGCTGGTGAATGGGAGGGGGATGAACAACATATTAATAGGATGGTGGGATATTGCGCTGGGTTTGCCGCGATTGCTGGAAGGTTTGTTCATTTACCATACTGTCAGCCCATCTTGATACTGATAGTGTTGTGCAGGAATTTTATGAGCACACAAAACCTCAATAATCCCTACCCGCCCTTCAACCTGTGGTTTATACTTGCATATATGGCCAACAACCCAGAAAGACTTACCAACACCCACTTCTTCTGCATTAAGGCGATTTTGGAGGTGTCTGGGGATGCGTTAAGGAAGGTGTATGGACCACAAGGGAGTAAATTGGCGGATATCATTATGGGGCAGTTGTCGCAGTTTGGCGTGAAGCAGCAGTTTGCGGGTGGGTTTGGATTGCAGGCGTTGGCGGCGAAGTTTGAGAACGATAAAAAGTTTTCGTAGATTGGCTTGGAGAAGGGGCTGAAGGGAAAGAGCGCGGAAGTAGAGGGTTTGTTTGTGAGGAGATACCCACTATGTCTGTGAGCGGGAAGTGGGAGTGTTGAGGGGTTCATTATTTACTATGAGTTTCATTTGTTGAACAGAGCGTTCGGTATGGCTGTATGTGCGTCTGTCTCTTTGCCCCTTTTTTATGAATTGCTATCATTGCTGGTATTGTTATTATTGAGTATGGAGGTGGGGCGGCGGGGGTGGAGAGTGAAGAGCGGAGAGTGGAAAGCTGCTGAGGGGAGTTCTTTCGGTTTACCTGTATTTTTCGGACATCAAGTGAGGTGCATAGAATTGTGAATACCTCTCCTTTTGGAAACGATAGTCTGGCGTGAAACGAATCTTTTTTTTTGTAATACGCATTGCTTGGGATGAGCTGAATCGACATATAAGTATAACTAGTACTGACAGACAAGTACTGGTATCCTCGGAAGAAGCATACGAGCAACACACAGCAGCCTGGCTCTCTGGGCCGCCCGTTGGGTACAAGCCGATGCCACAGCTGAGTAAGTGCTCCAGGTGATTATGCACGCGGACGAGTACTAGATGCATACAAGTAAAATATTTACATAGCCCCTCCACACCAGTGCGCAACATACCGAGCGAATTGGCCGTTCCCCTCCTCCTCCCACTCTCCCTTCTCCTTACCCCTCTTCCCACAAACCCAGGCCCAATTGCATAGTCGCAGCTCAAGGCTCGAGCTCATGCGAACATGCGGGTTCCTCCCCCCCATCTGGAGGCTCGCTCTGTCAGCGCAGTCGCGGCCACCCGTTAACTATCGCATACGGATGCCCCCGCTGACACTATCATCACCACAGTCTTCTTCTCGCCGGCTATCGACACAACTCTCACAAATATCTACTAATTCCCCGTACTCACTTGCACTCGGCACACTCTGCACACTCCCCACCACTCGCCCCACCACAACCACCTCCTCCTCCTCCCCCACCCGCCCTTTCACCACCACCCCGCTCGCCAACGCATCCCAAGGCGGCACAAACCCGCGCATCCCTCCCTACCTCGAATCCCGGATCTCCTCCATCCCCCTCTCCCGCTTCCGCAACTTCTGCATCGTCGCGCACGTCGACCACGGGAAATCGACCCTCTCTGACCGTCTCCTCGAACACACGGGCACCATCGCTGCCGGCGCTGGCGCAAAGCAAATTCTAGATAAGCTCGATGTAGAAAGGGAGCGGGGTATCACGGTGAAGGCGCAGACGTGTACGATGTTGTATGATTGGGAGGGGGAGGATTATTTGATTCATTTGGTGGATACGCCAGGGCATGTGGATTTCAGAGCGGAAGTTAGTAGGAGTTATGCTAGCTGTGGGGGGGCGCTATTGTTGGTTGATGTAAGTCCCCTCCCTAGGCTCCGGGAAAGGATGAGAGAGTAAATTTAGAGTGGGAAGCTGATGTGAGGCTGGGGGGTAGGCGTCACAAGGAGTTCAAGGTGCGCAAACAATTATCACAGAACTACATCTCCTTTCCTCCTGCATACAGTTCACTATGCTAACACTCATCCTACAGCCCAAACTGTTGCAAACTTCTACCTCGCCTTCGCGCAAGGCCTCACCCTCATCCCCGTCATCAATAAAATCGACCTCCCTCACGCCGACCCCGAACGCGCCCTCTCCCAAATAACGTCCTCCTTCGAGCTCGACCCTTCTACCGCTCTCCTTGTCTCCGCCAAGTCAGGCCTCAACGTTGAGTCCATCCTCCCCTCCGTCATCAAAAACATTCCTCCCCCAATTGGCGACCACACCGCCCCGCTCAAACTCCTGCTTGTCGATTCCTGGTACGACAACTATCGGGGCGTGATCCTGCTTGTGCGCATCTTCGACGGAACAGTCAAGCCAGGTGACCATATCGTGTCGTTCGCCACAGGGAGGAAGTATATCGTTGGAGAAGTGGGGATTATGCATCCACATGAGACGGCAACGAGTAGCCTTCGCGCGGGGCAGGTAGGATATATTTTCTTTAATCCAGGGATGAAGGTTAGTAAGGAGGCGAAAGTGGGGGATACGTTTACGAGTGTGGGGATGGAAAAGACGGTCACTCCGTTGCCGGGATTTGAGGAGCCGCAGCCAATGGTGTTTGTGGGAGCTTTTCCGGTTGATCAGAGTGAGTTTACGCATTTGGATGATAGGTATGCTTTCCCCCCTCCCCACTACCAGTTCAGGGTAACTATAATATATACCACACATACATTTTTTCGCTAATACCCTTAAAGTATAAACCAACTAGTCATCAACGACCGCTCTATCACCCTAACTAAAGACTCTTCCCACGCCCTCGGACAAGGGTGGCGTCTTGGCTTCCTCGGGACCCTACACTGCTCCGTCTTCCAAGACCGCCTCCGTCAAGAACATGGCGGCTCCCTAATCATTACCGCCCCCTCCGTCCCCTACCGCATCGTATACAAAGACGGCAGTACAAAAACCATCCGAAACCCAGCCGAATTCCCCACCGACGACATCGATTACAACAAAGTCTCTCGCTACGAAGAGCCCATTGTCCTCGCGACCATCACAGTCCCGGAAGAGTATCTGGGGAAAACAATCGAGCTGTGCGAAGGAAGCAGAGGAGAGCAAGTATCGCTAGAGTTTTTCACAAAAACGCAGGTTATTTTGAAATATAAACTCCCGCTGGCGAATCTCGTCGATGACTTTTTTGGAAAGTTGAAGAGCTTGACAAAGGGCTATGCGAGTCTGGATTATGAGGATGCGGGATACCAGGTTTCTGATGTAGTCAAACTACAATTACTCGTGAATAAGGTCCCCGTGGACGCGGTGGCACAGGTCATGCATAAGAGCCAGGTGGTCAGGCAGGGCAGGGCGTGGGTCGAGAAATTCAAGGAGTTTGTGGATAGGCAGCTGTTTGAGGTTGTGATTCAGGCATGTGTGGGGAAGAGGATTGTCGCGAGGGAAACGGTCAAGGCGGTCAGGAAGGATGTGACTGCGAAGCTGTATGGGGGAGACCCGACGAGGAGAATGAAGTTGCTGGAGAAGCAGAAGCTGGGGAGGAAGAAGTTGCAGATGAAAGGTATGCGGAAGGTACATATTCTATTTGAGTGGATTTGGGGACTAATTGTTGCATGTGTGTATCATAGCTATTGGCATGGTGAGCATCGATAGTAAAGCCTTCCATGGGTTTTTGAAAAAGGACGGCACCTAGAGTTGCGTTGGGAGGGGGGCTTCCTGGCCAACGAAAAATACTCGTTTTCGAATCGGCGTTTTTTTTTTTTTTTTTTTTTTTTCGGATTTGGGTGTATAAACAAAGTATATCAATATGTAGAGTCCACGGCGTTAAATAACCATTGAATACGTAATTAGTTTTTATTATTATTATTATTATTTTGTTGAAGTATTTGCAAATGCCTCAGGTGGGAAGAGGGAAGATATATGTGGCTCAGAATCAAAACTATCCCAATTTCGTGTTGCGGGGCTGTTACCCTAGTCTGGCTGGCACAAGCCACTAAGCACAAATCAACTTGAGTTTTCAACCCTGGGGAAATTTTGTTCTCGTGCCCAGACTCTAACCTGAGCTTGAGACTCTGTAGCCTGTGCTAAAGTTTTGTTTTAGTCCTACCGTCCTCACCTTGTCCCGAAGAGTGATTGCTATTTTCTCAATATCTATAGTCTGGTTGGCACAACAATATCTATGTACATATTTCTCTCTCTTGGCTGACCCATTACGATAGGCTTGTTTTAATAAAGGCTGAAGCGTGATGACGCGGTGCCTTGGCGGGAGGGTAATGTGGTATCTTAGTAGGTTGTAAATGGTGCTTGCTTCTTTGGATTTGAGAGTCACGTGACTCAAAACAAAGACCCAGTGCCAAGCCCGTAGTGAAACTGCAAGAGCCCTGCCAAGGCCGCACATTGCAGCTAGTATATAAATCTGCGGTTCCCCCACCCCTCTTCTGTCACTATCATCAGTAGAGGTTTCAATACCTTTAAAAGAGGGCTTCGCTACGGCGACTTGCTGAGGGTCGTTCTCAGGTTTATACCTATGGATTTTCCTCCGTTCCCGGCCCCCTCCAGTGAACCAATTCGGCTTTTCTTTCTCAGGCAGCGTTTTAGACAGAGTGTAGACTCTGGCGAGAAGGGGGAGGAACATATTTTGGTGTGGGCTTCAGTTTTGTTGTGTTTTGAGGACAGCGAATATAGCAAGACAAACTACCGATATAGATGCTTTTATTTAAGAATAAAACTGTACTAGAGATACGCCCAATAAATCGATCTGGGCCTGATCCATGTATGACGGGACCATGATGTGAGCATTTTAAAGCTACTAGCTATAATGTCTTAAACTTCAGGGCACTGCATCACCAACCACTAATCCGGCAATATTCACCTGACAATATAACTATGGGTGGTATGTGAACCACAGCTCACGGGGACGTCCTCAGGGGAATAGCTAACATCTTCCACAGGTTGTAAGGACATCTTTCGAGCCCATTCATATCATACGAGCAATGCTAAATTGATCTACAGCTTCCATCTGGCTTCTCCCCCCGACGGGCTCGGAGATCGAATTAAAGCTCCAAAGGCTCATAGCCACAACACTTCCTGGCGTTTTCCCACATACCCAGCTTCCACTTTTTCCCCCCCACATAACTCTTACAAATGGTGTTGAACCATCACTTGATCCCCACACGGTTACCTCATCTGTGGAAATCTCAGTACCTCCAGTAATCACGTTTGAGAAACTGGATATTGGCACGACGTTCTTCACAAGGATTACTTTGCATTTGGAAAAGACAGAAGAAATCACAGCTTTGGCAATTCAATGTAGGATGAAATACGTCACGAAGGGGAATGCGGAAGAGGCAAAGAAATGGGCCGAGAGCTTCACTCCGCATTTGAGTCTAGTATACATGGAAGAGATGCCAGGGCCGGAGGAGGTAAAGAAAGTTGAGGAAGAGGTGGCTAAGGCTGGCATCAAATTTGGCGTTGAAGTATGGACCGGAGGCAGGCTTGCGCTGGTAAGCTTCCTCAGATTTTCGTGTACTATGCAAGAACGTTGACCTACTTTGTGATATAGGTGAATTGCACGAAGCCAATTGACCAGTGGAAAGTTGAGGGAGTACGACCCATCTAATGTATTGCTTCAAGTTTGCAGAAGATACTCCTAACTATGCCAAACATAATGCAACTTATTTAAAAAAACCATCATTGTCCAATATGCGGTGAGATTTAGAGATATCTACATTAACATACTTCGGTATCGAATCCCCTCGATATCGATTAAGCTCATCTAAATGCCTGCGCTACTAGCTTAAATTCCGTAAAAGCGGCACAACAGTTTCCTGCTTTAAGAAGGTGGGGCAAGCGCCGCCCTATGGGCACGTTCTCAGGCAAAGTTTTTTGGTGGAAAGTCACCCCTCCTTTTCTCTCTCCTCCACAACACTCATAGTCTCTCAGTGCTTGACGTATCCAAAGACCAAAAAGTCCCTTCTATACCCAATCCCCTTAACGGCCATCTCAAACTCTTATCACAATGGGTTTCACTGACTTGGTTGCTGATGCTGGCTTGACCGGTATGAAACAACCTCCAGAATACCCCACCTTTGGAACATAGTAGTAATGGATGCCTAACTTTCTTTTCGTCAACAGCCTTGAACACCTGGCTAGAGAGCAGAAGCTATATCGTTGGGTGAGCTTCCCACTCGCTTTATATTGTTTATATATTTCCTTTCCTTTATGATGAGAGAAAATTGGTCCGTGTTGTTGAAGCGGCTTAAGACTCCGCCTAAGGAAAACAAACCAATATTGCCTTCATGGGCACTCTGAGCAACATCTTTTCTGTGGATTCCATATGGGATTACCACGCTGAGTATTAGAAGCTTTAGCTAACAATCTCCACTTTAGATACGCTCCAACCCAGGCCGATGTCACCGTCTACAAGTCTGTCTCCAAGGCCCCAGACGCTGGAAAGTATCCACACATTGCCAGGTGGTACAAGCACATCGACTCCTACGCTGGTACCTTCGAGAGCCTCCCTGGTGATGCCAGCCTACCAGCCTCCGCCTACGGCCCAGAGACTGCCCCAGCTGCCGAGAACCCAGCTAAGGCTCCAGCTGCTGAAGAGGACGATGAGGATGTCGATCTCTTCGGGTCTGACGATGAGGAGGATGATGCTGAGAAGGAAGCTCTCACCAAGAAGAGACTAGAAGAGTACGCTGCTAAGAAGGTAGAGAGCTTGCGTAGCCGACCCTGTTGACCAAAGCTAAAATTGTAATAAGGCCTCCAAAGGACCAAAGCCAGCTGCGAAGTCACTTGTGACTCTGGAAGTCAAGCCATGGGTATGGATTCACAGTCCAATTCACTTTTGGATGGCAGCTGACAGCTTCTGCAGGACGATGAGACTAATCTCAAGGAGATGGAGGAGAACGTTAGGTCTATCGAGATGGACGGTCTCGTCTGGGGTGCTTCTCAATTAATCGCCATTGGTTACGGTATCAAGAAACTTCAAATTAACTTGGTCGTCGAAGACGAAAAAGTCTCCATCGATGACCTTCAACAAGCTATTGAGGCATTCGAGGACCACGTCCAGTCCACCGATGTAGGTTCCACCGCACCCAAAACATCATTTCCGCATGTTAACATTACCTTCCAGATCGCTGCCATGCAAAAACTCTAAATGTTCTGATTTTCTCTTGATGGGACTGGGTACAGGAAAAGTAGGGTTGAAATGAAAATGTTCTTTTTCGTTGAGTATCGTGTTTTCCCGCAGTAGATATACGTGTGATGAATGGTCATGTCTATTATTGCCGCTATTATGTATACGCTCTCCAATGCATGTGCCCACGGGGCGTTGGCTTCTTCCACAGCTGCGAATGAGCATCATTCGGACATCGAAACATATCAGCGCGAAGCAAATTCGCCCAAACTCCTATCACCCATGCCACTCCCAATTCCTATCCCTCGTTGATTAATTCTTCGGTATGAAGCTCTCTAAATGATATCGGTGAACTATGTAGCCTTCGTAGCCTCGTGCTCTTTCACCCAGCTTGCGAACTCGGATCTCTTCGCCTGTGCACCTCTCAGCTATTGGCCCATCATGCATCGCAGTATCAAATACGCACCCTAATATCGATGAACCCCAACCGAGACTCTAAGAACTCATATGGCCCCTGGCCTTTTTCTCGCTCGAGCTGACCGGCCCATTTCCGCCATTGGATCGGGCGGAAGTCCCACCCGGAGAGGACGATGCCAATGGAGAGGAGAGAGACGGAGATGATAGTTTCGAGGATGATGTCGAGAGGGAGTTTGTGCGGGGGGTTGGGGGAGTGCGTGGGTGAGGAGGTACTAGCTAGAGTGGGGGGGCGGGTGGAGTAGAGATGGGTGTGTTCGTGTGCGGAATAGACGCTTGGCCCGGGGGGGAATGTTAGCTATACCTTAGGAGGGGATAATGATTGGGGATTTGGGAGGATTGGAAGGCGCTTACGAGTGGGCTAGTAGAATGGAGGAGAGGAGGATTAGGAGTTTGGCGCCGATGGAGGTCGATGGGGGGGTAGGCATTTTGCGAGGCTGTATGGTGCGACGATGCGATTGACCAGCTGTCGTTGTCTCCGGGGCTTATTTGCCAGAATAAAACACGAATTTCTTCCTCAGTATGTATGGGCCTTGGCGCAGAGTTTCCTTATAAAATAAAAGTATTGTTCGAGAGTGAGTTGCTACTTATTAAAAGCATAGTCTGTAGGATCAGATAAACTCTATACTTAAACTAAAATAATTATATTACTTTTATGGAAAACCCATCGAGCGACCTACATTCCCCACAATTAGACTACGATATTGACAATATTATCGATATCGGTCGAGGTACCCGTCAAGATACTGGCCCACCTGTCCCATTACCACCAGCTACAGCCGAACAGAGGAAAGAACCCCGCAATCTCTCTCTACCACCACAATTCCATGGCACCTCAAGCAAACTGAAGGAGTTCCTGATGAAGATCGACTATACCTTTGAGTGTATGCCTTTCACATACAGTACTGCTAGTGAGAAAGTAGCACTTTTAGTAATATAGCAAATGCATAGTAATATTATAAGTTAAGCTAAATACAAATCAAATAATAAAATTTGTTTTAGTTTTACTAAGGGTTGTCACCAATTTAAAAAACTGCTTGTTGCTTAACCTAGGTGTCTAACCTCGCCATGGAGATCTCTATACGCGAGTAATGAATAAAAAAAAAAAAAAAACCTAGGTGTCTAACCAACTAGACATGAGAATGTGATTTAATTGCTGATAGCCCTTGCGACACAACCATTTGCATTTTTTATTTAAGCGCTGACTCATGTCGAAAATCAACATGACCCTTCCGCGTATCCAGCACCAATTCCGCATACCAATTCCACATACCTATTCCGTATACCTATTCCGAACCCAGCATGCCCCGTTCAAGCGAGAAGTCTATGACAAGGGCCGAATTTGAGGAGTCATCGAGGACGTCTGCACAATTGCGGTGCTAGAGACTCAAAATAGGGGGGATTCTGATGAAGAGGATTTGGAGGATTCGGAAGATTCAGAAGATTCAGAGGATAGGAGATCAGACTGCAGGGTGATTAGGGACTTGGTGGATATCTATGACATCTTTTTTGAGTAGATATATGGATTCTCGGAGTGTCAGTGCTGGTCGGCATGGGGGTGATGTCTTAGGAAACTTGATATATAAGTTTCCGGAGAATGCCTTTCTAGCTCTCTTCCGCATGAAGCGTTCATCGTTCTGGGCACTTGTCGAGCTGGTGAAACCATTGTGGAGTGAGCAAAGGTTTTGCTCTAAGGATTCTAGTGAAGGTAGAAGGGGATGTCGTGGATATCCAATCTCATATCAAGTGGCAGTTGGGTTGTATGTTTTAGGCGGTCAGGGTGGTGGAGGACAGAGAAGCCGAATTACATTGGATATTGGATATGGGACAGTCCATCATACCTTTGGAGGCTGTTACGAGTGTTGAGTTCAATTCAAGGAAGAAATATACAATGGCCTTCTGCTAATGCTAGAAGAGAATCACGGGTAGCACGTTTGGAAGAAGGTGGTATTTCCACAATGATTTTTGAGAAATGCATAGGCTTTCTTGATGGCTCAATCATTGTACTTCAGTACAAGCCTTCTGCACACCCAGAAGCTTATTTCTCAAGAAAGAAGAACTATGGATTCAATTTACAAGCAATCTGGCGCTTATTGTTCACCTTCGCTGAGTTGACCTTCGCTGAGTTCACCTTCGTTGAGTTCACCTTCGTTGTGTTCATAATTGCGTCATGACTCAGCAACTTAAGCAGGTTTAAAGGACTCGAGAGTGCTTTTAACTTGCTTAAAGTTGCTTAACCATGACATGATTGCTCATTGTCTGGTTGCCCTTGTCGATTTGCATGGGTACATACCCCACACTAAGGTTAAGCAACAAGGGTGCTTAAGCAGTTTTTTAAATTGGTGACAACCCTTTTTTGCATCTGAATTTCATCCACAGTGTGCAATGCAGAAGAAACGAGACTTTTTTTTTTTTAATTTTTTTTAATTCATTACTCGCATATAGATATGTCCATGGCGAAACGAGACTTGAAGTGCTGAATTGAACAGATTTATGGAGAATACCAGATATCTACTCGGCCCCAGATATAGCATCACACAATTTCCCACACATGTATATAAAATTCACTAAATGAGTACGCTTTGTTCCTGTGAAAGCAACCTGACGTTAATCTGCAGGGAAGTCAATACTCCCCGGCCATAGAGAGTAACTCTTGCAGTTTGGCTCTCATGTCCTTGCCTTCTCCACCCTCTTCAGTGTCCTTCCAAAAATCCCAAGTGAGAAATTCTCTTGCGATTTTTTCCTTTTTTTGCGCCGAATTGTATCAGCTAACGTTATATAAAAAGGCCAAGAAGCCCAATTCCTATTAAGGCTTACACACCGCTTGCTCAAGCTCCATCTTCTCACTGTCTGACAATATCAAACACGCTAATGTAAGGTCTTCTCCTCTCGCCGCGAGCAGAATCAAGTCTTCAGCGCGTGAAACGATTGTAGCGTCAATGCTAAAAACTGGGTCAGTAAACCACAAAATGCGTTAGGCTGAGGACATCCCACCCATTCAATGCCGCACAACTGCCATTATGTGAACCGACGGTGAGTAATTCTGTGTCAAGTAGGACCTAAGCGGTTCTCACCATGTCCCAAAGCTCGAAGTTGACCGCCCAGCTTCCAATTTGTATAAATAAGTGATCTGATCTGATACTTCTTCTGCCGAATCATCTAAGAGTATTTTCATATGTGCAAAAAAAAGATTCGGGTGCTGGGTAAGGTAACCATTCTCAAAGATCTCTATTCACGATCAGTCTTAATACCACTATCGCCCAATCAGTAAGTACTAGCCATGGAAGTGTGTCGCTGCCACCACTTTCGGCCTCTCCACGCCTCTATTCAAGAGATGTTCAAAGACGCCACAAGCGAGCCCTGCTCCATCTTCAGCGCTGTCAGATGTCGTCGTTGAAAAAAGTTTTTGACAAGACCGCCAACCATTAACATCTGTCCCTTTCCCAAATTCATCAATGATTAATAGACTGCGTCTCGTTGCTAGATGGAGTGACAGAGCTATTTGTTGAATATCGATCACAAATGCGCTTTCAATCTAATTCAGCCAATCAGCACCCCCACGCGATAAATATTTATGTACCTAGCCACTGAGAGTTGGAAGCTACTCTTGACGCGGATTCCCTTGTTTGGATGCGAGTGAGTATCTTATCCGTTAGTCCAATGGTTGCATGAACAGCAGGGACGAAACTATTGCACGTCAGCTTCCAAGAACCTATCATGCATATTAACCCAATATACCTGCCAATATGTGCCATATAGACAATCACTGCTATCTGGTACACGTCAGTAAACAGCACCCCTAGTTTCAGGTACTCACTGAGACCTGTTTCAAATAAACTGATTTTCCTGAGTAGTTGGGGCCCGTGAGTAGAAGCATGCTGGGACTGTTGTCGTTTTCATGGCTGCTGTTACCCTCAGATGATTCCACTCCCTCACTTCTCCCCACCCCTCCATGGATCACGGCGTCATTTTCTATAAATGCCGAGACGCATTGCTCTTGTAATGGATGTCTTGATTTCTTCTCAATAAGACTGTAGTCTTCATTTTACCAAGTGTGGCCACTTACCGGCCTCTTTTAATTTCGATAATGTTCTCCTCAGTCATAAGCGGGTGGCAATATTTGTACTTGGCAGCTCCCTCGGCTAAGGAAAGGAGACTTGGAAAGTGAGCACTGGGCTCTATCATCTATTTTCACAGGTGAACCACCAGTCCAACTCTGATAGCACATGTGAACTTGCAATAAGCACATCCTCATGCTTGAGTACCTCCACCTGCAGCTCATAGACCAATTCAATTTCCCTGTCTACGAAAATTTAGCATCTAAAATTGATATTCCATAAATCAGGCTACGTACCGCAAATGAGACCATACATGTCTCCCAGGTACTCATCCATCTCTCTCATTTGTGGATTTTTATAGTAAAAACTCGTCGCGGTGGAAAACTGAAATTCCCATCCATCACCAACATAATTGGATTCCCCAGTCTGTGGGTCGGCCGAGATTACTATCAAATACCCTAGTTGTGGAAAATACACCACGTTCAATATCGCAGCCACATCCTCAGGCAAGTCAGCCGCCACCTGCCTAGCTGCGTCACAGAGTAAGCTATCTAAACCACTGTATGTCCGCCTCAAATTATCAAGTCTCTCATCAATGTTAGGTTTGACGACCACTCTATGTTGATTTGCACTGTCTTCGAAGTCAATCTGCTGAGAAGGTTAATTCCATATCGAAGAAATTCATTCAAGCAACTTACTGTGTTGTCAACAAGAAGTCCAACATTCTGGAGCCGAGAAATGTCAAACGTCTCCTGGGCCTATATCAAAGAATGTGAGATTGCAGTAGATAGCGGTCAATGGTAATCCTATTACCTTAATCAAAATTCCCAAATGTGTGTTGTCATCGAGCTCGTGGATGAGGGATCTGATCTTCAGACAATGGTACGAAAACTAGTTCTTTCATCAGTACCATCAATTGGACATATTCGTACTCATGTAACAGACTTGCAATATCGAAGTCCATTCAGAAGCCTTGGCTTTTCCCTTCCTCAGCGCCGCAAGCACTTTAGGAATATTCTTAATCCTTGTTAAACTCTTTCCGATTGCCGCGGCTACATGTGCATTTTGCGAACGTAAGAAGCATGCCACGGCGTTGTGTCTCTGCTGCAGAAGTGGCAAAGACAAACTAGGACGCAAAAACCATTGTTTGAGCATAAAATAGCCCGTTTTTGTTCTTGTTGAGTTGAGGATTCCTGCAAGGGCAACTGAGCTGGGAACTTGTATTATAAGCTGCTATCACCTTGGCTCACCAAAGAGAGAAAGCCCTTCTTTCCCACGTCCTCCTTTGCCCTGCATATGAAAATTCGGATGTCCTTCATCTTCGAAGATTTGAAGTGAGCAGATTGTGTCTCTGTTGATGAACCTGAGCAATGTTATTTGGCAAGCTGATATTAAAGACACCTGGGTTCCTTACATTGTATCCTTCAGAGAAAACATCTCCACGACCGCAACACAAGCAGTAGTAGCTCGTGGGTCACCAGGGAGATATTCGACCGCCTTTTTCCGCTGTAGGTAAGCCAGTATGGACCCAGAACACCCAACTGAGACTTTGTTGCTGATGTTGATCCACGCTGCTAGACGAACCAAGTTTTCTTGTCTATTCTGCTCGCCATCCATTTCAAGCCCTAGAATCTCCAAGTCTTCCTGGGGGGTATGTGGAATTATGCAACCATTTCCAACCTTTAAGGAAGCCAACTTGTATTTGGCAGCTTCGTATCCAAACTCAACTCCAGGGCGAATAGATATGCGATATGGAGTGGTTTGTTCATCCTCTGAGAGCTAGTTAGCAACTGTTTGCATGAAGCACTACAAGGAATACTGCTCACCAGATCCTTTGATGGAATCATCCAAACTATCATCCATCCTCGATGCATATAATAAAATAGTGGGATTGATTTGGGTAAGGACTGAAAATGAGTTTTTAGTGTGGTAACATAACCCCAGCCAGGGAAATTTCATACGTGTAGATATGAACGCTGGGCCCGGGAAGGTAATATCTTCCATCAAGCTGAGTTTTTGTTCAACTTCAATGTAAACCGAGCAGCCGAGGTATTGGCCCCGTCTGTCAATGGCACAAATTATGTCTTCAACCTCTTCTTCCGTATCATCGTTCTTATCATCGTCTCGTTCACCCGAAAGTGGGCCGGGTCCGTCTGAACCTCTTTGGCTGTCCATTTCGCGAGCAGGTGTCACAGACAGCGTCGACAACCTGGAGACCCCGTGGTCAGAACGAGATGCCATAGCTTATGACTGGCTATAGGATATATAGGACTTGGATAGGATAGAGAATCGACTAGTAGAATTTGCTATATGAAGCTTCCAATGAGGTTTTAAAACCTCAGGGAGTACCAAGTAGATAGCTTTGAACCTACGAAGAAGAGCTATGCTATGTACTACGTTTCGATTCTATATATAATTTGAAATCTCACAGGTCGGATGTCTGTACTGGTAGGTGTAGTTGTTGCCTGGTTGATAGTGGACTGCCGAATTAGGAAAATCGGGCCCTTTGTTGCTGCCTTGCAATTGCGACATTATCAACTGAGCCTCGAGCCTCCTGGAACGAATTGTATTAAGTCGAATCCACAACGGCCGAGACTAACCCCACGCGTCCTTCTCTACATACCGTCATTGTGCTTTCACGCCAGCATGGATAACACATCAGGCTGGACGATTGAGCGCCTCTGCTACAATCCCACGCCAGCCTGCAGATACAGTTCCATCTCTGTCTTCGTCTTGCGAATGGTATGCAGATATTGAGTTTATCCATTTGCAGCTCTTTCTGCATTTTCACGTCATCCACCACTGGCGTCACACCAGCTGTGCAAGATAAGGCCCACCCTTCGCATCACGCGCTAGCAGGTGAGGGCGAGCATCGGCGTTCCGCTTCATACGCAAGTATTTTATTCTTGAATCTGCCAACACTTGGAGCCTTCCATCGTTCCCCCCCTAAGGTTGGATTCCCACCATCTCCCATACATGCCGAACGCTGAGAACGCGACGGTTTATCCCTGACTGCCGGTGAGCCGGCGCTGGTTCTAATCGTGTGGTTTCCTAATGGAAATAGTTATTTGTTCCACTTTACCTTCCAATGTATCCTATCGAATTATATCAATTACTTGTCCTCACTCATGTGTTCTGACTGCGTTGTTGCTACCCTTCGGTTAAGGGGCGTCGTTCTTTCGCCGTGGGTTCGATTTGCTTTATGGAGGGAACGCTCATGCGCCTCCTAACTTGAAAACTCCACTGCCTATATAAGCTCGCCTTCCTCCCTTCTCTCACCTTTCCTTCGTCAAAATCTTCCCATCTCTTCCCCTCGCTTCCACACTCCATCTACTTTCACGCTCCACCCAATCCACGCCCGCGAGAGAACGAAGATTCCTGTGAGAATGGATGAACTTGACGCGGAGATTCTCGCTCTAGCTGGAGCAGAGACTAAGCCAGACACTTTATCTCCACCTGCCACTACAAACGGGAGAAAACGATCTGAGCCACCAACTTCAGCATCGCCTACACGGACAAAGAAGTCTAGGTCGGCACCAGCGAAGAAGAGCTTAAAGAAGAAAAGCCGACGAGACGACAGTGAACAGGAAGAGGACGAGTAAGTTTTTTTCTCGGGCTGCCAAACTTCAAATTCTGCTTGGTTTGCTGGGGGTCATGTCACTAACGGCTTCTCCGCACCACAGATCCGAACTTTCTGACGCCCCTGAATCTGAGCTCTCGGAAGAGGAGGAAGAAGAACGTCCAGCAGCTACACGCTCCACAAACAATCGTTATGCCTCCTCTTCAGAAGATTCCGATGACGATGGGATCTTTGAGCTATATCCTTATGAAGGGACTTACAAAGATGCCGCCGACAAGGCTAAACTGATGGCTATGCCAGAAATCGAGCGAGAAGCCGCCTTAGCAGACCGTGCTACAGAGATTGAGCGTGCACAGCAAGACCGACATCTACGAACACTTCTACGCTCACAGTCACGAGCAGCTGCTGGTAATGGAGCAGGAAATACTAGCGGAGCAGAATCGGCTGGAGGTGGCATCACCCGAAGATCGACACGCACCCAGACGATGCCACAAGCGAAGAAACATGATTCGAAGAAAGGCAAGCTGGATGAGATGAAGAGGGCACGTGAAGAGAGGAGTACCAGAAAAGACAAGCCAAGCTCAACAGGAGACGATGATGAGAGAGCTAGAAAGAGGAGTACTACCGCTGATGGCGACGATGATGATGGTCGGGTGGAATACGCCAATGATCTTTATGAGGTGAAGAAGGAGGAGCGGGAAATTGATGTGCAGGATGTCAATAGGGCGAGAATAGGGCGAACAGGCTTTGCAAAGCTGTGTGATTATCCTGGCTTCGAGGAAGCAGTCATAGGTATTGCCTCATTCTTCCTCTTTACCTCCAATACTGGTGATTTCATATTTCATAGATGTAGCATGAGATTAACCCAGGGTTTGCGAGCAGACTGTTTTGTAAGGGTGTCGCTATTTGATAGAGATACGGGAAAAAACGCCTATAGGGTTGCTCAGATTAAGGGAGTTGTCCAAGGCAAACTCTACTCCCTCCTCGATGGTCGCCGCCGAACAGACAAGCACCTTCAACTGGTCCAAGGGAAAGCCGAACGCACGTTCCCCATGGACCTCATGTCTGATGGAGTCATCACTGAAGTGGAATTCAACCGCTTTAAAGCTCAACTCGATGTTGATTCCATGTCCCTTCCAGCTCTATCTCTTTTGAAGCGAAAATCTAATGACCTCCGCGACCTTGACTCTCGAGATTTTACTTCGGAAGAACTTTCTGCAATGATTGCGAAGCGCAATAAAGACAAAGTTGATACTGTTGGCCTCCATCTCAAACGTGAAAGACTTAAAGCCGCAAGAGAAGAAGCAGACCGTGCAGGCAACCAGGATGAAAAATGGAGGATTGACAAGGAAATTGAACATATTGCTGATATGCAACGGAAAGCTCTACGTACAGCGTCTTCTATGGATGACGGACAGTCCAAGTTGGCGAAGCATAATGCTGCTGCAAGACAGCGAAATAGAGAGGAGATCAGGAAGGCGGAGCTAGAGGAACGAAGGAGAGCTAGGGAAGCAGCGAAGGGAGATAATAAGCCTGGTAGTGAATTCTATAACCCGTTTATGAGGGTCAAAACTAGGGCAAAGGTTGTCCATGAGGACCCTAGTAGTATGAGGCCAAGCAGTCAAGAAGAGGAGATGATGAGGGCGACGGATGCGGTGGCGAATACTACGCTCACTGTGGATGCAGAGGGTGGGACTGCTCCCGTTAGTCAGAAGGGGGCGAAGAAGAAGGGGATTGATGATGTTATTGCTAGTATGGACTTTGGGATTGATATTGAGATTTAGGAAGGGCAATTGCTCCCTTCTTCCTCTTCTCCACGGACTTGATGTGAGGTGCGTATGGGATAAGGGTGTTTGTGATACATCGAAAAGGTGCACCAATTTGCTGAAGATGAGTTTTGCCGAGTTGGGTACGTTTGTGTTGCTGTTGCATAGTGATCCCAAGCCATACATTTACAGATGAAGTTACGTCCGTGGTAATTTGGGTCAGGGCTTCTTTTATGTCACTGGTGCTTATGATTTATTAATGGGCTGGGTCGGGTGTTTCTCTACGGTGTTTTTCCTTGGGAGATGAGAATGATGTTGGGCCTGCTTGTGATATACTTGATACTTATGCCATCTTCTTGTACACACTTTAGATGTTAGGTTATGCTAGCAGGATCTCCTCTTGGGAACCTGAGAATATGACTGTTTGACATGCTCGCTGGTGCGCTTCAGTAACCGAAATTGTTACCCTGACATAGCATGGAACCTGTTGAGCGTGAAATGACCTAGTCTGGTTTCAACGAACCTGTCATAAAAGCAAAGAATATATTCGTCTGTTTTACGCACATGTATGGTTGAGTAATGTATTCCCATTCCAGCTTGAACCACCTTAATCTCAAATCTCCTTGCTCCAGAAAATCTCATACACGGTAGGAGATATTTGATCTCAAGCATACCTCATCCTTAGATCTTCTGTCAGATTCAAGTCGAGTAAATTATCAAATGAGTGTGGTTAGGAGCGATGGATCTTTTTCAAAACTCCAAGTAAATTCGAATAAACAAATAAAAAGTTGCAAGCCACAAGAAGGTAAACCCATTCGTGATAATAAACAAAAGAGAGAAGTTATAAGAACATAAATCCAACCCAATCAATCCATTCTTATCCAAACACACACGATGCTGCCTATGATGAATGATGATAAACATACCGACTACGACTCTGAGCGTGCATTGCTCTTTCTTATAATTTGCGCTTAAGCACGGCTGCCAGTGGAGCCGTTGGTAGAGCTTCCAAACTCTTCATCACTGCTGGCTTCCCAGACCTCGTAGTCCTCATCATCAGAGATGAAGTTTTCCAACTCATCGTCAAGCTCGTCCACGCTATAAACTTCACTGACAACGTCATCCTCACCGTGATCATTAGTCAACTCCTCCTCGATAGCAGCGGTAGACACAGCTGAAGAGGGAACATCCTCATGCGTGGCTTCAACTGGGGCATCCGTAATGTTGACGGTGGAGTTGTTTGAGCTTTCCTTCTCAAGGATGGGGAAGATCATCTGTGAAGTATGAGACTTAATAAGATCGGCTACGTCATCCTCAATCTTGGATTCTTCTTCCTTAGACCCCTTATTGACTTCCTCTTTGATCTCATCTTTTGACTGTTCAACGACCTTTGGCTCCTCTACCTCGAATTGCTTCACATCCTCGGCCTTCACTTCAATGTCACACCATAATTGAGGTCCAAACCTTACACCGTCGGCGGTGAAAAGACCCCAGTAGCTGATAAGACGACGACGAGTAGGAGCAGGCGCAACAAGCTTCACGGAAAAGTCAACAGATGTACCTGTCTTCACCTTGGCTTCCGTCACAGTAATTTCTGATCCGGACATATTATCCCCACCAGTGAACTTGATGGTACATCCTGCCGGCCATGTAACATAGCCGCTGTTGATGAGAGTCCATGTTTGAGTAAATTTTGCACCAGGTTGATATAAAGCACCATCTGCAACCGCTTCCTTGACGAAGTCGGCGATGATCAATACATCACCACGCTCGTTAATGATTTGCCCCTCCTCTTCGATGGGTTCTTGCCCGACAACTTCAGATACCTTCTCTTCAGTCTTCCCATCAATCTTCTCGGTGACCTCTTCGGTAATATTCCCTTCCACAATCGGAGCAGGCACGACCGGGACAACCTCCCTCTGTGACTGAGTCTCCGCAACAGTCTGAACAGAGGTAGATGCATTGCTCACGATGGAGGATGCAACTGACGGTGCCCTATCACCCAAAGGAACCGAAGACTCACTGTCAAGAGTTTGAACGGTAACATTGCGGACGGGGGTTTTAAGCTTGATGAAAGGATGTGTCGGATTATGCTTGTTCAATGGAGAAGCTTCACAACTAGCGCAAAGATCAAAGTCGTGACAGACTGCACACTTATACCTATCACCTACAATCCAAGAACAGTATCCCTTCTTGGCGCAATGTGGGCCATCGCAATAGACACCGTAATGTTGGAGATGAGAAATTGATACCGACTCCGCCAAAAGCCCATAAACTGGAGCAAAGCGATGTCCAGGGTGTTTTTCTGACGCAGAAGCGTAACACTTGGAACAGTAATCCCAATCAGGGCAGTTGAAGCACTTATGCCGCACTCCGTAAATTTGCTGTCATAGTGTTAGCTTAGTACTTTCATGGAGACGGCGGGGAATATATGTACCATATCGCAACCGTCACAGATGGCGAAGTGCCTAAAATTCTTACCAGGATCGAGCAAGGTTTTGGCAAGGGGTGAGAGAACCGTCTCCTCTGTTGCTGGCGCAAATGAATGGCTAGGGTCATGGCCGTGACTTTGCTTCACGTGGCATTCAAGACACAAATCATAGTCGGCGCAGACTGTGCACTCAACGAACTGATGATCACCGAAATCTAATGAGATAAATTAGTACAAGAAAATGAAATACCTTTTGGCCGACTTACCTTCACAGCAGCAGTTGCATGTACGGCCTGAGACATCCTGGGGCTCGTCCACAACCTTCTCTTCCTCTTTGTGATTGAGGGTCTCAGACTTCTTTGCAACGATAGCTGTAGTGCTAGCGATAAGCTCCCTGCTAGAGATGACCTCCCCCTTGACTATTGTTCTCTTGATCATCCAGTGCTCTGCGTTGTTGCAGTGCTTTCCTTCCTCAACACACTTCTCGCAGAGATCAAAGTCACCGTTGTCGCAGACACCACAATGATAGTGAACGCTGTCGACATTAACGTTACAGAGGTTACAGTATACTGCGTATACCTGGTTTACGACGACTTCCCTCATTTTTGGCTTCGCTGCAATGGTTTCGACAGCAGGTGTTGGAGCGACAGAAAGGTTTGCCACTGATTGGGCAAGAATATGACGCTTCTCGATTTCCTTCTCAACCTCCTCACCGATAGTTGTCCGAAGCTTTGAGCGGCCTTCCTCACCCTCGAGGTAAGCTACAACAGCTTCAGATACCTTCTCAAGAGGCACTGTGGTAGATTCGGTTGAGGCTATAGACGGATTCGACAGTTGTGTAGTTGACGCATATGGTGGAATTAAAGTTTCTGTCGAATTATTTGAAATGAATGGTTCCGGCACGGTAGCTGTAAGGGCTAATGAGTCAACAACCATCCGATCCCAACACGCACGATGATGTGGAACTAAAACTTCATGAAGCATGTAAAGTCAGGAATTTTCATGTACATACCCCCTAGTGCTGGATGCGTGACTTTGATCCTCAACTTCAGCTTCGCTTTGGCGGCACGGTACAGCTGCTTGTACACAGCTGGCTTGTTGGAGTCGAGCACAATATAGGAAGCAGCACTATCGGACCATCGCTCGAAGATCACATCTTCATGTTCAGGGATAGAAAGCAACTCCTTGAGCTATGTTTCGTTTAAACAAACGTCAGTTTTGTACTTTTCGGTGCAGCTCAGATGGGAGAGACACAGAAGATAGAGAGCTCACCTTGCCAGGAAGAGTGTTGGCTCCACAGTCCTTGAGATAAATCTTGAAGCGGCGGATGGAGTTATTGTAGAGGAGCTTGGTGGTGATCAGTGTAGTTGGTGGAACATTGTTCGCAGCCATGTTAAGCGATGACGAAGCTATCTAGAAGTATCTAGCTACTGGAAGGAGATGATGAACACGACCGTACAGCAAGGGCCAACAGACTCTTTGTTTGTAGTGTCTCCAACTGCTGGCAGTATGTGCTGATGATGGTGGTAGCTGACTGCCTCGGCTTCGTGTGAAAGGGAGACCCGTTTGTGTGGAGAAGTGGGGAGCTGCGAGTTGAAGAAGGAAAGAAGACAAGTGCGGGTCAATGATGCTTTTGAGGGAGGGTACTCCTGCTTAGTACTAAAATGAAGAGCAAGCACGGATGCTTAGCTGGGCTAACTACGGTGGGTTGGCTGGAGCACAAGGTTTGTAACGTACGGGTGTGTGGGCATGCGATTACCCAACCGTTCGACCCAAACACGGAGGCTGAATTGTTAGGGCTGCCCAGTCGAGTTCCCAACTGGCCAATCAAAGCTGCGTTTCGCCCCGATTGATCTAACCAGTTGCTCGCTGGCGTCAGGAGGTAGGCCTGACGCGCCAGTATGAAAGCTTGCACCACAATGACGACGATGAGTGTGTTAGCCATATCGCCAGCTCTAGTTTCTACGAGGGCTTCTCGGAACACATAGCTTAGTAGTAATCAGGCTACTGTGGACAGATCTAGAAAGCAAAGCGGTTGTCTTTGGGTGAATAGTTGTATGTGGTCGGATTAAAAATCCATGTTGGGACACATCTCGCTACTTCTTGAGCTCCCTCCAGGAGAGTGCTTGACTCACAAGGGGGGGGTTTCACCGCTGAGTTTCGCCTTCTGAGTACGTATACCTACTTATTGCCTCCCATTACAACAGATGGAAACAATGCGGGCCGGGGTTCTATTGGTGTATATATAGCACGAGAGCCTTGCTCATCCGGAGTGGGGGAGGGAATTACAACCGGCAGGTGCCTATATCGAGTTTTAAGAGCAAAGGGAATATATGCTTCCAGTTTAGCGGTGTGATGCTATAGGACTGTTGAGAGTGTACTAAAATGTAGATCTACATGTACGCCTACGGCAGGCAGAGCGTCTAATCCTGCTTGCTTCGGAGGAACTGCAACGGAGCTCGTAATAGTTTGATGCACGTGGTTGCACAGGTTCTCCACACTCCGCGCAATATGCCAAGCATTCCCATGTACTGGTAGGATTTGTAGCTGGATGATACCTAGCAATGAAAGCTAAAATTAAAGAACTTTGTCTCCGAGGGAATATTGATCTTGTCGCTAGAAATTTAATATATAATATGCATATTGTAGAAACAAGTAGTTAATCCTGTCATACAAGCTTCGCTGCAAGCTGGTTGTCAATGTTAACAAGTATCTAATCTGTGCCCTAGATGAATGCTGCACAGGCGAGTCATTTTCGAGGATTTCCTAGTTGATCAACTAAGTCTAATAAATCGTGTCCAAATATCAGAGATCCATGCCATGGGATGTCTTCCGGGGGTAACGGACACTGTGCCAGGGTAGTCCCAAGCCTCTTCAGGGAAGTATAATCAAATGTCGTGACTCTGCTGAATGATTGACACCTGTAGGTGTGTGATGGACCTCGTCTATTTGTGTGTTGATTGTGGGCGGGTTCACCCAAGTTTTTAGAGTAATTTGTATTTCATGTGATTACTCTTGATTTGGAGAACCTGACTCAGAAAGTATATAATTATAAAGAACAAAATCTCAGAGATTCTAAAGAGAAAGTGCCGGTGGTTTGTTCGATAACTAAGGGCAGTAAGAGCACTAACTAGCTTACTCTACAGCGAGCAGCGCAGTTCTGACATTCCATCGAGCCCAAAATTCCCACCCAATCACTTATACGAGGCAAGAGAAAAAGAAAACAGAGCCCCAATCTAAATCATCGCCATCTAAGCCCCTAGGTGCCTACGGTAGAAACCCCGACAACTTGTTTTCGGCCCGCTCATCGATCTAACTTCACTAGATTGTTACCGATAGACCCTGGGACGGAATATACTAAACACGTCACTGTTCTTCTGTGTGGATCCAATATAACGTTTCCGCAAACAACTAACGACGAATAAGTTTTCTTGAGGTAAAAGGCCGATTTAATATACTAGTTTAGCGCTTGCAGATGGCTACTGTTCACCGTCGGAGAAGAGATCTCATTGCGTCGAGGCGCCCGATGGCGGAGGAGGGGGAGGAAGGTGGGGAAGATTACAACCATGAGCTGGACGACTCACTATCCGACGATTCGGGCCTGAGTGAGGACGAAGAAGAAGAAGAAGAGGATGATGATGAGGATCTAAGTGAGGACGAGGGGGAAGAAGAGGGGAAGGCTGCCGCTGTGGAGGAAGTTGTGAAAAGTATGGGGCAAATTACCATCGAGCGTCCTCCTGTGAAGGAAGTGATGTCTGGGAAGACGAATGGAATATCTCAAAGAGCAGCATCTCCGCCAGCATCTCAGACAAATGAATCATCGAGGTCATTCCTGAAACCTTCCGGACCAGGAACCGCGGATACGGACTTCATGTTAAATGGGCTGAAAATCTATGAGCAGGTGGCGGTGGAGGAGGGGGTGGACTTTGACGACGAAGAAGCCTTACCAGAGAAAATATCGCCGGCCGCGTCTGCATCAATCAAACCCGTGGTTCTGTCCAGACCATCAGAAAAGGCACAGCAAGAGCCAGCTCGACATGAGACTCCATTCGAACGGCGAAGACGGGAACATGAGGAGTACAAGAAAAAGAGGGATGCTGATCCTGCATTCGTTCCCAACCGGGGTGCCTTCTTCATGCACGACCACAGGCACCAAGGAGGTGGGAGCAACGGCTTCAAGCCGTTTGGGAGAGGGGGTCGTGGGGGTAGGGGCGGCATGTTTGGGAGAGGTATGCCCTTTGGAAGGTATGGTACCTGAAGCCATTCTGAGTTCTATTCCCTTGGCTTCCATACTAACATATACAGTTACAGAGATGCATCAACAGAACCTGTAGAAACCACCTGGAAACATGATGGTTTCGAGGAGCTATTGGCTGCAGAACGTCCCAAAGTCGACCCTCAACCACCTGTCCGTCCACAACCTCCGCCCCGACAAGAGCCCATACGTAAGGCTGCACCTATCAACGAGAGGCCTACCATCCAGATTATTGTCAATCTGCCAGGGATGAAGTTTCCTATCACCTTCAGTGAAGTTCCACATAGGACTCACCTCCGCCTGCCCTATCACAGGCCGCCCCTTCGGAGAGACAAGCCTGTGAGGATATCAATCCCAGACCAGCCTATCAAGTACATCTATCCGCACCATAATCGGTCATTCGTGTTCATACCAAGGGCGATGAGACCTGGTGGGTCTGGGTTCATAGGAGGAGGTATTTCTCCGGCAGTGAGGAGGGGTGGATTGCACCGTGGCCCGACTAGGAGCATTTATGCGGGATCTGTTGCAACTCAGTCGGCAGCGATGTCTAGGAGGTCATCCTTCCAGCCAGATACCACCACTCAACCAGCCTCCCCAGCACAAGCCCAAGCTTTCGCAGAGCCACTTCCGCCTTCATCTCCGGAAGATAAGGAGTCCTCCATTACTATAGAACCACACGAGCCCACACAGGGGCTTCTTGAGAATCCAGTTGTCAAGCTCTCACCATCCATCGAACCTCTTCCAAAAAACCTCATCGACCTCAGTAACCAAATCGACAATACTCCTTCATCTCCTACACACAAACCCACAGCGCCAGTTACTGTAAAACCACCATCCTACCCTACCCCTGTCCCACCAATCCACGACGCCCGCGGAACTCCAATCATTCCTATGCATCAACCAAAACCACAAAAGACCGTGAGTGTCGCAGATATAGAGACCCCCGCGTCGAACATGCATTACGCCATCAATCCATACTTGCCTCATCACCCGCACGGTTACCCCGACGTCAACAACGAAATGGCCACACCTACCAACGGCTACCCGAACAATATCTATACTCATTCCCGCCACCCGTCCTACCAATCCCAACCCTCCACTGCAGGCACTCCTCTCTCGCAGCTTCCGGACAGGGCTGTCCATGCTCAACCCTTCCAACCCAACTGCAATTCGGTACCCTATGCCCCAACGCATTACTACCCCTCCCCACAAGCTCCAGCACATGTTCATCCCGCTCACGCACATCCTCACCATGCTACACATACAGCAATGTATCATCAACCTCCACCGGCATATACCGCTTCTCCGCAGTATGTAGCTAGCCCATTACCGAATGGGACTCCGACAGCGTATCACAATGTACAACAGCCACAGCAAACGATTGCCCAGGAAAGCGGAGGGACGGTGTATTTCTACGATCCAAACACATATTATGCAGCATATGTAGCTGCGCAGGGGGGGTATGGCGCGCCGTTGACGCCGGCACCGGAACAGGGGATCGGGGTGCCGAGTGGGGGAACGGTTTATTACTATCCACCACAGGGGACGGTGTATTACCAGTAACCAGTGGGATTGAAGGAAGTGAGTGATATGTGATGGGAATTTCTTTTCGTTGCAAAAAACCTTCCGTTTTCTCATGTTTTGTGGGTATCTGGCACTATTCATATTTCATTCCCTCCCTTTCTAAACGTACTGTCATATGTCCCTTGTCAAGTTATACTTCATTTTCTTTTTTGCAGGCTATTTTTTTTTCTATCTACCCTCTGATTCCTGTGATAGGAGGGCAGTGTTGGTTAATTTTATTCATTTTTATGTCTTCTCTTTCCGACCTTGACACCCACAAGTCTGATAACTTGCGGGTTCTTGTTTTGCATTTTTATCTTTTTTCATTGTTACCTTCTATGTTTCGTTTCATTCCGGAAGGTTGATGAGTTTTCCTAAAGTTATGCCCATAATCTATCACGAGCACGAAAAATTTACGAAAATTTCTTTCTGATGGTCCTGTGTCATGGGTGGTTGGCTGCTTATTGATTGATTGAATGACTGATCTGAAATAATGGAATTGACATGCTTCATGGTTGGGGAGCATGGGATGGGGGCTTATGGGTTTATGACGATTTCCTTTTTTCCCGGCTACGTTATGTGGTTGTAGTTCTCGCTCGGGCTCGGTTCTAGTCGCCATTTTTACTCGTGGGGAGAGAGAGTTGGGGATGAAGTGAGGTATTAGCTAGTGGCAATTCGCCGTAGGGGCTGGGCGAGGGGAACTTGTGTGTCTGTTTAGATATATTGAGTTAATATATGATGGACTTACACACGAGTATTGATGACTATAAGCTACATTGGTTCTCGTGCGTGTTATTATTGTGGTTTCATAGTGAGAAGTGTAATGTTCCTTCAACGCTCAGTTCAGGGTAACAGTTCTCCCTGAGTAGAAGTAACGATAATGTGCTTCCAACTCCACAGGACACATTCGGAAAATTCAATCACAGTTCTCATTTCTCACATGTTTAATCTCTCTGTCTATGATTCTATCTCTACAAACTTCTACACTCTTCCCCTATCACCCACTAAACACATTTATTCTTACTCTTCAAAGTGCAAAGTACCATGGAAGAGTAAAAATATATTGCATTACTCAAAGGACAACACCAGAAGCTAGAAGACACACACAACTTACTCGTCGGGGAAAAGAGTGTGTGTAGCATAAACGAAGGGAAAAGGAAAAGGAAAAATCGCGCCGTCCAAATAATAAACAATAACAAGTCAGAAACACGATAACAAAAAGGAACGGAAAAATCAACCTAGGACGTAAAGGAGACGATAACGTTGCCGAATGCCCAACAAAGAGAAAGAAAAGAAAAAAGTAGGCCAAAGGAATCAAAGCGAAAGAAGCTTATCTATATATTCTCTTTCGTGGTTTTGTTCATTCGTCCCATAATCATTTCATTCGCTTGTCCAAACATCCGTCATCATGCCATTTCCATTGCCAAAGATGCGTCCATGATGCACACCCCTCGCAGCCTCACCTCATACAACATACTTTTTTACGATCATCCTCGTCAATCACCGCACTTTGTGAACAGTAAATCCCAGGTCCTCCACATGGCTTTTTCAAGAACCGGTCAATTGCCGAGGTCATCACTGGATAGATGGTTGCATGACGGTCACTTAATCAATTGATTATTTAGTAAACCTTCTTCTTCTCATCAACAGAGAATTGGCCTGGGCCCATGTTGACCAACAGGACAAGACCGCCACTATATATACAATATTAGTCCCAAGCTTAGCAGATAGCGGATGCCTGGGAAAGGAGCAACTGGGGAACTTACACAATCGACAGAATCTGAAAGAAGTCGTACTTGGCAAAGTCCCTGTGTGGGTGAGATGGGTGAAGCTGAATAACCCCAAGTCAGTACTGTTACCCCAAGTCCCTCGAGATTGGAGACAACTCACAGTCCAGAAGTTATTGATCAACACATTAAAGATACTCAAGATAACCACCAATAAAGTTGCACTCCACTTTGCCTTGAACCCCACCACAACCATCACACACGCCACCAATCCCAACAAACTAACCAAAATCCTGCTGATACTCCACTCCCCTGAGAAGACAAACCCAATAAACAAGAAAATCAATAAAACCCTCCCCGCAAGCTGGAAGTACATCTTCCTGTCCTTCTCGTCTATCTGGGGAAGTCCCGCAAACGCAAATCTCTTCCTGCCCCACGAATCGGAAAGAACCATCAATAGACCACCCATGACGGAGAGGTTGCGGAGGAAGAAGTTAAGGTCGAAGATGAGCCCGTATCCGAGAGCTTGGGTAACCACGACTGCTATGAGCCCACCAACGGCGTAGTCGGAAAATTTGCGGATGATGACGAGTGTGGAACAGGAAAGCATGGCTACGACATTGAAGAAGAGGAAGAGGTGGGTGAGGCCGGACGGGACTGAGGTCCACAAGCACTGGTTAGCTGTCTCCACCCAAAAATCTTGAACATCTTGCGCCAGGAAAGGAGGGTGGTGTACTCTTTCGGTAGTCGTTGAGGTACATGAGCTGATCACTCCATTGGCTCATGATGCGGACAGCATCTTCAAGGAAAGTCACAACGATCAGAAATCTTCCAATGGCCGGTAGGTACCTATTGATTTGCTCGGAGAGATCAAGTTAGCAATCATTTCCCTAATTCGCCAGTTTAGCTCTAAAGAAGCTATATTTCGTAACCTTGACTTCTCATTGCAGCGGCACAATGGCCACTTCCTAGAATACATACAACAAGCAAGCGGCAATTGGTAGAACTTACGGCTTGACCGGCTCCGCAAAGGTATCTAGAATATCTTCAATTTTATCTGTGTGTTGCCTGATAGCATCGAGAGGAGAAGGATCCGAGCTTGCCACCGAATGCGAGGGACCTCCAAACATCCTCTGGTCCGGCCCCAAATGGTAATTCGCTGTACCGCGGATCTGTGACATTTGGGTAGAGATGTATGTGTTTGCTTTTGAAGAGAGCTGTTCCGTCTCTATTTAGGGTTTTGTTTCTCGCAGTCTGGGGATTTTAAGCAGAGAGAGGTGGATGTTGGAATTCAACTTTTGGCTTCTCACACAATATATGCTATTTTGAGAGGTTGTTGCGAGCAAAACGGGGATGTACGATGCTGAAATTCGGCGGCGGAAAATTATTAAAGTTGTTGTTTAGTTGTCCTCTAAATCCTGTTGGAGGGGTTTAGTTGGTGTTGGGGCGTGACTTTAGCGCAGCTATGGGAATGGGGATGAAATGTTATGCCAATCTGCAGCAAGAAGAGAGGACTATGGAAACTTTGACACAGGCAGCAGCAAGTGCCTTTCTTGCGTGCAATAGGCTGGCGTTCGGTAATGCTATGTGTGTGTGGGAATTCAGGTGTCTAAATATGGAGGGACAAGGGGGGGGGTAAGTCTAATGCGTAGCGAATTCTCAGAGACTGTCTAGATCTAAGAGGAACAAAGGCAACGAGAGAGTGTGCAGAAAGGAAAAGGCAAAAACTGTATATACCAATGAAAGAGAGAAATGAAGAAACTGACAGGCCAATTGTCAAGTGGGGCGCGGGCGGGTAGATATAGGACCCGGATATCAGATACCAAGGTTGCAACTTGAAGCTTAGCGAGGTTGCGGAGAGAGTCCTAGAAGCTACTTAGGTGAACTATGAGATGGATGACTCCTCTGAGGCAGAGCAGAGAGTACCACCAAATCGAGATGCCAACCGTGTCCCTTTCCTGGATAGTGTGGTGGATTTCAGCAGCGTCTGGCCGACGCTGGCGGGTTCTAGCAGCGGAGAGTCTATGTGGATTGACGGGCTTGCTTCTGAGAGCGAGTTGAGGATGCTCTCACCTCTGGCGTTCTCTACAAATTGCATTGCTCTTTCAAGACACGATGCCGAGATGGTGGAGGGCCTGGGTCACGCTCAGAAGCTTAACGCTCGGCTCGGGTTTGCCGATCATTCTACAACCTTAAAAATGCTGAGGTAATATTGTGTAATTGAGCGAAGCACGAGACTACATGTAAACAAACTCATTTTGTTTCGCTCATGACGACATCGGTTCGCAGTCCTATACCAGTAACACACGTCTATCACATCGGGCTGCCGAGACCTCGTCTCCGACCCACTTACGGTACATACCGTCTGCTGTTGTAGGAATGCCCGAAGGTTGACACGCAGAGTCTCACACCAGTAGCGCTAATTACCTTGTCACTCCAGGGGCCAAAAGGACACTGAACAGGACATGTGTTCTTGCGCAGGTCGCCATGGAAACGTGAACGGTAGCTGGAAAGTATCTCGACTTTTTGGCATTTGTTAACCCATTTTGTCCACCAACCAGACGTGAAAAGAAGACAAGATTTATGTAGTACAGCTAGATGCCACTCCAAAGGCACCTATTCGGAAAATATTGCACAAAAGCCCTAAAGTTATTGTTTAAATTCAGCAACCTCGTCTCATCTCCAGGTAGCTCTCACAAATTGGAAATGGGCTTTATAGAATGGTATGGAATATACCATATGCTTGGAATCGGGGGATGAGCGTCATAGTTCACAACGTACCATTTTTTCGTACATTTTGGAGAGAAAAAGGGCTGCAGAACAAAAGAAAAGGAAAGAACGAAATACAGGGCTCATAATGAGAATCAAGAACAGTACCAACGTAACATGAACGTAATAATGTATCTGTCAATAATAGCGACAATTGAGGAAAACCTGGTCCAGAATTAGGCATAGAGTTACCCTCACAAGCAGGCTTTTCGAAGTTTATATGGAAGGAGAAGAAAATGGTTGTGAGAAGGAGCTTGATACCGCCTAAGAGAAACACTACATCTATATCACTGCGCTCCCTTTTCTCATCAGTGAACTGTTTTATGAGGATGGATGGGCTTCCCAGCCATCAACTTGGTCCCAATCAGACGACCTCTGGGTACCTGCGTCGTCGCTCAAGGCCTCGAATCCGCTGGTGCTCTTGCCACGAACCAAAGCGGTTGTGCTGGCGGTCACCACGGGCCTGGTACGAATCTTCTGCTCCGGCTCTGACTTAGACCCAAGTGCATCGGACTCGCTAGCAGCACTCTGCTTGGGTTTGGATCGTTCTTTGGTCCTCTTTGTTGGAACGGTAGCCCATGCATTTTCCTCCCTAACGTGAGATGGAATTTCCTCCCACTGAGACTGGTCAAGGTAGGAGCTACGGCTCTGGGGGTCCTCATCGCTTCGGTCGGAAGCAGGTGCGGGAGTGTTGAAGGTGTCGAGAAAGTCAGCCACAGTTGCTCCGGATGTGGCCCTGGGTGCTGCGGATGCACCGGCCTTGTCATTGACGGTAGTCCAAGCTGAATCTGGTTGAGGTGCTGCAGTATCTGGGTTGCGCTTCTGTCGTGCGGCTTCCTCGGCCTTTTGTGCGGCCCTGTGTTGTTCACGAGTAAGAGCCAAAGCAGCCAATTCCTCCTCTCTCGCCTTCTTAGCCTTCTCCTTCTTCTTCTGGTTCTTCTTGCTTTGAGTGCCAGGCTCGGGAGTGGTGGATTGAGTCTTCGCCTTCTTTTCTCGTGGAGGCTGGGTTGATGGAGTAATGTTCAAGATCCTGGCACCTGGCTGTGGGGCCTCAAGCATGTCGCTTGGGTCAGAAGAAGAGGGGTATCTAGAGGACTCCTTCTCATCGATGTCGGCATCGGCCCCAGTAGAAGAGGCTCTAGAGGTGCCGGAGGGAGCAGGAAGATTCTGCTTTGAACCCGCCTTCCTGCCACGCGCCTTGTTAGATTGGGAACCAATAGATTCGGTCCTTTCGAGGGAGATGCCGCTTTTCAGGGCGTGTAGCCTTCGGATAGCCTCATTGGGATCCTCCTCCTCGACGTCGTCGTCAGAGTCATTGTCCGAAGACAAGATGATCTTGGGTTGAGCAGCTGGCTGTGGTTTCGATTGCTCTGCCTTTACTGATTTAGGCTTCTCCTCCTTCGCTGGCTTAGGCTTCTCCTCCTTCGCCGGCTTAGGCTTCTCCTCCTTCACTGGCTTAGGCTTCTCCTCCTTCACTGGCTTCTCTACCTTTTCCACTTGTGCTGGTTTTTCCGTCTTCTCTGCCTTTGCTTGCTTCTCCAGCTTCTTCTTCTTCTTCTTTTTGTCTGCTTTCTCTTCCCCAAGGTTTATGGCACTTTTCTTAGTGACAAGGACTTGATCACCAGGCCGTTTTGCCTCCCATGGTAGCGGCGGTTTGGCGTAGACGTAATATGCAGCCCCCGCAATAGCAATGAATATTAACCAAGACACAAAGGGATTCATGATGAACGAGTAGAAAGGATTCGCAATAAAGCCACCTTAAAATTAACAGAAGAGGAAGAAACTAGAGATATGACTAGCAATAATGGTGTCGTTGCCTGTGACGTGTGATAAATTCGCCGAGTGTGATGATGTGCAGCGGTCTAGCAGCCGAAGGGAGTAAATATCTTTAACAAAACCTGTGCTAGAAACAATAAGTACCATACAGTGAATGTAAGTAGATTAGGAAGAAGTGTACTCACCTGCAAGATATTATAAAGGAATTACAATAGCACTCAACACCAACAACGTGGCCAGTTCAACCTTCAAGCCCGTGCTTGAGAGCTGAAATGCGAGCCCTCGTGGCGAAGACACCTAGGCAGGCAGAAGGAAAAGTAATTGTAAGCAGACAGTCGCTGGGTGTAGCAAGAGAATGGCAGATGAAGAAAGAGAATAGGGAGAGGAGAGATATCGAGAGTCGTATGAAGTTTTAGATGGGATATTTGGGAATTTGCGATTGTTACGTGAGAGGAGGGAGGAGGGCATAAGTTAAGGTGGCCTCCCTGTTTCCGGGGTTATGTGGCCCTCACGTACTTAGACATGCATGTCACACCAAGTACTTTAAACCAAAGTCTCGGCCCCGAGCGACATATTCCACGAGACGAATCCTCCTTCGCTACAATTGTGATTGCTAGAATTTTAATTTAACCCCCGCACCTCGTGTTCTAAACATATTTGTTTAGTAGTTTTCTTCCAGAACATGTTCCCGCTCATTACGAATGCATTTTTTATCTACATATCACAGCAAGCTGAATAATAGGGCTTTATGTTTGCACGATGCAAATGTTTGATTATCATGGTAAACAACAATTTTTATTTATTAGGGGCAAGCATCCAACATGCTCTAGATTTAAGCTAAAACCACTCCTGCAAGGTTTATGAGCATCTGCCCACGTTTTCCGGTATCTGTTCTCCGAAAGGAGACATCCCGCTCTCATTGGCATACTTGGGTCGGGAAGGTCTATCCAATAAGCAGGAGGTATCACTACCCTAGAATCCCTTCAATTCAAGCGGTTTTAATTTAGTTTTAAGGACAATGCTCGCACTAAACCTCGGGAATTGTAAATATTTAAATTATACAATGTGGGTGGTGCTAAATATCCACAATTGTATATATATATATGCTGCAAAGCAAATAGCTATTCTGCAAGAGTCACCTGGACTGGAATGAAGTGGTGAGGAAATAGATATAAGTTTTTATATACAGCTCACTCCATTCCCTCCATCAACGCCGGATTGTCCAGTATCATACTCTTCCCGGTGACATACTCCCTCAATAGCTCCCATTCTGGTCCCTCCTCAAAGCCCCTATTACGTGTATCAGTTACCAGTATCTCACATACTTACGCCGGAGGAGATTATATATCTCATGCACCCAAAGAACATACCTCATATTAGGGTCTTTGAAACCCCAACCCTGCGCCAGCCTATCATATGCAGCTCGCTCATCCTCATATAGCCACCTCCTACTCAAAGGTGTTCCTACTAACCATGTGACTCTTTCCATTTGATCATTTGCCGTCGTCAACGCGACAAGGCCAATGCTCACAGTGAAGCCTAGGTAAGCTAGCAATCCTGCAAAGGCATATTTTGCTGCTAGGTCCTGGTCAACGACGTCCTGATATTTGGCAGCTTGCTGAGCTAGTATATGAATTGCGGCGGGGGATAGTAAAGCAGCGGCCCCCGCCGGAGCGGCCTTTCGTACTATCTTATTCCAACGATACGCCGGGGCACCATACGTCGTGTCGATGATATCGAGTGCAAGCTCCATGTATTTGGCGGAAACCGCAGCATCAAGAGCCTTGGAGGCAATTTCGTCTGGAACAGCGTATTTTGGTAATATCGGGTAAGTCTTGGAAGGAGTTGACGACCCTGGGCGGAAGTAAGGCTTTTTGGCGTACAATGCGAATGCAGCGGGGAGGTTTGAAAGCTGGCGGAAGTAGACAGCAAAATCCACGTATGCGGCAAGCACATTCTCCGAGATGAATACAGATGGGTGAGTAATGATAGTGAAGGCTAGTTCGGCAAGCTCTGCGTCCTTAGAACTAGGGCTAGGTGACGTTGGCTCCACTTTTCCCTGTTTCAATGCAATTGACTGAGCAGTATCATCTAGTGAGAGAATGGCAGCGGTGGGAGATGGCCTTGTGGAATAAGCTGACAATCGCTTCTGTGCAGCATGCTCCTTGCAAGCTATGAGGGCTGCAAGCACATCTTCCTCTTTCGGTGAATTGGACAAGACTCGAGATTTGATGGCTTTGGTGAGGGAGGGCAGAGAGTTGCCATGGATCCTGTAATATTGTAGTGCTTCTGATGTATCAGGTCTTTGCACCTTTTTGTCCTGTATATTTGTATTCGCTAGTAGTGGTACCGCAGTTGTAAATAGTCGGTGTCCTGGGCTGGGGGGAGGTCGGGGCTGTTCATGTACATCCAGCAGTGGTCGAGCTGCTAACGACTGCCTGAAGGCCCGCACATTCCGGGTTAGGCATGCCGAGCAAAGAGGGAGGAGACGGGCCCGACTTAATATGCTATTCATGGCAGCTTTGATTCATATGCAATTGCGTTGGAAATGGTGAGGCACATCATTATTCAACGCCCTGCAGCATATCTTAGGCTTGGCGATACAGGGAAACCGAGGAAATTGCGCATTAATATTATGTTAAGTGGACTGCAGTGCATGAAATTGGTGAACTCTGTTAGATTTCCCGGTATTTGCCCTTTACATGTGAAGAAGGTGCAACCATATGCAACGCGTATGTTCGTATCTCAGCGTGCCGACCCGAGTAGGGCTAACTCGACAGGCTTTGTTTACATCAGCATCGCGAGATTCGCAAAAGAAAATAGAAAAACATTACTCCACATCGTATCCCAAGTCAGAACTACCCAGTCATGATATTGCTCAAGTAGTGACACGACAAGACAAGCGGAATTAATTGCCCAAACGCCACAAGAGACATTACTATTGAAATGTTGAAACGACGGTGGCTCAGGTACTAAGTAGCTTTGTTGGTGCTACTGTTCGCGGCAATCTGCGCGTCGAATGCATCAATGAGTTCCTTCAATGGCTCCATATCCCTCTTCTCCAAAAGCTCGAATTCCTTAAGAAGGTTGTCAGCCTAATTGCAGATCTTGTAGCTTCATAGGATTCTTACTCGAGCAAAATGGATGAAATGGGCGAAGAAGCTGTTCCAATGCGCCTCCAAGCTTAAATGCACAATTTTATCAAAATGGGTGTGATAAATGTGCGCAAAGACCCTGAACATTTGCTTGTATATAGCTTTGCAGGTCTGGAAGAAGGACGGTGGAAAACCACCCTCCTTCCCAATCCAATTCCCTGGTTGACCAGCAACGGGGGTGGATGCACCACTGTTGGTCGCCGAGTGTGCAGATGGAGTGATAAGCGAGGCTGTGGTAGTTGGAGAGGCTTTCGTAGGGAAAACTGTCTCGTCATTCAATCGATTATTGATCCAAGTCATGACATACTCAATATAGGTTGGCGCTGGGAGACGTGTGGGTTGCCTGTTTGCATCAAGCCAGGAATAGTCGAGTCTATAAAGGATTAGAGTGGTTATGAGGTGATGTGCAGTGGGACCTACCCAGGACCAGCAGACATCGACGGGCAGTTCCTCACGGTACAGAACTCAGTCACTACCCCATAGAATCTATTCAAGTAATCGAAAAACTCGAAGACTACAGATCTTATCAGCTAAAACCCAAAGTAAAGTCAATGAGGACTAACCGTTCAGAGCTATCCATTCTCCCTCATCGACGTATTTTGGCAACACAACAATTGTTTTGAAGCTTCCCTTTAGTAACGAGGCTTTGACGAATGGCTGACACAGCATCAAGGGCCTCATGGTCTGCTTCCCTGTTGAAGAAGTGTTTGGGGTCCATCCTGCTGATGGTTGGGCGGGAATGCCTTGACCATTGCTACCGGTCGGGATTGGCGGGGGCTTCTTGTCGCCCTTACGGTTCTGATTCCGGCCGAAATTGCGACTGTAATCAGGAGCTTTGTCAGTCGATGCCGTGTAGTTTGGCGGACCAAACACCATGTCAAACTCCATCTCAAACTCCATTGTTCGGGGGGGTTCTCTGCCAGAAGGCGGGGGTTGCAAACATACCCTAGGGAGTTGAAGAACTGAGACATGGTGGGTGAAGAAACTCAAAAATGATGGGATATCGCCGAGAAACACAACAGACAAGAACGAAAATTTGCAGTGTGTGATTGAAAGAATGGGATGGCTTTTCGTTGTCAACCGGAAGAAGAGGTGCGAGATGGCAGCATGCTAGACCGGCAAGTAGGGGGGATTTTAGAGTTCGAGCTAGCCCATGAGTTCGAGCTGTGAGGCCCCTGGCTTAGTCAATTGGGGCGGGACTCTAACAACCAACTGAGTGTTTCATCTGATAAGCAAATTCGAGTGTAGTATAAGTAATTCGCACTTTCGAGTTAGTACGGATACATGTAACTCTCTGTGATTTATTTAGGCTCTACTGGTACTATAGTCTGGCTGCACAAGCCCCTCCGTAGCTGGTACTACGGATTTGCATGTCGTTGAGGTTGTGTGTGTATGTCGTCTTTCAGCCTGGCGTGCAAGATATTCGTCCAATATTGACCATCCTATCTGTATGTTCTGCATATATGCACCATTGCATGCATGAGGCTTCAGAACTAGAACCTTCGATGCTCCCGCAAAATAGCTCCTCCATTTTTCACAGCTTTCCCACAAAACTTATAAAATTCTCAGTTGAGGATATCTAAATTGCAGGTACCCAATACTCAACTCTTTCATCGCGTTCATTGTCTTCCATCATGCCAAAGTGCGTCAATAAAGGCTGTGGGAGGGAATTCACCAACTATACTGAGCCCTGCATTCACCACCCTGGACCCCCAATCTTCCATGAAGGACAGAAAGGTAGGTCTGCCTTCTTTATTAGCAGCTGGATGCTAATATTCCGAAGGTTGGCAGTGCTGCAAGCCCAGGGTATGCTTCATATAGACTACATTTACCCATAATATCAGCCAAACCAACTGCTCTAATCACTGGAATCACAGGTCCTAACATTCGATGAATTCCTCTCTATCCCACCTTGCACCACTGGTGCCCACTCCACTGAAGCTCCCAAGCCTATTGAAAATGCTGCAGCACAACCTTCTCCAGAGGTTGCCGCACCAACCGTCAAAGATGGTGTTGAGACATACGGATCCGCTGCTCCCGTTACTAAATCTGCTGCACCAGTTGCCAAACCACCCACACCTGCAAAGGAGAAGCCTGTGGTAGAGGACGACCCATCGATACCAGTACCGCCGGATGCACCATGCAAGAGACTAGGATGCACGGCTGTGTACAAGGGCCCGGGGGCCTACAACACACCGTGTGTGCATCACCCGGGGGTGCCGATTTTCCATGAGGGTGTGTCTCAGTGAAGTACTGCTCCAGCTCACCAGCTAACTCGGCTTGGTGAACAGGTTCCAAGGGATACTCATGCTGCAAACGTAAAGTGCTCGAGTTTGACGAGTTTCTGAAAATTGAGGGATGCAAGGAAGGTCGACATCTCTTTGTTGGTGCACCAAAATCAAAGGAGGAAGAGGAGTTAGTCAACTGCAGGTGGGCTCAGAGCTGATCTACCTTCGAAATGGCATATTGATTGTATTTTAATAGGTACGACTTTTACCAAACCTACTCGGATGTGATCGTTTCCATTTTTGCGAAAAAGGTCGACAATGAGAAGGCCAAGATTGAATTCCTGCAACGAGAATTGCATGTGGATCTACCTATGCCAGATAACAAGCGGTTCAAGCAAACTTTCCAGCTCTATGGCCTTATAGATCCCGAGAATTCTACTTACATGGTGTCCACGACAAAGGTGGAAATTAAGCTTAAGAAAGGTATTGCATTCCATGATCACACTTCTAGATTTGTACAACTATCTACTGACGGTTTTTAGCAGCGGATGGTACATCATGGCCTACGCTGAGATCAGATGAGGCTACTGGGGAGATAATCCAGATCGGAAAGCCAACTAAAATGTCATGAAGAATACCTTGTACTTAGCTAGATTGAGTGTTTACTGTTAGGTATTTCCCACACAACAGTTGTGCATATAGGGCAAGAAGGAAGGCGTTTGACCGGAATTAGGGTTGCTATATACAAAATTACTACTTCATCTGGTGCCAACCAGACTACTTCATCTGCACTCTGCCAATATCAATTTCGAGTTTAGACCTTCAACTTGCTTCTACCAATAAGCATGTGCAATCATTATTTGTTTTGAATCATAGATACACTCCATCATCCTCAACGCCTGTTGATGCTGGATGGTTTACTGGGTCAAGCTCGCGGGGTTGTGAAGGAGGTTCAGTCCTAGCCATGGGCCTCTGTACCTCCTCCATCCCCACTGCCATCGGTGCTACTTCCCTCACCACCTCCGTATCCCTTTCTGCACCTAATTCTTGAACCTCTATCTCAGCGCCCACCGCCCCACTCCCAATCTCCACCGCTTCATCATCCATCCTCCCATTCCCATTCACAACTCCATTCGTAGCCCTACCCACCGCCCCCCCACCCCCCGGACCCCCATGCTCCATTCGAAACCCGCGCCGCTCCACCTCAGACCGAATTATAGCGATACGCTCTTCCTGCCGGCGAATGACTTCCTCGTTTTCGCGCACGGCGGCTTGGCATTCGGGGTCGTCGGAGAAGTCGTCGCTGAGGAGGGTGATGTTGGATCGGCGCAGGTGGTAGATGCTGTTGAGGAGCCGGTGGGATTCGAGGTGGAGTTGCGGGACGGAGAGATTCTCAATGGCAGCGAGGAAGGATTCCTGCTTGTTTGGGGGGGGGTGTTAGTGATGGATTGAAGATCATGGGGGCCGGGAAAGAGGAGGTGCGTACGGGGGTGATGGGAAGGGTGCTGGCGTTCATGTTTGTGATGCTAGAGTGCTGTAGCTATTTACAATGGAATTTTATGCTTGAAACGGTGTTCTGTCTCAAAAGTTGATCGATCATTATCGCTCCTTGCATCCGTCGAGGTTGTGATGCAGCAGCTGATGACGTTCTAGGTAGACTCTCTCTGGCTTACTAGCCTTTCTTAGTAAGTAGCTTCGCAGCTGCCAAGGTATTTACCTAATTTGAACTAGTCTTGAGTCTCTACATGCATTGGCTTAGGCTCAGAATTCCACATATAGGTCGTACTATTGCATAAATACAAAGAAGGCTTCTACGTCATCTCTGCGCAGCAGGCGAGCATATTATGCAAGTGGCAGGGGAAAGTTCACTATCTAGAGATCATATGGTATATACATTCTGCATCAGTGCCTCTCTTTGGAGGCTGTTGTGCCAACCAGACTATCTCTCCCTACAGGCTGGTTATTCTCTTCCGGTGTTTCTGGGGAAGTATTGGACCTAGCAGCTTTATTTTTCGATTTTACTGTGGCTGCGAACTCGAGACACCCAACTCCCAACAGAGTTACCCTGAACGTTGAAACAGAACTAAATTAGTACTTATTACCCTGAGTTATAAATTACTACCAGAAAGACTATATTTGTTTAAGCTTACCATGAGTCGGATAACGTAGTTACCGTAGAATATAAATAAAGACACACACTATATTTCTAGTCTCGTGAACAGTTTCGAACAAAACACTCTTTATGATCAATCAGTCGTCACAATGGACTATAGCCGGATTCCACACCAAAGTTACAAATATACCCAAATGTATGACGGCGATCAGGTAACGTAATTTTATTCATACTCTCCACAACAAAAACACACATCAATATGCACTAACCTCGTATAATGCACAAAGCTTAACTCCAACACCCCGTCGCCTCGTTCACATACCATATATAGAGAAAACAACGAAAAAAACAAAGAAACCAAGGCTCAAGTATGCGCGGTAACAAACTTAACACTGTCCTGGGGTCTTGAATATATGTCCAGTCGGTTGATTGGGGAATAACACAGATCACAAAAGGAATAACAAGGAAAACCCGAGACAGAAATATGATATGTGGCCCAAGAATCTCCAAACCTCACCCTGTCAGGTGAAGCTCTCAGACTCAGTAACACACCTGGAATGAAACGGAAAACTACAATCTCTTAGATAAGGAGAGAAAAGAATAGAAAGAAACAAACAGGACCAGAGCAGGGTTGGCGGTTTGATGCAAACCGATAGCTATAGTAGTGACGACCAGAAACAAGACAGGTACAGAAGGAGATTCATCTCGTATTTTCTATTTGCTTTCTATTTTATAGAACAATCATTCCTCTGGTATAGGCTGGAACAGGCCGACTCTCATACGGTGTGACTACGGAGATAGCGTACGTTAGCAAGACCAGCATTTGGGCATAGTAAGACAACTTACAAAGGGCAATTTCGGAATAACCACTGCCAATACTGACAGGAAGTTGATTGTGAAATACGTCAGATCGTAGTGCGTGTAATGAGTACTCAATAAAAACCTGCCGTAGAACGAGGGATCAGCGGCAAACTCTCTACCAGTATATATACACAGATAGAAGGGGAAGCTTACAAGACCACCGGTACAGTCAATAGAAACTTCTTCGTTGGTGTGTATTGATCCCCGTTATCGATTTGTTCCCACATATTTAGATGATCGTAAGCCCCAGCATTAAACTCGAATGGTATCCCATGTACCCAATGGAACATCAAGTACGAGCCCTACTAAAATACATTAGCTCAGCCGGATTTATAAGAGGATCAGTAAAACGGCCAGGTAGCACACACCGCCATGTACGAGATGTTCGTCAACGTCCAGCTCGTTTCCTGAGACACTCCCGGGACGGTATCATAGAAAATCTTCAGCATGGCAATGATGATGATGTGTATCGACCAAGCTCCTATTCGGGCATTGAGTCAGCTTGCTGTTCCTAGCTCAATTCATAATCCTATCCCCCGAGATGCTGGAGCAACCCACCCTTGCTGTTGACCCAGGTTGCGTTCAAATTCGGCAAAGCAGCCTGATCCGTTCTCTGCTCAATGCTCTCCGGTGGCTCCTGATAGATTAGGGATGAAGATCGCCGACGGCGGCCTGCGGCTGTGGAGGCCGACATGCTGGTGGTTGGGTGGAGTAGGAGTGGAATCTTGACGAGGTGTAAGGGGGAACCTTCGAAGGAGTGTACTCTATGTGCAAGCTAAGGACGGGGGAGCTTTGCAGGTTGCTAAATGAGGTCCGGATGTGTAAGCTGGCTAAGATAAGGCTGAATGTACTTGAACAAACTCAACACATGAGCAAGAGGTGTTTGTGTGGATGTAGAGGTGTCTGTAACGGAATGTCGTTTTCAAGGAAAATGTAAGGGTGCGTGTAGGTAAGTGCTTAGAAGGTCAGCTGATTTGCTGGAAGGAAGGACGGGCTCGGGGGGGGCGAGAGACGTTGAAAGAGTTCCGAGCTACCGCAAATTGCTGGGCTGAGATTGGCCGGCTGGACGAGACTTGATGTGACTCTTCCTCCTAAATTACAGATCGCACCAGATGTCCCCACGCGGCCAGCAAGTAAGATTCGGGAATGGATTCACAGTGGGGCTCTATACGGAGTATTCCGGTTTGATTTGCACACGGAAAGCTTAACAGATCGAAGAACGAAACGCTTCGCCCAGGACCCTTTGGCCCGATGGGATGAGCCGGGCTTATGTAATCGCACATAGACTCAGAAGACAAGGGTCCACACTCATATCTCTCATGTGGTATGCCAGAATTATTGCGCAGAAAGCATAACATCGCATCACCTGGTGAAACGCTGAACACTTCCGTGCGACTCTCGACAGGTGTCTATTCCCCCTTTACTACCCTTTCCCCCTGTCTCCCTCGTGGGGAAACAAGTCGACTCAGCCTCCGCTCAGACGTGAAACGGCGTCTTGCCGTCGGCGCTGAACTCCAAATGGCAAAATCTGGAGGAACTTCTCCAGATCTGTCACCTGAATCCCGCACCTCATCCTTCACCCGGAAACGTACAAATTCACACCTAGAAACCCAATCGCGCACTAAGGTACTGAAACGCAACCCTGTCACGTGGGAAAACAATGCCTCCAGAGACTATGTCAGCCTGGAGGATTCATCCGCAGCGGAGAATATGGTCGAGGATGACGAGCAAGAGCACGAGGAAACATTGGGTTTAGAGCAGGGCAGTGGTGGTGATGATGACACAGAAGAAGAAAACGAGGATGGGGATAAACCCAACGTCGACAGTACAGTTCCCGACGGCCCAAAGTCAAATGGTGACATTATTCATGGTACACCAGGTAGTGGATTAAATAGTCCCACTGATCATGGTGGTGAGACGTCAGACGACGAAGGCCATGTAAGCTCAGAAGATTCCGACGAGTCTGGCGCTGGTGCAGACGACCTAGACGAATCTGAACAAGCGGACCAGGCGGAATCATATGGGGAGCGCCAATCGAAAGAGAAGACAAAAAAGGAATTACGGTGTGAACGGCGAGCTGCACGGAGGGAGAGGAAGCTTTTGCGGGCCCAGCAGGCTGTGAAGCGAGGGAAGAGAGTCAGACTGAATGGAGGCATATTGGATTTGCCAAAAGGCGGAAATGGATTTATTGGGCCTGAGGATGATGATGGGGAAGATGGGGGCAAGGATGAAGGAGAAGTGTCTGAAGAAGAGGAAGAGGAGAGTGAGGACGAGAAGGAGGAAGACGAGGATTGTGGTCTGCTTGTTGGAAGTAAAGGTGTATCGGCATCCCCTCCCCCTCCCCAATGCAAACGAAAACCAGACATTCTTTCCAACAATAATGACTTCGTTCCTATCGACATATCCTCTGAATCCGAGAACGACGACAAGGATCTCCACACTCGACGACTACAGCAGGAAAAAGAAAAATTTCCCGATTCTATTTCGGGGCGGAATGCACCCCCTACACATACAGTTGTCGAGATCTCCGATGACGAGGCTCCAGCCCCACTTTCCGCTTCCATATCCTCCCTCGAACCCGGGGCAATTGCCATTACTGCACCGATACTTAATATTCCACCACAAAACCCTGAAAAGACTGTCCCCCGTTTACGTCTTCTCATGCAGTACTATACCCCGAGACCACATGCATCGTTCCCTGGCGAAGAAGACAGAGACCTCTTTGGCCCTGTGAGAACGGATGAATTCCGTATCCCATCTCCGAAACGGAGGAAATTTACAGATGATTCCCCTCTCCGGGAATTCTTCCAGAGGCAGATATGTGGGGTATGTGCAACAGAAGGTCACGAGGAAAAAGCATGTGAGAAATTACGATGTAAACACTGTTTTGCCTGGGATAAACACTTTTCACATGCATGCCCAGAAAAATCGTCGACATCGGCGAGATCAGATAGTTCTGATGAGACATTTGATTGGCGCCGTGTACCGCCTGTAAATGTCCCCCATCCGGTGAAGAAGGCTCACCCGACGATGCTGAATATAGGATGTTATGCTTGTGCGTCGGATCACCATTTCGGCGATGACTGTAGCATTTCGGGTCCGAGGCCGCGGGATAAGGCCCCATGGTCGATGCGCTGGGTGGAGGAGATGGGGTGGATCGATAATAATGCGGCACCAGCTAAAGCTGCAGTGAGGGCAGTAGAGAGAGAGAGGGAGAGGGAAAGGGGCTCGGGGCCGTCATCTGCTCAGAACCACAGCCAGAATCATGGGAGGGACTCGAGGCGTGATAGGGACGCGCGGAGAGATCAAGACCCTTATAACAGGCTTGGGCGGGGCCTCGAGTGGGATTACGTGAAAGATATTGGTGCGGATATTCGCAGTGGGGGTGGGGGATATAGATCGAGATATGAGGTTGGGGAGAGGGAGGCGTCCGCTCCGAAGGGTGGGGGCTATGGTGGAAACAGGGATAGGGATAGGAATGGCTCAAGGCGTGATAATAGGAGGAGGAGCCCGCCTCCACCCCCACCTCCGAAGAGTCAGTTACCACCATTGCCGAGGGAACCGCTGCCCCAGCTGGTAGGATGCACGGGAGCCGGGGGTGCTGGGGGTGCTGGGGGTGCTGGTGGTGGGAGATGGGATAGGAGAGGTGGGGTTGGAGGTGATGGGTCGCTTGAGGAGAGGATTAGGATGATGCCCAGCTCGGGAAAGAGAGAGTGGGCGAGGTTCAGGCGATAGGAGTCACTAGCAGCAGTGGAGAGAGAGAGACGTGAAGAGCACCATCTTACAGTCTTGATAGACTTTGACCACGGATCATCTTTGATATATCAAGGGGGAGTATCAATGGCGGACTTTTTTTTTTGCGTTTTCGTTTGCTTGGCATATATTGTCGAGGAGGATACCTGGATTTCTTTCACAACGACCTATTGGCTAGCATTTTCTCCTACCTATGGCTAAAGTGCTACGGGACTAGGTTTTGATTGATTAGCTTAGGCTACAGTGGCTATAGTTGACTTAACAACAAAAAATACGGGGATGGGGGATAGGGGACGATGACGAGGAGGCCGTGCCTTTTTAGCTCGGTAGTGCCATGTCCGCCATCGTATACGTTGCGACCATAAGCAGTAGTTATCTTGCACTTATTAGCGTCGTAATCATTTCTAGCGCAGGCTATTCTACTTGTTAAATCTCTCGAAATTTCGTATTTATCAACCAGACTAGCATTGGTTGAATTATTCTAGTTGGGAGTTGAGGGTAATACTCTTGGGATAGGGCACTTCAGGGTAATGTACTGCCGATGAAATGAACTTTTTCGAACCAGAGTACTAAACTAATGCTCTTTACGTAGGGTAATCGAAATGCCAGATTATTAGAATAACCATCATAACATTAACATTGCAAACTTAATCTACAATAGTCTTTACATACGCTTCTCCGCTGTAAATAACAAGCAACTAATCAAAGTACTTTTATAGCTCATTTCCTCGAGGCTAGACGTTGCTACCACCTTACCGTAGTAGGTTTCATCCCTCTACGCCTTAACCCACTCTAACCCCCACGTCTCCTCTCCAGCCCTAAAAGGCACTACTACCACATCTCCATTCACAATCTCCTTCTGCACCTTCGCACACCCCCTCCTGAGCATGATCTTCTCCCCACTCTCCTTCTCCAGCCCCCGCTCCTTTGTCTGATAGAAAGCCCTTCCGTAATCATACAAGAACCCTTGCAATATACCCAACTCCCCTTCATTATCAAACATCTCCGTGACAGGCTCTCGCTGCCCAGGAGTGGAATTGTTCAGGGTCAGAGAGTGTGCATTTGAGTCAGGTGAATCAAGCATGCTATTTATTCAAATGGTCTTCTCCGCTGGGTCGGCGTTGTCTTTAAATTCGTGCTTAGAGGCAGCATCTATAACCTTCGGAGGGTGGGAAGTCCGAGAGAGATATTTCTGTGTATTCTCATTCCAGATGCTCGAGTCAAGCCTTTCACAGGCATTCTGATTTTTTACAAGGCGAGGTCGTATTTTTCTTGACTCTACAGGAGTGAGAGGGACTTTAGTTCCGAGCTCAATCTCATGCTTCCAGGCCGCTGCGAACCTCTTCCGAATATCCTTGGGGGCCTTCTTGCGAGCTTTGCAGCAGCCACTGCAACCAAAGACATAGAAAGCCATGGCCTTGACAATTATGCAGCATCCTGTCTTACTATCCTTTGCAGACGTTCGCAAAGGTTTTATCTTCGCAAAGCAACCCATAATGTGGTTTTCGTGGGAATGATAATGTGGGCTCAGGGATAAGGTAAAGATGGGGATGGTGATAGATAGAAGGTCCAATATGTCTTCAATAACCTGTGCCCACCGGAAAGTTCCAAATGCATCCCGTTTAGATACCACTCAGACGGATCTTGTTGAGAAGACCCCTCTTTCACGGAATACTAGAGAAATGATAAAATAGTGTGTCTGATAAGAGGATGGGTGAAAGTTTGTTTTTGGTAGACATCAATAATGAAACTATGAGGTAAGGTTGGTATAATGGGAAGGTTCAGACGAGTGACACCCAAGAGGAAACCCTAACTTAATCATACAAGCTGTAGATGGATGCCTGTCAATCAATCTACCGTATCAGATGAACTTCGGATCTCTGAGATAGATTTGAGTTCCGATCCGTAAGTTCGCACTGGGCGTGGAGGGATGCCGGCCCGGTTCCTGGAAAGGACAAACCAATCGAAATTCGGATCGGCAATGAGTATATTGAGAACGGTGGCGTTGAGGCTGAACGAAAAGAAAGCAATTGAAGTTCCTCGAGTCCCAAAGACCCGGACAGACCCTTATTGCCCGAACCGAACGCCGGCGTAATGCCCTCAGGCAGCTCCAGAGTAAAGGCCCAGAAGCTATAAAGCTCTTAGGTGTTCAAGCTCGAAAACAAGTAAAAGGTAATGACAAAACAGATGCTAAATGGTATCATGGGTATGAATAGTTTAAAAAAAAAAAGCCTCAGAGATTTTGTAAAAAGACCAAACAGAAACGCGAGATCTGGGGCCCGGTCGGCACGGCATAGCTTCCGTACCAGTACCTACCTAGAGTGGGCACCGCCTACCGCCCCCGCGCGCGCACCCCCACGAATCCACAAGTCATGCAAACAAATTTTCCTAGGTTCGTGACCAGAAAGGCAGAGGTTTCAGGATCGCGTGCATTGGCATCCGAGCCCCATCGCTTTCCCACTCCAAACTGTCACATTAGCATGATTCTCTGTAACTGGAGGAAATAAAGCAGTTGAGGAGCCGGAGTATTTGTGATTCTTTTATTTATCTGTGAAACATGAATCTCCTGCATCTGGAGAAAAAAGTTCTGGGATATTGCTAGAGTACAGCCCTATTAAAGCAGCTACATATGTACATACCTACAGCCCGCAACCACTGACAGATGCCTTGCTAGTTTGGTTCCACAGTTGGATTTGCGTTTTGTAGTCCGGCGGGCACGCCTTTTGCTCCGAGGAATGCGTCAGGGGAATGAACCCCCGACTTCCGACGAACCTCAAATTAACATGATATGGCTAAGTTTGGAAAATACTGGAGGTATGGACTTTACATACAAGTTACAGCTGGCAATGAATTTGATACCCCCTGGCATAAGAGTCTTGCATTAGCGCGCATGATATAGTAGCGCACATATTATAGGTTTAGCGCGAATGAGGTGCATATCTTTTGGTGGCCGTGGCAAGTATGGATATATGAACATGAATAAGAGTGATTAAATGACAAAGAAAATAGAAACATGAAAAGCATTCATAAGTAGCTATTCCTTCCCCCTTCAGCCATTCTTCACCCTATCTGTAACGAGGCGGGGGCGGGGGTGCGACCAAGGGGTACGCTGAAGGCGGGGATGGGTCGTAGGAAGCTGTCACGGAGGGGCAGGGGACTGTCATGGAAGGGCTGTCACGGAGAGGCTGTCACGGAGGGGCTGTCACAGAAGGGGAGACAGATTGTAGAGGTGGCCTAGGTACAGGGAGAGAACAAGACTTTTGCCTTTTTCAAAGTCCGTTAACCGCTTTTTCTGGGTAGTGGGTGCGACAGCAGCGTCTGGTGCTGCTAGAAGCGTATTAAGTTGAACTGGAGACAGATTAGGTTCTGACATGATAGGAGGAATCGGAGGCTCCCACTTAAGGTTCACGAGCTGTCTGCTGGTAGAAGAACTTCACGACATATCTAGTATTTGGTCGCTGGTGAGACATTCGCCCTCAACGTGCTAGCCGCGTTGGATGCATTAAATCTAAGTCAAGCGCGCTGCATACCCCCCCTCTTTTATGTGGGGTATCACTTTCATTGTCACCTAGCTGTATCAAAGCCTTAATTAAACAATTGCAAGTAATTCACTGCTTTTATATACTTCGTACATCCTATTACTAGTCTTTTTCCGGGGTTTTTCTGTTGTGAGCTCGACCATAGCCTCAGTAAGTATAGTCTCGGAACACGGAGTCCGAAATATTCAGATTATCATACTGCAGAGAATGAATCATCACGAGAGTCAGGGAGGAAGCCCAATTTTCAAATTCTTACCCTGAACCTTCTGATGCAACCGTATTCGTATCTCAGTTATGTACAAACCAGACTACAATATAACTGTGTGTTGTTGACTTTTCACGACAATTGTACTGCAACTATTTTTCCCCCTCTTAATTAGCCATTTACTCCACTACATACATATCCACTTTTCTCTCAATTTCCCCAAACTGTGCCATAATCAACATTATTTTCTTCCCTGGAACCATTATAACCCGAAAAGACTATAGCGATGGAAAGGTATATATGTGGCTGTGTGGTTCGGACTAGATATCGTGGAAGCGGACTTTTCTCTACCCTATGTACCCTAAGTCGTACATTCGAAGATAAGCATTTGAATTCCATTTCTCTATTCGTGAATCGGCAATACTACTCATGAATGTTCCTCGCGGTAAGTGAGGCCCCTTAGGGGATATCAGGCCTTTAGTTCGGTATCTTGAGTAGTGTTTGTTTCACCAAGAGGAACAGAGGGCTCCCCCAGCACGTTATAGGATACACGCACGGTGTCTGACTGGAGCAAAATAGGGCCCTCAATGTCTATCACGGAAATAGGTCTTCCTATTATGTGTCCGGTAGATAGCGGACAATCCTTCCACATGTAAATCCGCTACAAAGTGCTAGGGCGCGATGTGAGAAAATTCGACTACGTCCCAGTGGACAAATAACAACAAGCCTGTTACCTAGTCTAGTTTCACCGCCTGCTACAATATTACTCCAGACACCTTTCCAGATGTATCAGACTCGCAAACCCCCTGGAGCAATATGCTTCCCCGCTGTACATGATACATCCCACACTCCATGATAACATGCTCTATCTCCTCTCCACATTCGTGCTTTAAATTGGCGCAGTATTGGCATAACCCGGAGATGCGAATGTTGTAAATGGAAGCTAGATGCGGAGTACCAGTATTAGGGTGAAATACAGACTGGTTGGCACGAGCCGCTCGTAGCGCGTCTGGTCCAAAATATGTACAGTATCAGAGCCCTTAACTCTTAATCAATCAGTGCTCTAGTTTGCTCAATATAAATTAGATGTCCTGAGGCCATTATCTACAGCTAGGTGGCTAGTTAGTCTCATGCGTGGCTAGCGAGGTCGCCCTGAGGGTCTTGGCATGAGACTAGTGGCTAGTTTCGCGGGCGCCTCTCGTAGAGTAGTTGCAACCAGACTAGATGACAAGAAGCTTCGTACATACCTCCTTGCATACTAGTCTCGCATATTGTAGTCTGGTTGGCACAAGCCTCTCGTAGAGACGCATATTGTAGCTTTAACGTGCATATTTTAGGTTTAATACCGTTTCGCCCCGCACAGATACCACCAGACTAACAGATACGGTGTTAAATCTGAGTCGAGCATGCTGCATACTCAGTCCTTTATGCAGGGTACGAAACGTTTGTTCACCTAGCTGTATCATTGAAAACCCAATATAAATGTATCAACGCCCGAGACAGAAGATAGGTCACTTGCAGCCCTTATAGTAAGAGGTACCTAGCCTATGTTGGAATTTATTAATATGAGCAAACCGGCTATCATTGCGATCATGCATGCTCGCACCGAGGCTACACTGTTCACTAAACGTCCCAGAGTGGCGAGAGCAAGCAATAATACGCCAGACTAGCGATAATACAACCTGGATCATATAAAATATCGGGAATTTTAGGGAAGCTATGTAGTATATTACGTTTCCTCTATCTTAGGACACTATTTTCACCATAACAGGCGCCAAATAGTTGTAGGAAAGAGTTCAATATGATACTGTTAACAAGAGGTGTTTCCAGCCGCCCAGGGCGAAATACTTTGCCATTCCCCATATTTTATGCCTGAACCAAGTAATTTGGACTCTAGGTAGGGTATCTTGGGGTATACGTAGTTAAGCAGTCTCGTACTCGTATCCTAAGATTTTGTTGTTGTTGCATATCCCACACCGGATTTATATCGATTCCCTGTTTTGGTAATCGGCACAATCCGAATCGATAATCCAGATACGGTTCCCTTGTAAGAAAACCCCCAATCTTTTATATTCACTATATGATTGCAATGGGAAATTCAGATTCAATCATAGGAAGACAATTGACAATGTCAATTTTTTGTATCAACAGACTGCTGAATTGAGGGGCGGATTAATACAAAACAGCGTCTGTGGCAATCGCAACTGCAGAACACTGCATAGGCAATTATCCCGCCTCTTCCGGTCACAAAATCACCGACTTGTGTGGGGAATATCCCTGACATTATGAAAAGGTTGGACGACAAACAAATCGACACCCCAGGATATTCCCCACAGCCAGAGACCACGAGGATGTGGGTGATGCCTCGGTAGTAAGAAGTAAATTAAATGAGGGGCGTTTATCACTACTTATCTAAAATTTCAAGGTTACGATCCATGAGGGACTGATTTTCAGGGACGTATATCTCGGAGCCTGCAGAACAATATATGCGCCTAAATAAACTCCCTGGACATGCATCTATTGTAAATTACTTGCGAAAAGGTGCGCTAAATAGGCCCATGTCGTCTGAAGGCTAGGATGTAACTTCAGGCCCTGTCTAAATGTGGGTTTAACATTACCCTGAGCTCCTTGACGGTGTTGAGGAGTAAGTCATTGGTTGTACATGTTACAGAGGCATTGAGAATGTTAACCTTATCTAGCATTAATTAATTTCTAGGAGAGGAGATCCTGTGACCATGGTTAGAGACCGCCCGATCGGGCCGAGCCTATATTAATGCACTCTTGCCAGAGCCCCCCTTCAACAGGTTATGCAGTTCTACAGCTGCGTAGATTGATTAATATGCAATATAGCGGCCGTCCTGCTGACCCCCACACTTTAACTCTCCCAATTTGCATTCCCTATGCTGACGTAGAATACTCCACAAGACTAACTGCCTCCCCTCCCTGCTTCCCCTTTAAGTAGCGCTCTTATGTGACTCCAAACGATGATATCATCAAATATTTTTGTATAGGCAGGCTACCTACGTCTTTACCTAACCTACCAACTTAGTCTGGTTGACACAAGCCGCTCGTAGAGCGAACCAACTTACCTTTTCAAGTATTTTATTTACCTATCAATGAAGTGCAAACCAGACTAAGTAATTAAAGAGCCAACTACCGGAATAGGCAACAATGGATTCTTGGGAGTTATGGAATAATAATAGAGAGCTAATGTTGCAATGACATGTTTTAGTCTCGTGACTAGACATCTCTTTTGAGAATCAACATATGAACTTGAATCATTAGCTACTGGACCTTAACTCGGGAACTAAGCTGGTGACCTCCGCCAATTAACAGAGTCATACGTCTACTTAATACTCATGACTAATACTTATAGATGTGGAAAATTACCTAACATCTTGTCTGTTGATGGCAAATACTGCCACCTTGGCTACTATAGCTGATGAGCCTGAGGGATATAAAGATGAGATTGAAAAGGATTTGATTGAGAATGTCACAGGATCTTGCTGTAGTGGACAGCTCAGTAAAATAAAATAAACTATAGCAATACCATGATGAAAGTTTAAAGCACCCCATGGCATAACGTGATGGACACCAGCACACATCAATAACATCATAGCTTCATGCACAGCCGGACTAAAGACCCGAGGTCGAGGTCCCTTACATCAAATGGCGTGATCCCCCGCTCTGCTCATGATCGATATCAACACTTCTTCAGATATTAAAATCCATCTCGATCGTCGATCGACTGCATCACTTTCCCGCGTCTCAATATTTCTTTTTGCAAATCCTGTAGCAAATAGCTAGTGCTTAGCTACGACATCTGTCTCACACCAACTCGCACTCGAGCCACGAGACATCTCGTAGCCCGCGCTTGACATACAAGGTCTCACAAAAGAAAACCCAATTGTAAGGTTCGAGAATTGAATGTTCCTCAGTCCTTCGGGCTCATGCATATATGTATCAGGTATGCCAATCTGCCAGTAGTTGCCAATGTACCTAGATGCTACAAATCGCAATCTCGAAATTACTATCGATACGTACTGTATCTGTACCTATCCTGAAGGTTAAAGTTTTTCCGAGATTGCTGAAAATGAATGATAATCTGCAATGCCACAGTGCGAATGCCAATGTCCCTCCCCACTGTATCTCGCCGCATCAGTTAACTGGCCGCCGGCCCCGCGGCGGCGAAGGAATTACCAAAACTACCATGCATATCTCCGTCTCCGTTGTCTTTATTGAACTTGATTGCAATATATTGCAATTCTACAGGCACAGCCACATCCACCCCATTTATTCCCTTTATCCCCCCGGCCTTCGGGCTTGTAATCTGCAAACTGAATGTAGCCTGGTGTGGGGCCTGGGCTCGGACGTCTTAAACGCTTTCGTCCTCCGATCCAGGTCCCCATGTGGAGATAAGCCCTATATTGCATATATTATATGTAAAGTTTGGATTAATATACAAGACGAAGGTGATGGTAAGACAGTGCATGCCACACTGTAGCTCCCCAGGATCCCTTATCAAATTGTAAAAATGCGGGTTAATTTCCCCTTAAAATCTAAGATTCTTTGATGGAAAATCTGGTAAGCTCAGCTCTTCACGAGAGTCTAGTCTGGTTGGCACAAGCCCCCGCTAACGAGAGTCGCTTTTAGCTGTGTGTTCGCTGTTTCACTACGACCTTGGTATATATCAGTGCGCACGTGCATGGAAATGTTCCTCGATATTTCGTCCCGGTGGGGACCCAGACCAGGATAAAAACTGGTATCCACTATACCCCTCCTCTTTGGTCACGTCTGTCCCGCCACGGTTCAAGTACTGTTAAATAGATATTGTATCCATAGAACCGGCTCCTCTTAGCACTAGCCCACCTCGACCCACTCCGCTTACATTGATGAGCTCCCCAATCCATCCTATAACAAGTCCTATTCAGAAGCTGAGAACCCCATTATAAAGTGAAGTGAGGACTTTTGGACGACCCAATAACTTTTTAAGGTTTGAGTCACAATTAGAAAGTTATTTGTTCAAAAGTGACTGCTGTATAAGTTGATTTTATACCACTAGAGTACCCAAGTCTATATAGTTCCAATTAAAAAAAAAACCCCCCACAAGCCAAATATCCCTTTCACTAATATAACAAAAGAAAACGTCGTAAATCGAGAGAATTATATCATGATGCAGTATAAGAGAGATCCTGCGCCTTCCATCCACTCCTGGCCTTTTTTTGTGTTTTTCTGTAAATATACTCACCATTGCGGTGATGTTATGTAGAAGCAAGGAAAAAAGGAAAGAAAACATCGAGGTCCTGTAAAGTTGGATATCCGCAAGTAAAGAAGCCCCTCGAATATGAACGCCCCGATTTAGATAACAGAGCCAGATAGTTAAGTAAGCAAGACAAATTTCCCTCCCTAGATATTATCCCGATCAAGATCAAATGCCACCATCATCGGTTGAAGTAAATAAACGCCCCGCTGTATTGTATAGTTGTAGATCGTAAAAAGCAAGCAGATTATATCGTAGAGGTATGGTGGCATTTAGGCCCTCCTAACCCTATCCCAGAGTCTGTCGGCTCCGCTTTTCAAACTAGCTGCGGAGAAGGAGATTGGGCCCGTGGAGCTAGTTGAGCTGCGGGGGCTGGATGGATGGAAGTTCTGTTCGAAGGAGGAGTAGAATGATTGGGTAGCAATATCATCCCGGGTGACGAGGTTGCCTTTTCCACCACGGCCGATGCTGTAGACTGGTGCGTGATGCTCGTGAATCAAACGGTCTCGCTCAAGTTCCTCGTCGAAGGAGAACATGGCTCGCTCGGTGGAGGGGTGGACGTTGCCAGCACCGCCGCGGCCACCAAAAAAGAGCTTGGAAGGGGTGGATGGAACAGTGGGGGTTGTGGATGGAGTGGTGCGGGTTGTGAGCTCTAAGGGAGAGACTCTGTGATAGTTACCGGCACCACCACGGCCACCGTGGTAGACGGTGGAGGTGTAGATTGGAGCGTCAGTGACTTGGACGGGCATTGTGAAGACGGGTGGGTGTATGTAATAAATGTGGTTAAACGAGGAATGGATCTTCTCGAAGGCTTTGGAGGGTTGGTAATGGAATTGGTAGTGGCAGTAGGTTGAAGCTGCTTATCGATGCTGATGTAGAATGGAAGCATTCCCCCGGCGTACTTATAAGAAAGCATTACTCGGCTAGCCTACAGACCAGGTCAGTCAGTAAGGTTTGGGCCTTGCCCTGACACACCCCTCCTCCACAGTCATGATCCGCAGTGCGTCGTGATGGAGGGGTGTGCGCGTTGACTTAGGGGCCGGGTGGCAGGGGTGGGGCAGGTGAGGTGTGATGGATGTAAAATACCAAGTACATGCGAGCAGTCCGGCCTCTCGTAGAGAACATGCGAGCTCCTTCGGCAGGACGGCGTTTGGCGAGAGTTGCGCCCCAGCAACGCTGCCTGGAGCAGGGCGCCAAACTTTTTCATACCATCACTGTACCGCCATTATTCAATCCATGCCAGGGAGGCGGCCAGGAAGTATGCCCAGCAAGCGTCTGTTTTTAGCTGGAAACCATTCTACCCACGACGCCTCATGCATAACCCACCGATCGCCCCTCGCTGTAAGGTCCAGGGAATGTGTGGGCACCCTGGATTCTCTAAGTGCAATTCCTACCTAGCATGTGTACCTTAGGTACTCCTCTCTTCCAGTCATGGAGAAATTTCTCAGTGCTCTCCTACCTGCTTCCGTCAGCTGCAGAAAGAACTCCACCTGAAAAAAATTCAAACCTTGGCCATTGCTTGTCGAGAACATGTTGGCCATGGTTATTGTGAGGACGACGGCAATACGTATCTCGCCATTGAAGCTGACGCTCATACATTCGCAATCTCGCAATTCCGGTAGACCGTGGCGAACCCCAGGGCACGTGCACACGCCAACACAGCAAAGTCATGTACACGGCGAATGCAAATTTGTAGCTACGGCAGAAGTTTTGCACTGAAGGTACAAACAGGTACACGCACATGCAGATACATTGATTGAGAGCCGAGAGTAGCCAAGACTCGGAGACGCCAATGAAAGGATTGAAAAAGTTCCAACATGATGCAATCGATGCCGATACTTGGAAAATCAAGATCTGGAAATGGGCATTGCGCGGAAATTAGACGCCGTCCGTCGTCTGAACGGTGTACTGAGCCCAGATTCTAGGCAGCAAACAACCGTCGCTATCCGGCCTGATAAGAATAGAATCGAAACTACTCCTATATAAACAAGCAAGTTAAGACGTACAACGGTGGACAACTTCTAACAACCCGCTTCGTAGCTAGCTCGACGCCTTGCCAGCCCATTTCTGTCCCCAATGCAGAATTCAAAATGAATTTACTTTTACGTCCATGTATTATACATTTATTATACTATACGCAAATCTGAAACGATACTTCTAAGAAGTTATTCACAATTCAGGTCACTCATGTAAACATTAGATAGTTTTTTACATTGGTAATCCAGTATGAAGTCGCTGAAATTCAAAACTCCATGCCCATAATACCTAATAAATTTATTAGGTAATATGATATAGACCCAGGCTTGTGGGTGGATGTAGCATTGTGGTTGGCCAAAAGCATGTGTGTTGTGTTCAACTGTCGGCTTGGATGTATCAAGACAGCCAACAAAAGCTCAGAATGGACCAGCATGTTATGCAACGTCGGTACGTTAAAACATTCCCAGCGCCACATACCTAAGGGAAATATAGAGTATATATACTCTAGGATATACATAATTAATCAGTCTATGTACCGCATTAGATACTAAGGCCTTATGCAATCTCCGGTGTAGAGAACTGAAGTACAGGCTTTTACAGCCAGTTTTCTGTGGCTTCCTGGGTCCAGGCAATCACACAAGAACCTTGGTAGGTACATGGCCTATTATGAACATATAATCAGAGGCTGCATGTCGGTGAGTGTAATATCTCGTAATTTTCATATTCATTTATATTAATTTTTTCAAGCTTTTTACTAGTTCGTTACGAGAATTACGTTAGCTGTGTCGCAATTCGCTCCACTCTTACCTTGCCATGGCCTAATGCTATATGCGAGTATTGAATTTAAAAAAAAAATCCGCTCTACTCCCGTTCATGTAGCCACTAGGCATCTTGATTTTACACGGATAAGGTACCGGTATTGAGGATTTTCAGAGCATTACCATTTCTACGTTGTTTCAACTTCTGCAATACGGCTGCCGGGTTGCTTCCGCCGCTGGCGATCAGTCAGCTAGTTTGTTGCTCACTCTCTCGCAACCAGACTCCGGTAATTCTGGCGGGCAAAAGTAGAGGCCAATTCAATATTCCAATCGAAACTACCTCATCCTCAGCAGCTTTGGATGTACTCTACTGGTACTGGTAGGGATATGCACTGTATCTTTGGTTTGTCTGGCGAATTTTTTTTTCCAGAACGGTTCATACCCCTGAAGAGCAAGGGAAAAACATGAGAGAAGTGAGTGGAGCTAGTCTTCCAGGCGGATCGATCTCGCCAACAGAGCAAAAGTAAACAAGAAGAATGAAATGCCAATATCTCGTGTGAAAATGTCAACTCGAAGCGTGCATGCATTCACCCCAAAAATTTTGCAACAAGCCACTAGCGACCTAGTCTTGTGCCATAGCCGCAGCCAAGCTGCAATTTCTGGTTGTCGCAAAAGAAATGTCTAAACGAACCACCAACGACTCTGACTTCCACGATCGGAATTTAGAATGAACATTTAAGAAAAAGGTCATGTTGGGAATCAAACGTCATCATCTCGTGGATCCTCGTGTTAGTTCTTTACTTTTTCCTTTGCTCGAAATTTCTAAGCCCTGAGAGTCACGTTAACGCCAGCCATGCTAGTACGATACCTGATATGGGCACTTGGCGTATGTACTAGGCCTGAGATGGCAGTCAATGTCTTCGAAATTAGGTAATTTCTAACGTTTGACCTACCAGGGGCTCGGTTGTGTCGGCGACCAAAAGTTCCTTCAATCACGACGAATGATGAAGACCACATGTTTCGAGATTTTTGAGTCTCTACAGTTCTGAAGTCACTTCAAGGCAGGCAGCTAAGTTCGAAGTGACCAATCAAATATGGGAGACACAAACTCCGAGGGTTGCGCATTCCCAAAGCTGTAACGACGTTCGATCGGCGGCCCCAGTAGCTAAGCGACAATTCAAATCTATCCCTAAGTAGTGTGAATTTACATGGGGTCAGTCTCTGAGATGAAATATGTCTAATTGGCAATATCTAATGTTGATCCTCCTCTAGCTCATCCTCCTTCCCCGCAATATCGGATTTTGAAATATCGCTCGGGCCCTGGTTCCCCACAAGTTGGAAGGAAGAACAGGGTACAGAGGTGGAGACACGAGCACTAGGAAGGGGCGAGTGTCACGCATATCAGGAGCTCAGGCCAGTTACTGTAGAGCCTTGGAACATAACGTTTGAAATTACATTGGAGAAAAATAGCTACATGTATGTGACATCAAACAGGTTGCTGGGCACATGATATCGTCATCTTCGCCTATCTTCGCTCGTCCACTGGGTGAGCCCGGAGCTCCATTCATTTCGAATACATTCTCTAGGCCATCAAGTAATATTTTCAGGTATACTGGCACGGGATGCTCGATTGATGGACCCCATGTACAGTACCTTTGATATTCTAAGACTGCGCTGTACAACATGGAGGGAGGCTGCATTCATCGTGCATCAATGCATTTCCTGTCACAGGACTTGCATGCATCATCCTCCCAGCAACGGGCCAAAAAGCAACAAAGAGATTCATCTGTGCACTAAGATCTCATGCAACAAGCATTTCGTTTTTACGGTATTGTTTCTTTTCACCTGCTTAAAATATCCGATCGTGTTCTATTGCTTTTTAATCATATACCCTATTCTTGCCTCATGCTTGCGCATACCCGTAACAGGTATGGTATGTGAGACCTTGTGTTTAACTTTGCACGGGCTGTTTCCAGACCGTTAACATATTCGTTGGCGTGCTAGCTCCATCACCAAGTTGGCGATAGTTCCTCAGAAGAAGAGCTCCAGTTATGCATTTCATATTCGGGAGTCAACTCTGGCCCCTATAGCAAAGCCTACCAATTACAGTTATTACCCAGAGAAGTTCCGACAGACAGCAGTGATCAGTCTGGTTGACACAAGTCATCCCCGCTGAAATGGTCTAGATTCCAGTTAACACTAAACCCCAAGACACAACTCCATCCAGGAATATGGCAGCGTAGGACAGTTTACAGAAAGGTTAGGTTTGACGTTTCGACCCACAAGTATTACGCCATTAGCCAATTTGTGGGCTCCTCCATTTTTAGACACAATGTTGACTAAAGTATACAGGGGTCTGTTGGGGTCTACAAACATGGCAGCTCGGCAGCTGACCGTGGCGGAGATTGCGTATACCTAATAGAGGACAGAATTTGATCAGAGTACAATAACGTCAGGATGAAACATGCTTGACAGGTGGGAAACATTCCCAGTTTTCATGCAGTTCCTGTGAATCATAGACTTATCGTAATCATTCAGAGTGTGATCACTTGCACATCACAAGTGCTGGATTGTGACATGAGAATTTTCCTTTAGTTGAATAGCCGGCGAGGCCGGAATGCTCGTTCTATCGGTTTAGTTAGGACTTTGGTGGCGCCAGCTCGAAGGCGCCCTTTGTGAGGAGCGCCGCTAGTATCTACACCCGGGTAGTGGAAGGAAATTTTCATTTCACTAACCACCGTCACCCGGGTAGATTAGGAGGCGCATTATCTTTTCCCTTCTCTTTTTCACTGTGATCGCCGACCTCGGGTTGGCCGTTAGTTCGTGGATAGAAGAAAATGGAATTTCGTAACTGCCTGCGGCGCGATGGAGCTGACGAGAAGGAACCTGCTGCTTAATTGGTAGAGTGTGTCCTTCCATCAACCCCGTGACCTTGCCACTCCGATGCAACTCTTCCGTGTATCCGTATTGTCCATAATCCCACCGTCCCCATCACGCAAATCTCTTATCCAAAATATGTGGTAAGAAGTTGGTAAATGTTGAAACTGTACTTTAACATGGAAGTTATGATCTTGAGAGGAAGGGGGGAATTAAGAGATCTATATATCCTTTTCGTCGGAGGTGTGCTGTTTCTTTTTTTTCCCTTTTTTCCCCGAAGATAGAGGATAGATAGGTAAAGATAAGGAATCCCTTGAATCACAAATCGGGCGTGTTCGGGATTTGCCCCACACAAATTCGGCAAATCTGGTTCACATCGGAATCTACTAGCGTTATCTATGTTTGCGCAGCTACATGGGGTGGGTGATTCTTACGGGGAATCGATATGGGCACGAGAATAGATTCCTAATGCTTCCGATGAGAGGTGGGATATAAGTAGATGGGATCGGAATGAGGTTTGAAGTTGGTAGAACATGGACGACGCTCATGGGACTATGCGCAATCTCAACTTGGTTACGAAATACGACGGAATGTGGATTGGTTTGGGTGGGCTTGGGGTAGAGACTAGGCTTGGGGTTACTATGATAGAGGAGGGCGTACGACACGGAACAGCGAGATTTGGCGTCAGAAGGGTACCTAGCTAGGGCCATATTACGAATGAAATGTTACAGAGCCTGGGAGAGAGCTGGTGAGCATGGAAATACTGGAGCAGTCGTACTGGCGTTGAAAGAATTTTTCGGTGGTAAGCAATGTGGAAAATGTTTCAAGAGCGCGAAGATCAACGATGTTAGAGCTGTTGTCTTGTGATCGGCCGCAATTGGGTTAGTGATGCTTACATACGTATGATCATGTGAGGCTTGATGGGTTTGGAGAGCGACAAGGATGCTGATTATCAGTATTTGCTACTGCTCCGAGCTATTGTGATTGGTGGTGATAGATACAGCATGGGCAGTGCTGTGAGCAAATCCCTTGTATATACAGTATATTCTTAACATAAGCTTGGAGTGATGTTAATGCGTTTGATTATAATCGGACAAGCAATTAAAAAAATCTATTAATTGAGGTTTCGAACTAGATGCTTCCAGTGGTCCCCTGCTCCGTATTTTCTTTCTGATTTGGCGCTATTGCAGAAGGGAGGAGGACTACTCCCATACTCCGTACAAATTGTGATTTCTGTAAGTACTAGATGCACGGTGAAGTTGAGGGTAACATTACATTACATGGCAATTTCTATGTGACTTAGAGGCATATTTTGTTTGTTTCAATGATCCTGAACTGACCTATCAGTTCACCCAACTTCTTGATCGCGATAAATTTCGCGGCAGATCCCCCACAGTATTGATGTATGTATTTCGTGGAAAATAATATTCGAGAAAGCTTGTCACAAACGTGTTCTCGTTCATAGCTCCAAGTTGTAAGATACGTTGCGCATGCAACTTCACATACTACGTTGAGAAAGTATCTGTTTTAAGCAAGCTGAGTCTGAATTAGCAAATGCACCAACAAATATTCAGGTACATAGCTGGAGCTCGAGTTCTCCAGAGGAAGGGAGGTTCGCATGGTCCCACCTTGGTACTATGTATACCCTCTAAAATAATGTCTTATGTCTAAGGCAGCCTGGTATGCAGGCATATACCATGGCCATCTTGAGGGTAACTGCCACGATCGTCAATTTGAGTGGCAGGGCGGAAAGAATCTTATAGGAATGGTTCTTCATCTTACGGATTGCTGGACCCAGGTGACAGATGTATGAAAATGTAAAGCCAAAAATGACACCCGCTTCATTGATATCTCCAAAACCCGCCGTGCCAATTTCTTTCGTTTTTACATCAAATGGCTTATATGCCAACGCCAATGATTTTGTCTATTCTAATTTGGGATCCAGTACATTGATATCTTAAAGAGTTGGTAAAATTACCATAATCGGTAATTGAGGAGTATCTTCAGAGGCAGTAAGATATATCTCCTAGAACAATTTATTCGGGTCTGGCTGGGATTTGATCTCATGCCTAGACCCTATTTCGGGTTCGTATTTGTTCTCGGGTCCGCTCTCGTGCTTAGCCTCTTTCTTAGTTTTTTCCTCGCTCTGAGGTTGCGGATTGGGAAGTAACGTTGGATTAAGGAACCGGTTGCAGAGAATCGCCGCAGCAACAGAGACCTATATGTAAATATAATTAAGTTCATCAATTTCATTTCCAAAAGCCCACTTTCAGAAAGATAGATTCAACTTACATTCAGCGAATCCACCATTGGATCTGTATCACCCCCTTTCGCGATCCCAACTTGATAATTCGCTTGCTTTGCCAGCCATGGCCTTAACCCCTCTCCTTCCTGCCCCAGGATCAAACAACATGGCCCCTCAAATAGTGCTCTCCCCACTTGAGACTCACTTAGAACCCTTGCCATTTTACTTTGAACCTTTTGATCACCCTTAGTGACTGGAGGTACTGCAGCATAGAATTTCCATCCATTAGCCTTACTTCCATTGAGGAATGTCGTGCTGTTAGTGTGTTCATAGATAGGAATGTATTCGGAGGCACCAGCGGAGGCTTTAAGACAAACGGCGGAGAGGGGTGCACTGTTCCGGCCGGAAATGATGACGGCTTCTGCACCAAGGTAGTAGGCAGAGCGGATTATGGCGCCTAGGTTTCCAGGGTCGAGCTGAGACATCAATGGTCAGAAATGAATATGACTTGCTTTGATGTTGAGTTGGGCGGGGCTTACGATTTCATCTACCATCAATACAAAGGGATACCGCTTCTGACCCCGGCATTTGATAGTTCTTGATTGGTCTCTAAGCCTAATATCAGGGTTTGTCGTGTGTTGTGCTATCTGGACTCCAAATTCTGTGCAGTCTTCAGAAACTTTGCCCAGAGTCAGGAGGGGGACCTTGTGGAGTTTCTCGGCATCAAGGACATAGCCCTATGAGCAGATTAGCTTGTGGATGCTGGGCAAATCATTTGCTCTTGGGTATACCAACACTTTTCATCTAGTTAGCCTCTCCAGTCTCTACACATAATCCAGACGTATCCACGGGGTAGCTCACTTATGTGGCCTGCTATCCGACATGGAATCCAGCTGTCCTATATCTATCTCATCTACGATCTCAATGTCAGGGTGGTGCTTCCTCGCTAGCTTCTTCATATGCTCGTCCCGAATTTTCGCCTCCCTTGTCCTGTTCGACCCGGCATAGACGTATAGTCGAAACAACTTCCTCCGATGGGACTTGATGGCTGCCTCTACCACAGATGTACCAAAAATAAACTCAGAGTTCTTCGCTACATGAGGTATATGTCTCCGGATTGTCATCCTCGGGGGCGCGAGAACATCATCTCGGTCATTACGGCGGTCGAGCCGGGGTGCGGGACGGTCACCGCTACGGTGAGGGCTTTGGGATGATATGGGTGGAGGTGCTCCGGAGTCATCTCGTACCCGAGCGAGTCTCCGTTCCTCAAAAGTGGGAGGGGTGTAGGGGGACGTCGTTGAGATATTGGCATCGGGGTAAGCTTCTTCGCTGATGGGAGGGAGCTCAACTTCGTTGTATGGGCGAGGAGTGTCATTTATAGAGTAATCGGGTGCGAAGGCAGGTTTGGAGCGTAGTGGAGGGAATTGATCTTGATTCGAGTCTTGTTTACTGTAAGGGGCCGTTCGACCTGATTCTGCATTGAGCCCGCGGAGGATTGCATTCTCTCGACTTCGGAGGGTTCGGAGGTATCTATTTGGCTGTGGCTGGCATTGGAGGGGGCGGGGGAAGGGGGATATCCGGGCAAGGGCTTTGCAGGCGGTGTGGTTCATTGTGGTGCGCTGTTGTGATGGTGGGGCGTGGGGGCTTCACAGCTTGTAGAACAATTCTGTCGCAGAAATTGAAATTCTGGTGTAACAGAAGGATCCCCCTGCAGGTACTACAGTAGAGTACAGGTTACACTGTAGATCTAGGTAAGCCCTACCAAGCTTATCTAATCGATAGAATCCCAAACACGCGGGTATATCGATATCGTGCCTGTGCATTCATACTATACAAATCTACAGACTTACTCGACGGTCAATCGTTCACGTCACGCACTTGGATATTGGGAGCCGCTGTTGGCATCTTCTATTCGTTTCCATCTCGTATGCCCTCCTCCAGCTGTTATACGCATCTACCGTCCCCTGCATATTCATTTTCTGCCGATCACAACAACTCCCTTCCAGCAATTGCTTTTGCTCGTCGTACAACCCTCAACTTCATTTCTGCTGACAATCAACTTCCTAGCAGTCTTCTAGATGGCAGGAAAATTGATGAATAGCCGTGGTGAGAGACTCGACGAACAAGAGCATGACGGTGAGTACTATAACCCTCGTGCCCTCTCCAAGGGCTGTGGGCCGACTTTCTCAGTGCGGGTTCCCATTGTGGTCAATACGGAGGAATATGAAATATTCCCGAGTGAATTTAGAGTGAGATCCGTGCTCGAGGAGCACCAGCGCAACGAGGAGCTTTATTATACCTGCAAATTCGACGATGGACATATTGCGGAGGTGAGTTTGACACGACGGGATTGGGTTATACCGAGGTTTGGGCTTATGGGGAACAGATTCCTTTCGATACGCTCATTGCAATGGAGAATGGACCAGAGGCATTCTCCTTATATACACCACAGGAACATGATTTATCCTGTGCCGATAGCGACGACCCAACCCCTCGAAAGGCGACACAAAAAAAAGACAACCTATTCTTTGATCTGGAGAGTGGTGAAAGTAGCTCGGATGATATAGTCATTACAGATATTCGACAGAATGGTTCAGCAACGCGGGCAAGCAAACGGAAGGCCGCCCAGAGACAGCAAGACTCTTCTAGTGAAGACGATAGTCCGGTTGTACCCAAGCGCTCAAGGAAGCCAAGTCATGTCCGTTCAAACTCCGTTGGTTTCTCTATACAGCTTGTTCCTTCTAGGACGAGGGGCGCCCAGCACATATCTCTGCCAGCTGAACCTGAGGATGTCACACCTGTTCCAAGGGGAGGACGGACTTTGAGGTCTTCACGTATCAAGCAATATAGGATGCTATCATATAAGGTCAAGCAACCCGATGAGGAAACTGATGTCGAAACGATATCTTCGGATATTGTCTACTCAGATCTGCTACCAAAACGTCCGCAAATGTCTACCCGCAAGGGAAAGGCTAAAGCTACCAGGATGCAAGACTCTTCAGCTGATGAGGAAGATGAGTTGCGTGTTCGCAGGTCAGGACGGACTGAGCGTAAGAAAAATATTTATCGGGAGCCTAACCCAGATGATGACGATATTACAATCACCATTACGGAAAATCCTAAGCCTAAACCTAAGCCTGTCACTGCAAAGGAACGATTTCCCATTTACGACGATGATGATGGGTTTGCTCGATTCCATAATCAAACATGTGATACTTGTCAGCGGACTGGAGATAGTTTAGAAGTTGGACCCCTCATTTATTGCCAGGGGTGCTCATATTCATATCATCGGATTTGTTTGGGGAACCGCACTACTAGGGAGCATCTAGTTACTAGGATTGGTGAGGATATATGTGTGATGCAATGCAGACGATGTATCGGAAGATCAAGAATGAAGGATTATACTGCACCTTGCTTGGACCGATGCCAGAAGTGTCATGGGACGGGTGTATCCTGTACACCATTCAAACCCGTCAATAAGAGGAAAGCTGCTGCCTCAGAGAAGGCATCACCTGCAGTTGATATATCACCAGATCTTATCAACAATCCAGATAATCTCCTCTTTCGATGCGCGTATTGCAGGCGAGGATATCATTTTGAACATCTCCCTCCGAGAGTACGCGAAACGGATAAAGGCAGCAGCAACCTCCAGCAGCGTAGGTTGAAAGAGTACTCAAAGGACTGGAAGTGCCTAGATTGTATTTCAATCCCGAACAAGATACAGGCATTCGTTGCCTGGCGGCCAGCGGATCAATCTGCTTTCGACTCTGAGCTATATATCGATGACTTCAATGACGACGAACGGGAGTATCTTGTGAAATTCGAAGAGTCATCATATTTTAGGGCAAAATGGATGCCTGGCCCTTGGGTGTGGGGATTGATGAACGGTAACATGCGGAATAAATTCTGTGCTGCTAAGCCGCCACCTAAATTGACATTTGAAGACGCTGTTGACCCTGAGTTCCTTAATGTGGAAATTGTGTTGGATGTTAAATTCACATCGATTGTGTCTGTAAAGGATGCAGCCGTGGATCTCGCAAGAGTCAAGGAAGTATCAAAGGCACTTGTAAAATACCGTGGGCTCGGTTATGAGGATGGTATGTCTCTTGGTTTAACTTGGCATGGATAGGTGATCTGACATGGTATACAGTTGTCTGGGAAGAACCTCCTTCGAGAGACTCGGGAGAGCAATGGAAATGTTTCGAAGAAGCATACAATGATTATATCTGTGGGCTCTATCTCCGTCCGCCTAAGGGCGCGCAGGCAAGAATCGAGAAAGCCAGATCGCAGAGTTTCGAGTCTTTGAAGCAGATTTCACAACCAAAGTATATCCTTGGTGGGACACTAATGGACTATCAGAGGGATGGAATGAAGTGAGAGTTCTGACACCGTTAAATGTTTCCACAAACTGCGTGCTAACGCTTTCGTAGTTGGCTCTACTATAAGTGGTGGAAAGGCGAGAATGCAATTCTTGCTGATGAAATGGGGCTGGGTAAAACCATCCAGATTATATCATTCCTTTCACTCTTACATCAGGAGCATAGGGTCTGGCCCTTCTTGATTGTCGTGCCACATTCTACTGTGCCAAACTGGAAGAGAGAAATCAAGCTGTGGAGTCCGAGCTTGAGGGTGGTAGCCTACTTTGGTGGTAAAGAGGCGAGGGGCTTGTCTGTAAGTTCCCTAGTGCCCCGTAACATTTATTATAGCGTTAAACATTTCGGCAATCCAGAGACAATACGAGATGTTTCATCCAGGGGGCAAGGATCTCAAGTGTCATATCGTCATCACTTCATATACCACGCCAATTGACGATGCAAATATCCTTAAACAAGTTTCTTGGGAGGGTCTTATTGTGGACGAAGGGCAAAGGCTGAAGAATGATGACAGTTTGCTCTATAAGGCCCTATCCGGGTTCAAGATCCAACACAAGGTCTTATTGACTGGTACACCGTTACAAAACAACCCTCGTGAGCTGTTTAACCTGCTGCAATTTCTCGATCCAACGGATATGAAAGCGAGTCAGCTTGAAGAGGAGTATGGTGAACTCACTAAGGAGAACGTCCCTGAACTACATGCCCTGATTAGGTAAGTACTAGGTCCTTGAATTTATCTCTTCGAATGGACCTAACAGTGATTTTCAGGCCATATTTCCTCCGTCGAACCAAGGCCCAAGTCCTTACTATGTTGCCTCCCATGGCTGAGATTATTGTCCCAGTGACTATGACGAAGCTTACGAAAAAGCTATATAAGTCTATTCTAGCAAAGGACGCTGGGCTTATCAAAGCTATCCTGGGAAGAGGGGGGATCATCAAGAGTAACGAGCGGGCAAAACTGACCAACATTCTCATGCAATTGCGGAAATGTCTATGTCATCCCTTCATCTACAGTGACGAGATTGAAGAGAAGGTCGATGATGATGAAATTTCTCATAAAAATCTCGTTGAGGCAAGTGCGAAGTTGGAGCTTCTGAATTTGGTGCTGCCAAAATTGAAGGACAGGGGCCATAGGGTGCTTATCTTCAGCCAATTCTTGGGCATGTTGGACGTAGTCGAAGATTTCCTTGATGGTTTAGGCATGAAGCATGCTCGCCTTGATGGGAGTGTCTCCTCAATGGAGCGGCAAAAGAGAATCGACGCTTATAATGCCCCAAATTCGGAAATCTTTGCATTCTTACTGTCCACAAGAGCAGGTGGTGTGGGGATTAACTTAGCGACTGCAGATACGGTAATAATTTTGGATCCAGACTTTAACCCCCATCAGGATCTCCAAGCACTATCTCGCGCCCATCGTATTGGGCAGAAAAAGAAGGTACTGGTATTCCATCTGATGACAAGAGATACCGCGGAGGAGAAGATCATGCAGCTCGGCAAAAAGAAGCTGTCACTAGATCACCTGATTATCGACCGTATGGGGGCGGACGAGGATGAAGGGGTGGACGTAGAGAGTATATTGAAATTTGGGGCAGCAGCATTATTTAGCGACGAGGTAGAAGAGAAGGTCATTAAATATGATACTGTGAGCATCGAGACTTTGCTTGATAGGAGTCAAACTGAGAAAACTACTCCTTCGGATAAAGAAGGTTCGGCGGAATCAGCTTTCAGTTTTGCAAGGGTTTGGGAGAATGAGAAGGGGTCTCTTGTGGATGGTGGGTTCGGAACTGGTGAGCACGAAATTAGTGAGAGTACATGGGACAAAATTCTCCAGGAAAGAGAAGCGGAAGCTCAGCGTGAGCGGGATGAGAAGGCTAGGAGAGAGGAATTTGGTAGGGGCAGGAGGAAACGCGCACCGATACAGATTTATACTGGTGATATGGATATAGAAAATTCTGGGAGTGATACGGACTTTCAGGCACCTCCGGAGCAACAGTCAGAACATTCGGATTCAGATCATGAAGCGGACTACGAGGTTGCAAAAGAGGCACTAAAATTGACCGGCAAAGGGAAAGCGAAGGTTCGGGACCCATTCGCAAGGAGGCCGTCGGTACAGCCACTACAGCAAGAGTATGACGCAGATCCGGACTTCATGCCGCCGTGGGACACGAAGCCTCAATGGCGAGCCTCACCAGATTTTGTTCCTGACCGGCCTCCACTTCAGCCATCAAATCCCACACCTCACCAACAGCAACAACGTCTCTCTATTCAACCCCCTTCACCGCATGCACAACAGATGGCCCGCCCACGACCAACGCAACTCACCCCTCGCCCTGCCAATGCTTCCACTCCAGCCAAGGGTTGCCTCGCTTGCAGCAGCCCTCACGCCCCAGGCCAATGCCCGTATAAGACTGCTGGAGTAGAACATTGCCCTCTATGTAATATTGCACATTACGGGAAGGGGCCTATATGTCCACATATCAACTCCGAGACACAGGTGATGGCTATGATGACTACTTTAAGAGAGAGTGCCGAGGATCCGGTGTTGGTTTCTGAGGCAGTGAAGTATTTGAGGGGAAGGCTGGGTGAGTTGAGGAGGAAGAAAAGGCAAGCGAAGCAGGAGGAGGAACAGAGGAGGGAGCAAGAGGCAGCGGCTGCGAGGGCGAGGGGGCCCGATGTAATGGTCATTGATTGATTGGTCCAAGGGATGAATGGCAGCAAAGGTTCAACGGCAATTTAATAGGTTTTCGCTAAGAAGATGCTGAATTCCGTTATGACAAGCGATAGACAAGCAGCCCTTAATGTTTTATACTTTATGAGAATGGGGGATCTTGCTGGCTGGGGGTTATGAACTAGAGTTGATGAGTTAATACTATTTTTTGCTTGCTAGGATCATGATCTTGGTTCGTCATTTTCTATGATATTATGACTGCTCGATGTTACTATAAGTACACGTTGTGCCTTGGATCTGAAGCTTCGGAGGGTCTGTTATGAACTCAGCTAGGGATAACTCAACTACGCACTCTGGGAGAGAGTGGGTGATATGGGCAATGAATGTACATATCCCCAGTGAATTTCCTGAAATGGAACGTTAGAATGTCTGGGTATGATGGTATTATAAGCTGACACTCCACCAAACTTCCAGTAGCACTGTACATTTGTTGAGTGGAGACGTTTGTGTTGGGTAGAATAAATTTCAACAACTGCAATTTGTTGAAATGTTCTAGGTCTTGGCAAAAGGTTGACCACGGCCCGCCAGACTACCATTTATGACCTCGTTCCAGGTTTAGATTCTCGTAGATTTTTATTTTTTTAATTTTTTATTGTAGCAGCTTTAGTAGCAGCAGCGGATTCAGGGTAACTCAAACTTCTAAGATACTACCCCTCTCAGGCAGGATTGACGCCGCAGAGTCGCTCGCAGGTTTCAGGATCTGTCTGATATGACATGATATATCGTGAGGGGTAAAGTGATAGGGTAATGCGAGGGCTCCGGCCTCTCGTTGTAATTGGATGTCCTTCTCTCCCTACGAGAAGGCCGGTGCTCACTAGACACCCGTCCACCCCCTCCGCCTCACTCATACTAAGACCTAAGTAGCTACCCTCAATTGCAAACATCCCCAATGCTGTTGAAAATATGGTGATGGCAGTAACACTCCACAGCCATCTCAACAACTCGTATCGCAACTTATTTTTGATTATAACGGGCTTCGGGCAGATTACCCTGAAACAGGCTGCTCCTGACTTGTTTATTTTCGCTTAATGCTTACAACGACTACACCACCCCCTCTCGCCCTATTACCCTAGACTACCGTAACTATATTCGAAGTCATCCTTGTTTTTTAACCGCCTAATCCATTTCAATGGACACCCCTTAAGAAACTCCTTCAAACTTGTAGGTCTCTCGGGCCCACTATGGTGCCGGCAACATGGAACCGACCCGAAATCGATACCTACGAACTTTTCTTACTCCACAACCACAACATAAGTAAATCATTATATGAAGCCGTAAATCGATAGAACTAAGCTTGTAGAAGAAGGCTTCGGCCTCAGAATTAAAATAAATTGAAAATTGAAGAAGTTATAAGGGAAAGAAAAGTAAACTTTTGTATGAGAGAATTTAGGAATGTTACGTGCCAAGAGGTAGTAGACTAACCTAAATAGGAAAAAATGACTAAGCTAGCTTGCGACGATGACTTTTATATACACGCTCCTTAAAATCTGCTGTTCCATATTGACATCCATCTCGATATGCACTCATAGTTCGTTGACATTTGTTATAGAAACGCCAAAATGTCAATTCAGAAACAGAGTTCAATGATAAAGGAATGGTATCTCGTAAACCTTCTATATGTATACAGAAGATATTAGTTAGACAAGTATTTCTAGAGTATATAATATAGAGATATCGGGAATTATAGCTACCTCTAGATTTGGAGTTCGGGCTCTATGTAGGTCCTCGGAATGATACAAGTATGTTGTGAAGAGCTAAAGTTGCACTCGCTGCCACCGAGTCAGAGAGTCTTGGCATTATTTTAGTGCTGAGTCAGCAGCTTGGAGAATGTTACAACAGGTCGGTTCCATGTTGCCAGCACCATAACTTGCTCACCGTCCATTCCACCATTTCCCTCGTGTCGCTCCCATAATAGCCATAAAATCATCATCTCCACCTCACCGACTCGGGCAATTTAGCTTTATATGCCTCATCAACTTGTACATACCTAACCTCCTTCCTGCAAACCTTACTCGCAATCTCCACAATCTCCTTCAGGGAATACAGCCTCACCGCGGAAAGAAATATCTTTCCAACATACTTATCCTGGGTTGCGAGGGTAGTGCCTATGAATTTGCCCGAGTCGGAGGCAGGGTTGATGAGGGGGAGGAGGGTATCTGGGCGGTGATGTTGACGATTCCATATGCCCCACCCCCAAGAAGGCGAACTGTAAAGCCACAAGGTCCGTGGAGGTTCAAATGAAGGAAGATGGGACAAAACACGCACTGGGGTGGGGAGAGTGCGGATGAGGCTTCAACACCGGCTTTCACATCGAAGAGATACACGTTGGTCAACTTCCCGCCGGAGATCTTCTTCACCGAGCTGCAAGAACTCCAGATGAGGTAATTCGCGCCCGCAGCGACGGCTGCGTCGGCGATGGTCTTGCCCTGGGTGTATTCTGTTTGGTATGCGACTTCAGGAGAGGCCCAGACGCTTGCGGTGTATGCAAAGATGGTGTGTGCATCTTTGACAGCAAGGGCAATGGATTGGGGGTCGTTGATGTCCGCTTGGGCAACTTCGACACCCTGGGATTAAGGGAGAGAGCGGAGAGTTTGCTTGTGTCGCGGGGTGATGGAACTGGGAGGAATGGGAGGGAGTGGAGAGGACGTGGGAGACGACGGAGGAGCCTTGTTGGCCGGTGGAGCCAAAGACGACGAGGAGCTTTTTGGATATGGTGGGTCAACTGGGTGGAAAGTTTTGAATGGATATCAATTGAATGGCTAGGTGTGGCTGTATGGAACCGATAATCCTCAGGTGTCTACTAGAGCTGGTTCTTAAAGCCAGCCAGATACCTCTTCTTAAAACATTGATCTCGAAAACAGGTTCATGGAGGAACTACAGAGACGCGAACCGACAGACAAAGAAACGGGGGGACGCGTTTCGGGGCTGACTCGCGTTCTGACCCTGCAAAGCACTTTACACGAACTGCTCCCCCCATGCCGCAAGCCCACAGCCCCAAACAGGGGATAGTTTGGTTAAGAGTCACTTTTGCACAAATAACCCAGCGTCCAGCTTGCATGGACCTGGTTAGGTACTCCGGCATGCAGCATGCGTCTTTAACATTTACCGCAATGATTCAGAATGAGCCATATTAATACCAACTGGCATACAAACCAACCAGCTTTACTAACGTTTCACAGCGCTCCACAGTATCTAAGTATCTATCTACCTTCGACTTCACGCTGAAGGAAGGAACATTCACAAATTTAGAATCGTTGGGTTTTATACTAGACTGGCGGCGGTTGCAACTATATTCCATATGCGAACTGCAATGCGTATCGATGTAGTACATACACACCTCCATACTTATGCACCTCGTCTCAGCTAGTAAACGCCTAGTCTCAATCCGTTTAGTCTGACTCCGGCTCTTATTTCTCTCAACAGCTATCTTACAACTTGGGTACCTAGTTCCTCATTGGGCAATGCTCGTTTAGGACTAGTAGTGCTCCATATTCACCACCAGCCACTTTTCTCTGAGGACGGTCTATTATTGTTCAGACTCACTTGTATTTCCGCAGCTGAACATCGTCCGTGTAGCTGTATATAAAAAGTTCAGAGTATCCTGCTGATTATATATACACTAATCAAATTTATTGACGTTACTTTCATCCATCCATCTATTTTTATTTTTTATGTGGTTACCTATAGAGGCCTACAGTCACTTCCTCAAAATAGGGTTTTCTATGGCAGGTTGAATCGTGTTGTGTAGGCGATCTTGACTCAATATGACACTGCTCTGCGGTGTCTCCCATATACCCTCCACGACGTCAACATTTTCTTCTGTAATGATCAGAGGGAGTGAGCAGGGAGAGAGCGAACAAAGCAGCGAGAGAACGAGATACCTAGAGAGAGACCTACAGGGTTGTGTGAATGTCATCAAAACAGGACCCTAGGCTCCAAAGTCAACAAACGTTTATATCCTTGATGAGTTTCTTTGGCCCGGCTCGTCGTCTTCCCGCCTCTTAAGCTAATGACGCTCTTTGTCCTTACCCGCTTTCTTTTCTGCGGCTAATTCCTTATCTCTTTACTATACCTCTCCACAGTCAGCTTATCCTGAGATAGGGCTCGCCACCCCGGGCAGCTAAGACTCGTGTGGGCATGGTGGTTCGGTGAACGGCAGTCGTTTCGTGAAGATTTTCCTAGGGCAATTTGGCGTTTGCCATATGCGGACTGGGAGGCTGCCACGGCTAATTTGAGCGCCGATATTGGCGTTGAAGGGAGCTTTCGCGGTTGGCGAGTTGCTGGCGAAAATGGCAGTGGGTTCTTTGAGGTCTTTAGTTGGGGTGCAATATTATGTTTCTCAGGTTGCCCGCTTTCACCTCACTGCGCATGTTCCTGTTTGTAGTTTTCTGTCTTCTGGCTGGATAGCCTCACTTCTGATATATCCTGTCCAACCTTGCCCCCTCTTGTGCTTCGAGCTTAGCTTTCTGACTTTAGGTAAGAAGCTGAGGTAATGGCCTGCAACCATCCTATACCGGCTTGCTCCATTCTTGCTTCCTCCAGCAGCTCTTCTTCTGTATACATTGACGCCGTATGATACGCCTTGCTTGCCTTGCTGCATTTGGGGATAGAGTTTAGAGACCACAAAAAGAGCCATCATGCCGGGCTCGAGTGGAACGTAACCGCACAGTGTATAACAGACGAGGAAAAAAAAAAAGCAACTTTGCATAGCCATGTAAAAGAAACGTCTCTTGTTCGCAGGAGCGTGCATTGAAAAAGAGCCGAGTTGTAAGGCTCCTTAGAGGATGCCCGCCAGTAAGGCCATTAATTCGGGGTGAACCAGCGGGCAGCCACTCTTTTTTGTTTTGAAATCCCCCTCCCCCCACCACCCCCAAGGAAAGTCCCCATGAATTCGAGTGTGTTTGTGAAAATGCCGTGAGTAGTGCATATTGGCGGCCCAACATCCGGCTGAACCTGATACACGACGTTTCAATCTGGAGTGTTTAGGAGTGTGGGGCAGTGCCTTGGGCGCGAAGCTCAAGCTGCACGTGAGGGGCTCGTAGGAAGGTTAGAGAGGGAAACGGGATGAATGTTATCAAAAAAGTAATCGCTTTAGCACAAGGTCAGGGCAACCTCTTTTTGCGCATCGAAGAGGAGAGAAGTATGTAAGTACTTAATTCGCAGCATCTGATTAGGGTACACTCAGGTACCGGGCAAAACCCTATCTTTCTCTAGTCATGTTTCCAACAGCGCCCATATCAGATCCTAAAACCCGCCAGTGACTCTGCGGTGCCAAGCTGGGGGGGGGTGGAGCCCGGGGTAGCAGGCAAGGGGGAGATATCACAGAATCTGATTAGGGTAGGTAACCTTATTTCTAACCTTATCTACCTTCTCCTCTCTCCGTATCAGATCCTATAACCGGCCATTAGCTCTGTGGTGCCAAGCCGGGGGGGGGGTTACACTACTTTAAGTTGTCATGCGCTGCTCCGCTGGAACGTTGGGTTACCCTGAAAAACGATGTCACAAAACTAAGCGACGATTCACATGACTGCAATACCCTAAATTCCGCTCGTGATGATAACTGTACTGTATTTGTTACGCCTTCAATAACGCTGGGCATACAAAACCGTTCTCTTCCGAAAAGAAAAAAACAAGCAAAAAAAAAAAAAAGGCATTGCCACCACAACCCTCATCCTCTCTCTCCCTCATCATATCCTAGTTCCCCTCATACAGCACTCCCATCTTCGCCGTCTCATCAGCTACATCCCCTCCCGCGCAGTAACAAGCCCATTGGTCAAATAACTTTCTAGAGCAAAAACATCTGCCACGACAGAGATCATATGGAATCCCAATTTATTGAAGTGCGCGGCTTGTTCGGGGTCGTCTTTACCAGATGTCAGTCATGATGTAAGATAAGGGAATGTTGAATCAAAACTAACTGCAACATATCCCCGCCTTCTTCCCCGCCTCGTTGGCAGCTTCTAAGACTTTTTGGAAGGCCTCAGAGAGGATATGGTGCGGTCCTTCGGGGCCGACTGGGTAGCCTGTATACATGGTGGTGTTAGGATTTGGACTGAGCTAAGATGGGGTCCATGGGGAATATATATACCAATTGAGTTCCCTAAATCATATGGCCCGACGAATAGGACATCTACGCCTTCTACCGCAGCGATTTCCTTGACGTTCTCGAGGGCTTCTTGAGTCTCAACTTGGATGATTGTGAGGATGCTGTCGTTGGCTTGTTGAAGGTAGTCGGTGGAAGTGAAGGTATGGGGTGGGCCAAAGGTGCCCATGGGGCTGGGGTATGTTAGCAGGAAGTAGGGTGAGGACGGGGTAGGGGAAGATGCATATGGTATACAACATAGTGGAGTTTACGCACAATGGGCTTCCAAAACCTCTTATCCCCGTCGGGGGAAACTTTGAAAACGAAACTACCTGCGCTGCCTCCGCTGCATTATTTATCAACGGCACCATTATCCCATGTGCACCCGCATCTAGAGCACCTGTACCACCGCACCAACATCAGCCAAATTGACAGATTCACCAACACATCACTCCTGGGAAAACGCACGCTTAATCATCCACCCCTCCCCTGCGGGAATCCTCACAATAGGGCTCTGGGCTCTCATGGATGAGACAGCAGATACAGCCTCGTGCATGGCTCTATCGTCGATGTTTCCGTGCTCGGTGTCGATAAGAACCCAGTCGTACCCAGGCCGGCAGAGGGATTGGGAGATGTTCCGACCGGGAAGCATTTGCCAGACACCAAAGGAGGGACCCCGGGGCATGCGGAGAGCCCGGAGGAGGTGATTATGGGTTTGCATGACGTTGGCCATAATAGGGATGGCGGGGATGGGGCACTCAGTTTCCTAGGGCAGGAGCTTGGAGATTCAAACTCAGGGATGTATCTACCTCAAGATCTTGAAATTTCTCTCCTATATATGCAGAGCTTGTCACGGCCCTTTTTTGGAAGGGCTGTGGAGGCGAGTGGAGGGGGGAAGTGAACCGGGTCGCACTTCTGACTCAGAACAAGGTGAGGTCAGAATTTATATGTACTTGGGTATGGCAAGTTCTAGTAGAAAGAGCCATTTTTGAGTGAGAAGATCAAGTGCGTTGAAGGGGCTAGACAAGGGATCATTAGAAACGCACGGTATAGGAAGACCAGGCTGAGACCAGGCTGGCCCTCTAGGCATGGGAGACAGAATTTCACCGCAATAAGACGTTTGCTATACAAATATAACCAATTACCGATCAGCCGCTCTTTCTACTTGAACTTGCCCTACCGGCATCCAAGGAGGGGAGGACTGGATGGCAGGAATATGTCGAGAGCCGAGCCTAATTGAATGCTATAGCTACCACGCTCGCCTGCAGTGTGCGTGGGGTCCATTTTGCTTACATGCCGAATTGAGGCGCAGTGAATCGACAGCAGTGGGTATATAGGTCTGATATTGTGCGTACGGTGCGCAGTACGGTGCGCAGGACGATGTCATCAGTGTTTCTCGCCAGGCGCATGCGCCGAGGCTACAGTACTTTCTGCCACGGGGGCCCCCCGATACGGAAATATTTTCGTGGTCTGTAGAGTATATATGGATTATGCCTGGTTTGGATTTGTATGCAATTCACCCAATACGGGATGCCAACAGTGTGCTCTAGTGGGATGAAAAATGCATGCATGCGCCATGGGAGTGAACAGGGTTCAGCCGTAGGTGCATGTTCAACCCGGGGCAACCCCACGCTGCAAGTACTTGCGTGCCGCTGTTTACTTAGGTGGGGCAGTGGCGGGGCGCCCTGGAAATCTAGCCGAAAAAATGTCCGATCGATTGACGAGCTTAAGTCTATTGATGCGACTTTCTCGTGCAACCATCTGACTTCTCCCTAGTCTAGTTGCTTCTCTCGATCGCGGCAAGAATCTGGACAGCACGCCGCGAACACCCCGGATTAACTAACGCCTTGGAGTCGGGAAGCCAAGCTTAACAAAAGCCGTCTTAATCCCTTACCCTCAAATATCCCAACGAAAATATTAATTCCGAGACCCAAGTAATTGCGACGCCTGAGATCCAGTCACTCATACTAAGTGACCTTTGGGGTCCTAGTTCAGTCGACTACATGAGCTGCCCCTAGTACTGTAAATAATCAAACCTATCATGATCGAATACGAGTAACTTATTAAGTATGTAGGAGCGACCGGCCTCTCGTAGAAATCCGATTAGGGCGAATTCACGATTAACTAAATCATATCAGATCTTAGAACCTGCAATTGACTCTTCAGTACAAAGATGGAACTTGTTAATGCTTTTCAACCGTGTATTTTATGTACTGTTCTCATCCTATATCTCTCCCTCGGGCCACCACTCTACGTCCTGCGAGGCTTGAGCCTGGCCATGGATCCGCGGACCCAGTGCAAAAAGGTTATTGAGTCGAGTAGCTGACAAGCTGCGCGCAAAATTGCGAAATTCACAAATGATATACATATTTTGCAAATAATAAGAAGTAGGTATATGTAGAGAACGTTATATCACCAAATAATTACAGAATTCTCTTTCGCAAATATCTACAAAGACGAATTCGCCAAAGTCCTGTGGGTAGTGGGAACGTGAAAGAGGTGGAATTCTTGGAATGTCAAGCTTGTTGGAGGCTGTAATGAAAAGGAGAAAAAGAGGGTTGATACATATCTGGGGCATCATCCACTCCCTATTGGAGTCGATAAGGATCACCGTTCAGCCCGTTGCACTTGTTGTCGGGCTTGAACGGGACAATCCCCAGGGCGTTGCACATGCTGAGGGTATCCCTTGTACATCAACATGATATTCCCCGTGTCTTCCATTCCCATGACATTATTCACGACGTGAATACAGGTGAGGCTTGCTGCCACCTGGCTGAGTAAGAACGAGGGTAGATGGATGTGAGGCCAGAAGAGAGAACAAGTTGAGAGTCAAATGGTTCCTGAGTAAGATTTGCACATTGAGGAGCAAGGACTTAGCCTCCGTGACATAGAAGTGAAGAGAAATTGGCTTGGTTGCTATGGAGTTCGCCCTCTGTCAGATTGCGCCATGCCTGAGCCTTTGGTCATGATCATTCGCATGTACAGTGGGCATAATACATTGTATTACATTCATTGTAGTATTCTTGCTACATGTACAGTACAGTATACAGCTGTACGAGCACGAGGCATTACAACGTAGGGAAGATGTCCCTGTCTCACCGGAAAACAAGGATTCCTTACCATGGTAATAGCCTCGAATTTCATAAGTGCATTCGCTGCACAACGGGCACTAATAGCGGATCGCGGCTTTTGACTGTCACACCTTCGTCAACAAGACTTCACATATTCCCGTTCCTAATTAACTTCTAGCCTGGTTGCACGTTAAATTTTTGGCTTGCATCCTCTATGCCGCAACGTCACCTATTTCGTCATGATTAACATTAGCCTCGAACTGATATTCACCTTGTAGTCTTGGTTGCACGCCCTGAACCAGCAGCATCTCTACCAGAGGCCGGTGCCCGCCCGACTACAGCAGCCAGCCAGCTTCATATCCCATGGCCCATGGTTTTAGCTTCCTTTGACGTCAATCACTGTGGTTCAAAGGCCTCTAAAGTGGCAAGTAATGATATGAGGGAAAGGGTGATAGATCTATAGTGAGCGAGAATTGAGCCTTTCATCTCTACCACAGCTGGCACCGCAGTCGTCCTAAAAACTAGAATGCAGCCAATACATGTTGGAATCTAGCAAAATGCTAAAAGGAAATGCAGCGCAAATAACCACGAGATGGAAGCGGCAGGCGATGGGTGGCCACCACCCTCTGCCAACCAGACGTTCACACAATAGCGTCCCGATTTGGCCCCAGGTCTTCCAGGCTCCCTTTTTGGGTAATCGGGCTAGTCCCACATTGGTAGTCTTGGCACCAATAAGGCTGTAGGGAAGATGTTATGGGTATGATGGATCGATCAGCAACCAACTTTGATGCTTGCAGCGTACTTACGGGCCCAGAACTGATGACCTTTTGTTGCGACAATTTTTTGTTTTATACCAGATTAGATACCTTCGACACACACGGCAGGAGTTATCGAGAGAGTAGACTTGAAGCCATATTGAAGAAAACAGAAAGAGTTTATATACACGGGACATGGAATAGTAGGCACACGGAGCTTTCGTCGGAATTGAGGTTTTTTCTCTCTCCCATAAACTACCCTCACCTTCCTCACTGCATCATGTGGGAAGTTGGACACATCCGCGATCCCAATGAGCTTCAGATAGCTTGCAACATCTGCGGGAGGGGGAAGTGGAAAGCCTGCCGCTTGCCACTGACTTGTTTTCGTATCGGCATCAGCCTTCATATGATCGGGGAGTTTTGACAGAAGATAGTCGTTGAGGCGACCATGGTCTAGGTTGGCTAACAGATTTGCAAAAAGGCGTATTATTACTCCTAAGCTATATAGTGGAAGTTGCACCTTGATAGTCAGTGTGGGAGAATCTCCGTAACCTGGTTCCAAAGCCAGGAAGGCTAGCTGTCGTTCTGTTGAGAGGCATAGAGATTGATCCCCATTAACCCCGACCATCTGTGTAAAATACACCTGGTCTGTCGCGGAAATGGTATACAAGTGCGGTGCATAGAGAGTGGTGATACTCATGCCCGTATCGTAGCAGCAATTCCCCCCAATCTTAAAGTAGTGGCAGCCATCATTATCCCGGACCTCTACCTTTGTGGCACAAAGAAGTACTGGTAAATCATGGCTTTCTTGAACCCGTAGGATGCCAGGGGGTCTTGGGTAGGTGCTGAAATCAGCAGATAAAGTGGGGAAGCCTGCAGGAAGCAAGGCAGCGCCGGTTGTGAAGGCTGTCGTACGAGCGGACTCGATGACTGGCCCAACCCTCCACAAAAAACCTCCAGGCAGCCCTCTTGCGATATTGAAAATATCGTCTACTTGTGCCCGGGCAGGCCCGTGAGTATATATATTGCAGTTTCTGTAAATAGAAGCCACTTTCCGCCATAGCGGTGAGACTGCTGGTGGGAGGCGAGAAGTTCGTAGGTTATACTGAAATTGTGGATGGCTACGAACAAACTCTCCGGCATCATCCTTCCGATTTCTCTGGCAATACTGCGAGGCCTAATGCCATCTCGATCCACAATTATACCGATATCACCAACATTCTCCATGAAATCCAGGGCTTCATCAAGGGTATTCCCCGGTATAGGGATTTGCCCGGATCTGGTCTCTATGGCAAAACGGGCCAGAGGATTTGCCATAGTAGTGAGTTTTGGGCTTCCGTCCATCAAACTGTGTTAGTCAAGACTTAAATGGTATGACACATGCGTTGCATCACAAACGCTGAGTTAGATTACATACGGGGCAGTTGAGCTGCATATTCACCGTGCACTGAGGAATTGGTATGGAAACCCACCTACTGAACAAATAGCAATAATATCCACATATGACATAGTCCACACGCCACATATCTCCTTTTCTTTCCGACCAATGCCAGTTCGAGCGAAAATCTAGGAAAGGAAAACAAATAGCTTCCACCAACACCCCGTGTACGGAGTAGTCAACCCGCATATACATGCATATTCGGGCATATGTACTGTACATTACTTATGTGTAGAAATAATTGGCATATGCACAACTACTTTGTATATGTGAAAACTAAATATATATATAACTATGGATACGTACTGTATATATAATAGTATAAATTTTAAATGTAAACTTATTATTTTTAGTTTATATTATATTCTATATTAGTCTCGCACAACACCCTTCATAATATTATATATATTTTTGGTCTTCTTTTATAAAAAGTATATTTTATATTTTAAAATATATAAAAACTTAATATTAAGCTTTTTATTTTTTATTTTATTATTATTATTTTTTAAATATAATTTAATATTATAATATATATAGAAAGATTTTTTTATCAAGTAATATAAAAGAGTCAAAAGTATTTGAAGAATTTTGAAGTAAACTATTAATAGAAAGATATTTGTATTAAGAATAAAGATAGAAGAGGAGTACTAACATATGCTAATCTACTTAGATTGATTAGATTCCTTCGACATCTCATGATTATATTATTGGAAAATCCGAGTGGCAATTGGGTTTGAAACAATAATTAAGACAGTAAGAAGCTTCAAGACAATAGCTTGGTTACTGCAAGCGTAGCTACATACACCCAACTGCTAAGACCCAATTATCTAACGCAGCCCACATCACATCATGCCTCTCCAGAAGGTGATCATAGACACCGACCCAGGGTGACCCACCTCCCCATCATTAGCTTTCCCATCGTTCCGCCCACAAAATGTAACCGCCCCGTACACCAAAGCTATAGCTAACACTCCCCCAGCGTCGATGACATCCTCGCCCTCCTCCTTGCGCTCTCCTCCCCCGCTGACGAACTCCGAGTGCTCCTGATCTCCCTCACCTTCGGCAACATTGACATCCAGAATGTGCTCCGCAACACCGTCGCCATGTTCCACGTGCTCGAGCTCGAGCGCGAATGGCGGCTCAAAAACGGAAAGAAGCTAGGCTATGGAACCCTCGCTGCACATCCACCGATTGTAGCTGTTGGTGCGGAAGGGCCACTGGAGGGGGAGAAGCTAATGGCGGATTACTTTCGTATGGCCCCACTCGTGGCGGGCCCAATTAAATGCGGCTAATAACTGGAATGGGGTGCGGAGGTTAGATGGGACTGATGGGCTTGGAGGGGTACATACCACAGCGCCGCACTTTACCCCGCAGGATTCATGGGCACATTTGTTTGATCGCGAGGCGCAGTTGGAGGCGGGGGAGACGAGGAAGAGGCATGTGCCGAGGAATTTCAGGCCGAGTAATGTACCAGCGCATCGGGAGATGCTGAGGGTTTTGAGGGAGGAGGAGGAGGGGACGGTGACGATTATTGCAGTGGGGCCGTTGACGAATTTGGCGCTGGCGGCGGAGGAGGATGTATGCTCCCCTATCTACAGAGTATGTGGTAGGGTATGGATGCTAATGGTATATATACATGTGAAGCTCGATACCTTCCTCCGAGCAAAAGAAGTAGTCGTCATGGGCGGCGTAATCGACATGGAAGGCAACGTTCGTCCTTTCTAGCTCTCACTCTTCACATCCCGCCTCCACCCTCTCTAACAATTCTCATAGAGTACCCCCGTCGCCGAATTCAACCACTACGCCTGTGCCTACTCTGCCGCGCGGATCTACGCCCTCACCTCCCCTAATCCCCAATCCACCCTCCCCCACTCCCGCAGCGGCTTCACCATCCACAGCATCCCCAGCGCAAAACGCCTCAACCTCGTCCTCTTTCCCCTCGACATTACAACCTTGCATCTCCTCCCACAAACAACCTTCTCTGACGCCGCCACGGCCCTCGGCGAAGCCGGCTCGCCCCTTGCAAACTGGTGCAGCCACTTTCTTGCGGCTACATATCGCAAGATGAAGGAGCTTTATACAGATGTCGACGGAGGGAGAAGGGTGCAAGATGTTCATCTAAGCCTCCATGACCCAATGTGTGTTTACTATGTACTCACGCGAGACGACCCCGGGTGGAGGTGGTGGAGGAATCGGGATGTGAGGGTGGAAGCAGCGGGGCAGTGGACGAGGGGGATGTGTGTTGTGGATAGAAGGACGAGGAGGGCCGTGGGGGAGGAGGAGGAGCTAGTGGTGGGGGATGTGTATGGCTGGTTGCATGGAGGGTTGGGGAATAGAGTGCAGCAGGTTGTCGGGAGCCCGGCGGGGGCGGAGGTGGAGTTAGGGAGGTGGCTGGTCGGGAGGGTATTTGGGTGTTAGGTGGGGGAAAGGGAGGGGGAAGGGGGGGTAGTTGTGCTTGAGGGTATATAGCGGCCATGTCCATATCAATATCCAAACATTCAGGTATTGAATTTTAAGTGTACATGTATATACTGTACCTGTGGCATCTAGTCCCCTCTCTATATATATATTGCTACAAATGAAAATTCTTGAATTGACCGCAACACACATATCGCAGTGGCAATGAAACCGCACCCCTGCGTTACCCTCAGCGCACCAGTATGCAGCGCAGTACCGAGGGGAGGGAACCTTGCTCGCCATACGTTCGGTATCAAGCAAGCGGGGTGAGAAATTTCCCCTTCCCTCGGTAATCCACATGTGTAGTATATGTAGTCGATGCATGCAAGCCGATTCGTTACTCCGGATTTGCAAAACCAGTTTTCATCATTCAAACAAAAGCAACACTTGTGCCGCTGCTGCAATGCGGATAGGAGGGTAGGATTCCTCTGCTGTATACTTGGAATCAAGCTTGCCTGCCCGTCTGTGGTGGATCTCAAACCCGCTCTTGCATCCGCAGCGGCATGTGTCACATCTGGGAACTAGAGTACCAAGCAGGTCCAACCGTGCACTACGTACGCCCCCCTTACGCATCATCGTTGGACTGTGGTAATGGGCGCGGTGGTGGTGGGTGTGGTGGTGGTGATGGTGATGGTGATGGGGGTTGCACTGTGAGTGTCTGGCCAGGGCCGATAGACATGTAGCTGATATCCAACCCAGGACCCACGTATGACTCGAGCGCGTGTACATCTCGGCTTGGGCTGACTTCCGACTACAAACTTACCTAATCAGCAGTATCATATACCTCGCCGGATTTCCAGAGATCGTCCAGCACAATCTACAATGCCCTCCTACAGCGCCCCCCTGTCTACCCCACCACCACCGACCCACCCTCAGGTCCAACAGCAGCACTCCGCCCCCGGGGCCTCGGACTGGCCGCTTCTTCGCTGCGGCCCCTTACTCCGCTACTGCGGGATCGATTACCCAGATGAGAATGGAGAAAGTGGAGCGCCGATGTGGAGAGGGTCAGTGCTGTTGGTTGTTTCTACGGCTGGGGCGGAGAAGGTGAGGCATAGGGTGCCGGAGGTGCTGTTTACGGGGGAAGTTGCTACTGGGGGTCAGTATGGTGGTGGTGTTGGCGGTAGTAGGATGCGAGGGGAATTCGACGAAGGGATTGGATTGGCGACTGGGGGGGAGGGAGAAGGAGAGGTGGAGGGGGTATATACTTCACTATCAGCACCACCACATCCTCACCCTCCGGTGCTCAATGCAGAGTCTGGGAAGTTCGCGGAAGGTCACGTATATACAGACGAAGAAGGCCACTCCCGCAGGCTTGTCCGCGCAAAGCCAAAGCTGATTCTGGAAGAGGAGAATGTCTGTTGCTATCGCTATGATATCTGCGTTGCGCTGGAGGAGGTGGAGAGGAGAGTTACGTATATTGTTTGCGGGGTGGAGAGGGTGGTTCATGATAATGAAGAGAAGGAGAAGGAAGAGGAGGAGAAGGAGAAGGGGAAAGAAGAACAAGGAAAATCCAATCAAGACACCTCCAGCGAGAAGTCCACCCCACTCCCCACCACCACCACCACCCCCCTCCGCACCTCTTTCCACCTTCCCACCTCCCACTCCACCATGCGGCTGATTTTCCACACCTGCAACGGCTTCTCCCTCAACGTCCCCCTCACCACCTTCACCGGCCCCGTCCTCTTCCGCTCCCTCCTCCCCCTCCTCACCTCCCCCACCACCGCCCCTCACCTTCTCCTCGGAGGCGGCGACCAAATATACTCCGACGCTGTCCGCACTACTGGTCCCCTCTCCCACTGGGCGAACCTTGACAACCCCTCCAAGCGCAGAAAATATCCGTACTCCCCTGATCTCGCGCGGCAAGTAAATTCCTGGTATCGGGAGAACTATATCTCCTGGTATATGACACGCCCCTTTAGCGACGTGAATGGGCGGATCCCGATGGTGAATATGTGGGATGATCATGATATTATTGATGGCTGGGGGAGCTACACGGATCATTTCATGCAGTGCCCCGTGTTTCTGGGGGTCGGGAGGGCAGCGTGGAGGTATTATATGGTCTTTCAGCACCATACCCCCCCTGAGGGGGCGCCTGAGGGGGATGAGGAGGATGAGAGCTGGGTGCTGTCGCCAAACAAGGGAAGGTATATCCCGCAGCAGGGAAGATCCATCTACGCCCGCTTAGGCCGGTCAATCGCGCTACTTGCCCTCGACGCACGCACGGAGCGGACCCGGCGCGCTATCTGTCCGCCGGAAACTTACGATGCGGTTTTCGGCCGTCTGGAAAGGGAACTTACTCGCGCAGCGGGGAGTTCCTGCAATGGAGTGCAACAACCCATCAAACATATCCTCATTCTCCTCGGCGTGCCCATCGCATACCCCCGCCTCGCCTGGCTCGAAATAATCCTCCGCTCCCCCCTTATCGGCCTGGTCAAGTTCCTCAACAAGCGCTTCGGCGTAGGGGGCAAGTTGTTCAACCGCTACGACGGGGAAGTCGATATCCTTGACGACCTGGACGACCACTGGGCTGCGAGGATCCATAAAAAGGAACGCGCGGCGCTGATAAACCGCTGGCAAGCCCTTTCCCGAAAGTACTCTGTGCGAGTTTCGATTCTGAGCGGGGACGTGCATCTTGCTGCTGTGGGGAGGTTCTTCACCCGGGTCCCGAAGGGGCTTAGGCATGGGGGAGGGGAAGAGGAGATGAGAAGGCTGTGCCGCGATTGGAGATATACCCCGAATATCATCTCGAGCGCAGTCACGAATATGCCGCCGCCGAGGCCGGTGGCGGTGATGTTAGCGAGGAGGAATAAGGTGCATAGGTTTGGTGACTGTGAAGAGACGATGTGGGAGGTTTTTAGAGAGAATGGGGATGGGGGGGAGAGGTGGGGGTGGGAGAGGGTGTTGATGCCCCGGAGGAATTATTGTGTGATTAAGATGGTTGGGGAGGAGGGGGGTTGGGGTGAGCAGGGGGACAGGAGGGAGGAGGAGGTGGGGGGGTTGTGGGTGGAGTTGAGGGTGGAGAGGAAGACGGGGGATTGGAGGGGGGGGACGAAGGGGTATGGGTTTGTGGGTGAGTTTGTTTGTGGGGGTTGGCTAGGAAGGTCCTGACTGACTTTGATGATGTAGTACCGAAGCTGGTGATGCAGAAGGATGTGGAGGAGCAGGCAGATGCGCCGTAGAGCCGGAGCGCTCGGAGTGGTGGACTGGCTTTGGCGTCTGGGGCCGGGAATGGGTGGTAGTCAGTACTGTAAAGCACCGCAGCTGTTCTTTGTGAGGCACTCGTATCTATCAAAACGTACTTTTTAATAAATTGCAAGTATCCGTACAGTACATTACATTACACCATACCGACAGGAAATGTAGGTAGGAATTAATTTTATGCCAGCAACTCCGGCCCACTCACTGTATCTCCACTTGAGTATTGTTTTGTGGGGCGATATGCACGCTCAGAACCACCAGTTCACCTGCCCCGCGCAGCATCCAGTCAGCCAGCCGTCGCTGCACCGTGGGTACCGTAGGGGTACTTACGCTGGCACATATGCTACTACCACCACCACCACCACCACCACCGCGGGCCCTCGCCTCCCCCCCGCGCTCCTCCTCCTCCCCCACCTCTTCCTCCACCTCCACCTCGACACCCCTCAGCGCATGCCACCACCCCCTGGGGATAAACACGCCGTCCCCGGGGCCCAAGCGGGCCTTATACCCGAGCACGCCCGCGCCGACGCTGGGCCCCCGGGCGCCCCAAACCCAGCGGTCTGCCGCGCGGCGGGCCTCGCCGTGCATGCACTCCTCGGGCAGCCCCACCGCGCGCGGCGCGCCCGCCGCCCCCGCCGGCAGCGGCAGCTGCGCAGCCGCGCTCGGCGCAAACACGGCGATGTCCTTGGCGCCGCATAGCTGCACAAACACGTTCGCCTGCGGGTCGCGGTGCAGCGGGGTGCGCGCGGCGCGGGGCCTGCCGAGCCAGAGATGCGGGTCGCTGCTGCTGCTGGTGGGGTTGGCGGTGGTGGTGGGGGGGGGGCTGGTGGTGGTGGTGGGGCCCCCCCGCAGTGGGTGCCCCGCGTGCAGCGCGTGCTGCGCTAGGTATACCTGCGCATCATCATCATCGTCGTCGTCGGCGGCGGCGGCGGCGGGGCTGCGCGCAGGAGAGGGCGTGGGTTGGAGTATGTGCGCGAGCAGCATCAGCAGCGGGACCTCGCCGCGCGAAAACCGCGAGTACGCGCCCGTGGTGACCTCGACGGGCGCGCGGACGCCACGCAGCGCCTCTGCCAGCGCGCCGGGCACGCCGCTGCCGCCGTGCCCCAGCCACGCAGGGATGATGCCGCTGAAGTGCCCGCGCGGGAACAGCCCCGGCTGCGCGGGGAACGCCGCCGCCGCCGCTGTGCCGAACGGGAAGGCGAGTGGCGCCGCGTGGTTGTGCTGCGGCGCAGGGGGCGGGGATGGGAGCGCGGGTAGGGGATGGTAGATCGCGGGGGGGGGCGCCTGGGTGGTGAGGTGTCGCGGGGCCCGGGTGGTGCGTAGGGAGAGGCGGGCGCGGGTGCACGGCGAATTCATGGGTGGTGGTGTTGATGCTGCGGGTGGAGATCACTACGAAGCAACACAAGTACTTCAACATCACGTGAAATCTAGCGAGACAGGAGTTACCCTGAACCCCGCCCCATCATAGCTTGCTAAGAATCATACTCATGCTCATGTGTGGCTGCCCTCCATATCCCCCCTAAGCGGCCAAGCGAAAGAAACTCTAATCTGGCAACACAGATAAAGTACAGGCACAAGTGTAAAAAGAAAATAAAAACATCGTAAACCGGAAAGAGAGAAACAATATACAGTATCACATTCCATGGTATAATATCCCCACCCCACCCCTTCAAGTCCTACCGCCCCCGGGAGGGGCCCACCCCTCCCGTCCCTGCCCACCGGGCCACTTCTCCCCCACCACCCCCGCCCTGGTATAATCCCCCACCCCCCTCCCATTCCTCTTTGTTGTAAACGCCATTCGAACATACAGCTTCTCCCACGCCGCCTCTCCCGCGGCCCACTTCTCCTTTGGCAGGGACATTCTTGTCCAGGAAAACGTGCCGATGGTCTCGTTTCCTCCAAACGACGTAGTAGCATTCACGCCAGATGCTTGTGTGGCTGAGCCCGGGGAGAAAATCCCCGGTATGGGTGCTTGATGCCTCTCGACGTCGTTTATCAAGACTGATATACCATCAAACTCCGTCGCGCCCTCAATCGGCAGCCCCGTTTTCGAGTCGTACAGCCTATTCTCGTCCAGGGTCGGCCACCGCCAATGTAGCGTAACATTCTGCAACCACACGCTCTCCTCCCCATTCCCGATTTCCAAGAATTGATTGGTAGTGGAATTTACCTCCGTTCCCCGCCCCGCTCCACTCCACTCCCAACTCTCCCCCCCACTAGGGCTCACCATTACGGGGACCCTCCCAACGCCGTACACTGCATCTCCCAGCAAAACCCCCCTCGTCTCCAGCAAGCTCGCAAAACCCCACCTCGCCGCCCCGTTCACAAACAGCCCCAGTAGCAGCCCCTGGTACACCAAGCTGGGCCTACTCCCGACCTTCGTCCCGGGGAGCAACAATAGCGCGAGGATATAATGGTGGATCCTCACGCTCATCTCCTGCAGCGCAAACGTAAACACCAGCAGCCCTGTTCCAAGCGCCGCATATATTCCCAAATACTTTGGCAACCTGCCTTCGCGGCGGAGAAAGTGCATTTGCCCGAACGTGATGAAGACAAGGCATACTATGACTATTCCTAGAGCCGGCTTCGCGCCAGGCTGGTTCGCGAGATCGTGCGGAGTAAGTCTTTGGAGAGGAATAATCTTTGCAAAGGTGACGTTGTTCAAGGCGCCGAACCACCAACCAAAAAGCACATACACCGCTCTCTCGACCGCCAGCTGCGGGGGGAGGCGGAATGGCGACCGTGGTCTATTGACCTCCCTGGGCCAGCTCGGACTCGTATTCCCCGCCCATGTCGGCCCTAGGACGTGTAGATAGAAGATGTACATGACAAAGGCCGCGGGGAGGAAGCGGCCTGCGACGATACTCACAACCTCGAATTGGTCGTTCCTGTTGTACTGCGCCGGGGGAGGGTCGGACATCAGCCCCACATGCCAAAATATCGCCACAAACACCGTCCCAAAGAACGTAGCCGCCTGCGTAGACAGCAGCGCTTGCAAAAACGTAAACATGCTAGTGATAGGGAGTAAATGCCATCGGAGATCCAGGCACCCTTCGAGTTCTGTCCCCGGCGGGGGGCGGAAGAAGGTAAATGTACTCGGAAAGGAGGCGTCGAATGCCGCACTGGTGATGCCATGTCGTTTCGACGATACCAGCCCCGTCGTAGCTCCAGTTTGTAGTAGTAGTCCACACCCACCAAATAAATCCGAGATGACACCGGCATGAATCGCCGCCGCGCAAACTGTCGAGTCCGCGCGATAAGTGGCATCATATGCTACCACCCCCTCGGGGACCTCCGGCGCAGGGCCACCAACCACCATCTGCTGGTAGACCAGCGTCTGATTCCCCACCTGCCTCGGGTTCATGAGCTTCCCAGAGGAAATACATCCGCTGGGGCAGCGGAATGGCGTTGCGGCGGCGGCTGCGAAGGGTTTACATGCGTCACCGTTTAAGCCACACCCGTTGTTCCGGGCCCAGAGGGCGCTGGTGCAGGTTAGCTGGCGGACCCCACCGCCATCGGAGGTGGCGTGCACCCCGCCGACGCTGGTGCGGAAGCGCGACCAGTGGGTGATGATGCAGAAGATTGTGAGCCAGAGAGCCCAGAATGCGAGCTGCAAGAGTCTGCGGTGCCGGGGTTTGGGGAGGAGGCGGGAGAGGAGGCGGGAGGGGGCAGACTGGTAGTGAGGGAAAAGCGGCTTGATATATGTCTTGATTGGGGGAATGGGGCCCTTTAGAATCCGCCAGGTAGCGGAGGTAGCGCGGAGGATCGGGCGGGTCCATTTCGGGCGGGATGTGGGCACCGGCGCGGGATAAGAGGGGGGGGAGTGCGCGTGTGATGACGATACGGAACTGCTGTCATCGGGGAGGGGAATGCTGGCATAGCTTGTGTGTCTTTGAGGGTTTGTCTGGTCTTGGGGATATTGATGCTGCAGTAGTATAGGCGACCGGCAATCGACTCCGGAGATGAGGGAGCGATTTGCAGCTGTTGTCGCGGAAAAGCCCTGAGCGGCCGCACTGCCTGCACCGGCGCGGGGATCCAGGCCCGCCTCCGCATCTGCATTGTGGAGGTGGTCCATCCGACCGCCAGCCGCGATTGAAGAATATTCCCCAGCCCAGCCAACCAATAACAAACGCAGCGGGGTATATTCTTTTTAAAAATCCTTTGTATTCCCGACCCTCTGTACCCTGAATGCACACCTGTGCTTGCTCTCGTGTACAAATTATTCAATATGGGTACTTCCGAGACGGGGGGCGGGGGGGCAAGACCGCAGCCCACAGACACTGATGTCTCACGCCCACGTGGAGCAGATCCGACGATCGATCCAGTTCAAGGAGCGACAAAACCGCCGCAAGGTGTAAACAGCGGACCGAGAGGGAGGTCCAGAGCACAGGGCCAGAGGAGGGATGATTAGGCGCAAAGACGATGGGCCACGTACGGGGAGGGGATTGAGCCAGCAAGCTGAAACAGAGGCGATGCGGACCACGTCCCGGGGCCTCACCAGTTCGGTTTTCTCGAGCCGAGACAGGCTGGCGATGGGGCACCGATGGGTAAGTTATATTGGGCGCACAGCCCGGCTAGACCCACCCAAGAGCGGCATAAACACGCGGTTGCATTCCATGTTTCCAAGCGGCATAAACAGCGGCTGCATTCGACTCTCGCGGTTGCATTCGACTCTTTCCAGGTGGCATAAACACGGCGGTTGCATTCGCGGGATACCGAACCCCGCGTGCGGCTGGCGCCGGGCGCCGCAGCAGGGCCGCCAAGCCCCTCGGCATAGCCCTGCGCCACATGTCCTCTTTCGGCAGTCGGTGTCTTGGCATGACTACTTAGATGAGTCGATGTCGGGCCTGCATCGGCGCTGTGCCTCAAAAAAATTTATAATATTATAAAATAAAAAACAAAAAATAATGAATAAAATATATAAAATAAAAAATGTCAGGATCGGCTGCAGCTGCTTTACAGTATGGCGGTGGCGATCATCTGCCTCCTCTGTTTGCATCCCACCCTGCGCTGCTCAGTGTGATATGACGAGCCGCCTTCTTCCCTCCATAAAGACCGCCCGCGTGAGGAGCTTGTGCGGCAAGACTTCCCTGACCTTTCAGCTCAGCCAAGTGTTACCCTGGCCGACATATACTCTTCTACACCAAGAGGGCTCGCTTATTTGCTCCGGTCGTGAGCCCTGACTCAGCTCTGTTCGTCTACTGACTGCCTACCTCATGCCCACACATATTTGTACATGTACTGTAAATACGCCCTCCTTGCCCCCTCCCATGCATACAGTGTACACGCACGCCAGCCCGCGCGGCAGGCTGCAGCCGTAGGTACGCGGGAACACACATGTGGCATCAAGAGGCTGCCAGCACTTTGCTTTCCATTCACTGGGACAGCCTTTTCCGTCATTCTAGGGGCATCAGCTTGGATGGTTTTCTTCCATGCTCTCGTGCCCCGCAGACTCTGGAGAAAGAAAAATACTATTCTACACAGCAGGCGTCCCCGCGGCTCCAGCACCCCTCTTCTTTGCTGTTCTTTGCTTCCCTTCTGTTCTATCTTCCAATGGTGCAAGAGTGTTCTTCTGCGCCCATGGGCCGCGCTGCCCGCCGGTATAAAACCACAGAGCCAGCGACAGCCCGCTTTCTTTTCCAGCGTTCGCAGCAGCTTAGCTACGAAACAGCCCGTTGCAGCTGGCCCCACGGCTAGTCTGGTTGCGGTTAAAGCTGAGGTCAGATCCGCTCCCCCAAAAGCTTGTTCGAACAAGACACAATATCGATGTCTCATCCCCTCGCCGGCCCCAAATCACAGTCACAAAAATGCCCATGCCGCGACTGCTCACTGACGGCCCCCATCCGAGGCTGGTTTGCCATGAATCCCACCGGCCCCGAGCGGGGCCAGGTGCCAGCGCCAGCAGCCTGCGGCCGTCAGCTGGAGAACCACCGGCTTCCTGCACATCTCCAAGACTATGACGTTGCTTCTCCCCAGATCAACTCCGCACTCAGCGTTGAAAAGGGCTCTATCGTCGAAGCCATCTACCTCTACACAAAGTTCACCGCATCGTGCATTTTCCTCGAATGGGCCGCTTTTGAGGATGAACTAGTGCTGCTTCAAAAGCCTGGGGTGGGGATTGTGGGTGGGCAGCAGCATCTTGAACTTGCGCTCATGGGGAAGAACACTGACTGGGCCGCCGTCTGGCAGAGCATCTGGATGCCAAACGGTGTCGGGCCCGGGCTACCTGCGGAGAGGGTGAAAGCTCTGGCCTATAACTCCCAGCTACATGCTTCCGATGCTGGAGTAGAGCTCATGCTAAGAGGCTTCCCTCGGCTGGACGCATTTTCGCCACATAGGGTCCAGGTGTTGGGCCACCGCACATATAACCGCCAGGGATACTCCTTGCGGATCCACCACCACCGTGTACTGGGGGCTGCGTGTAGAGGGCTAAACCCCAGCGCCACTGGCCCCTTCTACGATACGGCCGAAATCTCGCCTATCCCAGTACAGGAGGGACTAATACGGCTTATGCTGCCCATACCTGAAGTACACCTGTGGGGAGACCGTGACGAGAAAAAGTTCCTGGGGCCGATACGGCTGGCACATGAGTTGATTCTGAACGAATGGGCAAGCGAAGCACGACTATTGCACATGTCTCGCCATGAATTTCCACCCACGCCGGGTCAAGAAATACGGCTCAAAAGACCTCCCCTGTCATCGGTATCAGATGCGGAGCAACACCTGGACGTGGTAGTCGAGCTGCGTGAGCTAGTACGGTATTTCCGCGTAGTCAGGGCAATACAGGAGGTCCTTGTGCTCAATGAGCTAGTAATGCAGTGCACAAAGCCAGCTGGAGGTTCAGCTGCTTTGGTGCACAGGGTAAGGCTGCAAGAACAGATGGATCTCCGGGACCTATGTATCGGCCCAGGCCCAACCCCAAGGCCGTCCATTGAGGAGCAAACGAGGGAGATTTTGGCACAGAAACATTTGAATAACATGGCGGGAGGCGTTGGAACTACTTATAACCCGCCCTTGCACAAACCTAATGACCCAACTCTTAGTGTTGAGCCCCGGTGGGTAGCATCTTTTCCATCAGTAAACCCAACGGCGCGGGCGGGCTCGGGAAAAGTGCGTACGGCGTCACCCTCCGAGCTCTCCTTTATAATACAGACGGCCGAGCAGCGAGCGCGCAGCTTGCGTGCTCTGCACTCGCAGCTGAATCCTGCTATGAGCCTGGAGGCTGAGATGCATGCACGGGTGCCTCCACATCCACGCAGATCGTCTAGAGCTGAGCTAGCTTCAGTTACGGCAGGAAGACTCCCACGCATGCCAGTGATTCCAGACGCGCATCAACAAGAGGCTCCTGTGAGTTATGATAATTATCACTGGCAGCCTCCCCCAGGCCCGCCTGCGGAGCAATATACCCCAAGGGAACTGCAGCACCAGCCGCAGATGGAGCAAAGACAGCCCCCGGCAAACCAACCACGAGGGGCACTGCCATCTCACCCCAACAGTTTCTCTATTCCCCAAAAGCTCCCGCACGCAAACAAAACACCAATCCCCTTCTGGCAAATACTCAACTCCGAAGCCCCGGGTGCCTCCGTCCGAGACCCACCTGTTGAGAATGGCTACAACATTGTTTTGCCCCAGCAAGCCCCTACCGATGGCGCCACCAGGAGCTCCATTGTGGCTCAGAACCAATCGCAGCCCTCAGTACTTTGACCCTCGATCACTGCACATATAGCTACCCCCATATCTGCGCCCGCAACCACAGTATTAACAACAACCAGCTACATAGTTGGAATGCGCATGCACCATCGGCGCAGGCGCAGGCCGGGATGAAGCGGGTCGGTGGAGGGCGGTAGCAGTGGTAATGAGGATAGTGTGGAGAGCGACCTGAGCGGTTTACAGATTGAGAGTCTTGGACCTGGATTGATTATACAGCTAGGTGGCAAAAAATATCATACCCCCCAATGCATAAAGAGGCCTAAACGCTGCATATTTGAGACTTTTGTATGGGTTTAGGAGTAAGACATACATGGTATCTTTATGTAAGGTATGATATATTTTGCCAGTGAACTGTATATGGGATCGGTGGAGTACGGAGTGTATGTTGTAGCGGTATATTATAGTCATAATGTATTAATCACGGTTGATTTTGTGCGCTGTATTTGATTAGACTAATATACTATTTACGCCTCGGTAGCCCTAGTTGAAAAAGTAGGCACCTCACGAGCAGCCGCACATCCCCGAGGGGGTAGTTATAATTTTTTTATTTTTTTTTTTACTAAAATATTATATAAATTGTACAGAAAAAGGGGCTAGCTGTAAGAAAACGTAAAAAAAAAATAAATAAAAAAAAATAAAAAAATAAAAAAATAAAAATAAAAATTGTTTATATTTCTGCCCTCTGTTGCGCTTGCAGAGATTCTTTTTGCTTCCTATTCCGCTGCGTTGCGTAGGTGTGCCGCGCAACCAGCACATCTCAGCCTTTCGCAACTGGCACATAACTTTCGTAGTCAGTATCTCTTTTACATTTATTCCGCTCAGGTATAAGTATTAATCTAACTTGTAGTTGTATTCTTTTTTAGATAGAGTACAAATTGATCTTATTGATATATCTAAGCTGCGGAGGTTTGAGCAAGTATCTTATGTGGTTATGGAACAATAGAACTTTCCTAATCTGCGTTCGTACAGGATGCTTGGAGTGCACATATATAATGCCATTCTGGGAACATATATGTATATGTATGATGGATGGATGGATGATGGATGAACGACGCACTCATCTCCAAAAAGCAAATAAGCAGAAATCAGACCAGGGGGGAGGGGGGCCTGATATGAACCCCGCTTTTTTTTCCCTCCTTGCTTTGTTCTCGCGCAGGAAAATGTTTGCTGCTTGCGTTGTATACATATGATGTACAGTACTTGCAGCGTCTACTGTAGAGTTTAGGGTTTTTTTGAATGGCAAGGAAATACAAATAGGGAGGGGTGAGGTGTGTCCGGAAAACTGGGTCCATAAGGTGGAAGTAGTTGGATGCCACTCGCTACCTAGGACACTAAACTTTGGGTAGGTACTTGCATTGACTACGGGCAAAAGTACAGCTCGCTCAGACCCAACAGCATCAATCAATAGCATCACCCTCCGTATTTCTCTACAAGGTATGCCATATCCTGTGCAACATATTGCTGGTATTCTGGGGCGTCCGGGAAGAGAATCGCCGCGTGTAAGTTGAAACGCCTGGACGTGATTTAGTTTCATGATGCATGACCTCTCCAGTGATGAGTTCTACCTACATAGAATATAGACGATTTCGATCGTCAAATTCCGCCTCAGGCTGGGATTTGGGACAGTGCATCTGAGAGTCGCGGAGATGGGGCTTGATATTCCTGCTCGGCCTCAAATTCCCGAACTCATATTCGTTGTGTGCATAAAAGACAGCACCATCGAAGATCATGGGCCCTTCAGCAGTTGCTGCTGTATTACCATACCCTGGTACGTACGTTAGTTGGATCATCAAGGTTATGAGGTGCTCGCGGATACGTACTCACATAAATCGCCATGAACAAGGGAGGGCTGGATGCTATTCCCACCTGTCTCCAGTGGGAGAAGGAGTCTGGGGATTACAATGTTCAAAAATACGCCCAGATGTTCGTCCATGCCGTCAGGTCTCGGGTGTAGGCAATTTTTGTGGTCCATATCAAGAAGATAAATAAATCCCTTTCTGAAAAATGTTGTCCATGACTGCTCCCAAGTGTTCAACTGTGGTATCCACCCGTTACAGGTAGTGATATGAAAGCCATACATCCCATTGGGTGATTTTCCGTTCTTGTGAAGGTTAATCAACTTGGAGAAAAAGATCCGACCGTCAAATGGTTCGTCTGTCATTTCGACGAACTCGCAAATATAGAAATAAGTATTTTCGAAGCTCGGATCGGAAAATTTTCCAGCAGCAATAGGGCGAGGGCAAAAGTCTGGAGAGACTGCATGGATGGCTTTTGAGCCTTCAAGTTCCCCTTCCATCATGAGTTTTCCTCTCTCGCCCAGAGCACACTATGTCTGTTAGCCCTGAGGATGGACGAATCATGGGTCTTATACCTTAAGGAAATAATTTGCCGGTTTGCAGTCAGCTATCGTCTCAACTTTGAAAGTTGATGTCCAAAGCGAGATGCCATGCTTCTTGATCGAGATCAACTCTGTACCATGGGGAAGTGCTATACGGGAGTTAACTCGAGACTTTACTGGTTAGAAGGGTCTAATACCATTTTGAATGGCCGGATCCAATTCCGTGAGGGCAGTCAGCATGTCGAGTGAGGAACCGCTTGGGACTGGTGCAATCTCGTTTGTTTCCTCGCTTCTTTCGGTCTTTATTGCTCTTGAATCGCGGGAAAACAGCAAGGGATGCGAAAGAACATCCATCATCCTAATCTCTGCACAGTGGAGTCCGGGGTGTACGGAGTTGCTGTATACCCCTGATCATTGCATCGCCCATGACAAAGCCAACGACAAAGCCAACGCCGATACCTCAGGCAGTCACCGCTGTTGTTTACTAGCCTGGTTTTCAGCCCGTTGGTCGTCGCTCCTGGAGGCGCAGTAGGATCTCATAGAACGCTGCACTGTGGATATTTCACGAACATTCTGGGCGTCTCTGAACGGCTGTGGAATTCCTTCGGAGGCGGCAGCAGCTTTTCCAAAAGACGCCCGCTCGAATGTGGCTGGTCGGGGTTCAGGGCCCAAAAGGGTGAGGACAACAATTGGAGGGGAGAATAGTGGTAGATCCAGGTGCTGTTGGGTGAAGTGCAGTTAAAGTAAAATTCCTTGAGAGGAACATTTAAAGCTTGAAAGCTTGAACGGGATATGGAATGAAGAGAGGAATATGGGTGGATTCTGGCTTTTATTTATGTCCGCCGCGGCCACCAGCGCTTCCGTCCCTCCTGCCCGTTCCCTGGTTGCCGTCATCCTGGACATAACACTGTCCCCACCTTTGGGCAAGCATCCCCAATCCTGGACATAACACCCCCAGTCGTGTCTTCGGATGGCAGTGTCCCCGCCTAATCAAGTATAACCGGCCCCAAACCCTATGAATTCAAGATCAAATTCATCCTCTACAACCAACAATGAAGTCACCGTCATGGCATCCGGTATTCGACGACTTACAACAGGGGGCGCAATGATAAATAGCCAAGGAGACTACTTCCCTCAAAGTTGTCCTTGTACCACAACACCTGCGCTCCGATGCTTTGGAGCCCCAAACGCAAGCGGAATGTTAGTTTCCCCTCCATCCTGTGGTGGGATGTATTGCGGAGGACGACACCCATTCGTGCTGTCTGGAATTGGAAAGAAAGAGGTGAGGTTGGTTGGAAGATGTGGGAAATGCACCCAACTCGCCCAAGCCCAGACTATAGAGCAACTCGGAAGTGATGTGGAGTAGTCTGGTGGTAGAGTCAGACTCAGGAGATGGGCCGTAGGTTGTAAAGGCTGCGTTACCTACTAATTGTGTGGGCTATGTTGAGTTTCTCGGGAGTTCAGGGTAACGAATGAAGGTAAGGCTCACCTTCCACATGCACATCACTATTAATTCTCCCAAGAACAAGGTAACCAAAACAAGTCCATGACTCTGGTACTCGAGGAACTCTCCCCTATAAGTTACCCAAGTATTATATAACAAAACTAGGTACCACAGTTTCGAGGTGTATAGTCCATTGTAATTTGAATGCGTCCCAACCCGGCTACTTAGATGTAGTCTGGCCTAGTAGAAAGAAAACGTGCGAGACGGTACACTGCCGCCTGGTTATTTATACACTATAAGTGCGGACATCAATGTACTTCAAAGAATACAAGCCGAATCAATTCCTAGTGAGTCAGTTTTACAGACCACAAATAGAAACTGCGTATGAGCATTGTTGATAGAAACTCTATCGACACAGCTTCTAAAATATATACCCCACAAAAGAAATGTGGTTGAAATTTGTGCAATAAAAGTAGACAAAAGAAATAACCTCACTAAACACAACCCGCAATCACCATACATGCCAACCCTTTTTCCAGTAAAAGATGATTATGCATCCAGAGTCTTCGTGCCATATAGAAATAACTGAGACTGGGCTTTGAAGAATTTGGGAAAAAACTAGGAAAAAGGTACCTTCAGTTCAAGGAAGGATATTTATGAAATTGAAGGTAGTTGAGCAAAAGTTTATACCTGCGCCATAGGGGAAAAAAAAATGGACATGAAAACAAAGAAGATATATAGGATGCTATCCCTGATTAAGTCTGACTGACCTCTGTCCGAGTGCCCACAGCTGGATGGCATGTAATGCGTTTTGCCACCATGGAGCCAATAATGTCTTGGTAAAATACCCATAATACCAAATTTATATCCCAACCGAAGTCTATGACTGATGTTGAATTGAGGCTCCTCCTTTGTCGGAAGTCCCTCCAATTACGCCTAGCGACTTTGAAGCAAAATAAGTAGCCGGGTTTTTGACAACGAAGGGATCAGAAGTCGTAGAGAGGTTGACATTGTTAGCCGACGCAGTCCCATTGGAACTGACAGGGTGCCCAGGAAGTGCAGCCCTAGGTGAGCCAAGGTGCAAGTTTGCTAGTGGCCCCCAAATTGTTCGACAATCAACCTCCGAATTGCACCTGTTGATGCCTCCCATCCTCTCACGGTAAACATCAATGATGATCTTATCTCCAACACTTGAGCAAACACTATAGTATCCATGCCAGTCTCTCTCATGATTTAGTGAAACCTTTTCACCTTGAAAAAAGCCGTAGAGCTTTAATTCTTCTAATGGAATGGTCCAATAGTAGGCGGCAAGGACAGAAATTTCTGCGAGAGACGACTTTGCAGGCGCTGGTCGAACGCTAACCGCAACCCCAGGAGACTGCTCATATTTGTGCCTCAAAACAACACATTGGTGGTACATGTCGCTAGCTGCGGTTACATTGGGCTTGCTGATAGTATCACCCACACCCATCACATTCGTCTGCAGACCTGGTTGAGCGGGCCTATTAGCTGTCCAAGAAGCTGCCATGCCTTCCTTATAGTCCCAATAAGGTGTGCGTGGCGGAGATGGGTCCGAAGTTCCAATGGATGTGTCCATTGAAGAAGTAACGGGTGAAGGCGTGAAACTCATAAGTGAGGAGATTGTAGACTTGGGAGTACTGTACACAATGGCCCTGTTTGTTCGGTACTCACGAGTTGGACTGGCATACATGGGTCCACGGTGAAACTCCTGATGAATTCTATTCATTCTAGAAGGCTGATTCTCTTCCGGGCCTTTAGTCGGGAAACTCCTCTCTGAAGAAATTAGAACTGTCATATCAATGTAGTGAATGGAAAATTTACCTTGATAAGGCTCTAGCTCTGGAATTGACCCTTGAAGCAATGCTGCCATCATAGGATTTGGTGATTCCCGCCTTCCCTCGGATATCGAACTGACGTTTTTCATGGAAGTATTTTCCTGACGTGGAGGCAACCTATCTTTACTAGCCTTCCTTACTAAGGTAGGAAGAATCTCATTGACCTTGAACTGAGCTCTCTGTGGTTGCTCAGCCTGCCCTTCACTTTCTGCCGGTGTTGGAGGAGGTGCGTAGAATCTGGTTCTTGGAACAAGACCACTTTCTTGACCTCTTTGGTACCTCAGTGGGGTAGTAGGTCCGGTGGCATGTTCTCTCAATCCGACACTGTTCAAAGCCCAGGCACGATCGGTTTTGTACGTGTTTGCAGCATTCGCTGAAGGAGCAAGAGGAAACACAGGATTAGGCTTGATATTAGTTGATCCAAAATTTCCCATCGGGCTATTTCCAGTGACCGGTGCCATAGGATTCAAAGGCTTTCTCCAAGGTTGCCCATTGGTATTTCGTGGACCCAGGGGGATATTGGGCGTTGATGGAACGCTTGGTTCTCTGCTCAATGCTTCGAAATTCGGCTCAGGCCTATCGATCTCAAGTCTGAATTTCTCGACCTGTTTGGCAGGTTAGCAGATTAATTTCATTGGATTAAATCCGAACATAATTACCCGAATCACAAAATCCTTTGCAAGTTTCACAGGGTCCCCACCACGGACATAACAAACTGCCTTGTAATGTGCATCTAGAACCCCACCACATGGATCTTGACGTATCTCTCGGAGTGAATTATGGTTATTGACCGTATGACCGAAAAACTGAGAAATATCACATCAGATCAAGCTCAAAAACTTACCCATGTGAGGAGAGTGTATGTATTACCTTCCTGGGGAATCGGGGAACCATTTTCAAGTTGATTCTTCCGTCACCACAATCCTCAAGGGCTATGTAGATCAAAGAGACTCGTATTTCGGTCATCCCGTTGTCCCCAAGACACAGTGCAATACATTGTTCCCTATATAGTTGCCAATGATCAGCCACCACACTTGAATGTGAACGTGCAGTTTGCTGCCTACGGGTAGGCCTAGGGAAAGTGTAGACACCAGCTGGATGAAGCAAGCAAGAGCATGAATGCTCCCTGTGCCATCTGCCAGTAATGGTTCAAATAAAAGAGAAAAGCATGGGAAGTGCTTCAACTCACCCCCAGCAGAGACGGAGCTTAAACCGCTCATTTGACTTGTCCCAGGGCCCAATGACGACCCTCGAAAGTCCCAGTTCACGGGCTCTTCGGGTATGAGGCATAGATTCTGGCTTCTGCTGGCTCTGTGGGGAATAGCTATGACGCATACAACGAGTGAGAGTTGAACGAAGAAAATGTATGAGATGAGGCACTCAAGTAGCAGCCGGTATAGAGATGCAGAGATGAAGTAGAGAAATCGAACTGAAGAGCAAGGACAAGAAGCTGATGGAGAAGAAAAGATAACCGTGGAGAGGGTGGAGGGTGAGGTGAGAGACAGAGGAAGATGAGACCGCCAACTGGGTAAACCTGGCGGTGTTTGTTTAAGTACCCTACCTCCATTCCCTCGACCGTGGTTTGAACCCTGGGTGGACTGAGGGGAATTGAATTTGGGCACTTCCAGAAACGGAAGTCCAACTGGACATACACGCGCAGGAGCGGCGTTCGGATGATTGCGCAGGCCTTTACCCTCCACACTATCGACCCAGAGCAAACAAATCTGCGTATTAGCAGACTGCCAGTGCTACAAAACACAGGGAAACAAGTTAGGGAGTTGGGCTTCTGTGTGGGCTTTTGGGAGCTAGGGGTTGAGGCGACTGACGAAGAGCATGGGCTCTCCTCCGCGGGCTGGGCCCCCCCAACGTGGCCCTACCCTCAGCAGTCTACATCACGGTACAAGCATGCATGTGCATCGAATCTTACCACGCACTGTATGCCCATGTACCCATCACTTAAGCAGTTAGGAAAAGAGTATGTAAATACTCACGTTGACTGAGGTGGAGATAGACGATGGGGAATCCTGACAGACTTGGAAGCGGGGTGTAGACTACGGATTATTGGATGGAATACTTTTGCATTGCGATTAGCTGCGACGTTGAGACTAGGTTGAGGGTGCGGATGGCTAAACCCAGCAGGGCTTACTTATCTACTGGCTTAGGACAATGAAGCAATGCTTAAATGATCCCTGCAGCTTAAGCTACATACGATATGCTTCAAGCCATGGACATAAGGCACATCATCCATGCAGTACCACAGTCGGAGATCGCCAATTCACTTCCGATCCGCCGCTACCAGGCATACAATTCGCGATCGGTACTGCAAATTACATTCAGTTCACTGTTTCGCCGGTGTCCGGGATACCCCACAAGTTACTCCGTGACCGCCGCATCTGACTCGAATGGCGGGCCACGTTACGGGGTGCAGGGATGCGGTTGATGTCATGACTACCAAATACAGTCGAGGGTAACATTAACACACCGACACTGAGATGTGTAGTCTCATAACCATGACCAGCACAGAAATAACATCTCAAAAGCCGATGAGAACGAGAGGTAAATGGCTCCCTGGACTGGATGACACCTTTGAGAAGGTGTTAAGGCCGATATACCGAGATTAGCTCCAGCTTCTGGCTGATATGATAGAGAGCTGCTTAGCTTCCTAGTGGGATGATATGTGAGTATAGGGATTAGTTAGTCTGGTCATGATTCTAATAACGATTACGATTTAGAAGCGTGAAATTCGGTGAAGTGCAGGGGTCTTTAAGATACTCAGAGTAGTCTATCGGGTCGGTGGATAATCTTGGATAATCTGTGGACTGCATGTTATCTAGTCTCGCGATAAGTTATTTCGCAGCAAAGATCTAGTCTGGCGGGCACAGCAAAGATCCAAATATTAGCACGAGGCTACATTATTTGCGAAAAAAGCCCTATCATGTATGCCTAGGAGAGAGTGGTTTAACCCCAGCGGAAGTCAAAGGTAAAGTGTAGTCTGGAGGGGTAGTGCAACCAGACTAGGTAAAGTGCTGGTTCGTAATACAACGGACACGTGCCAGTCTTTCCCTTTCATTCAGGGTAACATTGACATGTTCTTGTACTCAGACTTAAAAAATTTTCTATCGCAATTTCTAAATTTGTTACCCAAAGGGCTGGCATTGCCCCGCGCTGCTTGTACTAGTGTTTAATGAATAGACATACTTTCACAATCCGTCCGTATGCGCAAGCCAGGCTACCGTACGCGCGTAGGCGCACGATAGTCTCACGATAAGACCTCTCTTGTTGTTTTCGAATTACTGCTGGAAGAATTACAAAGTACACTCAGTACAAGAACACTCCCTCTTATAGCCTAAGTTAAAGTATTTCCTATATCACTTCAGTAAACTATTGGTCTCGGAACTGCTTGCGGCCGTTCTGTGTCTGTACTCAAGTAGGCGGTTCGAGGCTACTTAGAATATTTCTTCTCACGAGTACGTATTGCTTGCTTACTCCTGGTTTGATAGTGAGGCGGGACTTCACATCCCATACAATTCAAATAATTACCACGATGCAAACAACGTCAAGTTATGTTGCAGCTAGGAATAATAGCAAATGTGTTGAGCTGCATCTTAAGTAGGTAGTAGTGCAAGCCAGACTGCCAACCGTTTCCCTAACTACCTTTATACACAACTTGTTTGGAGTTGCAGAGAATTCGCAGTCTGGCGGACACGAGAAATTGCACGTCAGCCATGGAGATGCTCCGCCATATTTGACTGAGGAATCACTGGTATCAGGAATATTTCTTGCAATGTTAAGAAAGGTTGGACATTTTCAGAGAACGGAATGGGAGTGTAGATTGTACTCAATGAGTGGAAGCGGTCATTGTCAGAAGGAGAGTTGGGTCTGGTGTGTATGCATACCTGGGCCATGCACTAAAAGTAGGAGGCTAGGTTTGCAGTGACGGCAATTGTTTGCTAACTAGGCTAATCTACTAGGCATCGACGATATTCTTTGGTGAGCCTCCATATTCTCCTCACGCTCCAATCTTCCAGCTTAAATGACTCTCCAGTTCTTCTTTTGTATTAAGCAGTTTGCAATTACCCTGAAAGTATCGGAAATCCAGTTTCGGAAACGACCACTTTTAGTCTGGTTCTGCACGCTCCCTGCACTGGAATTCTATGCTGCAGTGTTATTTACCCTGCTTAAGTGTGCAAAAGAAGGCTCTCAGGGATAAGTATTTCCTTTTAATATTACAACGGAAAGACATTATCTCCCACCGTGAGTGAACTTAAAATTATACCTAGGATTTCCATCTTCAATCATTCATCCATTCTCACCCCCCATTGCCCCTCCAGTCATAACGACACGAATAAACCAGCAGCAATGCAGGGGCTACTCCTCCAACCCAAACCCCAGAAATTAAGGAAGGACGAAGGATAAGAGCGTGGCTAGCCACCCTCTACCAATCCTCGAGATCAGGATACTACAATTCAGTCCCGGAGCACGACTGAAGACGGCAGCATTCAATACAAGGCAGACTCAACAAGACTAGGCAGACCCAAGTCGAAGAAAACGATTGAATCGAGCAGTAACAAGCTTGGTGTGGCTAAGACTCCCACCAGTGCCCCAGGTCTCCGCATTCATGCCAAAGACGTGGAGAAGACGCCTGACCTTTACGGTTGTTTGGCTGCAAATTGAGGGATCCGGTGCCTTTTGGATGGCGCAGATACGATTGTGGTTGTGCTTACCCTCGGTTGAGGGAGTGAAATCTGCATGATTATTTGATAGATAAACATACACCAATATACCCTAAAAGGAATGGAGTCAATATGCGAAGTGGGTCCGCATAAAAAAGGCCAAGAGACTAAAGCAGTAAAGAAGGGAAGGTGGTAGCGTTAAACGCAGATAAATTTGCATGATTAGAAACAGTCCTCTTGTGTGCTAGCTTTGCGGGCATCATTACTTGCAATTCTCTTCCTGCTAGTGATCATTATGTTGAGCTTAGAATCTAGGTTTCGATTGGCCCCACATGCAGGTACCCTTCATTCGTTCTAGAAGTTGGAGATTTAATAAAAATGAAAGAGTATCCACATCTTAAAAACCCGAGGCCTAAAGGCTGAGAATGTATGTGGATTATCCACTGACACAGTAGTTCTCAGCTTCTCGAAATCAAACAGCAGTTTACACATGTCGGGCCACAACCCAAGAAGGCCGGGATGCTGCCAGGCCAGCCTAAGGGATGATAATGCCTCTACCGTAGGCTTGTTTCGCTTCCATACACGAGCTACTGTATGCTTTCCACCCCTTGGGTCGAAAGGCATTTCTGGAGGCGAACATTTTGTCCCACAGCCGTACTACGGATTTTATAACCTTCAATCCCCCCCTCACCAAGGCCGCGGTGTATTTTGCAACACAATAAGCATTCGGCCTGAGGGGAGCAATTCTGAAGATAACAAGTCTAGTAAGTGGAGGGACTGGAGGCCCGTCAAGCAAGAGGGTGATTTCTTTTGTAAGAGATGGGTAACTCTTAGCTAGGGCCACAAGGCGAGATTTTCAGACGTGTGCTTTATTGTTCTCGTGCCTGGGCTCTAATTACTGCAAAGCAAAGCTTCTACTTCTTTTTTTTTTTTTGTTTGTATTGTATTCCCTCGTCGCCTTCCTTCTCTACATTCTGCTATGCTATGGTGCACGTCGGTGTTATTCTTTCCCCTTATTTGTTAGGGCTCCAGTTTCGAATCTGGTAACGACAAAAGGACATTAAGCCTAGCGACTAGGATTTCGAGGCAAAAAGTTGAGCACACAAAGCGATAATTATTAGACATAGAAGCTTCATTCTTTGAACCAGACTACATTCTTTGTAGTTTACTTAACGTGAAACTTGCTACTGCCTTAAGTACAGCTGGTCCCTAAGTCTGTGTAAATTCAATATTGAGGCGGCCATAATCTCACAGCCTCGTGCCCCGTAGCACTGAAGCTAAGAACGTTAGTCTAGATGCAGTAGTGACTGCCCAACCAGGAAACCAGCTTACCAGAGGCTAGCTCTAAATGGAATTATGTGTCTCAACCCCCAACCGCAGCTACCTCCTCCTAGGTAGCCTCGTGTCCTGCCTCCTAGGTGTGTTGTTACTGTTGCTCAATATCCGCCCCCCCGTGATTGTAGCACAGGTCATCTTGATTGTCAGTTGCAGCTTTGGTGATTGTGTCCTACACTTGTCTTTGCAGTCTTTGTTGAGTTCCGAAATCCCCAACCATAGCTGCTGACAAAAAGAAGTTTTCTCCGTCAAACTCATTGCCCTGCACTAATTTTTCGTTATCTAGAGACCTAAACATAGAGGCGTTTTTCATCCCCAACAGATGATGGCGACAGGTCCACAAAACACGACTATTCAACAGTTCAGTACCACCTCAATTCACGAATAAATAGCTATAGCCAACAGGGGGTTTGTGACTTTAAATAATGAAATTACCCCTCTCTCCTCCTTTTGCTTAACCACGAATATTACCGCAATCCTCTTATTGCTCCTACAAGATCCTTCCCAATCTCGGAGAACCCGAGCACACGGGTTGCTTTTATACCAGAACTATTTACAATCGAATAACAAAAGAAAATTTAACAAAGGCAGCAAACAGCGTGTGGTCTTGCGAATCACTTTCCTTGGACACCGAACAGTCGAGCTCGCCAAGCCAGGATTTTGCACAACCAGGGTTTGAGAGTGACAAACAGGTCTGGTGGGACATGTTGAATTTTACAGGGTATGAGAGGGCATATATGGCGGATGATTGGGTGTGATTGAATTAATATATGTCATCTCGATACAGACAGGACTTTTGAGTGGTCTAAATAGACCGCTGTAACAAAGGACAGTAGCGCTTGTCAAAGAGAACAAAGATAATAAAGAACGAGGTGCTAAACAATTCAAAATTGGCCATCCACCAAGATCCCCATAATCCAGGATCCCCGACACCCGTAATAAATAGTCCAACAGGACACGGCCTATGTCGATGTCTTGGGTTAGAGCGTTTACTTTTAGATCTAGGAAGGTTGTGGGCCCTTTATCACATATATATCAGCACCCGCATTCTGTCAGCCGGTCATTGAGGTGACTTACATCAGCGACGCACCTGACCCTCTGGAGTTACTGGAGGTGGGGGCATGGTTCCAGCTCCCTCAATAACAACCTCCACATTCCACTGCATGCGTACCGGGTTTCGGACATATTCGATATGAGGTGGTGTTAAGACGAAAAGCGTATGGAGGGGAGAGCTCAAAGTAGTAGAGATGCAGGAGTTCTCCAAGGGAAGATTGTAACTCGAGGGCTCTTGATTGTTATCAGAAAGGAGAAAAACCAAACCATCTAGTTCGTGAATGTTCTGGCTTGTGCAGCCATGTTCAGATGTTGCTTATAACCAAACCCTTCAATTCGGCCCTCATTCTAGGACCCCATGGACCATATCTCGCCATCCACAAGGCTGAAAGAAACATTCCGTACATGCTCCATCCTATCAAAGATGGGTAGAGAAATCCTCGCTTGCAAAGGCACTGGTCAAATTAGCGTTGGATAGAACCTGATTGAAAAGTATGTAAGACATTACAGAAAAATACTTAATGATTTAGAATCAGGGAGGATAGTACCTTCTAAACTTATGAATGTTATTCTTGATTGGGATTGGAAAATCGGGGTTGAAGTGCTTTTTTGTCAAAGCCCTTCTCTGATCCCAATTTCCCGTTGCTAGCTCGCACAGCTTGCCCTCCGCTATAGCCAAATGCCCAAATTCGGGTGATGGGTCTAGTTCCATATATATCCTTCAATTGAGGAGAAACTGGCACCCGAATCCTGAAGAGATGGAAGGCTCTTCCCACACCCAGGGCTCTTATTACTAAACACACAGGTTGCACGCCGTCACAGTGGACGGTGTACAACGGATCGGAGGTGCATGGCAAAATTGTAATGCTGGATTTGACTATTGAGGTTAGAGAGTTGAGGCCTCGCTATGTGTAGCTTAGCCTTGCGGCCCCTGGGTTACTATGCTGCCTGAGGGAATAGCTCTGCTGATGAAATGCATGTGGTGAAACATTGGTAAGAGGGTAGGGAAGAGAAGTCGCAGCTGGTGGAAAATGTGGTTGACTAAGGGGCGACTGGGATATCTGCTGTAGAGCGTAGAGTTGCGACATTTCGTGGCTGAAGTCGAGCCTGCAACTGTACCCTCCTGTAGTCTTGAGACCACATAGTAGGGTCCTTAGAAGCGCTTGAATGCTCAAACTCGTGGGTATTATTGGCAGTTTGGATAGTATGTAGTCTAGTTAGCACAAGCCTCTCATAGTATAGTATCAGTCTGGCAGTATAGTAAGTATGTAAGAGGATGTGGCATGTGCTTGGCCTAGTCTGGTTGATAGTCACATAGGTTGGAATAGTTTTGTGGGGGTATTCTAGTGGTGATAGGAGTAGATGTATTATAGTCTGGTTGGCACAACACCCTCCTTTGATGTATTATGAGTAATCGCCCTCTCATTCCTGCGGCGTTTGATCTACGGAGGGGTCATGCAACCAGACTCGTTTGCTGGCTTCTGTTGGCGCCCTGCCGCTAGCCCTACACTTCTCTCTGATGTTTCCTGCGGCGGTCGTCTGGTTGGCACACCAACCTCCGTACTGCGGTGGGTGAGTTAGTCTCAGTAGTAGCGTAGATCAGGTTGGGTAGGTAGTGCAGCCTGGCTAGGGTATGTCGTGCCTTTTGTAGTCCCATGGCAGTCGATCACTCAGGAAGAAATTTCTAACCAACCTAGAAACTTTGGCCCTGGGATGCAAACAGACTAGGCCTTCGGATAGTTCGGTTTTTGTTTTATGCTGTCGAAGCCCCGCCCCGTTTGCTCGCACGAAACACTTTACTTTGGGCATAGAGATGGGGCTTTATACAGTCTTCTTCCACATCGGCTGTACGTGGTTGCTGTTGTTCTGAGGCATAGGAGCCCCGTAAGGAGGCCTTGCCATGCCCGAATGTGAGCACATCTTTTTTAAAAAAAAAAATTGACCAGAGAGCCCAGAATCGAGGTTGAGTTCAGGGTAATTTGGTGTCAACTACACAAGTAGCCAAGGCACTCCGTAGATGTGTGAAAATCGAACCAGACTATGACAACGCTGCCAGACTAGACGACCGGTAGTTAGTGGCTTGCACCAACCAGACATGTAGGCTTGCACTAGTCTGCTTGCACTTAGTCTGCTTGTCGTAGTTTACACTAGCTTCTCGGCTGCACGACAAACCGTAGTCTGGCGGGCACCGGTGCTCGCCAGACGAATTGATACGAGGCGCAGACTACCGGTAACTACAATTGGCACCTGATCTTTCTACACGGGACTGCATAAGTACCGAATTCCCACATGTGAGGAGGCGTTTGTAGTATCAGTTATGTGTATGTGCTATCCACTAATTTGCATGGCTAATTTGCAATGCACAAACATATCAGCGTCCCAAAAAGCTATATTGGTTTTACTGATCTGCACATTTCCCGAAGCCTTCCTTGAAGCCAAGGAGAGTAATTAGTCTGACTGGTCTGGCGAGCACGAGAATCGACAATGGTATTAGTAGCAATGGTATATTCCTTCGGGCTATTCTATAATAGGAGTATATATAGCCATGCTACTTCGTGGTGCACCGTCAAACACAAAGCTAGCAACCTCACTGCCAATAAAACTGCTTAGAGTTAATGCATAGTGCAGCAGTAACTTCTCTTCTCGATCTACATGCCCGTCTCAAACTACTTAAAATGCCTGTAAGTGCCAGTACTTGGCTTGGTGCCCGAGAAGTCGCCTTGGCAATGAAGATTACTACGATCAGAATAAGGTGTATGAGGACGTAAACTGCACATACTCCACCTACAGATGTTGATCTACTAACTATGCATGTCCTAGAGCATAATTATGACGATAACCTTGAGGCTTACTTAGAGAAAAGAGTCTGCGAAAGAATGGACAAATTCAAGCGCCGTAAGCGCGAGAAAATTCCCAAAGACAAGAGCATGGATTCATCTGCTCCCAAGAGCTCTAACACGAGATCGAGCATGATAATGGAGATTATGAGAACAGTACTCCATGGACGAGGAGGAAGAAGAATCGTATGTCAATGAAGTATTATACCAGAAAATGTACGAGAGAAAACTAGAGGAAGAAATGAAGAGAGAATTAGACTTCGAAGACCTTCAGAACTTGGAGAATGACTGGGATGAGGTATTGGAAGAAGAGCAATGTCAAGAACGCGCAAGGCAATATCTAGAAAAAGGAGAGTTTCTGTGTGCTCAGAATGCTGTTGTTAAGATATCGTGAGAAGCTATTTCGTTTATATTTCCTGATCTGAAGGCATCATAGCGGGGTTTTGATAAAGGTACACAAGATAGAACTCTGGATAGAACTTTCGCAGGAATTAAAGTCGTTGGCACCAATATCAAGTATACATCTACCTGGAAGGGTGCACGCTGTTAAGTTAGTCATTCTATCTCTTCTTCTGAAATCTTCAATTTTCACATGCATGACCTAAACAAGTATGTCATGGTATCTTTCGTGAGTTTTCTAAAGTGTTTCGCTTTCACTCTCTTCTCACCTACCAACATTTCGATTTCTCACTCCTCGTGGGAATCTCCAAAATACCAATCCTTCAGGCTAAAGAAGCAAGATCCCATAACAGTGAGCTACCAAACATACCAACTCTCTCTCAAACGGACAACTTATCTAGCACTGTACCTACATAGATCAAGAATGGAAACTTCAAAGTTAACATCACATCCAGGGTTCAGTTTCAGTGTCGATCCTACGAAGTTTGTCCCAGTGCTGCATACTCAATCGGAGGCAACCGTGATTGGTAGTTCTGCTCCTCTAGACGAATTGCTACCAACTCAGGCGCGCCGACTTCTGATTCAGGCACGAAGTGTTCAAGTCGACAATATCACAACGAAGTCAGTTACCACGCCACAAGCACGATATTTGATCGACTTCGAAAAGGAGACAGGGGGAGAGATCCGAAAAGCTGTTCAGAAAGAGACCAATAGACAGTATGACGGTTTGGTCGAAGCATTCATAGTCCATCGGGAAGGCTTTGCAACAACCCCATCTAAGGCTTCGAAGGGCGAAACGGAATCTCCAGTCAAATCCAAGGATAGCCTTGATTTCCTCCACATTGATTCGGTAACCCTTGCCCTAACTTACAATATATCCTCAAATGCTAACCAGAATTTAGCTCTTTCAGGGCTGCAGCGAAGAGGAGTACATCGGGTACATTGTGGATGCTGCTGCTGGCAAATACGAAGGCTCCTCAGAAGACAGCAATGACTTGATGATCTTGGATTAAGCTTGTTTCCAGGTATTTAGCATTCCACCAACGATGGGCTTACCCAATACTTCCCCAGGATGCCAAGTCCGACGTAATGAAGCACAAATTCTTCACGCTATTCATACTGTTTAATGTGCATGTTCTAGAGAAGGGTTGGAGAGACTTGCCTTTTATGTTTGTTGTTAGCAAGGAAGAGAACAATGTTGCTTGATATCATGCTTGTGTTTAATCCATGTTTAATTAGTGTTTTATACCCAATTTGGATCCATGCTTCATGATGACAACTTGGCCCGAGAAGCTATGCTCGAGGCTGAGGAATGTGGCAGAACCTTTCAACTGTATATTAAATTCAAAGCACAGTTTTTGTGAGTTTGTCCATCTGAATCCCATGAATCTGATAGAACCTAGATTACCCTGAACTCTGTGTCCATACAAAACCATCACAAGACCCCTTTAAGGATATCGAATGAACTTTATTTATCAAACCTGTGCACCTAATGTGCTACCGTTGCTTGAAGCAAAAATATCGAGATAGGTATGATAGACCAATTATCACGAGTATTCAAAGAATGAGAGCCATAATAAACAATCACAATCTCTCCGAAGTCAAGGATGTTCATCCATTCCGTCACAAATGGGGACGAGATCAGTCAAAACATTCTTCCAAACTGAAATCATGAAATTCCAAATATCAGAAACGCTGTGCAGGCCTGCATGGAAGCGGAAGGACTGGGCTAGCTGAAATGCGATGTAGTGACTGCGGTGACAGGATTATACTATTACTCCACTCCCGCATTGCAGGTGGAAAATGTTTGTAGGTTTCTCAGCCTGAGGCACTGAACTAGATATGAATCTCACTTCTAGAGTAGCGAACGTTAACCATCCCTAGGTCCCTATGCTGCGGTGTATATATAGGCTTGGTGTTGTTTAGAGTCCATGCCTGTTAGAGATAGTCTCCATATACGCTTCTCCACCCTTGTGCAATTTGATATGTTTCACCGGGCGTCACCGGCGTCGTTACCCCGGACATGCGCCTGCCTTGGCTTCAACGGCGTGATTTGGTTGGTTGTCGCAGCAACGGGCCCAGCTCGCCTTCCATACCCCAGGATCCTAATAGTCTGGCTGCGGATCCTAGCTGGGATATATTAATACCGCGCAAAATGTAACCTGGTCCTGTCCGACAAACAATAGTTCCGAATAAGCCAATCAGCGTCGTGCTTTTCTTTACTCGCTGCCTGGTAGGTATCTACTAAGTAGTGGCCGGCCGTAGTCATGTCACGCCGGTACCGTGCCGTAGAGGTCTGCGGGTGTGCAGTTTGATTAGCTATAGTGCGTAGGTACGTACTTTGGTGCCTGGGTACTGTACTTGATATCCACAAATTATCCTAGCTGGATGACAGCACATCAAATGTGCAATTTCCTTCTGTCCTAAGTTCGGGGTTCAGCCTTGGGAAACTGAAGTGAACGAATGACTGCGAACCTTGTCTGCAGGCCGGGGCCCAAGTAACACAACCCGCAAGGAAATAATTCCTTGTGCGGTCTTATTCACCAAGATCACCCGGTTTCAGTGCCAATTTGACGACGGTCTTAGTTATTTTGGTCAGTGTGTGGCTAGTTGCGTGCTGGGATCGACTTGTTTACTCTATTTAGTGAGAGACATTAAGACGTCAACCTGTCTTAATTCCTTTCAACCTCCGCAGTTCTCACTGCTCCACTCACAATACACTCATTTTTACAACCTCGGCATCCCTGGCAGAAGGAACATCACTGGTCGCTACAATAGATAACTTACCAACCTTCCCAGCGTGAGAGTGTTTTGTTTACTTCACCTTCTTTCTTTCTTTCTTTGGTTCTTTCTTTCTTTACGTTTCTTTCTTTCGTTCCTTTCCTTGTCAAAACTCATAACACACACACAGAGATACAAGCATACAAACACACCAGAAAGGTACAGCTCAGCTTACAGTATCCTGAATTCGCCTCGCTTACTTTGTTTGCTCAAGCAGGTCCGTACATAGGCTCAACCCGAGTGGATTGTGACATAGGAGGCCCTAGTATACGGTATACGACTGGCTGTCGGTGGGCGGTGGCTTATCCGATTGGGTTATCAGGGACTGGGTATATTGGAAATAACAAACATTGCTACCAGCCTCCTCCTATACAGGTCTGCAAACAAATAACGGAGTGACGACAATCGATACTCGAGACCTTTTTATAGACTAGGCAACCTTCCAAACACCAAACTTAAACGGAATCCAGTTGTGGAATCCAGACAACATAGCGTTTGACCCGTAACTCTAAACACCACTGCCTACCACATAAAACAAAATAAACACACAACCCGTATACCTACCATCATGTCGACCCCCACCCCTCCTCCCACCAGCACCTCAGCAGCAGGAGACCCCCATGTTTCCTACATGACCAAAGGGCAACTGAGTGCCTATCTTGCCGATCTCCGTACTAACCGGCCCGCTCGTCCCGTCGGCAGTCGCCCGGCCGGCTCTCGCCCTCTTCCTCCCTCTTCCTACCAGCAAAAACGAGCCGCTGCCATAGCAGGAGAAACAACTTCCACCTCCCAGACCAAACCCTCCCCTCTAACGAACTCTATCGCCACCTCAGAGCAACGTCGAAGAGATTCCCACCGGCGATCCCGAACGAACCCAGTCGTCTCATTCGCCTTGACAACGACAGAATACCCACCTGAGCCTCAAACGCCGGTATTGAGTGGATTGGAAAACGATTTTGACGAGCTTAGTATCTCCGGAGGATACCTTATGGGGCATAGGAAGACAAAATCAGCAGCGAGTATTGATAGTCAGAGCACGATTGAACAGCTACGGGCAACTACTCCACCAGTAGCACCACTGAAAATCAATAAGATTAATGGCGGCAGTAATAGCTCTACACCAGTACGGAATTCCAGCAATGCACAGATGAGAAGTGGATATGTACCAAGCCCTAGTAGGCATGTATACAACCATCCAAACCAATTCAGTAAGCCAGAATATACCACAAACCCTGTGCCACTGCCGTCACCGCCACCTGAGGCCGAAGAGGATGGACGGGGGATTGGGGCGAGGGAGGAGCGAGGGAGGCCACCAGTACCGATGATTAAGATCCAGAGGGAGACACCAAGAGAGCCACCCGTGATTGCTATTGTGGATGCACCAGTGGAGAATATGAGGAGGAGAATTGGGAGGAGTGCTACGCCCCCAATGGTGCCGAGCATCAATGTCTCTAGGCCTCCGGCAATACCAGCAATTGTGTTTCCTGATGAGGGTGAACATCAGGAGAAGAGAAATGTGCCGACCATCAATGTACCGGAAATAAGCATTTCTGTTGAGGACACTTCGGCCCCGACAGCACCAACCCCTCCCCGCACTGCTCCGGCACCATTAAGCTATAACCAGCAACAGCAACAGCAGAGCAGACGACCCCTGCCTAACCCAAATGCATCCCCCTTCCGGAAAACGCCCTCTACATACTCCACTACCGGCCGTCCCAGCGCAGCATGCACTACGTGCTATCAGCATATTTCTGGCCGTATCGTCAGTGCCCTCGGTTCGCGATTTCACCCAGAATGCTTTCGATGCTGCCACTGTGCGGAGAAACTTGAGCATGTAGGATTCTTCCCCGAGCCAGAGAAAAATCGAACTGCGAGGGCGCAGGCTGCAGGTGTGAATGTTGAGGAGTTAGACAAGAGATTCTATTGCCATTTAGATTTCCATGAGTTGTTCAGTCCCAGGTGTAAGAATTGCGAGACACCAATTGAAGGGGAGGTAGTAGTCGCTTGTGGAGAGACGTGGCATGTGGGTCACTTCTTCTGTGCGGAGTGTGGTGATGTGAGTTTCATTTCCCAGGGATATGATTCAGAACAAGAAAGTTGATGCATATTTATATGTAGCCCTTCAGCGCCGAGACCCGTTTCGTCGAAAAGGATAAATATGCTTGGTGCCTGCCATGCTACAACAAGCGGTACTCGAGCAAATGCAGAAAATGCAAGCAGCCAGTGACGGACACGGTTGTGAAGGCTATGGGTGGAGAGTGGCATGTCGAATGCTTTTGCTGCGCAGTAAGTTATACTATTTTCATTTTCTATTTCCTTAAGCACCACCCTTAGACACACATGCACATATTTCTCCCATTTGCTTGTCATGTATACCCTTCTCCGAATGTATCCCACGCCCGCACGCACATGCACACTTGGACAAAGATGGGTGTTGAACAATATTCTTCCCGTGGGGGCTGAGGAAACCGGGGCACTGCATACATGTGGATGCATTGTGCCCTGGGGACCTTTAAGCCGGCGGGGCTTCGTGTGCATCATTCTAGATTGGAGAGAAAGCGATGAGAAAATGCTTTGGGCCACACAAATCTAGTTCTGGATCATCGTCAACGTCAGTGACCCCATCACCATCATCGCCCACCGAGGGCCACGCAACCAAGGTGACCAAGCCGAAGGAGCGGGGGCTGAGAAGGGCAAGGAGCGTGATGGGGCTGGGGTTGGGGCTCAGGAGGCCGAGTGTGGATAGTGGATATGGGGGAGATGTAGAGAAGACGGCGCTTCCTGTCGTGGTGGATGATGGGGCGAGAGAAGTTGCGGTTTCATCATCCACGCCTACATCCAACCTGTCGACACCACAGAAGGAGCGATCGGGAACACCGGATTCAGTGGCACCATCACCTGGACTGGTGTCGGCTAGGGGATCTCTTCTTAGGAAGTTTAAGTCTACGAGATTGCCCTTTAGGTCCACAACTCCGACAGCGGCTTCCATGTTTGCAGCCCCGCCGCCGCAGCCGGTTTTGAAGAGTGCGGCACAAAAGGACGTGGGATATTCCACTAATCTGGCGCCTCTGAGATCGGGAACCCCGGTGCCTCCATTGATGAAAAAGCTGGTAGAGGGGCTGTTGGTGGAGAAGAGACCTACACTTTGACCTAGCTGTGTCTATCTTGAGTTCCATCCATGCAGCTGGGCTGTGGGAAGTACGCGAATATGTACCTGATTGTGCGCGTGTGTGCTTTGGGCATAGGAAGTTGTCTCTGCTGTGTGTGTGGCGCAACTGGATCCTCAAATTGCAATTCCTCCATCCCTTGAACACCTCCCTATCTGTGTGTGTGTGTTTCTAACATCGTTATGATGAATTCCCCTATTACCAATATCGTTACCCCCTCTTCTCCTCCCCTTTGTTATTTTCTAGTGTAAAAGTATTGCGATGTGTTGCATACCTTTTTACGAAAACCTCTCTCTCATCGTTGTTGGTACATTATTTAGGACTGCGGCCACGAGTTCCGAGATGGGAGGTTCTTCCTGAGAGTTGTTCCTGTGGGGTCAGGGTGGGGGAAGCTAGCACCCGCGCCAGGGGGGGCGAAGGCCGCGGTGTGGGGACCGGGAAGGAAGGCGAAGGAGGGTGAGGAGGAGGTTCCTGTGTGTGTGGCGTGTGAGGAGAGGAGGTTGAAGGCTTGAAGAGGCTTTGTGAGGTGCTAAAGCTGGGGAAGTTACTCTCTCACTCTCGGTCGACTTACTATCGTTCATGCCCTTGAAAGGGCTGACCTGACATAAATATTCTACCTTGATTTTTTTTGCTATGGTTTAATGTTTTTTTTTTTTTTTGATTTTTGGTTACTTTGCAATTGTTTTTGAATTTTAAGCGAATCATCACTTATTTTACTTTTCTGTTTTGCGCATTTGTATGTTAATGTTTATGTTTTGATGTCCGTTTGTTATCCGGCACAAAAGTGCTGAATATGCCGTTATATGCTGTCCTTTAGGTACCTTTCATATTCCCCATGTTGTCTCGGCTGACACATGGTTGGTTGGTACTGTACTTTACAACTTGCGTCATCCACTTGTTTCCAGACCCCTTGCGTCGTTTTTGCGTTGAATTTGCTTTTTTGTCCATGTTGAGTGATTGGTTAATCGGTGTTCAGCAACCAGTCGGTTTGGCATGCTGTCATTGGCTCGGATTACTAGTAGTGTTTTTGTTTAGTATTTGACGGTTTCTATTTGCTTTGTCAATGGCACTGGAGCTGGTGTCGGTTGAGGGAAATGTAGTGGGATTTGGGCGTGCTTACTTGCACGCTTGACGCCACCATATTCTTATTCTCCTTTCTATTTAATTAGGGTAGGGTTGGGTTGAGATGAGCATACATATATATCTGGTCGCGTGGGTGGAGTGATTAGTGGACGGGGTAGGTAATGGGCGGGGTGGGCATTTGGCGGGGTGGGACTATGTGTTCGTTCGTTAGGAATTGCATAGGATGGTTGGAATGGGTAGGGTGGATTCTTTCTTTTAAGGCGTGGAGGGTAGTTTGTGAACTTGAGTATACTTCTTGAGAGACTGCTTCTCGAGTTTGATACTAGACAGGCTGATACAGTAACTTCTTTTGTTTTAAAATAAAATAACCTACTGGCTCACTTCTAATTTGCTACTCCACTATATGCTCTCGCTATTTGGGGATATGCTATGAAATATTCACAGAACACTTGAGAGTATTCGCCGACGCTCGTGTTTGTTTTGGATTGCAATACGGTGCGGTGCGGTTCGTTACCCTGAACTGAACTGAATCCACAAAGTAACTTATCTTTACATAGCCCTCTCACCCTGTAGCTGATAACTAGGTTTCAGTACTTCAGTATCCAGTTGCAATGAATTAATAAGAGTCGAGCAGTGCAATTACTCAAATTTGTAATGTAGATTGACAGCGCAAGCTTCGCTGTGCAGGTTCTCTCCTTCGACCTATCAAAGGTAGTATCAAGAGCTCAGTCATCCAGCAAAGGGAATAGCCTTCCCTTCGGGAGTAACTATTCAAAGACGCACGCTCGGCCTGTAGTGTAGTTGATTTGGCAGAGAGATGCCTTAGCGGAATTACAGACACCTGTAAGATCAGAAAAATGCTTCTAGGATAGCCCGTTAAAAAAAAAAAAAAGAAAAATAAATAAATAAAAAATTGATTTGGGTTTGTGAACGCTGGGGGGTATTGTCTCTTTGCATTCTAGCCCCGAGCCATTACAGATCTAGTGGTAAAATCCGGGGGGGGGGGGTTAATTTAGTATAGGGTGCTACAAAGGGAGTGGTTATGGCTGATTACCCTGAACCCGGATTTGAGGCTGTATGCAAGGGGAGTTGTGAAGAGATGTGCTTAACCTCTGAAATTGAAAGAATAGAGAGGAACTTAATATATTTATATACGCTTAGTATATACAATGTACATATCCCGTAAGTAGAAGAAGAAGAGGAGGAGGGAGCGAATCCTCTTTTCCACTACAGAATCCGATGAACGTAGGGTTAACGGTCAGAAAAAAAAAAAAATATCCTATGCCATATCATGTCTCAAAACCGCCCAGACTGCTTCATTACCGGAGGTGATTCAACCCCCCAAAGTCCATCGGGGGGGGCAAGGGTAACACTTATCGAGAGGGAGCTTTCAACTTAAGTCTGGTTGCACACACAGCGCCGTGTATGTGCAACCAGAATTATTACCCTGAAGCTCAAAGTTTTGGCTGGTATACGAGTCTCGGAACGGCTACGTTATCGCCAATACCAACTTACTAGACGACTCGGAGCCCGCTGAGAAGGTAGCAACTTGCTAAAGGAACAAGCATCGCTAGTAGAAAGGTAAGACCTCTACGAGGGGTAGTGCAACCAGACTAGATGTTCCGATGCTCAATGTCACTTTAGAGCTACGATCACTACCTACAACAACCACAATCACCGCAACCATCACAACTGCCACCACCACCTAGATCTAGAATCATCTACGCAGAGTACACACCACAATACAGCCTCTAACGAACCAAACATGTGCCAAAGCACAAAGAAACTAGTAAAACAAGCTATAAAAGCTAGAATTAGAGCCCCCAATCCGCACACCACAGAAACAAACATGTACACCCCATTGGCTTACGCCTGTTGCATGGGCGCCCCACCTCCTTTAACCCAATGCAGCCCCTTCATCCATTCAGGCAGGATCCCCTGTGCGTGATAGGTATTACCACAAACGTGACACAACGACTAAATATCCATCGATACGTCAGTCTAGAACAAGCTCAGGGTAACGCTTTTGAGTTAAAGATATCAACTCACCCTCGGCCCAAACGGCCCATCCCTAATCCCCCAGGTACTTGTCCCCGGCACACTACACCACCCACACCTCCAATTTGCCCTCTCCCAATCCTGCAGCGCCCCCTGCCCTCCCGCCCCACCACCATTCAAATTTATCACGCCCATACCCATACTACTCCCCCCCGCCGCCATTGGCGTCCCCCCCCTCCCCGGACTCAAACTCCTATTCCTCTTCCGTTTCTTCCTCTCCCCTCTGCCCTCCCTCCCTGGCGTCTCCTCCCACCCACCACCCGCCCCACCACCAAGATCCCCAAATACGCTTCCCCCAGGAACACCATACCTGCCGGCTTCCCTCCGTAGCCTACGGACTTGCCGTTCCCGATCACCTTCTCGTTTTTCCAAGTCCTCGCGAGTGAGAGCGATCATTCGCGGAGCCCATCCAGCACCAAGGCTTTCTTGGTCGATTCTCCATCCCGCTTCGGCGGAGAAGGCGGCGTCATTTCCGGGAGGGGTGAGCGGGGCGAGGGAGTCGAGGAGGGTTTTTTTGTGGAGGAGTGAGGCTTCGTAGATGGCAGAGGTAATGGTGGGAATGAATTCGCCTGTGAGGCCGAGGTCGGCGCAGGTTGCACGGGCGAAGGATTCGGGGGTGAGTGTAGTGTGGGGTTGTGCAGAGGTCGTACTTATTACTACTTTCTCGTCGTCTTGCTGTGATGGCACAGGCGTTTGAGCTGAAGTTCCAGCTTGTGACTGTGATTGTTGCTCTGATTGTTGTTGGGGTGTAGCATGATGTGTTGGACGAGTTGGCGCTGGTGCTGGTGGTGAAATAGAGGCTATATCCCACTCAAATTTATCTACAAATAACCATTTCCTCAAACAAATCTCCAGCCTCACAATCGTCCGAAACTCCGCTCCCTCCGGCAGCGGCACAACTGCCACACTCGAATACTCCTCAACCTGGTTCCTAATTGCCGCCGCAATCTGCGCACTAAACGGATTCAGCGGAAGATCCAAATCCATGCACATCGTCATGGCGAAATGGTCTGGCGTGATCAACGTCTCGTTCACATTCCACAAAAATGTATCCTTCAATCTCCGGCTCGAATCGATATCCATGTCAAGTTTGATTGGCACAAGAATCTCAGGCAGAAGAGCTGCCTGCTCAAGCTGCTGCTCTGACCTATTCAAAAAATTAGGCGGGATGGGTGGACGACGGGGTTCCTTTCCGGGGAGGATATAACATGGCCTCTGGATCCCGTCCTGGGAAAGATCGTATCCTAACGCTTGTGATAATGCACTTGGTTGATTGTTATTATTACTCTGCGCGCCGGCGCTAGACTGTGTAGTTTGCAGCGCAACACTCCCTCTCGAGGGATTGTCCTCGTAAATATCATCATCCTCCTCGGCCTCAGCATAATTGATAATCTGCGTCCCACGCTTCGTAGTCCGTGTCGTTCCCGGAGTACCTCCTGCGCCAGCAAGAGCAAGTGATGGGGCTTGGATGATGGGGGTGATGAGGCCAGTGTTGAAAGTATTGAGGCGCGTGGGGTAAGTTGTAGCTAGGGCTTGCGGAGGCATGCTTGTTTCTGTACAGCCCCGGCGGGCATAGAGGATCAAGACGCTGGTGAGCCTAGAATTGAAGTTATCCAGATCCCTGCGGAGGCGCTCAGGATGCTATAGATAGGGCAGGATTGGAGGGACGGGGGGACACTGTTTATGGGGGGTGGGAAACGGTATGATTTGTGCTGGGGAACGCGTTTGGCTGCTAGTAAAAAAGCTGGACGGAGGCTAGTGCGAGTGGGGCTTAGTACGGTTGCCAGGGCCGGGGGCGGGCGGCAGGGTGATACGGTGATATGATGACAAGGTGATATGTACGGTGATACAATGATACGGAGATACGATGATACAGTGATACGATGATAGATGATACAGTGATACGATGATGCAGCGATACGATGATACAGTGATACGGTGATAGTCTGGTCTGGTTGGCACAACCCCCTCGTAGAGAATACAAACAGCCGTAAAAAATGCCCAGTCTGTAGTCTTTCTGGTTGACACAACTGTCTAGAATCGGAATCGCCATGTTTTGCTGCTTTGCATTACGTACCTGCTATCCTATATCCGGACCCGCTCCTTGCACGCAACTGATATAGAAAACAAACACACAAACATTGTCTACATTCCCTTCAATTCCACATCCTGGCGGTACCATCCGCCCCTGCGGAAAACATCCAGCACTCCCTCCCATGCCATTCGACATCCAGCACCCCCAACCCCGCCGTCACTGTATGCCCTTTCAGCACCTTCAACGGCACAATCACCGCATTCTCCATCAAGTCCGCCACAACCCGGCCATGGAAAACCTGAATCGTACCATCGTCACTCGCGGACGCAAATAGCGGCATCCCGGTGCCTTGGTGATACGCTACTGAGCGGATAGCCTTCTCATGGTACCTCATTGTCTTGTATGGCTTACTTGACAAGTCGAGATCGTGCCAGAGGAGGCGCCTGTCATAGGAACCCACAAGGAGATTGTCACCACCGGGGTGGATGTCGAAGGAGGAGATCCATCTAGAGCCGGGGAGGAGGGTGCGGATCTGCTTTTGTGCCGAGAGATCGTAGATTCGGATATATCTCTGGGTGGCTACAAGGAGATGGGGTTTGAAGGGATGGAAGAGAGCGGCTTGGATGAGGCCTTTCGATTTGCGGAAGGGGGGTTGGGAGTGGTGTTTGCTGAGCTGGTGTATGAGAACAGACTTGTTGGCGCCTGACATGCATTATATAAGCTGATGCACAAAAGTATACTTCGCTGGGGTCTAATCAACTTACCCTCTGGGGAAACAGTGACAAAATAGTCACCCCTCCTATGCCATGACATTTGCTTCACCGGCATACCGACGGTGACAATAGCACCAACTCCCTGCTCAGCCTGTCGATCTGTCGGTTTGGTCCACTTCGCAGGTGGCTCCTTTCTGGAAGCTCCGTTCTCACTGAGAATCGCAGCGTAGCCCCATCCGGCGGCAAGCAGCTCACGACCTTGTATCTCAGTCGCAGCATCGAATACCGGTGGGACAAGAAGGTATATGTCCTCCCCACTATTACCAATGGTATTAGCCCTATCCGAGGCAAGGCCCACACAAAGGGTCCACTTACGCAGCAGCAGCCAATACCCCTCCTTCTCTCCCTGGCCTCCACTTGAGTACATACACTGCCTCACCGCCTGACTCTACTCCGGTACCAATTTTCACCTTCCATATCTCCCGTCCTGTTAATATCTCCCATATCCTTACCGTCCCATCATCCCCACCAGTCGCTAGCCACTGCCCACTGGGGTCCACCCCCAGCGTCCTCACTCTCCCCTTATGCCCTTTGTACACCGTAGCACATGTAGTCGGAAACGGCCTCAAATCTCTCGGGCTCGGCAGTTTTGGCAGTAAGCTGTTCGGGTCAATATTGAGTTTCTTTCTGCGTACTCTTGGTGCAAGATAAAGATCCAGACAGCGTTCAAAGCGCTCTTTCACAAATCGATCGTACCCAGGAACAACACGCAGGGAATTGTAATTTTTGGGAAGATAATCGCAGTCGCGCTCCTCCGGATCTTGATGTTTCCATCTCTCGGCTTCTTCAGATGTGGGAATGTATTCAAGTGGTGGGTGATAGGATTCAGCATGAGTCGGTGGTGGGAGTTTCGGTGCTGGCAGCGCCATCTTGTCGACACGGGCAGGGGCTTCATCGGCCCAGATGTCGTAAAATTTGGATTGAGTGTCCTCTTTGGGCTTGTTGGGGACAATGCGGCCTTCACGGATAGCCCGGACGATTTTCATGATCTAATGAGATACCATTAGCTTTCGCATGACGAGCCGCACGGCTCCGGGGTAGGAAAACTCGCCCGCTTCGCTTCGTGCTTCGACGGCGCAAATCTCCTTTTCGGCTCCGGTGCCGAACTTAACGGCATTATCTCCGTTTTACTCGAGAACCACTCCACAGTTGGTGCATACTCAAGATCCTTATCTTCAAGCTCATCTGCCACCCTCCCCCTCTGAATCTGACCCACAATTCTCAGCTCCTCGTCACTCAATTTCAGCTCTTTACCAGTATTCTTATCCACCAAACCGGTCCAGCCCTTTGGCAGCTCAATAGATTCAAGTAATTCATCAAGAGCCTTCCCTGCAGCTGGTCGCATGATCTTGTTTCCATTGATGTCGTAACCAATATGTGGGAAAAGGTCGTACATAGAGAGGGGGATGTTTCCAATGGTATTTTCCTCTTTACCAGCGTCCGTATCATCACTGTCGTAGTTGGGAACAATCTCGGGGTAGAGGTAGCGTGGGTTGCCGGTGCTGTCCATCACAACCCGAGTTCCTGGGGGCAGTTCCTCGTCGAGGTCAGAGTAGTGAGCAACCTCCTCCTCCTCTCCCTCTGTAGCTTTTATCGAAGCATTCTTCATTCTCTTTGTCATGGCCGTAGATCCCTCGTCGTCGGTGGGAATTTCATCACTGTCTATGTCTTCTTTCTCCGATTCATCCTCCGCACTGTAGTCGTCACTGTCATAGTCACTCCCATCCTCCTCATCCTCAGCCTCCTCTTCATCTCCATCTTCACTGTCGTCATCCTCGTCATCCGACTGTCTTGAATCCAACAACCCCCCATTGTTCAGAAACGCCAGCTCGTCATCCTCATCGTCACTTCCGACAACGACGGCACCGTTTTGAGCTTTTACAAGACTGCCCTGGTTCTCCCCCACCTCCGTGGGTATCTTTCGTTTCTTGTTGGCGGTCCTGTTTGCCATTGGGTTGGGACTGTTAAGTTGTAGATTTATGAAACAGAATTCATCAAATGGAAATTGTGAAAAGTTGAAATCTTGGCGGTGGATTTTTTTTTTTTTTTTTTTTTTTTAAATTCATTACTCGCATACGGCATAACCACGGCGAGGTTCAGACGGGCCTAATGCCCTACGCCCCCTGTTCCCGAGGCAGAACTAAATACACAATCTCCCCGATCTCATTCCCCCGCCATTCGTCCCACACTCTTACCCCCCGTGCTTCGTGCTAAAAGAAGTACTCCCATAAGTACGTTGCTACGCTAAATGCAATAGTTGTAAAAAGCGTACCGATTTTGGGCATGTGGCGTTATCAATGCATAAGAAGATGGCAAATGTAAGACAGGCGGCAAAAGCATGAAAATCACCAATATCTAGAGGCGGCGAAAGCATGGAAATCACCAATATATAGAGGCAGCGAAAGCATGGAAATCACCAATATCTAGAGGCGGCGAAAGCATGGAAATCACCAATATATAGAGGCAGCGAAAGCATGGAAATCACCAATATCTAGAGGCGGCGAAAGCATGGAAATCACCAATATATAGAGGCAGCGAAAGCATGGAAATCACCAATATATAGAGGCGGCGAAAGCATGGAAATCACCAATATATGGAGGCAGTATGCAGGGGGTGCGTTATAACTTTCCCCCAGGCACTGTAACAATGACATGTGAAGTGTAATATAACTGGGGCACAGATGTGATGGAGTAACAGAATTGAAATAACTAGTAGTTCACGAGTAATATATTATACATACCAGCGACGCCCCTCCAAGTAGGATACGGACTTGCCAAACAAGTGGCTTTATAACAGCTTTAAGCTCCCCGTAGTTCTTTTCCATGCTCGTTTCTAGTCTAGCTTGGCTCGTTTTAAGCTCCCCGTAGTTCTTTTCCATGCTCGTTTCCATTCTCCCAAATCCTGCTTCCATCCTCGTAGCAAGCTCTCCAAGACTTTTGTTGACATCGCCTTTGAAATCTCCCAAGTCCTACCATCGTTAGTCAAGCTTCATCTACTATTGAATATGATACATGCCTTTGTCAAGCCAGCGACACGGTCATCCAGCTTATCGACATGATCCCACTATCCGACTGTTAGTTGAGCCAGTAACCCATTACATGTAGAGTGACTTACCATATGATCATAGTTATTCGGAGCCCACTTTTGTCTGGCTTCTTCCTCTTGCTTCCCTCCTGGTATGAATAAGCCCCCTTCATTTTCCGACCCGTTGATAAATTCCCTAAACTGAATACGTCGTGGAATACGGTGTATAGCCAGGCGGACCGCCGGTTGTCTAAACAGACGAAGCATGTTTGACGACATTGCTTACTGAGTTGATTCGGGTTCCGTCCTGCAGGTAAGATAGAAAAAAAGGAACTAGTGGAGGTCCTTGCAGTAGCGTCCCTTGGCGGTAGGGTTCATCAGCAGCGTCAGGACGCGGCCATACCTTAGTCTCATGCCAAGACCCGACGCTCGGAGTAGGGCCGGGTCTTGGCATGAGACTAGCCATACCTCAGGAGCGTCAGGGTTGTCGCTGCGATCCGGGCAAGGTTTCACGAATCCACATGTCAACGAATCCACATATGGGGAGGTTTTTATAGCCAAGTGTCAACGAATCCACATGTCAACGAATCCACATTGCGATGGGGGGATCGAGGTTTGTATGGGAGATCGAACATGTCAACGATTCCACATTGCGATCTGGGCAAGGTTTCACAAATCCACATTGCGATTCGGGCAGGGTTTCTACGGAAAGTGCGAACCTACAAATCTCGAAAATGCCCCAAGCCAGCAGATCAAGATGTCAACAAATCCACATTGCCATAGGGCGAGGTTTTATATAGCCAAGCCAGCAGATACACAAATCCACATTGCGAGGGGGATCGAAAGGGCCAAGCCAACAGATCGACATGTCCACATTGCGCGATTGTAGTGCGATATTTTATCGGAAGAATTCACATTGTAAGGAAATTGAGAAATACGCAAAAATAAGACCAGAACAACCAAAGACATTAGGATACAATCGAATATAGACGTATTCTGCCCCACCATTCCCTTATGGACCATTCTTGTGCTCTGTTCGTCCCCGTCTTCGTGCTATTCGTCCCCGTTGCCAACCTTCCTGCGCAAAGTGATCCAGGATATTCTGATCTTTGCATCGAGCTCGAACTATATCAATGTCGGAACGCTTGAGTGCATTGATTTGTTGTTGGAGAGCATCAAGGTATGCCGATTTATCATGTGCGGATATGAAAGACCAGCGATCAATGTCGAGTAAATTTTGACCGGATGTTTGTACCGTAAGTTTTGCAAGAGCCTAAGACGGTTACACTTACTATAGGAAACGCTTTATGAAAAAATGGGCTTACAGCAATTTCAGAATATGCAGTTACATCAATACCCATAGAATCGGAATACTCTTGTTTCGTAGGAGCAAGTCGATTCTTTCCTCGAGGTGGAACCCACAGTGGGGCAGGTGGCTGTGGGACGTCCGTTGGATTGGAGGATTCCATGGTTGTGTTGTGTGGAGAAATAAATATTTTAGTGATATATATAGCCGGTGCCAAGTAAATGTGAACTATTTTATTCCGTAGAACGAGGTTGTCATCGTTCCCATTTTACACCCATGGAACAACCAATTGTCCCAGACTCGCCGCCAGTGCTTCCAACACGTCCAGAAGATCCACTGTGGATTGCTCCCAAAGGTAAGAAGGGGGTTCGTCCTACGAAGCAACAATATGCGGATTCAATGGGTATTGATGTAACTGCGTATAACCAAATCACGGTAAGTCATATTTAAATAATCATTTCTTTTATTAACGTTGTTAGGCTCTGGCAAAAGTTACGGTGGAATCATCCGCTGAAAATTTACTCAGCATTGGGCGCTGGTCATACATATCCCGACACGATAAATTGGCATACATTAATACCCTTCACGAAGAAATCAATGCACTTCGTCGTTCAGATATTGACGTGGTTCGGGCTCGCTGCAACGATAAGAATATTCTCAACCACTTTGGCCAGGAAGGTTGGCAGCGGGGGAGACTATGGCGAAGGAAAAAAGAACGGAAGAACAAGTGAAAGACGCTGGCATATTTTTATTACATGTGACGCTTTTGATGTGTAGTCAGGGTTGTTCTCAGATGGAATATATACCTTGTAAATCTTTTTTGACATTCAGGGTAAGGACACTTATACGGCCTGTTTCCAGAGTGAATACGCCTATACCGGGAAAGACCGCTCGCGTCGCGGAATGGCTACATTTGTGTTAGTACTAATCTCTCGAACGAGTCCTGTCTCGCGTACCTTTGTGCAAGTTTCGCACAAGTGTGGCTTCTCTCCTGTATGAACTCGCGTATGCACGGTTAATACAGATCGCTGTGTGAACTGCTTATTGCAACCAGGCCAGTCGCAGATATGAGGTCGGATTCCAGTATGTATATGCGCTACTATTATTGGTGGGGAAGCGACATGCATGGATATCCCTGTTTGCCAAGACCAACCCTCCTCCTCCAGGCCCGATATCTCCAATATCCGTGCATGAAACCACCCAATAGCCATATCATTTGAATTGTCGGGTCTAGATCTATCCATCCAACACCCTAGATATTGTCCACTCAACAACATGAATACACAATCAGAGTCTAAGATACAAGCAGCGCTTGATTATTGCTGGAGGCACCCCCATGAGTCGCAGGCTCATATTGCACGCAAATATGGGGTTCACCCAGTAACATTAGGTCGTAGGATTAAGGGAACACAGGTCTCTCGGAGGGTAGCACATCGAGACCAGCAGCTGTTTACTGCGGGAGAGGAGGGTGCCATTGTTGAGTACTGTGAGCTGATGGCAGATTGTGGATTTCCGCTTGCGCGGGATTTGCTACAGCGGATAGCACAAGATGTACTCAATGAGCGCAACAACAAAATAGAACAACAATAAGCCTGTAGGACACGAGATAGGTACTCAATATCCATATGATATGTCTACCACCACATAGTACACATCTTCTACAGCCTCTTGATGTAGGCTGTTTTGGTCTTATACAGAGGGCATATCAGCGCCACCTCCGAACGTGGTTTGTAGCCAATCCAACAGCATTAATAACGAAAGCAACATTCCATGGCCTATTAACTTTAACAAGACAAGAAGTCTTGACCGCAGAAGTTATTTTAGCAGCCTGGAAGAAGTCTGGCTGTTGGCCAATCGATTTAGATTATGCTCATGGTTATGCCAATGCAGGTGGTACTACTACCCCCTCCACTTCAACTTACCGAGCTGTCGATACCCCTATTAGGATGAAACAGATAGCTGCAGAGATCGAAGCTGAAATTACAGCTGGTGTAGGTGGGGTAGTACTTAAAGAGAAGCTTCGAGAATGCACCGATTTCATGGTTCAGAAGGTTACTAAATATCGAGATATTGAGAAAAGATCAGCCACTCTCCTACAGCTTCGAAGTGGTAAGACAATCAAACCAGCTGCTAGTAGGGCATATGTGGGTAAGGGTAGAGTATTAAGTCAGAAGGAGGTTGATAAGGGCATTGCTAAGGTGATAAAGAAGAAAGAGAATGAGCAAGCAGCTGCTATAAAAAGGACTGAGAGAACAACTGCTAAGAAAATGGCGGATGAAGCAAAGGCAATGCGTGATGCAGAATATAAGGTGGCATGTGATGCTGCATTGGCTGGCGGACTTCCTAAGCCTAAAAGGCCTCGAACTCTATCTAAGCCGAAGGTTGTAGGGGGAGGAAAGGTGGCTAGTAGGAGGGGGGGGGGGTAAGGGGATTGTTAGTCAGGATTATTCTAGTAATAGGAGTGATAGTATGGCGGTTAGTAGTGGAAATGATAGGGAGAGGAGAGAGGTAGCGATTGATATCGATTTAGGAGTCTGCAATGACTTTGAAGAGCTAGATTAGGTGGAAATTGAGGAGCAGCAGCAAATTCTACAAATTCAGGAGTTTTTTGATGTAAGTAAATACCCACCATTGAATAGAGGTTAAGACTCTTGCCTTTTTATATATACTCATAGATATATAGGGCCTTGAGTGATCTTTGGATATCTATCTGGGTAAATTCTAAGCAAAGTGAGTAATTTTAACATAGTATATGTATAAGGGGGGGTAATTGGGTATATTTTTGATTTAAGTACTATATACTTGTATATAGTTCTTTTTAGGCATTTGCTAAGTATGCACATATTGTAGAGCAGGTTCGATTATAGTCAGTATACTACTTGAGCATACATGTATCCTTGATCGAAATCATTTTGAGGCATGCGGAGGAGTGCCAAGTATGCAGGGATTTATGTGTCGCTTCCCCCCCACCTGTCACTTCCCGTCCAATAATAGTATAGTCCGCATAAGTTTTGGGTTGCTGAATGGGTACGTCCGGTGCTCACCGTGGCGTGCCAAATCAGACCTGCGTGCAAAGCCCCTCCCACAAACCGTACAGGAAAATGGTTTTGATGGGTCCCCACAGGAACCACCATGTTGGGATGTGCTGCTAGGTAGACTTTCATTGCTGTTCAGAATATATGTGAGATCCATCTGGAAGAAGAAGGCAAAAACCTACTCAAGAAGCATGATTTTGAGAATTCGTCCATTTCCTCCCTATAAATGGATTGAACAATTGGGTGGTGTTATCCTAGGTGGGGTATCGATTCATTTACATGTCGGTTTAGCCACCTAAGACGAGTATCAGCACTGACGTTTCGTGTTGTGAACGAATCAATATGCGAACGAATCCACGTGCTTCCTGCAGGTCGTACCGGCCGCCGAGGCAATAATATTGCAGTTACCCTGTATGAATCATGCGATCGCTTAGAACGCTTACGAGGAATATACATGAGTCGTGAGTTGGATGATCTAACGCATTCACACTTATAAAACTCCAGATGGATATGCTACACCGATGTACATTTTGTGAGAAGATGTTTAAACGCAAAAGCGATCGGGGACGCCATGGTGAGCACAAGAACGGTTCCTTTCAGCAACGAAACTGATGAGCATTATAGAGAATATACATACGGGAATTCGACGTCATAATTGCCAGTGGCCTGGTTGCACTAAGAACTTCATACAGCAATCTGCTTTAACCGTACATGCGCGAATTCATACAGGAGAGAGGCCATACTCGTGCCAAACTTGCACAAAGGTAAAGCTGTGGACCCGTCCTTCTAGATATAATTATCCACTTATATTTCTAGGCCTTCAGAGACTCTGGCTCTCTTGCCCGGCATACCAAGCTCCACTCTGGAATAAGGCCGCATCTAAGAAAAAGACAGCCAAAGCCACTTTCAAATGTACATTTTGTGAGAAGATGTTTAAACGCAAAAGCGATCGGGGACGCCATGGTGAGCACAGGAATGGTTCCTTTCAGCAACGAAACTGATGACCATTATAGAGAATATACATACAGGAATTCGACCTCATAATTGCCAGTGGCCTGGTTGCACTAAGAACTTCATACAGCAATCTGCTTTAACCGTACATGCGCGAATTCATATAGGAGAGAAGCCATACTCGTGCCAAACTTGCACAAAGGTAGGAAACAGGACCCGTGCTTCTAGAGCTATATACATGTACTAAGTGCATTTGTAGGCATTCAGCAGCTCTAGCGCTCTTCTCCGGCATAGGGATGTCCACTCTGAAATAAAGCCGTATAAGTGTTCCTATCCTAAGTGTCAAAAAGCATTTAAAAGGTACCATTGCTGTCTAGATTACAGTTCAAATGCTAATTTACCTAAGGAAATCAACCTTGTCCCCCCTGTGCACCTTGTCCCCCCTGTGCACCTTGTCCCCTCAACTTTGCCCTCATACCCGGCTCCCTCCCATTCACCCGATTTCGGCCCAACGAGTGAAGACGTATTTGATCCATACTTTCAAACCGATAGTTACTTTCAGCCTCCTCCTTGCACCTGCAACTATTATTATTGTTGGTGAATGAATATTTAGCCAAAATGGGTAGGTGGTGGGGAGTTCTCTTATTTGTTTATTTGTAATTAATGTAGATATATATGTATATTATGTTGTCATACAGAGCCTGAATTTTGCAATTCAGGGTAATTGCCAACTTCAGGGTAATTGTGCGTCAAAATCTTGTAAAGTTATCCTCATCATGCCTACATTTACTCCAACCAAGTTATCAATATATATATACAGCAAGCGCAGAAGAAATGGTCCCAGGCTCGCCGCCAGTGCACCTCAATAGTCAGCAACTTCAAATCCTTAGTGTAGAAGCTTTTGATGTCTAGTCAAGCTTGTGTTCCTATAGTAATTAGGATTTGAACAGTATGATCTTAGACAACAATGTTACCTTGTAAATGTTTTTTGACATTCAGCGTAAGGACACTTATACGGCTTCTTTCCAGAGTGGATACGCCTATGCCGGGAAAGAGTGCTCGCATCGCTGAATCGCTACATGGATAATTAGTACCTATCTGTCCAACTGTGTCAGCAGAGCGTACCTTTCTGCAACTTTCACACTGACGCTTCTCTCCTGTATGAAGTCGCCTATGCACTTTTAGGCGACATCGCTCTGCGAAGGGCTTTTTGCAATCAGGCCAGTCGCAGATATAAGGTCGGATTCCCGTATGTGTATGCTCTATAGTCCGCATGAGTTTTCTTTCCTGAACGGGTACGATAGAAGTGCTCACCATAGCATACCCAATCCAGCTTGCGTGCAAACCTCTTCTCACAAACTGTACACGAAAATGGTTTTTGATGTGTAATGCGAGGACTACCATTGCTCCTAGAAAGACTTTGCGTGCTGCTAGATTCGTAGTTCAGAATATATGCGAGATCCATCTCGAGTTTGGTTTGAATAATTGATCAAGAAGAACAGCGAAACCCTCTACTCAAGAAGAACAAGCAGTGAGGGTATTTTGTTTGCTCCCACATCTTCTCCTACTTGGTTAATATGGGAACGAATCAATTTGCGAACGAATCCACATGTTCCCTGCAGTCCACATGCGAATGAATTACCTGCAGTCCAAATAGGTACCGGCAGTCCAAATGCTGGTAAGAACGACTAACAAGAAAAGTAGATAATAAGCGCAGAGTCTTGGTGGAAGCTCCAGTCATGGCGGATTATAGGGAAAAGATGTCCCGAGGCAATCCACCTGCGCACACCTTTTGCCCTGACCGGTCTTCAGCAGCTTTGCAAAATCGAGGTGGTTACAGTCAGTTTGAAAATTTTCCTCATTTTTTTCCACTGTTTGATGAGCAACAACAAGTTGAGCCATATTTGCAAACAGGTAGGTAGTTACCCTGAGCACGAATGTTTGCAAACAGGTAGTTACTCCTGGTTTGAGATACCAGAGCCAGCACCTCCTAGTGGTGAGCAGGAAGGTTTGAACACTTTAGCACCACCACGACCTCCTCCTGCCAGTTACGAACCTTTGAACGCATTAGCACCACCACCTCTTCTTCCCGCCAATTACGTGAAATTGACAGCGGAACAAAGAGGATCAACCATATTGCAAGTGAGCACAATAGAAGGAATGCCATCAGAGATAGGTTTGATAGGCTGGCTGAGTTGATTCCTGAATTTCAAGAGAGTTCAAAAAATGAATATACTGTTAGGGGCGAGCCGGTGATCGCGGTGGTATATGTCGGAATAGCGATATATAGGGCAAGCGAAGGCAAGATATGGAGCGAGCGAAGGCAAGATCACACAGCTCGGGCCTAACTGTTGCACGTACGGGTGCGGGTTGAACTTAGAACATTGCTCAAAGAGCCAAAAGCTAGATACACGATATGGGCATGTATATATAGGAAGCGGGGTAGGTTCAAGCCACCTATCTCCCATGCGATTGCGACATAGCGCGTGACAACAACAAATCGGTGTCCCCCACCACTGGTCAGATTTGAACCGTAACAGTACTCCCCCTTTGCTAGAGGGCGTCCCGACCGACCAACTTCACCAACCCTGATGATAATCCACTCTCAATGCTCACATATATTGGCATGCTGCCTTACTCCGACCCGGAGATAGACGCCTCAATGGTATTGCCTGCTTGATGCTCACATGTATTGGCCACTGCCTACTCCGACCCGGAAATAGATGCCTCAATGGTATTGCCTGTGTGGTGCTCACGTATCTGGGCATACTGCCTACTCCGACCCGGAGATAGACGCCACAACGGTTATTGCATATCTTATAGGGTGGTTCAGAAGGACGGGGTATTTTATCAAATCAAAAGACCGTGGGGAACCCTTAACATGCGATAATCAAACAACCATACAAGCGGTGGTAACATGAGGGCTATTCTGCATGACATTGCCATTAAAAACCTCTGTGCAGTCAAAACCCTGTGGGAAAAATACCGCGACAGTAGGAAAAGGTTCAATGCATGCGTCCAATCAACCATATCTTTGCCCCAAGGGGGCGCTCTCGCTTGTGCACTCATTGCACTCGGGGGTCTTTGAACTTGAGAGCTCGATAGCTCACAAAAAATTTTATTGCCACTTGCTGTACTCGTTGCACTCGCTGTGCTCGTTGCGCTCGCTATGCTCGTTGCACTCGTTGTGCTCGTTGAGCCCAGCGGAGATTCGTACTAGGCTTCTCATACCGACAGATAACGACTGTTCGGCATGGATATCCACCCTAGTACTACTCCCCCTTTTCAATCAGTCGCAACTCCCCCTCTGCCTCAATTGATAGTAGGCCAATTCTTCTATCTGCAGAGAAAAAAAAAATATAGGCCCCGAAGCCTGACAAGCTACCACTCTCAGCAGCAGATAGCAACCAAAATTGCTATTGCCAGTGTGATTGCCAGCAGGATTACTAACGGGATTGCCAGCGGGATTGCGAGTCGGATTGCTAGCGGGGATTGCCAGCGGGATTGCTAGCAGGATTACCAGCGGGATTGATTGTGAGTACAATTGCTAACATATTAGCACGTACAATCGCCGGCGCAATAGCGAACAGAATCGCTAAAATGGTGAGCAGTCACCAGCGGAACAGGCAACGGCTGGCCCATAATCTTAGATTGGTTGCGCAATCTATTCTTCCTCACTTAACTCCAAGATATATGGAGCCGTTGCTTGAACTCACATGAGCCACTACGCTTCTTGGAATCCAAGCAACTATACTATGCACGGAAAGGGTCTCCTAGGTCACACACTTCTATATGCCAATCCCTTTAACGCCCACCTGGACGCACTACCCGCCTTGATGAGGTGGTTGATCAGGCCACACTCGGCAGCCAATAGTAGGGTATTGGTTCCGCAACCGAACTGCGTAGGTCCCTCACCAAGGCAACACTACCCCCCCTTCCGCTGGGGCGGTCCAACTGACTCAACATCCATAACCACAGCCACCCTAATGACTTGGTGAAGCTCCCATCATTGGGTCGTGGTGTCTTGTTGTCAGGAACCATTTGTAGTGCTACCTCTAGTGACAGCGCTGGCTTGCTCATGGTATGCCACCCGTGTTGGAACGCAGTGGAGCCAAAAGACCGGTGTGCCTCAATGCATCGCTTGCTTTTTTCTTGTAGCCCAAGCGCAGGTACAGACATATGCCAATAATATGGCGAATAACAATGCTTGCTTCACCCAAGCAATTGTTATGTGGGGATTGGCCCCAAAAGTCGGAGGTTGAGAACTAGGCTACAACCATCCGCGGTTCAACTGAGGTAACATCCTAACCATTATCCCTGACGACATAGTCATAGGGTGGCGTGTGTCCAACATCCTAACCATTCTCCCTGATAACATGGTCATAGAGTGGCGTGTGTTCAACATCCTAACCATTACCCCTGATAACGTAGTCATAGGGTGGCGTGTGTTTAACATCCTAACCATTCTCCCTGACGACATAGTCATAGGGTGGCGTGTGTCCAACATCCTAACCATTCTCCCTGATAACATAGTTATAGGGTGGCGTGTGTTAAACATCCTAACCATTATCCCTGATAGCATGGTTATAGGGTGGCGTGTTTTGTCAGTGACCTTAGGTATAGAGCTTGTTCAGCTCATATAGCGGAGGATGAGCTCGTTTAGCTCATATAGCGGGGAATGAGCTCGTTCAGCTCACATAGTGAGGGATGAGCTCGTTTAGCTCATATAGCGAGGGATGAGCTCGTTTAGCTCATATAGCGGGGGATGAGCTCGCTCAGCTCATAGCGGGAGATGAGCTCGTTTAGCTCATATAGCGGGGGAATGAGCTCGTTTAGCTCATATAGCGGGGGAATAAGCTCGTTTAGCTCATATAGCGGGGAAATGAGCTCGTTTAGCTCATATAGCGGGGGATGAGCTCTTATAAGCTCGCTCTCGGGGTATTGAGCTTGCTGGGGGCTTATAAGCTCACTCAGCTCTGTGCGCTCGCTCATAGCGCTGTTCGGGCTCGTAGCGCTGTTCGTAGGTAAGCTGGTTAAGCTCGTGCTTGTTGCACTGATTGCGCTCGTTGCGCTGACTGCAATCATTGTGCTGGTGGCACTCGTTGTGCGGGTCGGGGTTGAGCTAGTCAAGCTCTTGCTTGTTACAACTGTCGGAGATTGTGTTCACAAATAATTAGCAATAAGCTCCAGATCAGTCAAAATAGCAAATAGAGGGGATAAATAATTATTTCCTATGTCGCTTGCAGTAGTAGCTAGTTCAGCGACAATTATTTGACCGATTGGCTACGCATTCGGTTGGCAGCTAACGAACTCGCTGTCGGAGGGGGTTGATTCTACCAGCGACCATGACAAAGAGGTTTCGTAGGCAGCAGCGAAGTAGTATTCGCTATAACAGTAGGTAGGTAGGTAGGTAGGTACGTAGGTAGGTAGGTAGGTAGGAATAGACTCTGTGCAAGCGAAGTAATGTTGCTCTTAGAGTGCTCTGAAAGGGCTTCCGACAAGTATAGATATAGGAGGGGCAAATAGAGCAATATCGCCGGTCCCGGGGGTTAGGAACAATGTAATGTTAGGGGCGAGCCGGTGATCGCGGTGGTATATGTCGGAATAGCGATATATAGGGCAAGCGAAGGCAAGATATGGAGCGAGCGAAGGCAAGATAGGGAGCGAGCGAAGGCAAGATCACATAGCTCGGGCCTAACTGTTGCACGTACGGGTGCGGGTTGAACTTAGAACATTGCTCAAAGAGCCAAAAGCTAGATACACGATATGGGCATGTATATATAGGAAGCGGGCTACCTATCTCCCATGCGATTGCGACATAGCGCGTGACAACAACAAATCGGTGTCCCCCACCACTGGTCAGATTTGAACCGTAACATATACAGTGTTATTGAAATGTAGGTTTCTCCCATATGGGGATGGAATTTAACGCTAATTTTGCCTTAGCAATCGACTACATCAAACAAGAATTGCATGAACGGAGTAATCTAATTGCGAGGATTGAACAATTGGGTGGTGTTGTCCTAGTGGAGCTGAGAGAGCCAAAGAATTTTGGTCAAGGTGCGGGAATGTGGGTGAGACAGGATCTTTTTTGCCGCAGGATGAAAATCATTAAGTAGCCCCATTTGGGGTGAGACAGGATCTTTTTTGCAGAGAGGATGAAAATCATTAGCCCCATTTGTCACCCCATATTTGTAAGGGGTGTTGGATTTATTTACATGTCGGTTTATTCACTCGTTCGCACATTCAGTCGTTCGCACATCATTGAGTCGTTCGCGACGCAATCATCTGGTGAAAATATAAATATTGATCCAAGTACACTATGAACATATCCAAACATGAACGCACTTTCCCTAGATATGGACGTACTTTCCTTAGCCATTCTGTCACTTTTGTTCATTGTGTTAGGCCTTATTATATTACTGTTGGCCGCACCCGCACAACAAGGAACCACTCCACAAGAACAACGAACGAGTCTTGCAACGAAGTGTCAACTTGTGTTGTCATGGGTTTTGTTGATGGTTGGACAGGGGGTCCTTATGTGGTTCATGAATAATAATCCAGCCAAACTAGTTTTGGTATGTACGTTTGTTATATATTCGTGTTCACTGCTAACTTTGTAGGTCAACTTTTGGTTAACATTTCAATATTTTACCTCGGTAGCCTTAATTAAGGGTGCCTTCATTACATCCTTTTTCCCAATTTCTCGTTGCACTAGAGAACTTCGACTTCGTTGCAGTAGAGAACTTCGACTTGTTTTATCCAATACTGCTCCAGGACGACCAGCCGTGTAGGACAACAGCAGCACAATCAATGCCAATTCTACACGCCTTCTGCCATCTTTTAGCCTCCACTCATACTCCCAATGGGAGCGCAAAAGATGGCCGACGTCGTGATGGGTAATGACACCTTTCGGTTTTTTGTCCTGTTGTAAATCCGCCTTGAATGCTAATTGGGACAGAAACTAAACCACTAATCAGTTCTGGGTAGATTAGATCATCGACGGAGTAGTACGCTTACTGCTGTTATCTCTGTGCTCATATATTTATCCATCGCGTGCCCCACCTCACATGTATAGTAGAGCCGCAAATACTTCCATCTTGTTTCCAAAGTCGATAGCGCACCTACCTTACTGTTTTCCAAATGCCATTCCAAGAATAGCTTGAAATCTGTGACACCTGCCTTACAAATAGTATCCTTAGCAGACTCACCATTGAACACAACATTTGAAAATTCGGCCCACCGGGACTTCATTGCACTCATGGCATCCTGAGTTGCAGTTGCACGCCGTCGGTTCTTTGGGTGAGTAGCAGAGATATCTTGCTCCAATTTTTTCCGTCTTGCTGCCCAGGCTGCGGCATCTCTGGCCATGATGATAGTGGGGGGGGGGGGCGGGGGGACCGGTCGAGGTTTGCTATCGACCGTATAAGCCAAAGGCAGTGGGATAGTCGGGGAAGAGGAGTTATAGTAATAGAGTGGTAAATAGAGACCAGTGGTATAGACAACAAGAGCGAACGTCCTATTTGACTTCGGCGATTTTCCTAATTCCTCGAGGAGTTTGGGCAGTTCTTCTCGACCGCGAGATTTCTCTGTAGTTCTGGTACGTTAAAACCAGAACGACTCGAGCCCACGTATATAGCCGTAGAAGCCAAAGACACCAACCCTGAGGCAGTGGGATAGTCGACGAAGCGGAAAATTGGAGACAATGGAGGAACGAATTCTATAGAGATTGGAAAAAACGATGGGGAACCAAAGGCATATATATCACCTACAGTTGCAAAGCCACAGTTCAAAATCACGTGGAATTTGTTATGCAAGGTATGCAAGCCAAAATCGGTATTGCATTTATCGTAGCGGATACAGAAAGTACCCTAAGTGCATGGGTCTCTTGATCACATGACATCGTTCCTTGTATCTCAATCTGGCGTATGCATGCTGCACCACGTGCATAATCTCGAACGACACATATATTGCAAAAGAAATTCTTCATATCGTACCTCATATGCATGTCATTGTGCCCGCCAGACTAGGCTTCTGGTCACCCAAATCACATCCTAGAAAGCAACATCCCATGTGTCGGGTCTCGAGGTCAATATGTCCCTTACATGTATCACGAACTAAATACTTCTTAATTTTACCTTGAGAAACAGTTTGTTTGAAGAAGATCCTCTTTCAAAGGAACGCATCAGGTACTATAAAACTGAAAAGTCTCATATGGCATGGGCACCTCAGGTGAAGGAAGATGTACCTTAGTCAGAAGTATGCAAGAGGCGGCGATGAGTTTGTAAAATGCATATGTGGTCTGGCGAAATGTAAGTACTGATGTAAGTGAGTTGTGATCATAAGTTAGATGCCTAATGTAGTAATTGTAACGCTGGGAATACACTTTGCTGCCGACAAGGCACAAGGATGCTTGTACTCTTCATACTTCTACTCCTCATGCTTGTACATGTGACAACTCCGGGCCTCCCATATCACGAATGTCACGAATGCATGAAGATTTGTTCCAAATAATAGCACAGTAAAACTAGGACACCTAAACCGACTAAGGGATTCCTCAGAATTCACCAACCTACTCTTTATCATACCTCCCTTTCTGCAGCAGTTGCACTTGTAAGCATGCCCCGTTTCCGAGACATACCTATTCTAGTTCACTTTGTACCCGCTAATTACGCTATTCTGCACGATCCTGCAAGGTGATTGAACAAAGAGCAGGACGAAACAAAGCATCAGGAAACCTAACCAGACTACAGGAAACCCTGTCAAACGCAGTATTCTGCACGTGGTTCTGTTGAAGGCAGCTTGAGGGAGAATATCATGGATCACATTTGCAGCATATCACACAATTGCTCTAGAATGCTCCTCACGGCATGAGAAATCGATGGAAATCGCATATTGCAGGTAAGCATCCTTGCCAAAGTAACGATTTCCCCAGTCAGAAGCTTCCTTAGGGCTAATTTGAATGTGACAAAGGGGTTTTTCCGCTCATCACAAAAATAATATGCATACTTGAGCCATGTCAGCTCTTACCAGACGCACGAGACTCCCAACAACAATGAGGTTTTGCAATTGACAGTCGATCGCTTCGCTCTCTGGTCTGTTCATCGAGTTTAGTGGGGACGAATGACTTTTCATGTCTCACTGTGGGTCTTGAGCAATCGATCTCTTGACATGTCACCACATGATCGGAGCTACAAGAACACGCCCATCTGCACTATTGAGAAAAAACAAATTTCAAACCTCCTTGATTTCATCACTCCACTCGTTTCAGATAGTGCATGCCAGCTGCATATTGACCGTGAGGAATGGAAGTTTATGAACAGTAGCAAGGGGCAGGACAACACACATACACCTATATTATCATACAGCTTCACTCAGGACTACCCTTGTCGGCTATCTCCCACACACGCTTACACTCCAATTCTTTTTCTTAACTTAATTTACGTTGTTCAACTATAGCATATTAGAAATGCACAATACGCCCTCCAAAGAAGTAGCTGAGATCTACGAGTCTATACATGTAGAGGGCAAGCATATCACAGCGGACAATCTCCGGCTTTTGCACTCCAGGACGAGAAAATTCGCAGGGGATATAACCGGAATTTACAAACATGCGATGCAGATTGACGACTACTTAAGTCGAAAGCTCTATAGTATGACTGAGGGAACATCTGGAGACAGCTTGGCTTCGACGTCTACGCATCGGTGGGGGAAGGAGGGGTATGGCCGTGAGCTCACCTTGGAATCGGTTCTTAATACATTTCACCCAATCCTTGACAACTTGACCCGCTATCTTTCCACCCGCAACCTCATCAAACTTGCAAATACCTGCAGCATCCTTCAGAAGCTTCTGTATAGCCGCCGCTCCACATGGCGATGCCTTGACTTCAGTTCTCAGCCATCAAGCAACCGCAGATATGAGCTTCTCAAGAACCGCAGGCGGATTGGTTTTAACCTGCAAAACCATGCTGTCTACCCGGAGGTAGGGTTTACAAGTGAACTGGCAATAGAGCTTCTATTCAAAATACCACTGAGTCACCTGAGATATCTTGTGCTCGATGGAACGGACATCGGTGACGCTGCGTTGAGACTGTACCTCAGCAGGGCAAGGAGCACGCTGGCATATGTCAGTATTCGCAACTGTGGACATCTTAACCCTGGTGGGCTTCTTGAATACTTCTCAAGAAGTAATGAGGGTAGTTTCCCAAGGGCTTTGAAAACGTTGAAGGTAAGAGAGTCCCTTTTGCAGATTGTGTCAACGAACTAACCATGACCAGCTCCGGGGAATCCCCGGCGTGCTACGAAGTTCGACAAGATCTGATTTTGTAGAAAAAGAATCTGATCTAGGAGAGGCAATTTCAGGCCTTTTCAAGGTTCTAGGAAGTCTAGATATCAAAACCGATGTTGGCTTCTGCGTAGCCAGCATTGACTTCTGCCAGACAATTCTGGAGAACTACCCACATGCTACAGAGGGCGATGGAGTCATTGGAGTTAAGAAAAAGCGGCGTTGTGGTACATGCAAGAAGGCTAGGGTCGACGCGTATTGCAAAGTCTGCGAAGGGGAAAGGATATGCAAGACATGCGAAGAGCAAGTACCTCTCGTCTCCAGCTGCAAGTTCTCACTGACCGTTCTTGAACATCAGGGTGGGAGAGCCAACCTTCCTCTGCAGGGAATGCGAGCCAGATTCATGGGATGGAGTTATCTGGCCATACTATTGTGAATGTGGCCGCGCTCTTTGTATACTGTCAGCGTTGTTCTCCTTGCAGACAACAAAACGAGCTGCTAACAGGCACCAGTTGCTTTAATCGATTTGCCATATCTTACCAACACTGTGTAAGTTTTTGCCCTTTGCCCAGTATTATTGGACTGATTACTTGCTAAGTGCTCACACAGCCATGCTTTCAATGCAAAGACTGTGACCGAGACCAGTATTTCTGGCCTGAGGAGCGCTTAACTGTCAAGCGGTATAGATGTGACCACTGTGGACTGGACAAATGCCCTACGTGTTGGGTCAATGCTGGTATAAAGTTGAAAAAGTGTATTGACTGTGATAGGAGCTTATGTGAGGTATATAATTTCAGTTTTATATTGCTCAGAGCTTTTGGGTGCTGAATGGTTGGGACAGGTGTGTGGAGTCAAGCTGGCTTGTACAGACTGCAATGCTTGTGTTTGTGAAGACTGCTATAATCCAACGGAGTATTCAAATATCGTCCAAGGTGAGGCTTCTTAGCTGTCAGAGTCCAAGTTTCTGTGGCGACAGGCCGATTACGCTCACATTGGTGCCCCTGGACAGGAAATGACTGGCATTGCGAATATTGCCGTGGAACAGTAGACGACATTAGCAGCTCTAATTCAATATCGAATGATCTCAGCACCTGTTCAAACTGTGCCTATCTTGGAGAAGAGGCACAAACTCACACTACGACACTCTGTAAGTGTAATCTTTCTCCTGATCGACCCACCAGACATCCATACGCAGAGCGGGGTGATGGCAAAGAGAGACCACTGGAGAACCCGTGGACAGTGGCTAGAAAGAAGCGCTCAAGCGTGGATATTACTGCCGGAACATCTGATGACCAGTCTATCGCCAAGAGAATTCGACTGAAAAACACGACAGAACAATTCACCATTATTTAATAGCCCAATACACTGTTAGATGAGATTCTTCATCTAGGAGGGGTAAAGGTTACGCACTGCTATTTTGTTCTGATATACTTACTCTTTGCAATTTTTCTTTGGCATGACAAGTATGATATAATATTACTGAGGGGATGATGGGTGTACAGTCTTTATGCCTTTGAGTTTGCCTTTTTCAAAGCTCGATGTCTGGTTTATGTCCAGTGAGTTACCACCCGGCTGTTCCATACAGTATACGTATAATCCTAGTCATTGTGTGCATATGCATGGCTGGCAGCTAATATGCCTATGTGGAATTTTTTTTTAGCACGATATGGTGAGGTTGAACGGACCTTGGGTCAATAGCTTATCAGGCCCGCAAAGGCCATCTCGAGGACTGCTTCACTTGTGTTTTGCCTATTGCTTGATTCCATTCAACATTGCAATCTCACAACAAATGAATTTCCTTTCATTTCATGGACACACAGCAATAGCAGCATCTCAATATTCATGCCTCACCTGAAGGGCCTCTGAGTACGGCTTTGTTCCAAACCAAGTTTGAGTATAATACTCGCCAAATGCCATGCAACCTGGCGCCTTCCACCTGTACTGCATGCCACTATGTAGTTAGGACTCAATACGATTTTGGACTAAATCTGCTGAACTTATATTTCATATATGGAGTCTGGATTCAGGAAATCACCGTATTTTCTGACTCTAGACCCTAATGATGTGTTTTTTAAAGCGACACACCGAGGCGTTGAACCTGCAGTACACGTTGTTACGTTCGGCTCGCATCGATAGTGTGAACTGATATAATCTCAGCTACGAATCGGTCAGCCTCTCAGCGTATCACCAATGGAAGCGACTCACTTCGATATTCACTTAGCAAGTTCAAGGGCCTCGTTTCAAGTGATTATTCGCTGTTGAGTGCTGCATTAGAGGATGTCTTTTCTGGTTGTTCATATAGCGGAGTTTTGTCAACATGATTGAGGAGGGGAAGCTCAAGCTACCTACTCTCATCCGCACTTTCAGCGATACTCCAGGTCCTCAGTCATACTCGAGCTTCCTCCTCAAGGTAACATTACATAGACACCGATTAAGCTATAGGCTAGAGCTAGCCTAACCCACCCGAAATTGAGTCCACGCCATACCGAGAAAGAGGTTTCCTCACATCCCATCTTTCCCTTCCGCATGTCATCAATGTGGTATCCATGGTCATATAATTCGTTAGAATGCCGACATTGGAGCTTGGGCTGGGAATTGTTGAGAACTCAGCAGAAGGATATATTCTAACCGTGGCGCGCGGACTGGCATTGTGCATCGGAGCCAAAGGATTCCCGCAGAAACCACGAGCTTTCTGGCCGATCCCACAGTATTGCACCGGCATGTACCCCACATGGCTTGGACAGTATGGGGCACCAGTTGAAGGGGTCGAATCAATTGACTGCATATACTTCTTACGATGACACATCAAATCTTTCTCCATACAAAGGCAACAGGTGCATGTCCTACTACTCCTGCCTCCGTGCTAGAGCAAGGTTTCGTCCCACTTGAACACGGTGGACGCATTTCAAGCCCGCAGGAAGAGGCTGGAGTCAAATTACTTATCTATATATACTGTTACAAGTTGAGCCTACAGAACAGGAGGAAAACTTGCAATGGTTCACATAATATATGTCGTGGGCAACGCGAAAGGGAATTGGGCTCTATATAATCCCCCATATCTCCTTGGGCACTACACTTCATTAGCACCGTAAGCTAGCCTTCTCCCAGGGCCCTCAACTGCCCGAATTGTATCTGTTTTTTGAGAACCTTGCTCGCTCTTAACTTCTCAAATCGTGCATTTAAGATTTCAGAAATCGACAACTCGAAGCGGAAGTTAATACTTCTTTCTGGTCTCGTTTACAGCCACTCTACGAAAAATTCCTCCACAATTGTTGCAACTTATCTCTTCACTTCTACTTCGGTCATCCAACGCATCCCCCACAGCACTAGCAAAATGTGCCAGTACCGCATGAGTCACTACGGGCGCTGTGGACACAGTGTATCGTGCCTGTGGAAAGAGTGCCACTATCATAGGGGCTACGCTGGTAGATGCACGATGGCAAACAATGTCCCCAAGGAGGAACGTTGGTTCATGACGTTGCTTTGCCGAGAATGCGAGTATCGGCAGAAAGTGAGCGAAAAGGAAAAGAGTGTCACAAGATGTCACAGCACGGGCAGAATATCACAATGAGTAGCTGGAAGAGTAGTTGCGCTGGGCTCACTCTGTTGTGGATTGGGAGGGTAAGCTGTGTGGCGATGTGGAAAGGAGGTGGTGGGGAGAGTATGTACAACTCAATCACTACTCCTCAGCTCAAGATGAAGACGTTCCTTTTCTTGTGCCCGGTGTTTCTGTCTTTAATTGTTTGCCTGATCTCAATTTGCATCTGGTTTTGTTTTGTTTGTCATTGAAAACTCTTTGCTCTCTTCACGGCCCTTTATCTTCCTATCGAATAACTAGCATTACAATATCTTATTCCAACGCCTATATCTGTGTTTGTCCACATCTTGTGTTTCGTTTGCTGCTACCTGGCTACCAGATCCCCTCTCCCACCCGTTGGCATTTTTGATTTGCCTGCCTGTCTGCCTTGCCTTGCGTACCGTTCTCAGTTGGTACAGCGTCCTGCAGTTGCCTTTTGCCTTACGTCTAGGTTGTTTTTAAAAACTAGAGGTGCTTATTTGAATTTTTCTCGCTGCTATATATATTAGCTCATGTGCATTTACATTTGTTTACTTTAGTTACGTATTTGCTTGCTTGGATTTTTATTTGAGAGCGCCTACATAATCAATTTTTATCGTGCATGAATTGTAGTTCACATAAGTACTAGTATGCATACCGGCGCGTTTGTCATGCTAAGTAGATACAAGATGCGGGCCGTCCCGTGCAGGCCTCAGGGGCGTTTTTTCACCAAGCTGATACGCCGATGCTGTTGTGCCTCACGACTCTGAACACAAAGTTTTGTTTCCCCTGTCTTTTAGTTTTATTTTTTCTCTCTTTTACGTGGATGTTTTGTGGATTTGGTCAGATTTGATTCATGTGCTGTGCTAGTTTATTTTGTCGCGGAACATTTTGTTTATTTAATTTGTTTTTAATTTGTGTGCTTTACTATTATATGTGAGATATCTGGATTGAATAGAAAAACGGGATACGAAACTTGTAAGTTCCAGAAACGGGAAGTAACACAACGTTATACTAAACGCTGTGACACAGGTGGACTACATCAATATTTCCCCTGGAATACGAGATGATCCAATGCTGTGGCATAATATGAGTGGCAATCATGGAATTCTATATCTCATTTCAAAATCACTCGTGATGTGATATGAGAATAGACATAGGAAAAGTAAATCTCAGAGGAAATCCCCAACTACAGGAGAATAGGAAAAAATAGCGATGCCCTGCATTACCCTGCATGACTCCAACACTTGTAATCGGTAGACGTTTGCAAACTACAAAGTACAGCTATAGGTATGAAAGGGAAAAAACAAAAAAAAAGATTTGTAAGTATGCAAGCCATAGCCCAGTTCTCAAACGGCTGCCGATTACAAGTATCAAATATGGCTGAGACGTCGACCAAATTCAAAAACTAGCGCCAGAATGCTATGTCGAACCAAATGATACGTACTCAGCTCCGGTTCACGGTTTGTGCATTCGTATCCGTGACGGCTCGAGCTCCACGAGTCACGAATACCCCTGCTACTGCGTCACTTGGACCACGATAACTAACATTGGCCAACTCATGTGTTGTTTGGGATTGGAAGGTTGTGGACCCGACCATCGACCACAATGCATCCAGACACGAACGGACCTGTAGCATACAAAGGAGATCCCATCAACCAATGGACAGCATGGCCAAGGGCCTTTGCTTCTTTTGCGGCTAGCTAACGCTCGCCAAAGCCCGCGCACAACCATAGCTTCTCAGCCGGAGGAGCTCGCTTCACAATCCCCCTTTATTTTATTTCCCTCCAGGTGTCTTCGTGGGTAACCAGGAATTGTGATATAGTGTGGAATAGTCACGTAGGTACTGTATGTGGTACACCTGAACACACCTTGAGCCACGAAAGCAAGTGCTAATACAATGTGCATTTAGTCGAATAAATATTATTAGAAGTTGCTTAACAATCAATCATTAGTTTTATGTTGGTTCAAGATTTAACCCTCCTTTTGACTATGGTTCGCTGTCCGTTTGACACCTTGGGACAAAAACGAAATGGCACCTGCATGTCTCTGAAATCTCGATGTGATCTTGGGGTCTACTGGTATTGGTCCCTTCAATCCTGCAACGGGCCGCCCCATATAGTCGATTTAGTGCTGGACCTTTCCGACGATGTTATACCGCGTAGAGAAAAAGGTATACTGCCATAGGGGTTAGATGCTGCGTAGACAGGTTTTCCAATAATCTGGGCTTATAGAAGGGAAAGGTATTACCCAATCGTTCAATACGCCCTTTTCTTTTTCACTAAGATCTATCCATTCCGCAACCGCATCTTCAGGTTTGACGGAGGACTTTGCTAACCCACGTGAGGCATCCTTGCCGGCAAAAACTAGAAGTTGGCAGAGTGATGTATGTCAGCTCGTGAATGTCCATAGGAGAAAGTGACATATCGATTTTGATAAGAAAAACCTAAGACCCGCAGGATGGGGGTGAATTGAAGCAAAGATATCAGGTGTCTAGGAGGCAAATCTTTCCCTTGAGTCTTGACACGTACCATGATATGCACCTCCAGGGCCGTAGCTAGCACGGTTGCGACTGACATCGAAAACAGTTCCCTGGGACGATGTTAGCTGACAATAGCTAGGAATCCTATTGATCTCAAAGATCTACCTTGATCGCTACATAGATCGGTGTAGTGGAAGTAGAACCTTACGAAGATTGTTATACGTTAGATATGCTGTCAATAAGGGCAACTGGATAGATCTATCATGATTGTGAAGGATCAACGGAACCCGCATCTTATGCAAATTCAGATGAAAGGATCAAATACTCACCGTCAGCTTGAGCAAGCTCCTCCACAGTGATCGGATCGTCCTTAGGGGGATCGAGGGTGACGGGCTCAGCAGGTAGGAATTTCTTTGATTCAGACATACAGGTCCTTTTTCTTGTATAGATGGCTGGGGAATGCAAAGAAGTGAAACTCGATAGTTTTCGATAGGATCTAACAACTTGATGTTCGTATGCAGGTGAGGTTCTATAGGAAACGTGGGGGATGTGCTGTGGGGTTCATCGCCAAGCGTGTAGGCGCTTGGTCCAGCACGAGATACTTCTTACTTAGTACCCATTAATATTACGGCGAGAGGCAGCAGCAAAAACACAAGGCAAGTACGAAACTGCAACCAGACTAATCACGGGATAATTTGTTGTGGATTCACGTGACTTGGGGTTTGATGCAAGGTCCAGGAAGAAGCTTTAACGCATGGACTTACCTCTGGTTCCTAAATATGAGAGATCTAGTACTTTCTGCAGCTGAACCAGGCCGATGTCTTCATCACTAGCGGCCTGGCATGCAGAGGCACTAGAAATTTGACCGGGAAGCAAACCCGACCTGTCCCGGCGAAGTATTGACTAACCAGTCATGCTACCATGCACATTGTTGCGTTATTTGGGCTAGGGGAAAACTGTTCTCCGTCTATTATATCACAATGGACTTTCTATGTTAGAGATGAGAGTGACTAGGGCCACGATCTCTGCAATATGCAATTGGTCTTAAAATTATTGCCGGGATTTTGGCTGTAGGTTCTACTTAGGCTATCACTTCCCTAGATATGAAATCTAGTCCAACAAGCCGTGCTCTAATGCCTGGTGCTTGTTGTGATTTGCAGTTTCGGAGATCACGTTACATCTCCACTCTCTGGACAACATCGATATCCAGAGTGGATAGAAGTCAGTCCTCGACTAACAGCTCACTCAAGTGACTGCTAGAGCCCGAAAAGGAAGAACAATAGATTTGCTCCATTTCTGTGATAGCCCGGCAGACACCTCTTTAGCATTGTGCAGTTAAGACTCATTTTTCTGCTCAGTCAACCCTTGGGCTACATGTGCAACTAGACTAGACTACATGCGATAGGCGCCACACTATGGTCAATTTAGTCTGGCGCCTCTCGTAGAGATGACATGCGCACATGCGTATTGGAATCGTGCCTGCCAGATTACACAATGGCCTGTATCAGTTTGATAACTGCATTATGATTACACATGATAACATCATAGAGAAAAAATCCCGACTGCTTATCATCTAATCTCTCGTGTTCAACCAGCTCTAGCCTTGTGAACGGGCTCTTCGCTTAGTCTGGCTTGAATTCCCATTGCCATCACGTGGAAGAAATTCCTCTTAGGAATTGGCTACTGATAATATTACATGACCCACTCTAGCACACCACCTATGTATGTAACTCACTCAACTCAAGGCATATGCTGTACCTGCCCGGTTATAGATGCAGCTCGCCATCTTTTGGCCCGAGGTCCTGGTTATGGCTGCATACGTATACGGTTATCAACAACAGATAGGACGCAAAGAATGGGGTACCTCCGAGACTGTACTATAACTACGGACAAGAGCATGTACTAAATCCATGTTTTTCATTAATTTGAGGTACAACAATCAAGCATCCCTCGTATGATTTTTCTCGATGCATTGTTGACTCTAACATAGGGAAATTAAATTGGCAGGGAATAATAAATAAATATTGACATACATTGAAGATATTAATATCAGCCCATTGTTCCAGAAAAAGTCACCCTCTCTTCTAATCTACTGGTGGAGGTCTCCACCCAGGTCAGGAGCACGCTACTCACCGGTCCGGGAAACGGCAGGTGTTCAGGTGGAGATCATTGCAATTGTTTGGTTCAGAATATCTGGCGCTTCCAGACCACAAATGGCATTATATTGGAACCCTAGGTGTTAAATCTAGAGTTCAACTGAGGTCTACGAAAGGGGTGATCACAAAGATCGCTAGTTTGACTCTCTAGGTAGATGTGTGCATAGGTTTTGACAATTGGCAGTGTTGACAGTCAAATGTACGGAACTGATGTATATCTGGAATCAAGTTGAGGTTGAAGTCAATTAAGGCCCAGGACAGTCAGATAACTGCATTTGGGAATCACTCCTCCACTAGAAATAAATTTAAAGGGCTAAATCAACTCGTGCTCAATTATGAACCCAGCAAGCTGATAACCAACTTTTGCCTTGGAAATATATGAAACCCTCTTAGCAATCATTCTTTCCTTGCCACGCCTATACCAATATTTATCACCAAATTATCAAGATTGATTTTAAAAAGTTTACGAATCCTCGTCCCCAAATTGCACAATCACCAACAGGGATTGCAAGCCAGCTAGAACTCCATGACATCATAATCTGACGATTTTGGACCGGGTACAGGAGGAATGGGTTTATGCAGGGTCTATGATCTCCAGCATGGGTAAACGGCGGAGGATGATGCGGAATGCTAGGATATAGTGAGAACGTGGTGAGTTTATGTTACCCTGATATCGCGAGCTCGATGTGGCTTACACACAGGGTCGGGGGGGCATTGATCGTCAGACTACTTTGGGCATTGGGTTGGTGTACTGACTGATTACAGCCAGTGTAGTGCTATTGCCACGGCGTCATCTTACGGGTGATTTGATGATTTCCTTGTTTTTGTAGTCGCATGATTCATCCCTCCGAAAATTGGGATTACGAGTGCTTGATCTGGTAAGACTTCTAGAGTGGCGCTGTCATTCAAGTTTACCGTCTGATATTGCAATTGCCACTGTACTGGATACGGGATCCGAATACGAGCCACTGTCAGAATATTTCGAAATACGGGATACGCCTCGGCACCAATTGCCCAGTTTGTTCTGCGAATTCTCACATTTTTTATATCAACATCCTCATCATAGCGGCTCTAGCTCCGAACTCTATCTCTTTACCCTACCATGTGAAAATTCAATAATAGAACAAGCTATTACTTCACCTCACTGCTATTGAAAGGTAGGTTAGAGTTGGCCGTCATGGAGGGCACTCCAAACTGAATACTTTAAGGTCCCCCGAGCCTCTTCATCGCTACATATCCCCACAATGAATCCTAATGAATCTATTTTTATTCTGGTAGAAGTATATCCCCAAGGTCTAAGCCCACTCCGGGTCCATCGAACAACGATGTTAACATCAGTGTAGGTGTGGGACGGGAGTGGCGTGTGTCAATGTAAACAAAGACCCTTAATCCCAGATAATATACTCTAGACCAATCTACCTGAGCCCTACGTCATTGGGCCCGTCATATAGAAGTAGTGGCTCACGTGTCAAATAATCTTTCCACGCCACAAGTCTAGACACACGATAAGCAGCCATTTGATACATTTTTATGAGGTTTGTGTAAAGGGGCAGGACTCCTCTTTAGCGGAGCTCCATTCAGAGTGTTCCATGATAGGGCGTGCTGTGCTTAACGTAAGAACGCCCAGATATATTATCATTATGCAGAGTCCCAGATGAAAGTCAAGCCAACAAAGAAACAAAGGGACTCAGACCTATATGGAATCCCAGAAATCAAGAGAAGGACACGCCGCTGCGAAACTGCCATTATCGTGCTGACGATTTCAGATGTCAACAGCATAGTAAGGATCAGCCATCACACCTGAAAATTGACGTAACTCAGCATTCCTTTGCGCCATTCATATTCATCACTCACAATTAAAAAACCAAAGTAACTTATTCCCTTGCTATATCCCTCACAAATCCCGTTGCCTTTCATGATGCTACCAATAGAAAATCAAAGAATACTAAAGCTCCGAACTCTCAAAACACCGTAGTACAAATGAAAGGAAAGAAGAAGCCATTAACAGTTATGTTATGTAGGGAAGGGAAGGGTAATATGATTAAATTTAAATCCAGAGAATTAGCGATGTAGTAGCGTAGAACCCCAAAGATAAACCGAAAAATATTAATGAGGCATGAAAGGATGGTAAAGGAAAGTGTCTGTCGCTTATTAGATTCTCTGTTGAGTAGCTCGACATATTAACCCAGACTTAATGAGAGAAAAATAGGAGTCATTGACAATAGGAAATCCCAGATAATAAGCGAAAAAAGAGAATCCGAACCAAACTTTTCGAGACCACGCCGGTAAAGTAAAAGAAAATAATTTCTCCTAGTGGCTAGATATTCCTCCTCTCATCTCCATTGGGAACAGAAGAGGATAAAGCGAGATAAAATACAGAAAACTCACACCCTTCGTATAGTGCTGGGCACTCAATTGAACAATCGGTTTGTTTGTCACTATGCAAGCTCTGGTGTGCAAGCTCTTCATGCATATGAAGGTTCCTCCCAATAAGAGGAATCGCAACGTTACAATGCCTTAGATTTACCAACCAATCCAAGCTCTTTGACTGTAACAACGATGCCACTATGTACGCCTGACTGACTGTTCTCTTCACTTTCTTTAAGACTGACTGCCTCAAACTTCTGTGATAATTCATTTTGTGCAATAATTTCAGCAACAGTTTTCGTGGAAAGCTTTCCCTCACCTGTTGAAACTGCATGATCCAAGACGTTGATAGTATCGGAAATGTCACTGTTGGAGTGTTTAACTGTAGGGGATGTAGGAGTTGATGTGACGGCTTGAACAATGTCTGCTGTGATGGCCCCATCAGTCTTTTCGGTCCTTGGTGCCGATTCGGAAGTATTTGGCTTGCTGAATTCGGTGTGGCTCTTTTGTTGCTCCAAGTAGTTTTGCAAAGCTGATAGGGAACCGCCCATGCCACCAGAGGTCTTCGGCCTCACCATCAAACTGGCGCACGTTGTGCATAGAAGGATTTTGCAGCCTGGCCAGAGGCACTTGTACTGGGTGTGAGTTGGCGTCCTCAATCGGAGTTTCCTTGGGGAAGAGTGGTGTTGATGATTGCTATAGTCGTATGAGGAACTGCCCTTCTCGATAGCAGGAGTTGAAGCTGGTGCGGAGGCTTGTGAAAAGTTGAAATTGCACCCAGAACAAAGTACGGGAGCCGGTGGTGTCTTTACTTCAACACTTTTCTCGCTATCAAAGCTACTTCGTGCACTGATGTCACTTTCACCCTCACCACTGCAGCTGACGTCCAACTCATCATCATAGTACTCCCCAATTTTCACTTTTCTGTAGTCTGGTATGTGAAGACGTTTCCTCCAAGGCTCTTTCTTTCGCGGCCTTTCCTCTTCAGAGTCTTCGAATTCTCCTACTACCGGTACTAGATTTTTGTGGAGATGGCTAAAAGAGAAGTAGATTTCCCTGGGAGCCGAAAATGAGGGCCGAGTCAAATGTGCCATCGTGAAAGTTGATTGCATTCTGTGACTTTGAGATGGAGAGAAGAAGGTTGTCTTGTAGGGTTCTAGAGCGAGGAACTTATATTTGAGATGACCAGCAAGGATGTTCGAATCAAGTGGATGAAAGGGATGCTGATCGTATTTGTAGGCAACGGGGGTCTTCCGTGCTTGGGGTGGTGTGATCTAGTTATGGTGGCAGTCCGTTAGAGGTTTAGGGCCTACCACAACACAAGAAACAGGTGCGGATGTGGAGAACCACACATACCTTGCGTGTTACCCTTGATCCAATCTAGGTGTCTGGTGTGCAGTGGGCAAACACTCTGGAACTTAATAGGAGATGTCGCTATTTAAGAGGGTGTGAAGGGTTCTAGCCTGTTGCTATGACGGTAAAAAAGGGTTGCTTTTGTGATGAGGTGAGGACCGGTCAGTCTATGAGCAGCAAATGAGCTCATGAGCCCCAAACCGACGGGTAACGCTGGGCTGAAGTCGGGGGGAACGATAACGTGACGTGAATCAGAGCGAACGGGAATTCAATAACTGGGGGCGTAATATGTAGTACTGATGATGAGGAATGTAACGTCAAGGCAAGAAGCACAGGCCGGAGACTTTAGAATACTGGTCCTAAGAGATCTCTCTTCTTGAGCTGGTATCCTTATATGCAAGTTAGACTGATCGGTAAGGGTTCTGCATCATAAAACCCCCAGTGCCCTGCATCAAAAAATTGACTGACAGGAGGGGTCGTGCCAACCAGACTATATTACTAAAAGGCTTGCGGCGAATTGAAAATTGGAAGCAGGCTGTGGCGACAGACAGAGGTGGGGGCGAGCCTCCCGGCCGTGACTTGCAACTGCTGACATTTACACATCGTAGCATTGCGAATACATTGGCGCGTATCGATGTCAGAATGATCAATCTCCTTTGTTCCTGTTCCTAGTCTGCACCCCCTCCACGCTTATACAGATATGTAACACCATTCGAGCGACTGTGGACGAGTGTACACCCCGATGATACGTTATTGACTTGCTTAGAACATGTACATCAATGGAAAAAGACACAGCGCGAACGAGGTCGGCGCATTGTGTTCATTGGACCCTGAGGTTAGTATGTTGCTTAGCTAGTGTCTTGTGTTTCGGAGGAGTGTGCTGCCATATGACGTCAATGTTGCATTTTGAGCTTAAGCTTGGCCGCTAGCGTGGTGTTAGGCACGCCATTCCCGGCGGGGACAAGTCAAATTGCAAGCAAGCTTAGTCTGGTTGGCACACTAAAGCAAGCTTTGTCGCACTACAACGGGCACAAACCAAAACATTTTGTCTGATGTGAGAGTATCCAGATATGATATACCAAAATCCACCGCCGCATGCCACATACATGTGGCACAAGAGACATTCAAGGGTCGACCGCGGAGAAATTGTTGCTTCCGAAACGCACGATCAGCGACTCATTCCGTACGAGTAGTCCAGCGGCACTGGAGGGGTAGTTAGTTCTGCTCCGAGAAGGACACTAGGTGGGCCGAATTTTTTTTGTTTGATGCGAGATGTCGTCATGGGCACGGTAACGGGAGTATGTAAGTACTTGTCACATATGGCTCCCGAACATTAATAATAATATCGACAGGCAGTAGATAGTAGTTCCCACAGTTCTGCATAGTGGTACGCTCTCCTGCACTGTCTCGGGAAAGACTTGAGTTCCAGTACACATCTGGCATCCTTAGGCTCGAAGTAATATTCCAATACTGTATGATAAAACCAATTCGGCCGCAATTCAACGATCGGTAAGGTTGACTACATTATATCAGTCAATATTTGTGTGCGCCGCAGCCGGACAAAAGCTTCGCCCTACTATTGAGGCCGACCCCAAACCGTATTTATAGCTCCTATCTCGCACTTGGTACTATGTCCATTCGGTAGACCCAATAATTGAAGGCAGTCTCTATAAAAGCAATCATGGTATATGAAGCGATTCTCATACATGTGGTAGGGCTCCTCTAACCGTACTACCTCCTGACTGTCCCCTCATATCATGCTCATGATCTTGAACTAGGTATCTACGAACCCTAAACTGTCCATCCAAACGGTCATGCCAATTCTCTGGCCGTCAGAAGTGGCGTGATATTTTGTTCTCCACTCTAGGTGTAATGCCTCACGGAGCAAATGATCAGTGGCACCCTCACAAAATTTCCATATGCAATTCCACCAACATAATTGCCACAAGGATTTCTCCTCACATTTCCCGACGGACGTGGGATACCAGCACGTCTACTGGGGAAGAACCTGAAAATCAGGCCGCATTATACTTTGACCTAAAGCGGCGCCTGCCGTTCTTGTAGCGTGTGGGGTGAGACAACTTCGCGCAAAAATCACTTTACGGCACATCTCCATAGATTACATCCGGCATATGCACGAATGTAATAACGGAATATCCTTTTGATAAGTCTACAAGCTTTGTTATCAAAGGGGTAGTTACTTAGGGACACCTCGCCTATACCTGTCAAAAGCTTATCACAGAATCCCGCAAGAGATATTAATCTTTACGATCTGAAACAAGCTTCCGTGAGAGCCTCCGTCGCTCCCATGAGAGTAGCTTGTTGCCCGTGTTTCTCTGCACAGTTGGATAAGACGGGCCCAGACTACTGGATAGGTGCTCTAAGCAGCAATATAAAAATCCAAGGAATGGCATATACGAAAACTTTGTCACAGATTGAGCTGATCTATTACACTTTCGGCGGTTACACGAAGATGTGCACTCGTTTCTTGCCAGCAAAGTTACCGATCTGAACTATATCGTGAGCATTATGCCTTTTCTAATGTCGGACAAAACAAGGGTCTATCTGGCCTTGGAGTAGCCTACAGCGAACAGATTCAGCATCGGCAAACCAAACGGAATACCTCGCCATGGCCTTACGCTACATGCGAGTATTGATACAAAAGACAAAGGAAAAAAACCCAAACGGAAATTCTGGGTCCCAGCTATGAAATTCCAGCTCCTGAAATATGTCGAGCCTGCCACATTTGGGTAAGTAAGCTGGGCTCATCTGACGTCTTGTGTATAAGGCTGATAGCCCAAGGCTTAGCGACCAGCCAATTACCAGACTCATGTTTTCCGCCAAAGCATTTCATATAAATAGAGAGCGAAATACCTCTAGGGTCTGATAGGACAGTATTAGGCGAATTTTCGTGTGCAAAGGGGAATCACCACGGTCGGGGGTGTCACCGGAGATATTAATGCAACACGTGCTAGAAAAGGTTTGCACACCCGAGGTCGAAGTTAAACGCAGGAGGGCCGATGCATATCTCCCTAATGAAGCACGATGACGCCCACTACTATGTGAATTCAACATTAGCCGTTACCCAGTTACGCTGCAAATACTACCAGGCGAACTTATTCCCAGTTTCCAACTTTTTTGTGTGCATCACACTGATATCCGGATAACTATTCTAGCTGATGGCTTTATAACTCCCGGTCATTCGATGCACGACGGGGAATGGATAGGTGAAAATAGAAGGAGGAGGAAAACCTGGAGGAGCACCCTTACGTATTGAAGGGGATGCTCTCCGAGTAAAAATGGTCGGGGGTGACTGGTCGACAGTTGGAAAGTACGTCTGGAATACAGAAGTACTGCGTCCTGTATTCGTCCACATACAAGTTGGGAGAGGTTAAATCTCCCCTACATGAATCTAAAGAGGTATGGTGCTTGTGAGCAAGGGCATGGGAATCAAAACAATCGTATAGTAAGCATTTTAGGGCTCATGAGACATTCACACTAGCAGCAATGGAAGGTCTTACAACTCAGGAAGAAGAGTCACAACATAACGATTGGCATGCCTCTGAGACAGATTTATAACCGAAATGGGATAAATAATCCTCAATCCGGCTCACGGCGAGAGAGGCGACCCAGCACCGTGGGAACGAACGCCCTCTGTTTGCAATGTGTATCACGAGACAGGAGAGGCTGATACATGACGGATTGCCTTAATTATGTCTTCCTAATCTTAGAGATATTCTTCTAAACATTTTGCGAACTTCCGTCGGTTCTGACCTCCTCTGTCCCGGCTGACGTGGATATAGGCGTGGTACATAACTTAATTCCCCCCCCCCCAGCCGTACATACTTCCTGCTCCCTAAACCCTACCCTTTATTCTGCGCTTCTACTATGTATGTAACCAAAGCACTACCCAACAGAAGTTTGCCTGACTGATGCTCAAAATTCGCCAATGCTAAAGTTGGCCAGTCAAGAGGATGTCACCAGGTTTTTGCGAGTCAGTGGTAAACTGCTTTCCCATGCTGTGCCTGCCATATTGTGCCTGCCACGTATCTCTCGTCGTGGAGGTCATGTGGCTACCACATCGCTGTATAGTGGCAAACAGCACCACGGCTTCGATAGACTATTGATAAGATGAGAAGAAACTTGGGGGTTGAAATGCTGGTGGCTACATATGTTGAAGTTGGAGCATCAGTTCAACCAAACCAGGCTATAGTACAACTTTTAAGCGAACATATATGCATAGTGTGGAGAATATACAACTGCTTTGGTTACTCTCCTATCATAGACCAATGGGTACCGATGATATTGAGGCTCTTTCCCTTTTGTGAATACAAGACTACGTTCATTGTAGTCTATTTTCAAATTCTTTACCTTTCATTGAAAAAGATAGTACGATAGATATTGTGCAGGCCTTCTGCTCATTGGCTGTTTGAAGGAAAAAAACATGGAAGATTATCTGTGCAATACCTTCTTGGAATTGTGGGACTATGCACGGGGATACGTGTGTCTTTGGCGCCAAAAATTTGTTATGTCAAATACTGGCTTTGGAGACTTTTGTTTACTCGTGTGTTTACTTAGTATTACTGACGCACGACTTCAACGCACCGTGTAACCATACAATGAGAAATGACACCTAATAGCTAGTGTGATGCTGCGGCTTTTATGCATCAACTATGGAGCTGATGTAGTGAATGTTCAATCTTCTAGTCAAGCCACAGCATCAAAATTATATACAAATACATAGACACCTCACAAATACTCGGAGTATCTCGAATGGTCTCCAACTACGAGTACTTGAAAGTTACATTGTGCTATGTTGGCACGATGGTAATGTTGATAAGTAAGTACCGTCAAATTGTATTCTAATTTTCGTTCTATAATTGGTTGTCGTTAGGTTACCCTGAACTACTTGGTTACCCTGAAGTCAAACCAAGGCCGCTTCGCATGCCTCCAGACTTGATATCTGACAGTCGTCAGTGATGTTCTTGGTAATTCTTTTTATTTTGTCTTATCTCTACTTGCCCCTCCCCTGATATTTCTTCCAACACCCTGAAACTAGACATTTTGAACTCTTTCTCCTAATATAGTCAAACCTCGTATATTTGATCCAGTCTTATACCTACGAGGTTTAAAATTAGTAATTGACTTGGTAGCTACTTCATATTGAGAATATTGAAACAGATGACATGTAAGCCCCGAAACCGTAATTCAATATATTAATATCTATAGCAAGGAATTCCACATAAGGAAAGAGGAAAGCCTCGATCTGCTTCCACGCCTCATAGTATCTCCGCTAAAAGCCACTGGGTGGGGTGAGGGATCGCATAAGCAATCACTCTGAGCACAGCATATTAGATCCTCTCCTTTTTCACTATGCTTGCTTCAATCCTTCTCCCCTCCTCCTCCTGCTCTTTCTCATCTGTCCTGGTGATAGTAAATGCTGTTTTTGAGTTGCAAAGGCTGCTCTATTGGACATTTTATAACTTGCCTGTAATATCCTGAGATGCATTGTGAGTATGTTATTGTCAAAGGTGTTACTCGAACTGGTTATGTTCAATAAGATCGGGTACGTGCAAGACCTGTGGACAAGTTACCCCGAAGCCCCACTCTATGATACGTCGATAGAGGTAGATAGATACTACTTAAGTAACGGTATCGGCACAGGCCAGGAATCAACCGAAAACGTTCTGCTTGTCTCAGATTCAACAAGAATTACTTACCTACTACTCCGTAGTTTCGGGTCACGATGTGCCCTAAATTTGTTCGGATATCTCCTAAGCTAACCACAACTGCAAGCTCAACATGTTCCAGATCTTGTGATGTCATTTCTTTGCAAGAGTAATTGATAGTACTGATATGTACTTCGTACCGTGGGATCGGCGCAGCCATACCCATGACATTAGGAGCGCACAGCGAGATATTCTTCTAGTTCGGCTATCTCAGAATTCTACCCCTATTCAAAAGAGAGATTTATCTTTACTCTATATTCCGTACTTGTATCGCAATTATTTTTATACACCCATTTTGGTGATAATAATACGTCCCATACATATACATCAGGTATTAAAACACTCTCGCTGCTAGCTGACCCTAAAGATAGAATATGCATCGACACAGGCTGAGAGGTGGAGGTTGCAGTGTTTTGTGTGTGTATGTTATTGATAGTGGAGGGCGTCGGGGGTAGGCGTCAGTGGTTCTAGAACTTTACTGGAAGGGAGTGTTATATTGTGATACGACTGTGGTGAGCGATTTATTCTCCGAGATTTAATTCAGCTTTGTGGCCATGAAGACACAAAATGTACCATACCTTATGCTTAGTATCAGAATAAGACCCCCTTTTTTTCAGCTGGTACAAGCAGCGCGGCATACCTGGTTGGGTGGGGGACTTTTCGGGATCCCCTAGCAAAGGTTCTACAGCTGCAAGATGCACGCACGATTTATGGGTAACCCGGACCCCATGAACAAAGGTGATGTTTAATGCTCCGCCCCACGGTGGCCACCCCGCTTAGTTGCTTATTGCCGATTCATACATAAGCATCCCAGGCAAGCTGCTGGCCATCTCGTCTTGGTACCTGCATATGCACCCAAGGAAGATCTAAGTAAGAGATTCTCAACAAATACATACAGTACATAGGTGTCAGAAGTTTCCAATACGAGTATTCTCCACTCTCCACTCTCTACTTACGCTTAGCGCCTATGCTCGTCAAATCGAAAGCTGTTCCGCGGACATAAAAGGGCCACAGGCCTCATGAGTGACCGCGTAATTGGTAGTCGGCGGGTATCCATGTCTGTACAGTACCAAAGACCCCTACTACCTACAGTTTTTGGCCTAGCTATGATCCATGGCGGTGCTATGATCCATGTCACCTACCCCTGCCATGACACATATCCCGAGATACTACGCTGGCTAGACTTCCTTTACAGACCGTATAAATTGTTTCCTGACACTCTTGAATATGCTCTACAATATGCGCATACTAGCTAGTTGAATAACTCATATAAAGCTATCATATACACCAATCCACCTCGAAAAGGATATAATTGCACCCCCTTATTATGACCCCTCCACCCACAGATATCAAGAACTAACAAGCCTACATAGTGCCAGCACCTTAACTTAGCATATATATTTATGTACCCTATATCCTACACATCAGGCTTGATTAGGCTATTCAATGATTTTTTTGCCCTATATTTTACCTCATGTACATATATATATATAAAGATTTTAACAAGGTCAATGCCTATTTACGTCGGCAGCTCCGGTATGTACTGAAGGGGGGCGTTGGAAGACCACAGCCTATACCTCTGGATCCGCTCTCCGTCTATTGTAGGCTAGAGGCCTCTGTCTATTTCAATCTGGAGGCCTCTGTCTATTTCAATCTGGAGGCCTCTATCTATTACAGTCTAGAGGTCTCTATCTATTACAGACTCAGTAACCGCATCTGTACAGCAACCGCATCTGCTTTGTACAGCAGTTCGTACGATATCTTAATCATGGCTCGTGACCACCTAGCTGGCCTAGCCAGATAGTGCAACATCTATCTACGTATGTAGATTTTCACCTGTATACGGCTCCTGGAAGGTTTTCAAGGTTGTCTTGTATATGCCTATATGGTCTGGCTTATTACTTATATAGATTGCTCTAAATGGCTATAATATGTCGTTTCTGCTGCAGGAGCTCAATACATCATTTGCATACTCTATCTCATATCTCTAGCTATTTCAATATTTACAGACTGTTCTAGGTAAAGTGTACCTTCATTGACTTCATATCTGCTACTGCCGTTGTCTTGTTGTGCGACGCATACTATTCTTGCAGCCAGGTGGCTCAGTTGGCTGATCAATAGTAAATAGACCCTAGTTATCAGGTCTACGGAATAACAGGATGCACAAGGTATGGTGAGCGTAGGAGTTGTTAGAGTGAGTGGATAAAGAGGGTGCAGAAGATATAGAAGGCCGAGGAGAATCAAAATACTGAAAAACCAGCCGACATAGTTCAAAAGCTCGAAATGGCTGAATTATGCATGATAGGTGCTGAATAATAGTGACTTTCTATTTAGCCCCATGCCTATATATTGTATCCTAACATAAATATATATGCTAGGTTAAGGTGCTGGCACTATGTAGGCTTGTTAGTTCTTGATATCTGCGGGTGGAGGAGTCATACTAAGAAGGGGGGGGCAATTATATCCTTTTCGAGGTGGATTGGTGTATATGATAGCTTTATATGAGTTATTCAACTAGCTAGTATGCGCATATTGTAGAGCATATTCAAGAGTGTCAGGAAACAATTTATACGGTCTGTAAAGGAAGTCTAGCCAGCGTAGTATCTCGGGATATGTGTCATGGCAGGGTAGGTGACATGGATCATAGCACCGCCATGGATCATAGCTAGGCCAAAAACTGTAGTAGGCTGCGTAACCAACACGTTTCTAAGTGGGATACAGTTAGATCTGAGCTATGCTGGCAGCAAAGTATCCCTGTTGCATTGAGGCTCATTGAGTGCCCTGGCCAGAGCCAATCCAAGCCTAGGTCTCCAGCCTCTCACCATTGGGTTATACCTAAACAGGTATATGTAATATGTGGCTGCATCCGAGTGTTAACATCTATGTTCTGTGAACAAATCTCCGCTATATACGGAGGCCTTTTCTTAGCTAGCCGGCCTTATTTCAAATTGCAAGTACGTGGAATATTACAGAAGAAATCAACAGTATTTTCATGGTTACCTTGTAAAAATGCCCACTGTACCACTGTAGCTAGGCGCGTCATTGGTGGGATTAAACGAGCCTCGGTTCATAAAGTCCTCAAGGTTGCATCGTTGCATTAGAATCGTGGCATCAACTATACCTATATATGCATAACATGTCCAAGGGCATAAAGACGGTACTGAATGCGAAGGTGGAATAATACAAATGTCATGGTCACTCTGAATCGATGTACATACACTGCGGTTGGGGCACAGTTTTGATAGATCTGCGTTGCACATGCATGTGCGAATTGCTGGCGTAAAACCCCTCAGCCCCAACGTCGATACTGTACAGAATATACTGGCATGACCAAGGTCATGATAGTTTTGATTTCTCAGCATCTGGCTACACTCCAGGCACATAGAATATTAGATGGTATATATGCATATCAGATTTGTATTACATATCCCAATTCTGAGCCCTGGGGCCTGTTTGATCATTGAGGAGGGGTTGTTAATGCTGATATCATCTGCGGCTATTCATTGTTCGTACTACCTTGATGCTCCGTTAACTTTTCCTGGTAAACTTTTAGACAACGGTCATCAGGCATAGCAATTTAAGGGCATGATCAATTGCAGCCTCTCATAGAATTGCCCAATCCTCACTTCCACTCCCATGTATACTGCCAAAATCTCCAGGATCTATGTGAAGAAGATATCCGCTGGATTATTTTAATGTGTTTCGTCAGTGTGTCGTGAAGCAGTTGCCTAGTTCTTTTGATTCGCAGTGAGAAGCGACTACCAGAAACGGTTAGAGCGATCTGGATACTTCCTAATCGGGTATCAGAAGCCTAAACTCATTCTAGTCTCTACAGTCATTGGACGTAGATGGTTGACCGGAATGATTGGGCCATAGTGACCAGAACACAATTCCAACCACAAATAAAGTGTGGCAAATCCAGCGTCATACGGGTGGTAGTATATAGGCCTTGGTAAGCTTAAGATTGTAATTGGGCCGTGGAAAAAACGTTGCACATGCACTTGCCCGCTCGAGGCAGAATTTTGCAACTATGATTGCTGGTAGTCTGGTACTACCATGCATATTGGTCTGTGGAGTTGAAAAGTATATGCATTAGCCTGACAACGTGGTTCATCAACCCATTCGAGAGTTGTAGTTACAAATGGTGTTAATTACCCTACTGTAAGTATTCAAACGATTCATTCGTGCGCATATGCACCCCAAGTTTCTGTAGCCCCACGGCACAGCTATATACGCCATAATTATGAGCTAGCATGCTGGTAAGGTGCCAGTGTATAGTACTGAGACAAGAAAATATGCAACTGCTCTGGGTAACAGTAAGAAAAAGGGATTGAGGGAAGGCCCTACCTGACATGAAGAGTGCAGAGTTACGAATCTGGAGAACAAAGTTCACCGATATTACTCTTCGTACTTCGCATACTCCCCTTGGTGGACCGGTAGAGAAAAGTACGCTAAAGCATCTATCAAATAACATGCGCATCACTACGCAGGCCATACACGGGCTTCAGTCTCCAGCTAGTACTTGACACTTGAGTATTGCATCATCAGAAAACTTGAAGGAGGGAGTTCATGGCGCCTGCTGCCCCTTACCTACTAACTTTACACCTGCGGAAAACTTCTTGACTATGTGTAGCTGCTGCAATTAGCTCTAAGCAAAGCTCAGGAGACTCGAGTTCAAATGTTTTGATACATGATATATGTAGGCTTCACACATAGACTACTCTCACACCAACAGCCGCTCATTTCGGCAAATTATCAAACTCCAAATCATGATTCCAATAATTGTTCGTTAGAAATAAACCATACGTGTTAGATTTGTGGGAGGGGCCAAGGCTTATGCGTATCCAACCAGAATACTCTATCCAAACCCCAACCTAAACGTCAACATCCCCAACCATCCCGTATAAGTTGCGATTGTGCAATCCTCGCGAGAGGATAACTACATGTCCACCTGTCTCCTCTAAGAGTTATTGGTAGAAGGACAGGGTAATTGGCATACAACCACCCCCTTCTGTTAGAACGCCCGTCTCAGATTTGAAGTACTAAGAGAATAGAGATTTATCTATATACAGCTAGTTACAAAGGAACGCAAGGGCCATTGTGTCTGCACTACCACGGGCCTCCAACTCACATATTCTCCGATCGCAGGCTGGTTTTGCTTGGGCGCATTCTCATCAAAAATATCATCATCAATGAGATTCTCATCATGATTGTGGAAGTCAAGTACACCACAACTAGTTTTTCCAGCTGGATTTAATTCCAATCAAGTCCAAAGAATGCAAACTACTGATAGAGTGGGTGATCAGGAAGCTGCCAATCTCCAATAGAAAGCCCTGATAGATCCTTGATTTTTAAGAGTGAATCAGTAGAACCGTTAGGTTATAAAGCAAGTTCAGTGTATAGAAATGGTCAAATAATAAGTTGCTGCCATTCTTGATGTAGCCAGTGCCATGCATCAGCATCAATGCATGTAATAACAATTTGTTGATCGGATATTGAAAAGTCAACATCCCATAATTCTTGGATTTCGCTGTAGTTGGTGATGTGAGACCTTATTGCGCACTACCTAGTCAGGTGCATGCGTGGTTGAAAGCTGAGGCGTCCTAACAAAGGGGGGGGGCGTTGTATGCCAATTACTAGTCTCATGCCAAGACCCTGCCAATTACTGTACTACGGTACTCTGGAGTGTATGGCTGTGCAGCTGCATTGCGGCTCAACTCAATCCCTGCGTATATAACTATGGAATCCCAAAAACTAACAGATGCTCGGTGGTTAAGTCGGCATCGGGTCATAATGTCCATCAGAAATCCCCAGAATGCTTCTATCAAACATGAATCCAAGGGAAAGTATAGAAAGGGGGGACGTTGTTACACTAGATGGTGGAACAAACAAAGGAGATCATGATCATATGAGCCGACTCAGGACATTCGTGCAAAATCAGATTTCCCTTAAGCTCAGCGCTATTTCCCCCTTTTACGAACGAAGGATAACATGAGTTCTATCATTTCTCCCAGCCAATCATGACCAGAAATTGTCCGTCCTTCTATGTGCCTAACCATTTAAGAAACCGCTGAAATCTCAGTTTAAAAAAATAAATGAGAGATCTAAAAAACTGCTAAAATGCACGAAATAGAAGGGAATAGTCAAGGAAGCGAAAAGGAATGGGACCTATCGCAGAAGACATCCCGTCTATAGCCACTAGGAACGTCAAGTCAAAGAAAAAACTCAAATGTTGATATCTAGCTGATTCCAATATTTTTCATGTAACACCCTTTCCTTAGTCCGTGGATTCGCATTCCGTGTCAAGTCAGAAAGCTTGCAGCATAATGCTTCCCATAGATCATCGGCTGTGTAGCAAAATACTCCTCTAATCCTGATATTATTCTTTAAGCGGAGCTTGCCAACTTCGTCTACAAGCTTATTAACCCTAGAGGCTTCCTTCACCATAGCAAGTCGCGCCATTTCTTTCCAAGTTTCGAGCGCAATGTCCATCTCTTGACCTTCAATCCTAGCTGTTTGATTTCCGGTCATTTGTTCAATAGATTCGAGTGCCTTGCTGTAAAATATGCAAATCATGGGAAGAAGTGCACCGAGAAATATAGTGGAAATGCATTCCACATCATTACTGAGAATGTTTCTTGTGCCATCGCTCTGGCACGTTTGGCAGGATAAAGAATACATCGCGGTAGCAATCGCAGATCGAGACGTGGAGATTGTGGCCTGAAAAGGAATAGGTGATCTGGTAAGGTGTGCTTTGAGCAATGTTATAGATATCAGAAAGTTATAGATGCAGCTACAATGAGGCAGTGTGCTTATGTCCACCGGCACAACATTCACGTTTATTGCTGCAGGTAAACCGCCTGCTCTGGAAACAGGTGGCGCTAGAGGTAGAGGTGGGAAATGCCCTAGAATGTGACTGGCGTCGGGAAACTCAGGCGAGGGATAGTTGAAGCTGACGGATCCACCTGGGAAGCTGGAGGTATGTAATCTTGGAATGTGTATATGCTGAGGATGTATTTCAGGTGTATGCGGTGGATGATTTGGTATAGGCGCAACTGGAACTTGCGCATGAATGTTCCCGAAATCATACGCGTGACGATGTAGGGAGCAATTATTTCCAGTATTCTCTCCAGTTGACCAATTGAGATCATACACTGCAGAGTCCAGATTGCGCATTGTGTTTCGAACTCCGAAAATCTGGTGCCATGTTGTCAGCTGATCTGCGCAACTTCATCTAGCACAGGTCGACTCACAACTGTACCCATTCTGACCCCAGGCCCTGCTCTTCGAATTGATAAGGTACAGGAACAGAGGTAATATATGGATGCCCCAAACATGTTGAATATCGTTCTGGTATTTTTGTACTCCGTGGCTTCAATTTCCGTGGCCGTCCCATACGCTTTTGTGGGGAATATGCGCATGTCACCTGATCTTTCTTACAACGGTCACATTGCAGTCGGTGGCCTGAGCATCTTAGTTTTCTTGCTCCTATCCATCGCAATTCGTCAGTTTATTACTATGATAAACATCAAGGAGGGTCCACTCACTGCACTCTTCACAAGCAGCATGCATTTTTACTGTCGGCTCCACAGTCATGAATATAGTTGGCGCAACGGGTATCAGGCTATCCTGTGCGGCGTGATACAGTTGGGTAATTCGGCTCATGGCTCGTGAAGTAAAGCTATGAGGAACACAACACGAAATTTCCAGTCAAGGAACCAACAAAAGTCGGTGAGTGGGGTCGTAAAGGTCAAGTAGCTATAGTTCCACAATGTATATGACGTGGGCAACCCTCGACTCTTATAGAACTGTGAGAGGCGGGGATGCAGGGTGTCATATCTTCAGGGCCTTCTAGAGCGCTTGGCCCAGTAAAATTTAATGACCAGGGTCGAGCGAAGAGATGTACGGGTTGGAGATTCCAAGGGTGATGAATCATATCCTGCGGTGCCTTGATTCATGCAGCCACGAGGGTATGGAGCTCCAGCAAATCCCACGTCGTTCACTAGATAATTAGGTGGATAAGCTTTAGAATTCGGTGGGTACGGGACGAACAATAGCTGATGGTTCGGGGATACATGCCTAGTGTAAAAACATTTTGGAAGTGAGCAATGGATCTGAATATTCAGAGGTCAGTTAGGTACTCCCATACAAAAGCAGCAACGAGACTCAACGAGCAGCCACAAGGCTTCTCCAGCCTCGCTCCAGGCTTCTCAAACGTAAAACAATAATGCATCATATATATATGTGCTATCATCAACCTACCCATAGCCTCGACAGCTCTCCGCATGTAATGCTTGTGGTGAAGAGTGACCAATTGCAACTCCCGCACGCTACGGGCATGCAGTACAACGCGAAAGCTTAGGCAGTTACTATATTGTGCAGGAAGCTCAATAAACGCACGCATGAGCAGGCATCCGAAGATTCAACCTAACCTGCTTCGATCTTTTGTGGCAGGCTGAATTCGAATATTAGTTTTATGACCATATGTATGATGCTCAAGTTCCTAATCCCTTTGTAATTAGAGAGGAATAGGCAGCTGTCACTACCACCCCAAAGATAGTGGATCTGATGATGCAAAGACAAATGTTCGGGGGCGGCTAGCTTTATTTCAAAACGTTTGGCTTGCACCCAAGGTCACTTAGTGTGGCGAGTGATAACTCTCATTTCGGCCAGGGATGTAGACCCCCCCATAACCCCATAACCCCCACTCACCCCCTCCTATTCCCCCTCCTTCCCTCTCCTTCCCCACCCCCTTCCCCCCTATTCCACTTTCCTCATTACACCTATTCCATTCTTCATGGATTGACACAAGAGATGTAGATTGACAATACGGAGTATAGCAGTTTCAACCGTCGCAAAATTCTGGCTTTGTTATTGATGCACCCTCGAACGGTTCATCCCGAAATAACCTACAGTACATGTCATGCTCTCTAGTCATAATCTGTTCTGTATCCAGGCTTTTTAACCCAAGGTTATTGTGGAAATTGTATGCTTCTGTTTGTCCCACTCTCCAAGTGATTTAGCTGTGGTTCTCGAGGAGGTGGAAACGCAAGAACGATGGATGGATTGATTCCCTATGCATCAAGCAACTAGTATTCCAAACCAAAAATAGGGTATTTCATGATTTGGGAACGCTTAATATGTTACAATGTATACGTTCTGGGCCGTTTCGGAATTCAGGCCATTCCGGAATGGCCTGGGCATTTCCGGAACGGCATATATAGTTCTGGACTGTTCCGGAATGCATATACATTCATATACATTATATGCGCACTCCAAGCATATGTATGAAAGCAGATAAAAGAGCTCCGCTTGCTCAACCCTCCACTCAATCAATCCATCAATTGCTGAACCTTCCTTTTGAAGGAAGAATCACACAATGCTTAGATTGTAGTAGAAGATTTCTTTTATTCTCTGAAAATACTAGTCCAAACCCTTGCGCTCGCATTTAGCATTCCCTGAAAATAACTAATACTGAGACGGAGATAAAATAGAAAAGGAGGAGAAAAGAGCAGGCCTTATATGCTCATAGACCGTCCAAAATCTCGCACTCGCATCTAGCATTCCCTGAAAATAACTAATACTGAGACAGAGATAAAATAGAAAAGAAGGAGAAAAGAACAAGCCTTATATATCCATAGACTGTCCAAACCCGCCCGCTCACATTCAGCGCTCATATTCAGTGCTCATATTCAGCATTCCGAGAACATCTGCCACATTCCAATCCCATAACCATTTACCTATATCTCGAAACTGTCCGCAACATCCTAAGCTCAACCAATCCATCTACAAAGGCATCTTGCCTATTTCCCACTTCAGCTGGTATAGATTACTGCTTCAACACCTTCCACTCTTACTCAATCCTCCCCTTACTTAAACCTCTTAATTGAATTAGTATATGAATGATTTGAGCTAGTATGGTAATGAGGAGTACATAAATGACTTTCTTTTAGGCAGTGGCAGTAGCGTACTTTGGTTTATTAGGGGGAGGAGGTAGGGAATTGGATCTAATCTATTATCTATACCTATCATTTATATATCTAGTATCTATATACATAATATACAATATGGAAATCTACAATAATTACAAATATATTGTGTACAAGAAGCATATTAAGGATGTTGGACTAAGATTCCTAAAATTTTGGGGAGGCATTGGTCCAGGCATTGGTGAAGGCATTGGTGGCTGCGGCGACATATTCACAATACCTATTTATGCACATGTCGGACTCCTCATAACTAAGTTCTATTTGTCTCTTTATTTGGTGTTTAATCACTTGCACTTTATCCCCTTCATGTTGTTTAGTTACTTGCACTCTATCCCTTTGTTCTTTGTTTAATTAAGTAACTTGCTACAGTATAAAGTAACTCTAATATTGGATATACTTCTATTTGGTATTACTACATGTGATTGGAGTGTCGCTGTGGTATTGTAGAACCGTTGTGGTATTGTAGAAATTATATCTCTGTCGCCGTGGCATTGAAAACCTTTGACCAAAATTTTAATTCCGTAACGGTCCAGAACATATATACCCTGACATAGACTTGCTGTATTGTGTGTTATTAGAAAACCTGCAGAAGGGCCTTATTCTCACTGAAGCAGTCTTCCTTATATGTAACTTTACCTACTGGCTCATTGCTACGCTGGGAGTGACCAGGGTCTTGTTCGCCAGTAGTGAAGTCTGTTCCGGCCCGGACTGGTGCCAAAATATCTGTACAGCTGCCAGCAGGGTCTCAAAAGGCCATATTGCTGTCTTCACTGACTCAGGATGGCTGTTGACATGCAACTTTATAATGTTACCTAGATTGGTACAGCAATTGGAATTCTCAGCAGCCTCGGGTTGCTCGTACCCAGCCCTCGGAGCCCCACCCAATCCCACTTTATTAATCCTCGCTTCCCACTGGAAAGTCCGAGCCCAACTCTAGACCCCAACCCCAACCCCAACCCCAACTCCCATCCTTCATGTGAAAGCATATTACTTGAAACACAATTTTAATTTTGAGTATAGACACTTAACATCAATAATAAGAAGTGCACTAAACAAAAATTGACATCTTGGGTCTAGGGGATTGTATGATTGTCAAAAGGAAAAAGAAAAGAGGCACCTACCAAGGTAAATGTGCCGGCCTCAGGATCGTCAACGCCGAGACTTGCATAAAGGGTGCATTGCTCTGATGACTACATACAAAAGATAGGTGAACTTAACTTGATAAAGCTTATATATTGACATTCTTTTTTGCAATTGATATCATACTGTGTACGCACAGGCAATGTAATACTGCCTTCTTCACATGTGTTCTTTGCAGCATATGCATGGGTCATGCAACTACACAAACTTTTAACAAGCCCTTCCATGATCAGTCTAGCATACATACTTATACACACTCCAAATCCCTCTTTATACTTTATTCTGGATGGTCGGCCGTGGTGGATGGCAAGATACAAGATAGTACATAATTTGCATTATATAATTATTGAAACTACAGTATATGGGACCACTGAGAAATAGTTGAACAGACGTGAGCCCACGACCACGGGGTTCAGATGGTATGATAATCATTACATGTCCTTGCGTGGCTGTTGGTACTACCTCCAAACCCTAAGACTGCCAGATCAACTGGAAGAAGGGTGGTGCAGATCACTGCGTGGGCTTTTAATCGTTGTATGGAGATGGCTGAGTCGGAGGGTGCTCACGGAGGAAGGGGAGTTGTTGGGGCGGGCGGAGTGGATAATCCGACTAGAAAGAACACACGAGTTTTGGAAGGGACTATAAGGACATTCTCTGCACATGGTTGACGGGAATTTTGATTGGGGTCATAATACTCCCAATTTCGCTTGCATCCCCCTCCTTGAGTGCTTTTAGACATACGGTATGCAATCCTAGGTGTCTTTATATAGGCGTTAAATCTACGCCCAAACCCTGAGGCTCCTAGCCATATGGAATCAAGGTAGTACAGATCTCTGTGTATAGCCGCAATATATGGTTCACCGGAATTTCAATTTGGTCAAGTATATTTGATCCATTGGTGAACCCCAGTACTATTTGCATCCAGAGTTCTCAGGCACCAACAGGATTTGCTAATTTAACCAAATTCTCAGATCCTCCATGCCTACCTGCTGTTGACCGGCGCTCAAGGGCGCAAAGTCGATTTTCGCAGCACCCTAATTGTGTTGGCATCCAATCTTAGCCAGGACATACTCATCAGTGAGGACAACGTAGATGTTGAGGGCACCATTAGTCCCAAGACTAAAGCAGCAGTTATGGAAATTATCCAGAGGTCATATCCTCCAGAGTTCCTCAATTGTATTGATGAATTTATTATTTTCTAGAGACTTAGCAGGATTGCGATCAGGGATATCGTCGACATCAGGCTAAAGGAAATTCAAGAAAGATTAGATGATAGGAGAATCAGACTCCTAGTCCCAGAAGAGACCAGAATGTGGCTGGCTGTAAATGGATATGATCCAAGATATGGAGCCAGACCACTGCAGAGGTTAATCAGCAAGTCATTGTTAAATCCGCTGGCCATGAGGATTATCAGAGGGGAAATACGAAACGGAGAGACCGCGAAGGTTAAGCTAGCAGAATATGGTCAGGGATTAGAGGTGGAGGCGAGTCATGAAATCATTTCCGAAGGTGGGGAAGTATTGGGCGATGGAGAGATTGTGGGTAGAATGGAGTGAAACATTGAGTGAGGGTTGAGATTTCCATTCTGCTGTTGACAGTGTGTCCAGAAAAAGGGGAATACGGTTGATTTGAGAGCTCTGTAGCTCAATTTTTTGATGTCATTCAATCTTTCGGTTCCCATCGGTAAGCATTTATAGCATATATAGGGGTGTCATCGCACTCTGCTCGGTCTTCATTTTATTGTATTTTATATGGATTCTAGTAAAGTGAAACGACATGCTGAAGTACTGTAATTTAATAAATGCTGTTATAGAAATCCGAACTCTCATGTGAGAGAGAGTAAGTACTGGGTGGATAACCCCACCGTGGAAAGTACTCTCCTAGCCTTTTTATGTAATGTCAGTTCAAGGTACAGTTCAGGGTAATAACAAGTGTCACCTTGCTGGTAAACCTGTTCTACAGGAACTTAACTACTTACCTAGCACGTACCTTCGTACTAGGAGGTGATTGGCAGTCAAGCGCGAAGAGTACCAAACCAGACTAGCTTACTTCAATATTACCACCTAGTCTGGTTGCCTAGTAGAGAATTACCACCGGGTTTGTCTTGAACAACCTTATGAGGCTAATGATATCTAGTCTCATGCCAAACAATACCGATACCCCTGATGCTTTTCCTCACAGACAAGACAAGAACACAAGTGAACTACTAGGAATGGAGATGTTTACAGCTTCTCAGCCCTATAAACCCTTCCTAAGAGAAGAAGAAGAAGCCCCATCAATATACTTCTCTACGCTCTGCTCATATTTTGTAAGTATCAGTGATAACGCTCCTATCAGGTTAGTCCCAAAAGCTCTACTGGTTCCCTTGATTCACCATAGATGTACCGACCCAATACAATACGTTTTCCTTAGCGTAAGAAAGCTCGCAAAAATATGGTAATGATAAAGTTATATCGATATCGAAAAACCGAGCAATTACTCATCGCAATCTGTAGCTCCACCTTCACCTCTCACCAGCCTGCCTATGGACCTCACCCTCTACCTCCGGCGTCATAGCCGTGATCACGGGCACACGTACCAGCCTAAAGAAAACCATTCTCAAAACGCTCTACCTGGTTACCTGGCCCCTTCAAACCATTGCACTTCTCCACACAGGCTAGTTTGGATACTGTTTGACAGGCCGCTTGGTCGCTATCATAGACAAGGGTGATTGGAAAGAGTTTATTGAGGGTATTAGACCCTTTGCAAAGACAACCAATAAAGTCACCGGGGGATGTTTTCTTAGGCATTATGGTGGAGTGGGTAATGATTAGGTTGGAGAACTCACGTGGAAATCTTTACTCCGTAGGTGGGCCTTTGCAAATCGCGCGCATATAGTTCTTTGCCGCTTCTTCCCGCTTCAATAATTTCACATGCAACAAATCATTCAATGCAGCAAGTCATGTTGGTGAAAGTTCAATAATTCTCAATGGCTGCCCAGATCCCCGAAATCAGGTTGCAGAATATTAGGTTTCTAGAATTTACTTTACAGAGCCTATAGCTAAGCTAGCACTTTTTTTAATTACGTTAAAGAGACTGAGTTATGATGGTCTTTACTAATAACCCGCCGACATTGTCAAATTTCTACACAGTATTGAATACTGTGGCGTGATAGGTGGTGAAGGGTAGTAGGTGAAGAGTAGTTGGCAAAGAATGGGTGGGGGAGGGTGTTTCTATATATAGTGGTGGTGGTTGCTGATTTGGGAATTCTTGGCATGATGGAAGATGCTCGGTGGCTAATGGTGTTGAAAAGCACGTGTGTCACACATATCCGCTTATAGCGATGCCACACACGTAACTACAGCATATACCTGCTTTACATGAAGTCTTACGTTATGAAGACGTAACTACAGCATATACCTGCTTTATATGAAGTCTTACGTTATGAAGACGTTATGAAGACGTTATCCCTATTCATGTATATATAGTGTTGGGGAAACACCCTTCTAGGGGTAGACGAGTGTATAGAGAAATACCTACACACACACATATACGTTCACACATATTCCCACGTATACATATCTGCATACATTACTCGCATATACGTGATACTCACGAACACTCGCACACATACCTTACGTACATATCTCAGGTGAAGTGGACCTTCGTTGGCCATTCATCTATCCACCGTTGCTAGCGTTGCTACCCATAACCTTGTTACTTCAACAGGTTATGAGCCCGGAGCAGGCTCGCGATAGATATTTACCTTTCGATTAAACCAACCCACAAAAATGCAGAACACCGAAGCAGAGTCCAGCAATGTTGCTACCTCCAGCAATGTTGTTACTTCCGGCACAGCTGCTACTACCAGTACAGCTTCGCAACCTTCCAAATCTTCCTTCCTGTTGTCCAAAGACTTCCGTTCGGCTGAGGTAAAACTCAGCAACATTGAACCTCTCGCAGGGCAACACAATTACGAAGACTGGTCGTCGCAGATGGTGTTGGTTTTCGATGCTATGAATGTACTCAATATTGTTGTTAACGGTGCTTCACCCACTTCCGAATCTTCCGCTGAAGAGCATGAAGGTTTTCAGACCTTATCAAAACATGCTCTCCTTATACTTATCCAGGTAATTAGCAAGCCGATTCTTAAAAAAGTTTCTAAGTATAGGTCACCCCATGCTATATGGAAATACCTGAAAGAAACTTACTATAGAGATACGGTTATTTCTTTCGTCCATCAAATAGCTGGTTTATGTCTCCTCTTCTCACAAGTAGAGAAAGTTAAATCAGTGACGGAATTTATGGATAAGTTTGAAGATCAATGGGTAAGAGTACTTGAGATGTCTGTTGGAACTGATACATATAGGCAAAAGTTTAGGGCATTCTTGGAGGAGGACTTTGCTAAAAGGGACTTTCTTCTAGCTGCCTTAAGCCCCATCTATCCAAATCTAGTGGACAATCTCACAACGAAACCCGAGTTGAGTTTCGCAGAAGTAAGATACCGGTTGTTAGGCCTTACTTTTAATCAGCTAGAAAACTCTCTCCCACAAGGAGATTCAGCTCTAGCTACGACCAACAAAAGGCGCAAGTTTGGCTCAGATCGCAAACAATCCGAGTCCACCACTAAGACTTGTAGCTATTGTCAAAAGCACGGAGGTAACTCCTCTGGCCATACCTGGCAGGTATGTCGGAAGCTCAAGCAACATCAGAAGCAGAAGCAGGAGAAAGCTGAGAAGAACTCTCAGTCCACAACCTCTAACAAGCAGCAACCTTCTAATCAAGGCTATGTTGTTGCTGCTTTTGTTTCTACTGATCTACCTAAAGAAATGGATTTAGATCAGTCTAATGTCAGTACTTCTTATACCTGGAAATTTAACACATGCGCAACCACTCACATGACATCTGATATAGGACAATTTGAGCATGTTAAGCCAAATAACGGAGTTGTAAAAGTAGGAGGGGATAATATCCTTTCCGTGGAAGGAATCGGTTCTATTTTATTGAACTGTATACTTCCTAACAATCTCCATAAAGTTATTCGTCTTACCTCTGTTTTATATGTTCCTTCTTTGGGTCACTCATTAGTGTCGTGGAATGTGTTAAAATCTAAGGGATATTTGATGGAAGCATCTGGCAATAGAATTATTGTGTTTTCTGAGTTTTCTAAACATCCTGTACTTATGGCTGAATTTAAGGGTAATCTTCCGTTTGTTGCTGAACGAACTGATCTCTCCCTTTATTCCTCGAGCTTCACCGAACCAGCTCCTAACAAGAGCTTCGTCGAACCAGCTCCTAATAAGAGCTTCGCCGAACCAGCTCCTAATAAGAGCTTCGCCGAACCAGCTCCAAATAAGAGCTTCGAACTTGCTCCTAATAAGAGCTTCGAACTTGCTCAACTCGCTTCCTCTTCCAAACGAGCCTCTGAACCTCTGAATAAGGCCTCTAATAAGAAAGCTAAGACAGAATCGCATATATCTCTGCAACCTTCGTTTGCCTTCTGGCATAGTTCATTAGAGCATTCGAGCAAGCTAAATAGTAAGGCATATGAGGATAGTACTCTAATACCTCCTATGCCTACTGAATTTACTTGCAGAGCATGTATTATGTCGAAGTCTGTTAACACTGTTCCACAGAGCCTTTCTCAGGGCAGATCTACTCGGCCGTTTGAGATTATTTATAGCGATCTAAGCGGAAAACAATCCATTCCCTCCTACGGTAACTCGCAATACTACATTATCTTCATTGACGATTTTACCAGGATGGAGTGGATATTTTTCTTAAAGAACAAATCTCCGGATACTCTACAGATTATCTGAGACTTCATTACCTTTGTGGAAAGACAGTTTAATACCACTGTCTTAATCATAATCACTGACAATGGTGGAGAATATATAGAAGCTGACAAGTTTCTTAGACCTAAGGGCATCAAGCATATTTACACACCACCATATTCCCACCAATCGAATGGAGTCCCTGAGTGATACAACCGAACTATACAAACAATGGTCAGAAGCATGCTCATCGACTGCGCAGACCCGCACGCAGATCCCCGTCTTTGAGCTGAGGCATGCTCTGCAGCTGTATATATTCATAATCGCTTACCCCATTCACAGCTACCTCAAAGCAAAACACCCTTTGAGATGCTGTTTAATAAACTGCCTTCGATCGCACACCTGAAACCCTTTGGCAGCCACTGCTATATCCACATATCTGAAGAACGCAGGTTACCGGGTAGCAAGCTTCAGCCTAGGGCAGAACATGCTATATTCGTTGGCTATACTGAAAGCCCTTCCATTTATAAGGTCCAGCTTGCTAATAAGCATATGTTTACTATTAAGGCTTCGAACTGCATATTTCTCAGGCCTACTGAGCTTACCTCGACCTCGAGCGAGCAGCCTAATCAGCCTACCTCGACCTCGAGTGAGCAGCCTAATCAGCCTACCTCGACCTCGAGCGAGCAGCCTAATCAGCTTACCTCTACCTCGAGCAAGCAGAATCAGCCTACCTCGAGTAAGCCTAATCAGCCTACCTCAAGCAAGCAGCCTACTCAGCCTATACCAACTGAGTCTACCGAACCTACCTCTAGCAAATCTACCAATGAAGCGCATTCGCATACATTGCTTGCAACCGCTCTCGCGGTCAATGAAGCTGAGCCTAAAACGTTCAAGCAGGCAACTGAATGTGCTGACTCTTCTAGATGGTATAAAGCTATGCAGGACGAGCTTCAGGTTCTGGCAGATCAGTCTGTCTGGACGGTAGTACCCCTACCTTCACCCAGGCATAATATTGTCGGCTGCAAATGGGTCTATAAGATAAAGAAAGACTCATCCGGTAATATTTCTCGGTATAAAGCAAGGCTAGTAGCTCAGGGGTTTTTTCAGCAACCTGGAGTGGATTTTGATGAGATCTTTTCTCCAGTTGTTAGGTATGATTCGTTAAGGTTGATAATAGTGCTCTCAATATCTCTAGGCTGGTCTCAACCCGATCAGTTGGATATTAAGGGAGCTTTCCTATATGGATCTCTAAATGAAGAGGTCTATATGAAGCTTCCGCCGGGGTATGAGCAACCAGGCCAATGTGCACGCCTTCACAGATCCATTTACGGCCTTAAACAGTCACCCAGGTAATGGTACCAGAGATTAACTGGATTTCTTATACCATTAGGCTATGTGACTACCAATTTCGATCCATGTGTTTTAATACACATGAAGTTACAAGTGATTATCGCCATATATGTAGATGATATCACTCTTGCGGGGTCTAATAGCTATGAAAGAAATAAGCTAAAGGAAGCGCTTAAGAATGAGTTTAATCTAAGCGAACTCGGTCCTTTAAGCTGGCTATTAGGTATCCAGATTGACTGGCATACAGACTATGTTACCCTCTCGCAACAAACATACATTAACCAATTACTCCTCAAATTCGGCATGCACGCCTGCAACCCGGTCTCTCTTCCCTTGGAACCTAACAAATATTTGTTAAAGGCCCAAGAGCAAGACGATCTTGTAGACGTATCCCGCTTTAGGCAAATTATTGGATCTCTTATGTATCTTGTGACTGGTACCAGACCTGATCTTGCTTTCACCGTTTCTGCACTCTCGCAATTTTCATCAGAGCCTACAACAGATCATATGGGTGTACTCAAGAAAACTCTCCGTTACCTTAAGGGAACAAGAGATCTTAAGCTTATCTATAGGAAACCGAACAATAATTCGGTGAACCCTAACACCACTTTGGTTAACTTATCGGGCTTCTCTGATTCAGACTTTGCAGGAGACAGAAATGATCGGAAATCAACAACAAGTAATCTGTTCCAGATAGCAGGCAACTCAATCTGCTGGCGGTCAGTAAAGCAACAATGTGTTTCAACCTCTACGGTTGAGGCTGAATACATTGCCCTTTCTACTACTGCAAAACAGCAAATATGGTTACAGAATGTACTGGCTGAACTCCATGTTGATATTCCATGTACTCTAAACGTTGATAATAACAGGTCAATTGATTTAACAAATAACCCGCGTATTAGCGATAAGAGCAAACACATTGATGTTGCCTACCACCATGTGCGGGATCTTGTGGAAACAGGCAAAATCAATCTTCTTCATGTACCAAGCACTGATAACTTAGCGGATATCGGTACGAAGCCACTTCGTTGTCCCCAGTTCCTTAACTTGAGGGATAAAATCTTTTATTCAAACTGATCAGCACTCTTTTTACCTTCTTTTTTCCCACAGGGTTTTTGGGTTGTTAACGAGACTGATCATGTTTGTCTTATTAGCAGCAGTATCTGCTGAGGAGGGGTGTTGAAAAGCACGTGTGTCACACATATCCGCTTATAGCGATGCCACATACGTAACTACAGCATATACCTGCTTTACATGAAGTCTTACGTTATGAAGATGTAACTACAGCATATACCTGCTTTATATGAAGTCTTACGTTATGAAGACGTTATGAAGACGTTATCCCTATTCATGTATATATAGTGTTAGGGAAACACCCTTCTAGGGGTAGACGAGTGTATAGAGAAATACCTATACACACACATATACGTTCATACATATTCCCACATATACATATCTGTATACATTACTCGCATATACGTGATACTCACGAACACTCGCATATACGTGATACTCACGAACACTCGCACACATACCTTACGTACATATCTCAGGTGAAGTGGACCTTCGTTGGCCATTCATCTATCCACCGTTGCTAGCGTTGCTACCCATAACCTTGTTACTTCAACAAATGGAAGTGCTTGATCGGGAATTCTTGGCGGGATGGAAGGGGTTTGGTGGTGACGGCAGAGCTCGTTCAAGATTCTTGGCGTGACGACATCTGTATATCTTCTTTCTACAATACCTATAATATCTAATATAGTTCCTTTATCTCTACGCCTTTCATAGAAATATATTGAGATCACGTATGCCTCATAGGTGTTTTGTGAGCCTCCTAAACCCTCCATAGCTCGAAATATTTAACCCACTATGGGTAATACTTTAATATTCGTAGGGACTAAAATGTTACATTTTCTGACTGGTTATGGAATAGTCATAATAGGAGAGATTCGAATCTCGTGCTTAGTTTTTACTTCTATGAAGTAGTATCTCTTTATGACGTAACTTCGGTGGGATCAGATTTCGAATTATCAGTAAGTATGTAGGTACATACCGTTTTCACATAAGCAGCTAACCTGGCGCGTGGTCAATAGAAGGAAAATACCTGTCCGCTGGGAAACAAACACACTCTACTAAAGCTATATGACAGAAAGCAACACTTCCCCACCCTGGCTGGGACTACAGCCAAAAAAAAGCCCTCTCCCGTAGCCTTAGACATAGTTTTTATTCTGTTCTAAAGTTACGAACTATATATTATCATCATGTTGCTACGACTTAAAACAGCATCCAAAATAATATATATATATTTAAGCCCAGCGCAGGACTCGAACCTGCGACCCCTCCCTGGCGCACATTGCAACGCCGCCCCTCAAACACCCTTTCCTTACAACTATCTATCCCATTTCCCTCATAACCGCCACTGTAGTTACTCCAATGCGACAAAGTACATGAGGGCAAGTTTATATGTGTATGTGTATATGTATGCTTGAATTCATGGATGAAGAACGGTGGAGAACTTGGGTCGGAAAGGTGAGGGCGGGTACATGGAGGAAGCAAGGAGAGGATGAATGAGGGGGATTTAGGCAGGGAGGTGCTCTACCAACTGAGCTAGCTGGGCTTAGAATAATAGAAAAAGTAAAAGGGCGCGCCATGACAACCCAGTCAAAGAACCGGACTAGCGTACCAACTCAATTAAGTACTAAAATTCAGAGCTCGCAAACACAGGCGCGGGTAGTCTGGCTTGCACTACTAGCCCCTCCTTACAGGCCAGACTAAGGCGCGGGCAACACTTGACACGAGGTTAGCCTCGAACCCCAGGCCGCTGTGTCCTTTGGTCATGTGATTGCGATGCTGCTTAGCTTAGTCAGTAGTGATTCAAAATTTGATTAGTTTGATTAGTGCTGTACCTCTCCGCGCTTCCAGTCTCTGAACGTTGGTTTGGTGTCAAGACATATTTGATTTAAACAACGGAAAAGCATCTCTGACTCATCCATCTCCAGAGGTCGTTGTGCCAACCAGACTAACTCATCCATCGTGTTGTGTCTTTTTGGAATCAACAACCTCGAACTTGAGCTAGATCGTGACACTTGCTCGAGCCCCTGCCACACCTGCCCATGTCCGCTGCAGACCCATATCGTACTATGGATACTAAAAGTGAGATACAGTTACAACTTGCTAAACCGGAACGCCTTTAACCGGAAAACTTGCTATTACGGACGATTTTGGAACTACAGCGCAAATTTTTATTGGCTATACCAGACAAATAGCAAACCGGAGCGGACAAGGAATCTCAAGAATAAAAAAATATATACATAGAAAATTAATTAGCAGAACCCGACGGGGGTATTTGAGATAGAGGAAGTTGGAACCCAGAAGTCCTTAAGTGATGCTTGAACCTTAGCGTGCTTGAGTTTGTATAATAGCATCATTAACTCGAACTGCATGAGCACGTTCAATCCACTCTGCCAACAATGCCTCAAATATTGGATAGACCGGTGCTCTCTTCTTCTTCTTATGTGCTCCATCCGCCGGTGGATTCTTCAAAATCTCATCTGAAATAGCTAATATATCACTCAGTGTAGACTTTGGGATTCCTTTGCCACTTGGATCTGGGAATAGAAGCCCGAATTCATCCAATTGCATCTTCTTCCCTGCCTTTACTTGTTTCTCCCACTCCAGACAGATCTCATATTTCTCTCTCAGAGAGAATGCCCGCTTAACATCCATCCTATAATATTATTAGCGACTTCCTTACACTGTCAGAACGTTATAGATCTTACTTATTAACTATAGAATTATGTCTGTGCCTTCCAATATGCTTCTTTCCTTTGATCTGCTCGTGTTGCGGTGTGATGAGGGTGCTCTTGTTGCCCCACCCGCAAAATTTTGTTATACTGGACGCTAGTCTAAACCTGACGGGATTCTAGGGATTTATGCAGTCCGGGTTTAGCAAGTTGTAACTGTAGACGAATCCTTGTAACCAGACTAGGCTTTCTTCCTCTAGCGGGCATCTTCCCCCCTACTACGAGAGGTAAGCCCCACATCATGACATCAATGACTCTTGCAGCCCTGGCTAGACTAGTGCCAATCGAAGGTTGATACTATCGCGGCACAGCGACGGAAAGGTGGAGGGGGTGGCGTTACTTACAAAATGTACACTGCTGGCCACGGCAAAATTTTTTCTCAGAGGTACCTACTGAACATAACTTCAAAGTAGTGTAAGTACTGCGATATACGGTATACCGGTAATATCTCACATACTTTACTTACATGTCTTCCCGTGATGATGCCCTACTACGGAGGGGTCATGCAACCAGACTAGACCCTGCCTAGTCAAGTCAGACAATATAGACTAAATCCCGTAACACCACAACCAAAGCCCAGCTAGCTCAGTTGGTAGAGCACCGCAAGTACAATACTCCCCTTCCTCTCGGGCCTCCCCTCATGTGATTCTGGAATTCTGTCGGTCTTGACCTCTTCATGAAGCGTACCAAGGTCGGTACGCTGGTATGTTATGTTGTTCCATCGCCGTAATGCGATGTCTTCTTGGTAGGGAAGGCGGCAGAGGGAGGGAAGGCGTTGCTATGTACGTCGTTGTGGGGTCGCAGGTTCGAGTCCTGCGCTGGGCAATATTTTTTTTGGCCTTACTCTATAGAATTTCTCGCAGCTTCAGTTATCATGCAATACCATGCCAACATGCAGTCTCTCTACCTTACACCCGCCACTCCATATATCGCGTTATCTGAGAATGAAGCCCCGGATTGAAAAATAGGTACATCTCGCTAATACTAATTCTGTGCCTCACTTCCACCTTCAATGATTCCACCTCTTCATCGGAATCAACTGTAGGTTCATTTACTACATAGTTTGGTAAGCCACGTATGTGGAGCTTATGATCCTGACTGCCATTAGGAGTGAGAGAAATACCTGTGTGCTCAAATGCCTTAATACTGTCCTGTTTTTCCGAATGTAACCATCCCAAGCACATCCAATTATAGCAATACAGCGTGCTTCAATTGAATTATCATAATCTCTTCACGTCAGAAGGCACTCGTTCTGCTAAAATATCATCCAACAAATCTGCTACATTATCCTTCAGAAGTTAATAATAGTATCACCTGTCCAGGATGCCACAATTGCTTCCTCTTACTTCGTAGCATTTTCTAGGATGACCCTATCTCTTTACACTCCCAGGCACTACCTACAGGTACAATGTCACATGTATCCTCACCCACCTGCTTCAGCTCATATAACATACTCAATGCCCGCAACTTAAACTCTCTAGTGTAGGACTTCCGCGTTTTTCTAGGTGTTGATCGCAATTTGTTCAGGGAGTTCATGCTTCGAGTTGTAACACTGTGGCTTTGGCTTTGGCTTTGTGACCAGGTCGGACTTTAGGCAGTTCTGATGTCATCTTGAATTAGCGACTATGAGATTAGAAACCCTCGGAATACTTCATGATCTTCTGAATTCTCCCTCCGTCCTGGTACCGTGTCCGTTGTGAGACAGCTGTAGTTTTGGGCTGCATCAGTGTGGTTGGGAGGTTATCATTCTCAGATAACGCCCAGCTCAGTTGGTAAAGCACTGCAGTACAAGACCCCGTCCTTCATGTGTACAGTACATTCCAAGATAGGGAGGACACGGCGAGAGGACACAAGGGGGAGGGTGGTTGCGGGATCGCAGGTTCAAATCCTGCATTGGGCGAGATATTTTTTGGTTTAGAATGTACTGTGCATATGTACTTATGACCACCAATCTATGTACATTCTGTGAAATATGAGCATGGAGAGATTGTTCTGGTAAGGATGGTGTCGGTTGCTAGATAGTTAAGAAAGATGTTGCAGACCACTAAAGCTATACGACAATTAATGGAAGAGCTTCATATCCCTCCAGTATATATTCCTGAAGGATGCACAAAATATGTTCAGACACTTAATACTATCCTTAATAAGCTCATGAAGGATAGAATTGTAGCTGATTTGAATGAGGTTCTTGAGGAATGCGGTAGCACGAGCAGGAGAAAATTATGAGGACAGCATTGGCATGCGACATACTGCAATCACCCATGCTGTAGCACGAGCTTGGAAGTGATTACAACAGGAGAAACAAGCGAGCATAACTAAGTCTTTTGAGCAAGCCGGTATATCTCTACCTCCAGATGGCAAGCAAGATCACAAACTCCAAATTCGTGGCCTTCCATTAGATGCTACAGGGGCTGATACACTGGGGTTTCACACCACTGCAACCTGACATGCTAACCTAGGCAGAGCTAGTATTAGTTCCTTGTGTACATACATATGTACAAATGAAATAGCAACCCGACAGGGAGTCTTCTGCATTTTTGCGGTATCCTGTTAAAAGTTCTCAAGGAGAAATGATGGTAGGTACCAGATGATACTATAGAACATCACCTATTACAAAGTTACCCTGGATTCATTCGACATAATACTGGCCCTCCCTAGTGACGAGTCTGGTTGTCTACACATCCCCTGACTCGACTTCTACCTACTCAGTCTCTCACCTGAATAGCTACTTATTCTTATTCATAAAAGCCACCAAACAGCACTTACACTCTCATGCTCACCACTCTTAATTAAAATAAGTAATAATAATCTCACCCAAAAGAAATTCCAACTACAAACGCCAACGAAAGCACCTCATTCCCACCACCACCACCACCACCACCACCACCCCCACCCCATGCATCCAACAAATCCACAAATGATGCAGCACCTCAAACTACAACCTCAGTGATACTGCACATTGCACAAACGTATGCCCTAAGTAACAAGTAATGCTCATCATGCCCATATACAAATTCCACTATAAAAAAAGAAAAACACCATGATCTTTGATTGGCAAAGGGATGAAAATTCTGGCCGTGGACCAAAAAAGTGTACCAAGTCCTTCTATCTTCTGCTGACCGCAAATCCACAACCTTTCATTCGGAGCTCAACGAGAGACAAGCATCGACCGCAAGTCCAACTCTATATACATCCTCAATTAGCGCTCAGCATATGATAGAGAATAAGGTCAAACCTACCTCCCCTCCTTCTGCACCACCACGTCACTAATCAAATCCTTGTCCAGGCCTGGGAACATACTCTTCAAGATCCCAACTACATTCTCATGTTCCGCCCTCTGAATCCTCAATGCCTCCGCCGCCTCAGCACTAGCCTGTCTAGCCGCCGCCTCTTCCGCATACCTTCCTCCCCCCCCCCCCTCGTGGTGCACTTCTCCCCTCTGACGCAGGGGATCGGTCTCGTGACGTCTCTCCCCTAGGAGTATCCACTTCCGACGCCCCCGGCCCTGTTGCCTCGCCAAAAATCCTTCCAATAGTACTCAACGGCTTCTGTATTGTTCGTAGCAATCCCGCCACAGCAGCAGTAGGGTCATCCGGGTCGTTATTGCTGTTATTGTTGGACTTAATATTACTATTACTATAGTTACTACTACTAGAAGTAGTTGGTAATGGTATCTTTTCATGGATTGGTCGAGGGCTGACAGATCGCATTTGACCTCCACTGCTACCCTCCCCAACAGCTCCATCGAAGTACTGTCGCCCCGGCCTTCGGAAGGATCTCTCATTATCAGTCTCTGGGGCACCGGGAAGTGGTGCTGGTTTTTCCGCAATGGCAGCCACAGCCGCTTCCACATTCTTCTCAAACTCTGCGTCTGTGATGGTGAGACTAGAGCGGTCAAGAGATTCTATAAACTGTATAGCACCCATCTACACGGAAATGAAAAAGGAGTCCATTAGCCACGGGTCAATTTTGAGTGTGGCGGCACAGGCGGGACTCACTAATGATGAAAGGTAATACCCCGCCTCCCCACCCAGTTTATCTGGATTTCGGAATCTCAAAATATACTGTACGTTGCTGACCAGATGCTCTGGATTCGCCCTTAAAACAACATAAATGAGCAACGGGACGAAACAGTCCGCAGATGTATCTCCATCAGCAGCATGCCGTAATAACCCTATATCACCATTATCCGTTAGCAACCCAATCCTCTCTGATACACCTAGAAACTGGGTACAATCAACCCACCAAAAATAACTTTGCAGCAATTCAATACGCAGATAACTTTATCCCGGGGTGCTCTATAAGTCTTTATTTTCTCCAATTCCTGCATCGCCAATGTCAAGAACTTGCGCCCACTTTCTCCTACCGGCTTAATATCTAAGTGCTCCTCCCGCACCCAGCCATATATCCTAACCTTCTGTGCCAAAACCTCATCCCTCTCCACATCCTCTTGATGCTGCCCTCGCCGGCCTGTCATCTGCATATCCCGACCTCTACTCCGTCTTCCCACCGGTGTAGGTGGATTCGGCGGCGGTATAGCCGGAGAAAACGTCTGTGAATATAGCCTATTCATGACCAATTTCTCCATCCCCTCTTTTGCATTATCGAACTCCTGATCGGATACCTCACGCCATACTTCACATAATCCCATTTTTCCAGTGATAAAGCCGAGAAAGTCATGTATTATCTTGACTTGCTCGTGCACCATCCACTGTTTCTTTGAAAATTCAGACAAAAATGAGCGGAGGTACTTGGCTACGGGATCTGCCGTTCGATGTCGTAGTTGCTCCAAGAATCGGTGAAAATCAAATGGAAGATCAGGATCTAATTCTGGAGGAGGAGGTTTGTGTAATGTTGGTTGATTCACTATTGGTGCCGTTGAGGGCTCCTTCCCAGGCCCTGGTGGTGATGGGACATCCCCGGGTGTAGGTAACAGCTTCTCAGTAGATACTCGGGGCGACTGTTTCCCATCGTTCAAGCTATGGTTCGTAGAGGTTCTAGATAGTGTATGTGATGAGTTTTGAGACAGTGTTCTTGCCAATGGGGGTGATGGCAAAGCTTTTAGTCCCTCAAGTGAGGATGTTCGTGCTGGATGTGCTGCTGCACTAACATTGAAGGAATGTGTTCGGCTCATGACCACCGGGGAAGTTGGGTTAGAGTAATGTGCTGAAGCCCCCCCTGCTGAATGCCCCTCATGCCCTGGTTCAAATTGGTCCAATATGCAGTGTATCTCGGATTGTGCATCCTCATCATCCGATGCCTCATTCTTAGACCTCTGTTTTGGAGAACCTGTTGATTCGTTGAGCCCAGGCTGGAGGGGCGATTTCTTTGGGGGTGTCCCAGCGACTGAGGAGGGTGCACTTGGAAGAGGTGTCATAGGAGTCGTATCCAGGTACACTCGATCCTTAGGGGGCGGAGGAGGTGGCGGTGATGAAAGTGCCCGTTCCTTCCCTTCGGACTGACCCCACTCTTGCTTGTGTTCCCCGTCTAGACTCTCTTCTTTTTCAGCAATGGTTACAGGCACTTTTCCTGGTGCAAATGAATCTGGATTAGCTGGTCCAACTGACAGAGCGGCAAGTCCAGCTGATAAAGCAGGGGTAGAATCTGCAGTTGCTGCCGAATCGTTCGGTGTCTCGATTCCGTCATCCGTTGTCGAGCCACCACCCTGTAGCTCTCCCCATTCCGTCTCCGAATCCTCCTTCTGTTGCGTAATCGGAGGAAGCTCCTTCATGATGTCCAGTACTGGGATCTTCGGCATGTCGTTCTTGAGTGAGATTGCTGCATCTCTTGGCGGGCCTTGAATATCAATTGTCGACGTTGTCGACGTCGTATATATTGGAGGCAGTGGCTTCGTTATTTCCCTATCCATCAAGGAAGATGATGGTTCGTTGACTGATGGCGTATCCTTTGCTGTAGCCCCACCTTCGGTATTTCTAGTGTTTTGATAGTCTGAATCAGCCATGACCGCCTAGCTATATTTTACCCCTTTCTAAAAGCAACAGAAATCAAAATCAGAAAAGCCAGAGTTCCTTGAGACACGCCCTGCGTCTCGTTCCGCTAGGAAAGCTTAACCCCACCAAAATCCCCCGCCTCAACTCTTCCCGTTCACTACTCAGAGGCTCGACAGATCCCTGGATGGGTCCGGCACGTGTTGATTACCAAAGTGACGGCTTTGTGACCCTCTTTCGGGGATGCTGTGAAAAGGTATGACGGAAACTGTATTTGAAAGTCTTGTGGAGCATTAGAAGACAGTATTTTGGTATCATTGCATGAGAGCCATCACCTTTACAGCAAGATTATGCAGGGGTAAGCAGTTATAGCACGCAGGTTGCTACCGATAGCGAAAGAACCTCGGATAAGTAGTCAGACTTCGTGAAGGAACCTTTAAGAATGGCTCCTAGAGTTGCAAATCTAAATCCGGGCGAGAGTTGTACTAGGGAAATTCCCCGCGAGAGGACTCTTCTCTCAGCATCACATTCCAATGCTGCCGAGGCCGAGGGGTGTGTGCATCATTTCCAGATATGCTTGGCGATGACACTGGCATCACCCAATCTCATCTACATACCTAGTCTGGCAGGCACTGCCTCTCTACGCCCGCCAGAGTGCTACATACCTACGCTGCACTCTACGAGGGGTAATGCAACCAGACTACGTTGCAGCTTGATACAAGTACTTAGTACGTATGTATAAATGATATTTCTCGATCATGATCATTTGCTGTGCTCAAGATGAGGTAACCCTTCAATGTACTCTACACCTGGGCTCAGAAGGTATGGGTACCGGTGAGTGATATCAAGACAGCCAGCATGTTAGCAAAACCTCCCCTAATGATTGTGTAAAGTATGCTCATGATGGACACCGAAACCCGAACTCCCATTGCCATTGCTATTGCCCCAAGGAATTTATCTTATAGAATCTGAGCAGATAAAGAGGAAAAGAAAAGAAAAAAAAATTTCAGCATCTGTGCAATTCTCCCATCTCAACCTTGTTTTACCTTCTCTGGGCCCTCACCATAGCTCTGCCCGTCACTCCCTTGTCCTCGACGAATGATGCATCCAATTTTCGGCCTCTGTTGTAGCGTATCGTATCCGGTGTACTTTTCGAAATGACTTCGGAGTGAAAGGGAACTGAATTTGTAGCATTCGCAGTTGCGTTTTATTTAACCGTATTACCGGCTACCCAATTTCCCAGACCGAAGATATCCATGAATTTGTTTGAGTTATCACCGGAAAGAATACCGCAGAAAAAACTTGCATCCCATGACACAAGCCCTAAACAACAAAAGAAACCAATCCGATACACACACACCGTACGAGTAAGAAAGAATTGAGAGAACAGAAATGATAAAGGGAAAAAAAGCAGCTGGTAAAGGGTAACAGAGAACAGGCCCAAAGAGGACAAAGGTTGGTGAAGATTATCCTTTTATTTTGTTTTTATCCCACACAACCAACGCAGCCGTTTTCCCCGTTTACCACTTCATCAAGTGGGGCCTATCACCCTTGCTCAAAGAGAAGGATGAAGCGAGGTAGGAAGAGAGGTGAGGGGTTTGCTTGATGGATTTGACGATGGCCTCATCGACGGCCTTCTGGTCGGCTGAGCGGGTTTCTGGGAGGGGCTTCTTCTATAGAGCAGAAATCCAAATGTTAGCTCGTCATTCCCCTCCATTCCACCATTTCCCACTTTCAACCACCAACCACCCAAAACTGGGCCGGGCATCTTCATATGGGGGTATATCCGTACCTCAGCAGGCTTAGCGCCATCGAAGAACTCCTCTTTGTCACTCTTCTTCTCCGTCTTTTCCTTGGCGAAGTAGGCATCATCAAACTTGCTCAAATCAACACTGGAGACATCAACCTTAGTAGAAGTAGCAATGACATATCTGGCATTGACTCGGCGGATGGGGACACCGTTGATCTTGAAGGGACCAGTAACAAGGAGAACACCCTGGGAGAGGGTCTTCAACAATACAACACGCTTTCCACGGAATCGACCAGCGAGGATAATGAGGATGGCACCAGGCTGGAGGGATGGGCGGAAGCTGGTTGGCCTAGCGGTCTTGCGGGCCTAATTGTCGAAGAAGAAACACACACATCAGAACTGACCTTTTAAACTAACTCCGCTACCCTCAGCTTCCGGGAGTGCCTGATATTGGGATATAATTTCCCAATTCGTTCCCCCGACCAAATTCCTGCAGTCTATCTTCCACCTCTCGCCTTCTGAAGCTTATCCCAACCCAGCTCTTGCTACCTCGGATACATCCAGACGTACCTTCTTTGGGATTGGGGTATCCTCAGTTGGGTACCACTTGCTAGCTCTAGACGAAGCGGTGGGAATCTGGCGCTGTCCGGACCCGAAGGTAACAGTCTTGGTCTCTGGGGCGGACATAGCTGATTCTGTAGTTCACCGTACGGGGACGTTGCTGTTGGCTGGTCGGCGGGTTGTCGTAAAATGTCGGAAGTTGCGTCGTTGGTGTTTGGTCGATTAACTTCCGAGGGCTTGCAATCTCACTAGTGTGCGTGGGTACTGCCACACTGTGATAATTTGTGCGAATATGATGGAATTAGGGTTGTGACTTGCTTTCAACTGGGATCTTGTGGCGCTGCGGGTCTAATGATCAAATACACATGGTGTTGCTTGGCATTGGCTACTTGGCGAAAACAACAACACTACATCACCCGACAGGAACCAGCTTCTCTACCTATGCAACCAGAATATAGCTTCTCCTTCTCTTCGATAGTCAAATATATCAACAACCCAACTATCACCACATCAAACCCCCATACGGAATGCCAGCCAGCATCCGTCCCCTCATTTGTATCAAGGCAGGGAAATGCCGTCCGTCTGTCAGTAAACTCCCCCCGCAATTTGAACCAGACTACCGACTCAGCACATTCCACTAACTGCACATACCCTCCACAGCCCACCGACCCCAAGTTAATGGTTCCTGATCCCACTCCCGGTATCCTCTACCTCTACAACAATCCCGATGATGGTACCTCCTCCCATCTCTCTTCCCCTCTCCACCCTCCAAACTAACCCTCTTCAAGAACTCCTCCATCTCTGCTGGAAGCCCCGAGGGTCCCCCGATCCTCCCACGTCCGAAAACGACCTACTTATCATCCCCTACGACGCCACTTTCGTTGCCCACCATATTCCTTCCGGCCGTATCTACATCCTTAAATTCTCCTCCTCACTAGAACGACACTTCTACTGGCTCCAAAGCAAGCCTGAGAAAAACGATGATCCGGGGTTCTTCAGCGCCCGCGACCGCGAAGTGGGGCGAAAAATCAACCGGCTCCTACAAGGCGACGAAGTTGCCGAAGACAGCGAGGACTTACTTGGCGACGATGAGGACGAGACGATGGAGGATGTTGAGAGGCGAGATGATGGGGCTGAGTCTAGGGAGGGTGGGGCTGATGGGGGTAGAGCGTAGGTGGCATAATTTTCTCTCTTTTTACTCCTTCATTTTCTTGGCTTTGGGTTTGGCTTTTGACAGGTTATTGTGTGTTTGTTTCCACAATTTTCTTTTGGTTTTACGGCTAGCGATTTCTCGGAATTACTTGGTGTTTACTGGATGAACGATTACTCGAGGCATGGTTAATCTGCTTCTGGACAAATCACAACTGTCCTGCAGGCTGGGCCTGGCCTTTATAATTATGTTTCATTGTTCATGTTATAAAAAGCGAAACGAACAATTAACGATCCGATCTTCAATTTCTTCACACCTGTTCATGTGCCTGTTACCTTTACATTCAGAAGCTAAACACCTATGATAACTGAAAAAGAACCCATCGCTAACATCCGTCCCGAGTCCCCTTCATAGTCACAGCACCGCCGCCACCTCTGCCCCTGCCCTCTCCAACTTTCCCGAATCCAACACTAGCGCATCCTCTGACCCCTCCAATTTCCTCCAATCTCTCATCTCCTCAATTTCCGTCCCTCCCACGGTCACCCAGGCTTCAGCCACTACTCCTCAAGCCCCAGTTACCCTTCCTCTCCTCCTCACCCCAGCCACAACAGTCCCATTACTCCCCAATCTCTCTGAGGTGCAAATGGCAAACTTACTTGCCCTCCTTCCACCACAGATTTTGCCGCCAAATGCATCCCCAGCCAATCAACGAAGAGTGTTGGAGAAGGTATTGAGGTCTCCACAGTTTGCACAGAGTTTAGCGAGCTTGACTGGGGCGTTGAGAGATGAAGGGGGGCTAAGGGGTGTGTGTGAGGCTGTGGGGGTTGATATCGGTGTTGTTGCTGGGGAAGTGAGGAGGAATGGAGGGGATTTAGTGGGCGGGTTTGTAGAGGGGGTGAGGAAGCAGGCTGAAAATGAAGACAGGGATGCAGCTGACCGAATGGAGGAATAATTCAAGGTCCCAGACATGGGATATGGTGGATGAAAGAGAGGGTGCAACAGAACAACCCTTTCAAGTTCAATTATGAATAGCTGAGAAAGCCTTTCTGCGATACATACATAATGAGACAAAGGGAAAGTAAATACATACAAGTCTTTTCTTAATCACAGGCGCATAGTGGAAAGTCTATGTTCCCCCCCGGTTCAGGTCAATATGATATATAAGTCCACATACCTAGCTGAAGCTGAAAAGTGCCAAACCTGTTGATCCGACATGAAACGTTCCTCCGAGGCTACCTGAGTCTAAACGTTGGGTTGCCAGTGTTGCTGCTCAGGTGCTGGTATGGCTGTTCCGGTTATTGGTATTCCTAGTATTGTGGGTATTGCTGCTCGGGTTGCTGGTATTGCTGTTCGGCCAGGTATTGCTGGTATCCTTGTTCCTTTTCCTGAAAAAGCTGTTGGGCTTGTTGGTATATCTGCTCGGGAACATCGGGCTCCCAGAATTGTTGCTCTACAACATCAGGCGCCAAGTAATAGTTCTCGTTCGTGGTAATGTGATTCTGGGCAACATTAGACCCCCGGTACTGTTGCGGGAAAGCATTAGGTTCCCAGTGGGGTTGCTGAGGCTCCTGGTACTGCTGGTGGGAAGTGTCAGGTTCCCAATGGGGTTGTTGAGGCTCCTGATACTGCTGTTGAGAAGTATCAGGCTCCTGGAACTGCTGTCGAGAGACTTCAGGTTGCCAGTATTGTTGCTGGGGTTCCTGGTACTTCTGTTGGGAATTATCAGGCTCGAGGTACTGTTTCTGCTGTTCCTGATACTGTTGTTGAACAACATCAGGATTCCAGTACTGTTGCTGCAGTTGCGGTTCCTGATACCGCTGTTGAGGTACCTCAGGTTGCCGATACTGCTGTCTTTGGCCCCTTTGCCCGTACCGCTGTTGAGAAATTCCAGGTTCCTGGTTATGTTGCATGTCCTCGTGATGTTGAGTAACCGAGACTTTAGAATCTTCGGAAACAGTGAGCATCTGGTCCTCCGTTTTTGGTGCATTCCGGGACCAGGGTTGGCTATACAGATAAAAATGTACCCCCCTTTCCCCAATTTCATATCCCATGGCTCCTTCTCCCTTGCACTCTCCTGTACTCGCGAGCCATAGCGCTTGCACACTGCTCATGATATGTTTCTTTTTGAAGCACTTTCTCCGGCCGCATTCATTGGTAATAACGAAACTGTCAGGGCCATGGAAGTAATCCTTACGCTGGCCATCGTCAATACATTCCCAACTGCGTATGTCTTCGAGGAAGAGGTCCCAGAAGTACATGGGGGAGTGGGCTGCAGGCCAGTCAAGACAAGTGATGTCCGTTAGGGCAGCCTCAAACAGCCTTTTTGTGAGGTGGACTGGAATAGCTGGGACAATGCCATGCTCCGAAGCTACCACAGTCACGGAGTTGATGTAGAAGATGAAAGATGTAAGGAGAACTGAGAACATGTACTTGGGAAACATGATTGAATTTGTGGAGTTTGTATCTGAATTCTTGTCAGTGAAATTCTTGAGCATGACAGACTGCGTACTCTTTACCTTTGCCTAAGTGTGGTATTTTGATTTTTTTGAAAAGAAACCTGCCTAGGGCAATATATAGAACTTTTTATGGCCCAGGAGGATCTGTGTCGACTTGAAAATATTAGCAAGGGTCAGATTCAAGAGTAGGAGGACTCCTAAGTAGGGCCTTAATTCACGAAAGCCCCCGCATCCAAGTAATCGAGTACATATACCTCTCTAGAACAGGACTAATACTCACTTCCTCAGCAGCTGATGTACTTCTTGCTATGTCTGGCTTGGAGAGGAAGAAAAAGCTGGACGAGAGGCAGAGCGAGAAATGCAAAGATGACGACAGACCATGTACCGCGAGAGGAGAGATGTTGAGGCAAGTAGCAGCTTCAATCCGCCGTGATGCAGTCTCCAAGCTCGAGAAATACCGAATTTGGAGATACTACCGCATCTAGCACGACAGCCAATAGTGCTCACGTGACCGTTGGTGATCTTGTAACCACACCACTGCCATCAGCAGTTGACATTACATTCAGGCTTGAGGCCATCCCCCAAGGCCACATGATCATGTCTCCCTCTAACCAATAATTTGAAGAAGCGAGCCGACAGGCTTCCCGAGGTTTTTGAGCGGACTGTTGGCTGATTACTTTGTACATTATATGTTTCATGTCCGCCTCCTTATTTGTGCATCCAACGACCAGCAGAGGGAGCAAAGGAATTAGAGAAATCTAAGGAATCGAGGTATGAGCGTTCATTGGGCAACTCAGTAGGTACCTAGAGTTCTGGTTGACTTCGATAGACTTGGTTGGTATTTCCAGAGGAGCGGGTTCTGGGCCTGCCACTAGGGGTACAATCCCAGTAAATTGGACCGGCTGAAACGGCGATAGGGTGAGCTCAAGAGCGTCACGAGCTTCACATCTACATACCACAGGGATTAATTAATGCTTTGACCATAAGTGTCCGATCATAAAGTTATGGACAAAACTCGAGACATTTGCAGCCGAACAACTCCAAGGCAAGTCTGAATCATAAGGACAAGCTGCTGCTAAAGTGAGGCTTTAGATGCTCCTCTGTCTATATTCAAGAAGGTAGTGCGGAGGAAGTATTCCAAAGATACGAGCCGGTAGGTGGACAGTCTCTGACGCATTTCCATTTCCAGCCGGAGTCAAATTTGATTCATAAACTAATATTTAACGATGGCTGAAAGTCGTTTTATCGAACCAGACTTCTTCAGTTTCATTGGTTCCTCCCCACACGCTGTGCACCTGCGTAAATCACAAAGTTAGATGCAACACGTGAAGCGTCCCTCATCCCACTCATGGCAGCAGGGATTAGGTAAAGAGAATCTGTGTTGGATTTGACGGATGGCTTGGACGTAGGCCGGACGATAGGATACGGTCGTGGAACACGGTCATGGATAATCCTGTTGTCGGGAGTAAAGATAGGTACTTTGTTCCCGTCCTCAATTTCATTCAAAATCCGAGCCTTCGAATCCGATTGAAATGCTTCCCGTTCAACCCTACTGATCATCTTCGTTCCTCTGTTTGGATCTGCCTCTCATCTATCGTTTCCATTTTCTGGAGCAGGCATCCTGTCTTTCTTCTCATCTCCCCGCAGCACTATCGCTGCAAGCAGGGCTTAAAAAGCAGGGGCTTGCAGGGGATCGTGCAGGGGAACTTTCACCAGAGGTGAAGCATCTGCGCTTCTCTTGCATACTCCAAAAAAGCAATTAGCATCTCGAGTGACGAAAGTTGCCCCCAAGAGACGAATTAACAAATTTGGAGCTTCGTCTTTCTGTTTTGGTGTACTGTTGGATCGTCGGAGCTTCACGGACAGAAAGGTGCTTCGGTGTATATACATATACCAGTGTGACTTGTTTCCACCCCTTTCTTGCTACTGTACTGCGAGCTCGCGTTTGAAACTCTGGGTTCGGCTTTTTTATATTTTCAATTATCAAAAGACCTCGACGGCAAATATTTTCCACGAATTTTTCCTTAATCGTCGAGGCTGAATCAATTTATCAGAGGATCCTATGGGACTATACTCCTATTAGTGTTTTACCGAGCATCTGGAGAGCGAAGCCCCCCTACCTAGAGGATTGATTAACACCGTCATTGTGGGACACGATCGCCCACCACAACTGGCACTGAATTCGGGCTACATTCTCCTTTGGTCGACTAACTCCTATCTTCACTAGAGACGCGCTTCCCACACCAACATGACGTCCTCACCTTCTGTGGCACCCCTTCACCAAACACATGCTCAAAGTCCCTCATACGGTGAGCGCCACCACAGAACTACAACATTGCATAGTCAAGCTTCTGGACATATTCGTCGCTCAAATAATGCCGCGATGAGCACTGCTTCCCCTGAGATGATAAATTCCTTGGTGGAATCTCTTTCCAAGATAGCTGGGCCACCGAATACCAATTTGTATGGTACACCACCGTCTACAGCGCATGCGAAGAAACATGTACAGACCATGTTTCCTTCTGCAGGTGGGATGATCAGGAACCTTGATTTTGACTATTTTAATGATGAAGCGGCGCTTGCCCCGGTCGTACGGACGGCAAAGCCACCAAGTGGGTTTTCTCCGTTGACGAATGGAAGTGAGGAGAATAGAAGGATGAGCTATCATTCTAGTGTGGACATACCGAGCTATGTACGGAACTACATGAATCGTATAGACAGGGAAGAAGTCGCATCGCGGGGTAAGACGGGATATGAGCCCACCACCTCAAGGAGAGCGAGCTGGAGTAGTTCCAAAAAGGGAGGCAGGCTGAGCTGTGTATCCTCATGGGAACGTATGAAAAAGGGCAGTGCACCTTCCGTCAAATCTCTGGATGGTAGTTTGAAGGAACGAGAACTGCGAATGACCTCCGCTGGAATCTTGCATACATCCGAGATGGTAAGCGATGGTGGAGGACGATATAGTCTTATGGAGGAACCAGAATTCATCCAAGGGCGACATATTCCAACACGAACCTCCAGCTGTGGCAAGAGCGTCCCTCGAGTGGTTAGCTATCCGGCTGCTGTGGTCACGACAGTACCTCCGCTGCAGCAAGTGTTGCCATTGCACCTGATGATTGATAATCGCGACGATGCCGCTCCACCACCAGGTTTCCCGATACGGAAATATTCACATGCCAAAAAAGATTCCAAGGACAAACAGAATTTGAAACGAAGATCTTCCCCACCTACGTTATTCTCTTCAAATAGGGACAGCATACAATCCACACCAGTAGTAAAAAAAGGCCATAGTTCTCATCCTGTGGCTCCAGCATCTCCTCACTGGGATGGTCGACCATCGTCAGCCGATTCGATTGATGATGCTGTCGAGGCATATCTATGCTCTCCTCGGTTATCACAGAAGTTGCGCATGCCAAATGGTCGGGTAATATCCTTTTCAGAGGTTGGGGACCCTAAAGGGTATGCAGTCTTCTGCTGCGTTGGCATGGGATTAACTCGTTATATCACGGCATTCTACGATGAGCTAGCTTTGAGCCTGGGTTTGCGCCTGATAACTCCAGATAGGCCGGGCGTGGGTGAAAGCGACCCGATAGACGAGTCGGAACGTACGGTCCTAAGTTGGCCCGATGACGTACAATATATCTGCCAGTCCTTGCAAATCACAAAATTTTCACTTCTGGCGCACTCAGCTGGTGCAATCTACGCGCTTGCTACAGCACTAAGGTTGGGGAATCATATCCGGGGAAAGATTCACCTCCTCGCACCATGGATTCCACCCAGTCAGATGAGTGCTATGGAAGCGCAATTACAGGTTACAACAGGTATCAAGAAAGGCAAAGTTGGCACACTTCCTACTGCTCAGCGAATTCTAAGGGCTCTACCTACACCCATTCTGAGGGTTGCAAATTCATCCTTTATGACTGCTACTAGTAGCAGCCTGACAACATCACTCCCCAAATCGCAAAATCGCAAGAAAAGGAAAGAAAGGGAAAAGGATCGCGACCGCACTGGGGACGAATACAACATGACTAAAGTGGGAGAGAACGGATCATCGGAAAGAGAATCCTCAGCCGGGAGTGATAATGAGAATATTAAGGGGAATTCAAAGAAGGGGAATACCTTTTCCCAGGATCTATCCAATGAGGAGGCGGCAATGTTGCGTGCAGCGGCAGAGGCAGAGGCGGACAGAGAGCGCCAGCTCACCTACGATGAACGCTTAACCCACGCCATCTGGATGCTTTCCACCCGCGGGGCTAACCCCGCTATCGATCTCTTGGTCTGCCTTGAGCGCACGCGTCCAGTGGGATTCCGCTATGTGGATATCATGAAGGATGTGGTTATTCACCATGGTACAAAAGATAATCGGGTTCCGATAGAGAATGTACGGTGGTTAGGACGCATGATGAGGCGATGTGAAGTTCGAGAACTAAAGAGCGAAGGGCACGGGTTGATGGCCAGTGCCGCAGTCATGGGGAGCGTACTAGAGGAAATTGCAGGGGAGTGGAGGGAGTGGAAACGTCAATCTGAGCTGCAAGTGGCGTGTGGGACTGGGAGGAGTAGAAGTGATACTATAAATACTCTGGGGGGAAGGAGTGTTATGTCAGGGTGGTAGTGGTAATCGTGGTGGTAGTGGTAGTGGTAGACCATGCCTGGAGCTGAATGAATGAATAGTGGCGAATTATACAAATTGGGGGCGGCCACGAGATTAAACGACGGAATGGAATTATGGCTTTGGCGGACGAATATTTCCGCAACCGACCACAATACTTGCAAATTGACATAATATGGGCCGGTTATACTCAATTGACAGACAGTCGGCTGAGATTAGAGCATTAACGACACCGATCGATACTGATGACATGGAAAGGATGCCACGGGCTTGGGCACCGGGAGCAGGTAATAGAAGTATCCTATTAATATTATTGTATAATATTTAAATGTGGTGAGTGAGGAATATTGGATTGGGGTGAGCAGGGTGGCCTTTGTGTTCTGTTCTATCATGATACCCATTTGGATCGTTGATATCTTTTTCTTTTTATATCGATTTTGTTCGGTTTTATACCTCAATCTCTGGGCACGGGAACACTCAATCTGGATTGTGTATATTCTCTTTACTTACTCTTCTATACATTCCTTTATATTAGTTGTGTTGATGTTCTTTTCTTGTTCGATTCCTAAGCCTAGGAGTGATATATACTGTCGGTGTTTCTTTCGGTTGTGGTTTATGCGGCTCTCTGCTTTCTACTTTCTGTATTCTATATACCGTTTTGATTTTGTGCTAAGGTTGATGGATTGATACCTGTTGTGAGGAGGGTGTTCGGAGTGTGGACAGTATAGAGGAGGAATGGGAGGAATCCTAAAAGTGCGGTGTAAGGGTTATGGTTACAGTCGTGGCTGCGAGCGAATCCGGTGATGTGGTGTGATGTTTGTATCTGAAACATATATAAAAGTCCAATCTCATGCAGTAGGTATGGGCTTGTGACATTTTTTAGTTGAGAAAAGTGTGTTTGCTGGGCTGTAGGTGTATATAGATACTGGTAAGTGATTTTTATAGTCGTGTGAAGTTGACTTGAAAATATCGCCGTTGAGTAAGGGCGTGTTGGAAGTCTCATACACAAACAATTATACATACAGTGGTAATTGGATTTCCAAATCCCTTGAAAGCTATATATACCTTCACAGAGCTGTATATATACATCCACAACCTGCAAATACCAATCTATTACCTGCCTTGCAATTCTTGCATTCTTTTAATGGCTATATTAGAATATACGAGCTCGGGGAAGATGATCTGTTTTGAGATGTTTACATGCCCGAACAAGAAATGAAAAAAAAATTGAAAAAACAGAGAGTTGAGGGTAAACGTCTCCTCCCCAAGTATATATAGCCACTGGTGTAACGCGACGAGATCATCTGAATCTCTTGGTCCTTTAGAGTTCCCACCGGCGTACGCATGAAGCACTCACTGGATTCGGCCGGGACGTGTCAGAGGCATATGGAGAGGTAAGTTTTGGCTAGGTAATATTCCTTGGGCGTACTCTTAAGAAAAGAATTTCTAGTGGCTGAATCTAAGTGCCTGAGGATAGCTTTTTGCTTTAAACCCGCCCCTATCGGATCAGGCATTATGTAACTTTTTGGGCAAAAACTATAGATATCCGCCACCCTCCACCAACTTCTCTCTCCCATCATGTCTCTCCACTGAGTGATACGCTGAAACTGAACAGGACTTTCCAAAGCCACTCACGGCTTACTCTATCGTAGGCCTTTTTCTTGGTCAAGGAATACAAATTCTCAGACTCGATTTGCTACTCTCACATAGGTCAATCCCGTATGCCATCAATCTCCTACGCAGGGCATGCTGCCACACTCCAGCCCACTTTCCCGAGTTCAAGTACGTGTTAGCCTATAGGGTCGGAGTGGATAGCTTCTAGTCTGCATTTAGTACTGTCAAGGGCCTATTGTACCAGGGATGTGTGTGTTAGATCTAGGAAAGGAAGTGCTGCTACGGGTGGGGAAGTTGGCGAGATATATAGATAGGCAAGTAACCAGACGTTGGAAGGGGAATGTGAGTCATGTAATCTAGACAACGACAGCCGGGCTCGAAGGATAGCTTTTCAATTATGTAGTACATCTAATAAAGTGAGACCCAGAAGAGGTTCAACCTACTGTAAAAAGAAAAAAGTTTTTTTTTTTGGTGATAAGCTCACATTAAGCCCCCGACATGAGAGCAAGAAACATATAATAAAGTTATTTCGGTGCCTTAGTCAGTGAGTAATCTCAAGATATTGAACATAAACGGACAAAATCATCGCTTACCTATTTGCGAACTCTAAGATTGCCATTCTCATACTTCCAATGTAGTCAATCTTGTAGGCCTTTGAAGCGCCTCTGCCTATCAAGCAGCCGCCTTTCACCATTTGGAACTACACCTTCTAGAGCCTGCCTCAGCCGGGCCGAGGCCAATGTTTGCGGGGGTTTACTGAGTTGGGCGAGCCTGACGCAGGTCCCGGACTAGATTTATGCACTACAGATCATCTGATAGACAAAGGATTCCTTCTGGATTTTGATGACATCACAAGAGAAACCCATGGATCTCATGGAATTTCTCCAGGAAAAAGGTTCTCTGGGGGCCATAGCAATCTCACGGAACACTTTGCGAGGTTTTGATCTTCAATAGCCCGGTAAAGTGGGCTTAAATAGATGTTAGCCGGAGGTGACTTGTATTCTGCCATCTCCGAGGTGGTGCAACCAATCGTACAATCTCCTGATGATTGCCAATAAGCCACTCACAATAAAAGGACAGGAGACACTGATTTGCTCACAAGTTGTCAAGAACCTCCATGGACATTGGTCACCCTTAGGATCTGCCAACTATTTTGCTGTAACTACAGTCGAGCCTGTCTTATGCGGGTACAAGAGGATGGCTTGCATGTACCTACGTACATTAGGTAAGTGGAGGTTTGATCGTCCATACAGTACTGCAGCATCTACCTCACGTGCTTACAGTATCCGTCACAACAACTCCAATGTTTATTTTGTGAACGTTTACCTGTTTAACACTCCACTGATCATGGTGATCGCTCTGCGCTGACATGTGTGATTGCCGCTGCATGTCTCATTCAATATCGCTGCAAGGGAGGCCGTACGCTGAGATCTAGAATGACAAGCACAAAACTCATCTCGTATCTCAACACGTAGACTAAACATGATATATCGTAACTATCCAACGAAACCAATGCAGGTAGTAAGTAGTAGTAATGTATATTTAAAAGCAATTCGTAGATCTCTTCATCTCCTTCTATATGTACCGCATATTCATAAAGCCGGTAGAATTTCTGAAGACACTAGCTCGCTAATCTGTGCATCTGATTGAGCTTCCATTATCCTCATTCTAGCGGTCTAGGAAGAGTAAGGAATTTCACTGCTGTTTCGCCATCAAATGCTCCGATTTAGGCAGCCAACGACCTCTGAATGTCTAATCTCTGCTGCAATACAAAGCGCTGTTGCCCCACTTCTTTTAGCATTGCAGCTTCTATGATTGCACCTTTCTCCAGTAACACTCCGTGGTTGTGGTGATTTTGTTTGGTGTAAGAGTGAAGACTAATGTCCTAGAATTACTTAAGTATACTGTACATACCGGTTTATCCTTGTGATATTCGCTCTCGCTCTGAGCTTTGAGTCCTGGCTGTCAACAAAGATGTGCATTTATTTATCTCTGCCTGAAATTGTCGGGTGCGTCTTTGCACACATCCCACGCAAGCTTTGAGACGGCTGTCAGGTAGTCAGTGGTGCGACTGGCGTGCGTTGTATCTGAAGTCAGGTAGTCAGCGGTGACAACTTCGGGAATTATGAGTGGAACAATTATTCTGTGACGCTGTACAGGTGTTAGGAATTTTGCCATTGGCAGTTATTTCATATATTAGAACTAGACTAATTTATTAGACACGAGTCTCTAACAACCAGGAGATGCCTTTAGAGCAGGAAGCCTTACCAATCAGCTCCGCAAGGGACTCGCTAAGCTGTTATCAAGTACCAATCGACGAGCCCTTCCTCCCCATTTTTATACATTATAGAAATCATCACCCTCTGACCATCTCCCTGCTTCTCATCCTTTTAGTACATTATAAAACCCGTGCAGTAAGCAAGCGCAATATCTCATTGGCTAAGATTCCACCCACTCTGTCTAACCACATAGCTATAAGGCCAGAGACACCGGTTGTGTGGATAGAGAGTTAACTTTCCGGCCTAATGGGGATACGTGTTTGGTGGAGTAATTCAAGAGAGGTGTGATGCGGCTATAGTTATTGAAGGGAGGAGGCTCCCATTCTTGAGGCAGATTTGAGTTGCTTAGATCACTTATGCCTGGTTCATAAACCTCAAATGATGTCGTTGTTTGGTACCAGCCCTGAGCAAGATCCATGGTCTCACACTGAGGTCTAGACCCTTTGAGAGCTCAGAAGCAAGCCCAGCGCCGCCAGGTTTCCTAGCTCGGCTTCTGGTTCCAATAGCTGGGTCCCAGCTGTTAATTTTGCTACACCAGCAACCTTTTCTTACATATACTCTGCTTCTCTCCTATGTTCTACCTATCCACTAGACTGGACGGTAGATATTAGACTGCTCACATATACCACTGCCGTGAAGTAGCTATGTATATCTCTTTCGTAGACGCTGTACCACGTATGAATAATCTGCAAGCAGGTATGTAGTTGCATCGATAAAGTACAGCCATCTCTAGCCACCAGACCCGTGTCGATCCTGCACAAAAGCTTTCACTAGCCACACCCACTCCCCAAAGGCTCTCGATAATAACCCATGCGATCTAGCTCTCCGTACTCTTCAAGCCAAGTAGTTGTCATTCTATCTATACATCCACTTCTAAATTTGCCCATTTGCACCATAAGCACTCAGATAGACAGTAGCAGCCGTCTTTTATTTTCCGTTCGGAAAAGAGGTTTGGATAATATGAAAGATGGTGTTTGTGAATATTGACGAAGCGGGGGATTGTAAACGTAAATTGGTAAAGGTGCTTCTGTAAGGGAGGCGGGGAGGGTTTGTAGATGCAACTAGACTCGGTTGTAGGTGAATCTATAGTCTGATTCAACAAGCGAGATTGTTTGGCCGACTTCCTCATTAGGAAGAAGTCTGGGTAGATACATATAAGTAAGTACGTACAGCGGACATAACAGCAGTTCAGGGTAAGCACTAGTAGTAATGATACTCCTATTGCCCCAGTGCTCCACAACTAGATGCCTGCAATTATCTGGTCTGGTTGCCAAGGTATTAACTCAAGCTTCCTCTCTCGTCACAATCCCTCCATGACTCATCGCACAACACATATAATCCACTACAATTGAGTACCCTACAACCACGTCTTCATCTCGTCGCCCGTTGTCTCAAACATAACCGTAAACTTATTCGGAGTGACTGGTTAGGATAACGAAGCGGAGCGAAAGCGTACGCAGTGGGTTAGCTGAAAGGTAGCGCGGCGAAGCGTAGCTGACTGAAAGAAAACTATGCAATAGATGGGCAAAGCTAAATCCCTTGGCAACTTGCCTTGGCTGGCTAATGATATATAATCATCATTCCTCAGGCTCGCTATACGTACTGAACTTAAAATCCAAGACCTTAGCCACAATGTTCATCTTCAAGTAGACTATAATCAACGAACCCTATTACCCAATCTATTCACTTCGCTTCATATTCAAATACTCCTATCATCTTGCTTCCCAGCTCTAACTATAGCCCAGATCTAGCAAGCAAATAAGTTATCCTCCCATTATCATGCGCCATAAGTTAGCAAGGTGCCAACTGAAAGCCATTAGCAAGACAGAGACAACCATAACGTCCTATTCTACAATCCAGCCAAACAACCCCCATCCCATTTCATGCCCAATTCCCTGCCCAACTGCCGACCTCTCTTACGTATCCCTATTCCCTTCTCCATTCCACCCTCTTACCCCACGCCGATCCACCAAATTAACCCAGCCTACATACTAAGCAACGAGCAAATTCATATTACAACACATCACTACCGCCCAGCACAGAAACGTAAAAAAAGCAACAACGCCCCGTTAATCCCATATTTGACCCAACCCAGAGCTTATTTTGACTGCAAAGGGGGAAAAAAAAGTAAGAATGAAACAGCCATAGGAAAAAAAAAAGACGTCGAGTTTTATGTAGCAAAGCCGATATAAAAAGCCCAAAGGTAAGTAGGTGAAAAGAAGTAGGTAAAAGGAGGCGCAAAGCGTCATCTGTCGAAATCGTCGGAGCGCCCTGGGCTACAGGCCGGTTGCGCTGAATCACCGTTATTCCATTACATCAACACATTCCAATCATGGAATCTCACTGGCATTTTCACCAGAAAGGCTAAATTTATCCGCGCGACAGATGTCACCTGCCATACGATGCATTTGGCGCGGTTAAACCCCCAGGAGTACCTATCTCAGACTACACCTCAGTAAAAGTTAGCACAGAGTCACTATCATTACCTCAGCCATTCATCAAGGGGAGAGACCAATCACCCAGCACTCATTCTCCCAACTACATAAAAAAATCTTCAATCACGGACCTTCTTCTTTTTCTTTTTCCTCCTCTCCACTTCTCCACCACCCCCTTCCTCCCCTTCATCATCCTCATATCCATCACCATAGCCTTCAAAGCTATTATCATCATACCGCCTCTTCTTCCTCCTAGTCCTATGCGACCTATCATTCAGGACTGCCGGGCTTACCGAAGCGCTTGACACATCCCCCCGAGGTGTTGCTCCGTGGTGCTGTTGTGCAGGAGTTGCAATAGATGCAGATGGTGTTTGGGTAGCCCGTGGTGCAGATAATGTTCCTGTAGAAGATGCCTTCTTATTATCGTCAAGGCCCAGGCTTGACGGATCGAACTGATGGGTATCGGATTGCATGTCAGCTAACTTATTCATCATATTTGTAATGCAAATTCCTCCAAAACCCAAACAATGCAATGTACATATATCATTATGATATAAAGGTATATATTGAATAAAACCGAAAGGTCATAAATCAATGGAGGAGTTTGGTAGTACCCCAGGTATCGGCCCCGTCGCCATGGTCAGGGCCCTCCTCAATGCATCCTGCGGTAACGGCGCGTGTAGATCCTTCCCTATCACTTTTTGCGCCCTCCACTCCTCTTCCGGCCATTCCAACATGTCTAATAAACTCATACTTCGGTTCTTTGGCGGTAGCGCAGCGCCGTCTAGTCCGAGTTCCCCTTCTACGGGCCGTGGAGTCGCCTTAGGTATCTCCGGCTTTCCAGGGAGATCCATTATTTTTCCTTTATATGATTTCCTCAGCTTTTTCTTTGCGCCTGTCACAGGATCCTGACGTGCAACCGATTCTGCGATACTGGTGAGGTTGTACAGTGGGAAGATACTGGTCGTTGGTTTGGGAAATAACGGCTTATATGCTAAGAGTCTCGTGTTAACATCTCTCATTCATGCATCCTTCAATTGCCTACACACATAGTTGAAATGCATGTCTGCGGAATATCTGGGAAGCAGGAAAAGAGGGATACCCACTTTGTTGACACAACAGGTGCAAAGGGTGGACGTCCGTTTGTTCCAAAATCTCTTTTAATGTTGGGACGTGCACTGGTGGAGGTACGTCTGCCATTGCCACTTCATGATTACCTCCATCGCAACTGCGGCTCCTCTTCACGCCTGTACCTCGGTCATGGTTCCTGTGAAAATCGTGCTGCTCTTCAGCCGACATACTCCCCCGTCTCTTTCCACTGTTCCTTATCCAGTCCTGACCCTCAGCATTTTCGTCATCCATCACTCCGTCCATATCATGAGCCGTTGTTGGGGGCACTGTCCCCGCTGCTGATGTCGGTGTCGGTATTGTGTTGACACCACTGCTATGTGACCGCCGTGGTGGAAATGTCGAATCTATTATCGGCGACGATCCAATGCTACCTTGAGAGTCGCTCATGGTCACCTTCGTTGTGCCGACATGATCTCGTGTCATGTAACTGGCTGGAGACTGAGGGGTGGGTTGATCTAAAGGAGCCGGATAGTGTTGGTGGGAGGGAAAAAAGGTTGTCATAGATAAAGGCTGGGAACTGAGGAAGTCGCGAAAGACTGAGTTAAGCGAAGTGCGGGCGTCGGCTCTGAATGACGCTATAGGTTAATTCGTTCAGGGAAAAAAGGGCGTTACTCGTGATTTTGGAGTTCCTGCTATGTTCGATTCCCAACCACGCTTTTGGCTACCTTTGTCTTTCTGCTCGTTTCAGATTTAAAAATAACGCCCAAGAGGCGAGCAATTAGTTTCCAATCGCTATCCTCTCTTTTCTTGTTCTTTCTTTCCAATTCTCCCTTGTTTCTAAAACCAGCGGGATCGGTCGAAATCGCACACACGTTCGGGGTTATTTCGACCGTTCCGAGGATTATCTCCTCTTCGCCTGATTTGGTGGGAACGTCGATAAGGCCGTGAAATAGCACCCTTCTCTTGCTTCCCAGTGGTACCTTGCCTGCTCTCTGTTGTATTTTTATCGGAACTGCTGCCCAAGGCCCAGTGAGATGGGTTGTTTGCAGGCAATAAGCGTGCTCGTTGCGGATTTATTGAGATTTCGCAGGTTGGTGCAAGCTGGAGGTAAGGTTGGGGATGACGGGAAAAATGGGGTGTTGTATGGCGACCTCTTTAGGGCTACTGCGCTGCAATCAAAACGGAGGCGAAAGGGTTCTAGCGGGAGATGAGAGCAGGCGTGGGGCCAAGCAGGGTACCAGGGTTTTTCGTAGCCCTGACAACTCAAGAGAGAGTTTTTTGAAACGGTGCAGCACTGTACTCAACAGTAAGGAATCCGATGGTGATGTTCCGTTGACGGTCGGGGATAGAAGAGGAGAGTAAAACGGGCGAGGGCAGGCGGGAGCTACAAGCTCAACAGCTATGATGTTAGGGTGTGGGAACGAGTGGTGGGCGAGGAGGATGTAGAACTGCAGAGCTGCAGAGCTGCGGAGCTAGTTATCTGGAGGATCAAGTCAGAAAGCTGTATGTCCGTGAGCTTCGTGAGGTTAGATACATGTACCGTAGTCCAGTTGCACAATAGTACCGGAGGGCTGGCAGTGGATGGGACCGATTATTTGGCGGCGGCGGTGTTATGGAGCTGTGGTAAGGGCAGGTGAGGCGGAGGTGTAGGTACTGCGGGCTGGTGTGGGAGGACTGGGGGGTGGGACAGCGGTACTGTATGGGAGGGGGGGGATGGGGTGGATGGGGGGGGATGGGGTGTGGGTGAGTGCGACGAGGCTCGTCGCGCTGGTTGGGTGAGGTGACAATGTTCCTGGCGACAGAATGAGGGCGGTGCTTGACGATGGGTGGCTGTCTCTAAATAACCTCACCTTACCCTGGGGTACAGTACTTTCTAGAGCCTCGCGGTAAACGTCGTGGGTGATTATCCGCAACGTACTAATCTCAACGTCACGTAAGAAAAACGTGGGCTTTATTGGATTTGGTTTGCTTTTGCATAGATATCCCGAGACTGAGTGTAGTCTGGGTGTAGATGCTCTGCAGATTTTTTTCAAGAAAAATGGCTCTCTCCTGTATCTGAACTCCGATATTCCGCAGGAAGAAACAGTTGGGAGGTTGAATATTTCAGTACTGCCATACTGTCTTGGCATCAGGTGAACCCGCGCCTCTGCCGTTGATTCTGGGCCCAATTTCCTAAAAGCACGCATAAAAAACAATGAAAATAAAGTATCGACAAAGTATGTATCACCAAGTGCAAGGCGTGCATGCACTACCTATATCACCCGGGCCAGGTTCCAATGGCCATTTCAGACATGAACGTCGACTCCATTGCCATTCGAGCCTCGTAGCCAGAATACCAGCGGGTGTGTGCGTGCGGACTAGTTTCGCAACAAGCATTGAAGGTAATAGCTAGGCAGTTTGTCCGCTCAGCAGCCACTCACTCACTCACTCCCGCAGTTCACCCGCCCACGGCGAAATCTCTAGAATGGTGCATACTCAGTATATGGACGGATGGAGGACTAGTGCACTACGGCAGCAAGTGTACAGGTGAGAGCGTCCACGAAAACAACTGGTAAGTAGAAGTGTGAATTGTACTCCCCTTCCTGCTTGCTACGTAATGCCCCTTGTTTCAAAGTAACCCCACACACGACAGTACTACTCTTCATGTTGAGCATTGTCTTCAGGGACCTAAATATATCCCGGTAGAGTGGTCGTTAAAGGAATTGAATGAAATATTGGAATCCATCACTGCAATTGCACTAGAAGTCTCAAAATGAGAAGCTCCCCGTTTCTTATTACGCTGATGACCAATGTCCAATGGACAATCTCCCTCCGACCTGGGGTAAAACTGAAATTCAGTTCATGTCAGTCTGATCATGAGGATCGGCAAGCTCTTAACCACCTTCAACTCACAAGACAGATCAGAAAATACCAGAGCTGTTGGGATCCGAAAGAAGTACCTCACTCTCACCGCGCCAGCACCCCACCATCTCAGGTAACTCCAGCTTGTGCTTTCCTAAAGCAGCTGCAGACCGCACCATCCAATAGTTCAATAATAAACAGAAAAAAGTTTTACTTAAATCCCTTCTCCTTGCGCATGCCACATCGAATTCAACAGGGGTCCGCTTCAATGGCAACCCCAAACCTGCATGCCCTGGCGCAACTTGCATTCAAGATCACAGGGATCTGACATCGATCCCACCCTGTGATATTGGATTCTCCTTGTTTCCTTCCGGATTTTCAGATCAACCCTCCTTCCCTTACCACTAACCCGACCGTTCTGCTAGAGATGAGATTGAAGGCCTGATGGTTGGCCTTAGGTAGTCAATTGTCATGCTTCGCGCGCCTGTTGCTGGCCCTGCGGAAATTATTAATATCGGTTAACGTTTTGTCTTTTGCAATTGATCGTCACGAAAGAACGAGAGAGGATGGATGTACCGAAAAAGCTATCACACGTTAGAGTATGATGATCAACCAGACTATTAAAGCTCCTGCCTCGCTAATGCCGATATAACGATACAGCGCTTATGTAATCATTGCAAGCCAGCACAGGGCTACAGGTTCTCCACAAATCAGAACAGCTTCTTGTAGCCGCGATTAACAGCACTCTGAGAGTAAAGGCTCACAATCTTTACGTTTATACATACAGGTTGAATTAGGCTGATGGTCCAGGATCTTTCAGAACACACAGCTTGTTTGTTCGTACAGCTTGAAACTTTCACGTATGCTCCGTATGAGGAAGTCGTGTGCACACCCGAGGCTAGGACTATTCGAGAAATTCGACACCGAGTTTTTGATTCCACGTCGACTTGCTTTCTACGAGCAATACTAGTGGACTGTGAATATCAAGAATTATCTATTAAAAGGATTCTTCGCATGAAAATAGATGAAAAAGCATATGCGTACTTTACTTCTAGGCCCGCAGAGCCCTACCCGGTGTGGAGGGCTCTACATCCCATGTACCAGTACCTATTAGGTAACTACGTACAGTGTAGGCAACCAACATAACACCACACAATACAGACACAACATTCTGGGCTTGGAGAGTAACTTCTGTGTGAGGTGCTTGTTAATCCTACTATCCGTCTTGTGCTGCACCTTTCACCAACATTTCGCAGCCTTCTCTTCTTGGTGGACGAGCTTCTATTTCACTTGCCCATATCAGTACCAGCTTGAAGAGGACAGCAATACTGGTTTGTTCATTGGTAATAAGGTATATTCTCTCAGTCACCAAGGCAACTGAAACATGGATAATAATCCACCATATTTTGAAGTAGGGAAATTCCAGGTTACCTGCCTCCTAGGTTTTGCTTCAAATGTTCTCCGCTGACACACTGACCATTGAAAGCGGGACAGTGAAGGCCTGAGGCGATGTCCCACTCGCCAAGCCATCCAGTAGAGTTGAGAGACAAATTTGAGAATTATGCAAGTTGAATCGAGTCAGGTAAAGGCTGAATGCATGGCATGGCATGGCCTGGTGCTGCAAGTGCTTCAATTCTAAAATATTAGCTTCTATTATATCTTTCTAATTATTAGAAAAGAGTTGTACAATTGGTTCACCATTCGGAAGGTTATGTTTGTCATTTGTAAGCAGCCATATGGTTCAGCAGAATAGCAACCAAGGCCTACGTATTTATGGTGCCCATTTTCATCCCTGAAAGCCATTGCCAAATAAATATAGTGGAATATAAGCCGTAGATTAATTAACACTTATTGTCGGTACAGTAGCATGACCTTGGTAACCTACTATATCAATGCTTCCGGACGCCGAAGTGCTCTGTCGTGGCGAGCCAATCATTGCCTAGATTGGGCCTGGAAGAACGTTCCATTCCACTTGGGCTGCACACATTGACTGCATTTCCCAACCTTTTGCACCTCCATTGCCTGTAATAAATTCGTAGAGTCCAAGATTCGAGAAGCGGAGGGTCTACTTTGCCAGTATGTCAGTCTGGTTGCATGACCCCTCTGTAGCCAGTGTGTATAGTCGTGAGTGGAAGAGCTTGAGTTTGCAAAAGAGCCTGATTAACCAGTGGCTAAACTCGATATGAGTTCTTGGCGTGGTATACCGGCTTACATAAATCCTGTGCTACCTTGCTCACCTTGAACACAGTTGAAGACGTGACAGCCTTTGCAGAAACATGGACGATGATTTCGACGACTTTGGGGCTGCAGACGATGCAGTGTTAACAAAGGCTCTGGAAGAAGCCGAACGCCGTGCTGCACAGGCCAAGGTGTCATCCAGCACCGCCAACAGAGCAACATCTGGGGCGAAGAAGGCGGGAGGGCAATCAGCAACTATCCAGCAGCCACTTCCACAGAAGATAAATCGACCGACAGGCATTAGTTCCATTATTGTCAGCACACGGCAGGTAATTTGATGACCCCGCAATTCATATGCATATGCATTCACGAAAAGGATATCCCTCTAGTCCTTGATATATCCCGATTTGCTTGCTTTTCTTCGTTGTTTGTCTGAGACTTTTATATTTTCATACCCAAAGAATGCATAAAAGCTTCACTTGATCGTATCATATTGCCAGGCGCACGCTGCAGAAGGAAAAGAACAAGGAGCTTCCCCTTCGAGATTTTCTTTTTTTCCCGTTAATACCCTGTCTTAAGAGCCCTGTCGGCCGTATCGCAACCAGTTGGTATTGGTAAAGTTTCGCTTATTATCATATATCCCGAGTTCTAGAGGTCCTATACGTTTGTGTTCCTGTAAAAGCAACCTGTACCAAACAACCCTCAAAATCCCTATCGCATTATATCACACTCTCAATTTAAAGCATTATCTGCCCGAGACTTTTACTATCGCTGATCTTAGTTGTCATAGAAAGGGAATCCGATTTTGACTTATATCAAAAACATCCCCTGGGAATATGGCGACATTGTGCCTGATTACGTGGTGGGAAAGACAGCCTGTGCGTTGTTCTTGAGGTACGCCTGCAACAATTCAATTGAGACAACGTGGTAATTTATGTGCATGTGCTAACTTTTGAATCGTATGGTGGGCATGAAGCCTGAAATACCATAGTATGTTTACTCGACTTGACTTGGCGGTATAGTGATGGCACGAGACAGGATATAGAGATAGGCCAGCTGCATTGACATTTCCGGTATCGGACAGGACTACACCCAGAATATATCTACAACCGGGTCAAACTACTTGGACATAACTACAGCCTTCGTATTCTTCTTGTAATGGTTGATATTGTATGCTCCTGACTCTCACCCGTTACACCTTTTCGATTGATCTTTCCTTACCAATAGAACAGGAAAACCACCAGGCTCCACTTCTTGAACTCTCAAAAACCTGCCACCTTAACGACCTTACCCTGATGCTATCATGGACCCCCGCTGAAGCGGGGCGCTACCTCGAAAGTTACAAGTCGTTCGAAAATGCTGCACCAACCATAATCCAGGAGAAGCTTAGAGCGGACTATACCTCCCGCATGGTTGATGTATGCACTTCTGTGAGAAGCGTGAGTAAAAAGGATGCCGTAAGCTTGATAACGACGTATGGGAGCGTAAGAGCGGCATTAAATGCGGAAAAAGAGGAAATAGTACTTATTCAGGGGTGGGGAGAAAAGAAAGCGGAGAGGTGGGAGAAGGCTGCGAGGGAGCCTTTCATGGTAAGGAAGGGAAGGAAGGATGGTGAAATGCCAAATTCGAAGTGTGCAGACCATCAAGGACTAGACGCGGATATTGGGTCCAAGCAGGGAGATGTGGCCGGGAGGTTGGGGATCGGGCTGATGACCCTACCAAAGGCGATGACGCAAGGACCAACTGTTGTAGCCGGCGACGATGATGATGATGATGATGATGATGATGAATGTGCTATCGAGGTGGAAAGGGAGCTGGAACGAGAGGAGCGGGAGGCGCGTGAAAGAGGCGTTGATGGAATCACCAGTGGTGTTCCAGCCGCTGCTCGAGGTCATGATAAAATAATGGACGCACTTGCGAAGCTGCGGGCTGCGGGCTAGTCGGTGCCTCATAAGTCCCTTGTTACATGGCTTACTGGAAATGTATTCATGATGGAGGTAAATAGAACTAATTGGATTTGACCTTTAATACTGCCGATTTTGCCCCAGTGTCAGTGGATGGCTGGACAGACAGCAATTACCCTGAGCTAGACGCTGCCAAGTTAAAGCTGGGATCTGTATAGTCGTGTGAACGTGATGCTGGTGGCATCAGTGCGCATGCTCCACCATATATTCGCCATTAGTGCACCGCTCCTTCTGAGTCTTAACGCCCTGATTTCAAGCCAATTCTGATTTCGCTAGTTTCGGTGGACTATCCACAGTCACGGCGAAAAAAAGCAACAATTTTCCAGCCATACACCCCTTTGCCACATCTTGGTTGGATAAGCGTACTCAGTCTTGGAATAGCACTTCGTTTCATAACTGCGGATCGTCGCCCCAAAGGAGAGATTCTTGTGGCTAAAAGGCCAGCCCTGCCGTATTCTGTTGTATTTGATCCGGCGCTATTACAGAAGGGGAGAAGGAGAGAAGGACGCCCATACAAATTGTTGTGCTCATGCCGAATAGTTTAACGGTGGCTCGAGAAGGTGAAAATCCCACAATGTCTTCATTTAAAATAACAACCACTTAGGTCTCAGCTTTAGAACAAACATTTATTTTAGAGCTGAGTGGGAATTACAACTTCTATTGAGGATTAATTGGCAGAGGCCACGACTTCATGCTATTGGATATTCACCATTGGTATGTGGCGATGAAGTATGTCTCGTTACTGTATGGTAATGAGTATGCACGCAGTGGTACCGTACCGTACCGTACCTGCAGCTGTCCCAGCGTTAATCAAGAAAGAGCTTCGCTTGTAGGTTAATTCCGCTTGTTCCCTGTTTATGATACCCATTGCTGCTATTTCTACCTACGTCTTTCTATACCTGTTTTGCGAACTGTGGTTGCTGTTTCCGGCCTTGACGGTGAAGATCTTTTCGACAATTGGTCGCTCGAACCCCAACACAGGCGTTTGAGAATTGATCGTCACAACTTCATTCGGAAGATGATGGTCAACAACGCCGAACGGGGATTCTCTGCTAGGAAAATTGTCGTTGATCCCGCGAAGCCACAGAGTTTCAGGAGTGAACATTCTCTATGACATGGCTATTTTCATTAGCCTATGGCATTGACTTGTACAGATATGAGCTACATGACTATCCTGCTAAGCTTAATTCGGGTTCCCCTGTATTGGGTATGGGATATGTAAGTAGAGCCTCGAGCAAGAGGTATATATGCTGACCTTCCCACCGCTGGAGGTTGAGTTCAGCAAGCAAGCCATCCAACAATCGCTACAGACGTAGCTTCCTTCTTACGAATTTCTTTCCATTTCCATTTTCCTTCTTCCATTCACAAACAGGACTGGTCCTGGAAACGCCCCTTCCTTGCATCATTATTATACCCAATTATCAACTATCCTTCACATATTCTTCTGAATCAAGTGCGAATACATTCCCTCAGTATGCTATTCAAACCTTCCTTCCTCCTCTTGCTGCTAGCAGTAACTGCTAGTACCGCCCCTACCTCCATCAGAGGCCGAGGCACTTTACCCCCTCAGAGGGCTGCCGTTGCCCAAATAAAGAGGGACTATGGCAATGTGGTAGACACTCCCCGCCCTGGTACAGACGGGAAGACCAGTGGGTCTAGCTATGGAACAAACACTCCTTCCAACGATGGTCAGGATATCAGTAAGCCTGGCCATGACCATAGAAAAGATGACTCGCATAATACGGGTCAGGAAACGGATAAGCCTAGAAGTAGGCAGGATAGGCCGGAACAGAAAGCCACAACTACCTGTACCAAGAAGAATAAGCCAACTCCAACTAATCAATCTGGAGGGACGACAACTAATCTCTCCGGTATTGATACATATACCCCCCAGAACTCACGGGATACCGATCAGAGTGCAGCACAGGATGGGCCTCGGGGTAAGGAACAGAAAGCCACAACTACCTGTACTAAGAAGAATAGGCCAACTCCAACCAATCAATCTGGAGAGACGACAACAAATCTCCCCGGCAATGATAACTCCGAGAACCCACGGAATACCGATCAGAGTGGACCAGAAGTAACTCCAGTTGCACCATCTCCTTCTGGGCCAGCGCCAACAGATTCTCCCTATGGTGGGAATACTGATACCAATATCCCCAGCAATGAGATTCCCCAGAATACTGAGGTTGGACCAAACTCAACTGTTCCAACTGGACCAGAGGTAACTCCACCAACGGATTCTCCATATGGTGAAAACACCGATACCCCCGGCAATGAGACCCTACAGAATACCGAAGTTGGGTCAAGCCCAACGGCTCCAACTGGACCAGAGGTAACTCCACCCGGACCGTCTCCCACTGAACCGGCGCCAACAGATTCTCCATATGGTGAAAACACCGATACCCCCGGCAATGAGACCCCACAAAATACCGAAGTTGGCCCAAGTCCAACGGCTCCAACTGGACCAGAGGTAACTCCACCTGGACCATCTCCCACTGAACCGGTGCCAACGGATTCCCCATATGGTGAAAACACCGATACCCCCGGCAATGAGACCCCACAAAATACCGAAGTTGGCCCAAGTCCAACGGCTCCAACTGGACCAGAGGTAACTCCACCTGGACCATCTCCCACTGAACCGGTGCCAACGGATTCCCCATATGGTGAAAACACTGATACCCCCGGCAATGAGACCCCACAAAATACCGAAGTTGGCCCAAGTCCAACGGCTCCAACTGGACCAGAGGTAACTCCACCTGGACCATCTCCCACTGAACCGGTGCCAACGGATTCTCCACATGGTGGAAACACCGATACCCCCGGCAGTGAGACCCGTCAGAATACTGAGGTTGGACCAACCGAAACGGTTCCAACTGGACCGGAGGTAACTCCACCAACGGATTCTCCATATGGTGAAAACACCGATATCCCCGGCAGTGAGACCCTTCAAAATACTGAGGTTGGACCAACCGAAACGGCCCCAACTGGACCAGAGGTAACTCCACCCGGACCATTCCCCACTGAGCCAGGACCAACGGATTCTCCCTATGGTGGCGACAACACAGAAAGCTTTCAGAATACCGAAGTTGGGCCAAATCCCACGGTCCCAACTGGAACAGAGGTAACTCCACCTGAACCATCTCCCACTGAACCGGTGCCAAAGGATTCTCCGTATGGTGGAAACACCGATACCACCAATGAGACCGAGATTCCTCAAGATACCGAAGTTGGCCCAAGTCCAACGGCTCCAACTGGACCAGAAGTAACTCCACCTGGACCATCTACCACTGAACCGATACCAACGGATTCTCCATATGGTGGAAACACCGATATCCCCGGCAATGAGACCGCTCAGAATACCGAAGCTGGCCCAAGCCCAACCACTCCGACTGGCCCAATAGATACTCCATATGGTGAAGATACTGATACTAATGCCCCACCGCCACCACCCACCACCGATAATCTACCGTCTAGTCCTAGCCCTTCAGTAGAGACACCACCCGCGCCTGAGGTCACATACGCACCAGTTCCTGTTCCTACGGACTCTAGTGCTTATACCAACCCCGCCCCCGAAGAGGACCTCTACAGCAAGCCCATCACCGATGACTCCAGCACCGCCTACGGCAGCACCCCATACGTCCGTCGCCGCCGTACAGGACAGCGTTTCTCCGCTATGCTAACAAAACAGCCTAAGTACGTCATTGCGCCACCCACGAACCCCAAGGAATCCACTTCAACTCCAACTCCCACCTCGTTCACAACCCAATGCTACCCCCAACCAAAAACCCTCCCCCGCTCAACAACACAATATTCTCTAACCTCATGCTTCGAGCTCAACTTCGCCCACGCTACTTTAACTCCCTCTGTGCCAAAGACCGTGTGTACTATTAATGATAATATCTGTATTACTGTCTTCATCCCTACCGATGTGCAGAACGCAGCTACAGGTGAAATTCAGCTTGACCAGCTCACAGGGGAGATCGAGGCAGCGGTTGATAGGATTGCACGGACATGTTCCGCGGGAAACAGGGGGTATGATGCTGTGGTAATGGGGATGGCTGCGTTGAGAGAAGGGGGGGATGAGAGAGGGGTGAGGGTGGAAGTGTGGGAGGGGTACGGAAAGCCTGGGAAGGGAGACGAGACGAAGATGTGCTTGGATAAACTCTTTTAATGGAAGGATGGAAGGAGTATTTATGGGAATCGAAGATGTGCTTGGATAAACTCTTTTAATGGAAGGATGGAAGGAGTATTTATGGGAATGGCAGTAGATGAAAGAGAAGTGAATAGGATTAATGTGATGGATTGGATATAATGGATGAGCGGAATGGGATGTTTTGTATATTTATCACCATACCGACCGAACCCTGCAGGTCATTTTTGGAGTTGAGCTGTGATCTGATCTGGCGGTGGTGGTCACTTGTCATTACCAGCATGATCTTTTTCTTATTGCATATAGCGAGGTAAATAACGGAAAAATAAGTAATCATTTTGTCATTCATCAAATCTTCACATTCTGAATCCTCCAGACGCGACATAAATGCGGGGAACCGAATTCCCCTAAAAACTTCGCCAAACGGGATAACCTACATAACTATGACTCTCACAGAGAAACTCGCCAGATTTAATATATAAACCCCAGTCGAAGGCGAAAAATTTCGTGGGAAACTATGATAAACCGAATCATGATATCTAACAAATAACCCTGAACAAGGAAAAACAGAAAAAAGAATAGGCACCCAACTCCCTAAACTTTACTAGAAACGGAAACATTCGCCTACTTATTCAAGTAAAGCCTTGACCTCCTAACCTCCTAAACTTTCTATTCATTTTCTTTCCAATCCTCCATCACTCCCCCCACTACATCCCCCCCACTACATCCACCCACTACCCCCTCTCAGTACCTCTCCCCCTGGCCAACATGTACATCCTCCAAACTCCTCTCGTCATACCTATAAAACGCTACATTTCCAAAATCCGCTGTCGTGATATGTCCGCTAGGATTATACACTAGTCCATTCGGGCCTGGATTGTTCATAGCGGCAACTGCGACGCTGTATTCAGGCCACTCTACAAAGTCGAAGGTAAGCCTGTTGTCGAGTGCGGCTTGGGAGATGGGGTTGCTGAGGTGTGTTGGGATGTGGGGGAAGAGATGGGATTGCGTGTGGAGGGGCTGAGGTTGGGATGCATAATGTGGGTTCGAGGGTGGTTGTTGTTGTTGCTGCTGCTGCTGCTGTAGGGACTGAGTTTGAGGTTGAGATTGAGGTTGAGGTTGAGATTGAGGTTGAGGTTGAGATTGAGTTTGAGGTTGAGGTTGAGGTTGAGGTTGAGGTTGAGGTTGAGGTTGAGGTTGAGGTTGAGGTTGAATTTGTGGTAGGGGTGGGGCGTTCAATAGGAACTCATCCATCTTCTGTTGAAGTCTTGCAAGCATATAACTAGCCTCTAGCCGGAACTGATCCCGTAAACCTTCTGAATCCTGCCACCTGATCGTCATAGCGCTCAAGGTATACGTCGTCGCCTTGATACCCTCCATCGCCGTGCCGATATTAGTGTCATCAAGCACCACATCTTCATTATGCCAGAGAGCATGTAGCAGATTCATTCCAACATAGTAAGTCCTCAATGCGTCGTGAAACGTATACACAATCCGGTTATTAGGATCTGATAGTATCCGCCGGAACTTGATTGCATATTGCACACAATGTTTGAATATCGCTGTGAGCGCTTCCTGGCAAGGTTGGGGCATTTTGGGACATGGGGCAGAGGAATAGACGTAAAGATAATGCCATTCAAGGGTTAGCCAGTCCCTATTAGCTTTTGTTATTGACTCTGGCATGGCCTCGAGCCATTTCTCAAGTGCCTCACGACGTGCATGGTAGTCAGGCTTAGGGTCTGGAGATGGCTCAGAGCCAGTGTGATATAGCTTCTGATACCAGACAGATTGGTGTTTTCGGAGTTTGAATAGATGAACTGCAGCAGCTAATGATGTTAGGTTTCCCTTAAGAGTGAGATTTTTGGGACTGGAGATATCCTGCACTTTGGGAAGTTTTACATCCACTGCATCGTCTGAGAATGAGAAGGGGCGTTGCAGAACCATGCTTATGGATCTGGCTTGCTTCTTAGCATATTTTTCAAAAGCGTCAAGTACAGAGAGATGCTACCTGTCCATGGCATATACGCAATAGAAAATCTTCCGCCTGAGGTCCAATTCTGCAGGTTTCAGCTTGAGTACCTTCTGTGGTTCAATATGTAGACCAATATCAACTAAGATTCTGGACGCAATTCCTATTAGATACCAGCTATTGAAGTGTTGTGGTTCTAGCATTGAGTATTGTGCGAGTAAAAGGGTGGCTTGAACACCGTTGATATTCGCTGGTGATACGACTCCTGGCGCATACTCCAGCGCAGACTTCACAAAGCAAGCCGCATTGTGTGCGGCTGCAGATTCTCGGCTTCGAGATAACGACATCGTCCCTATTCCGAGAACCATGTAGACCATGAAACAATCAAAGGCTGATGCAGACTTTTCATCCCGATATACCGACTCCAGGGAACCAAAGAAGCTAGTCTCTGAGAAACACGGCATAAGAATATATATCTTGTCAAAGTAGTGTTGTATCAGTTGCGTGGCAGTATGCCTAGACGGTAAGGGTGCCCGGGGTATATTATCCAAAGGTTTGGAAGAAGCTGAAGCCTTGAGGACAAGCCTACAAAAGGTGACTTTCTCCGTCACTCCATAAAAATCTCGAGTACACGCATTTATTTGACTATCTGGGTGTTAATCCTCGAAGTGAAGGAGCTGGAGCTTTTGTGTACTCACAGAAACCCTAGGTCGGCTACCAGATCTTCCATTTCGGCATCCTCGGCACCCTTTTTGGCCCGCCGCATAGCAGCCGAACTCACATTCAGAACCTCATCTGACATTCATTAGCCCATATCAATTCATGGTATTGGTTCGTTACCATACCATCTTCCCAAGGCTTCGGAGTTGCCGCAGGGCTGTCAATTGACCCCCTTCGGCTGTTGAGTGATGCAAGCTTGTTTTCCAATTTCTCAATACGCGATTCGAGAGAAGCTACGTAACTAGTATCTAGATATCAATACCGCTGGTGGGGGTAGTGAGAAAATATCTGCTGACCTCCGTTCCTTCCCCCGAGCAAATTGGTCGCTTCCTCCGGTACACTCGTGTGCTTTTCCAGACCGCTCGCAAGCTGTACATGCTGGTAATTTTCCGTCACACTTTCAGTGCAACGTCAGTTATATGAAATCAAGGGTCCTATCGAGAGTGATATACTAACCTTCACCTTTGCGCTTCGGCATCTCGAGCACGCACTGACCGGGCGACTGACACGCAGCAATGGGGATGTAAGAGCTACTTCCATGGTGCCGACTATTTTCTAGAACAGATCGTTATGCTGTACACATCGTGCTTTTGACGATACTTAAGATGTTTCGTTCAACGGACTGTGGTTAATGAAGCAACGCTTTCCGCCAGCGGCATCTGCAGCTTCAAGGTGTTCACCCGGCATTTCAAGCGTCACTTTTCAAAGGCGCTTATGATGGTGACACAACGTCCGGAATTCGAAATCTGTTTGCGCCTAGTCAATCAGACTCATAGGGCAGCTTGCCACCAGATATTTCTGCGAACCTGAATTTCGGTTTGGGTGTCTGCACACTTGCTCATCGCCCATCCGACAGTTATCAGGCCAATAATTGGGAGGCTGAATCCCTGCCATGTCCTAGAAGGCTAGTGCATCGAAGGCCTTATCTTCCAGACGGAAAGGATGTACAGTCTCGTAGACCGGTTGGGGGGGAAGGGTAAGCTCGCAAAGGAGAATATGTCTGTCGATCCCCGCTTCTCTGGAGGGGTACGGTGGGCCAGACAGAGCCCAGCGAGTTGGGGCCGACAGCGTGCGAGATGGAGGGCTGTCGGTACAAGGGGCGGCCTGGGACGGATTGCCATTCCTCCAGAACGGCTGCCGTGCTGCAAGTGATCAGGGTCTTGACCGGGTTAACTTGGGAGGCGTAATGGCAGTCTGGCTGCGGGTCATTCGGTCGTTAGGCCAGGCATTGTGCCTGGGCCAAAAGAGTGAAGAGCTGCGTGGGTGTTCTCCAGTCCTGCCAGCGTCTCGATATACCCGCCCGCAGGCACTCCCTGGTACCTCATCCGTATTTGCTGCCCCCAAGGTCTCGTCTATTACACAAGCTCTGGCGGGGCTCATAGAAGAAAAGACGCCCCCCCTTGTTACGGTTCCTCACTCTCGTTCTCACCCCTTCTTACAGACAGTCCTCTGCCGACTATAAGCTTGCAAGCAAAGTATTATCCCATATACCCCTGCTGCTGCATGGCTAACCCCCGTGCCAGGCTCGTCGAAGATCCAGCTCCAGCTTCTCAAATCCGCCCGTATATTCAAAAGTGCTCTGGAACGAGTTGACCAATCTGTCAATTCGCAATCTACAGCACCACCATCTCCATCTATCCGCCTTCCGGCATGATTCGAAGTCGCTTCGGCGCATAGCAGACACTGTCCGTCCTGGTCTCCATATACATCTAGTCTAGGCAGCGGGCGCTATTACTATCCCTGATCTTACTGTGGAATACTATCGTATCAGGTGCTATCCCAGTATAACCGTGGGTAAAGACCTACGATCTCACCTCCCGTTACCTAAGGAATATTCTGAACATCGTTTAGTGTTTATCCCTGGTGCACCTTGAAAGGCTGACTACAAACATATCATCATATACTCAAAGGAAAATCCATATTCCGACTTCCGAGGGGGTTCCAGCGCACCCCTGATATAAACTGCGTATATCTGTATATCTGGTATCAGTGTTCTAGTGGCAGCTTTTTCTGGGACTCGTACCTTTATTTACAAGAAATATTGTTAAACCTCTACCGCTGTTTTCCTCTGCTACACCACCAGTGCACATTTGCATACTTTAAACGAGCTGTATGCACATCCATGATTGATAAATGGAAGGCAAAAACTCCATCAAGAAGCGACCAATAGGGTCAGGAGACGGCAACCGCAAAGACGCAGGGACAGGCAGAGGTGGAAGCCCAGGTGAAAATCCACAGACAAGCTCGGGCCTTCCAAAACTATACCATACCTTGACCGCTTGTACGAGATGCAGAAGTGTAAGAAGAAAAGCCTTTTCAGCGCTGTAGAGCTTTCGTTCACTGTCTTACTATTATACAGCGAAAAACTCGCTGTGACGCGGGTCTACCGAAATGCGGGCCCTGCGATCGCAGTGGTGCTCATTGTGAATTTTTCGATACGACAAAACAGAAAACTATACCTAGGAGCTATGTTTTACACTTGCAAGCAAAAGTCCGTGAACTTGAAGCACAAGTTGCTCAACAAGAGGCCATGCTGGGTGACGTTGAGCAGCCTGATACAGGAGAATTGGTCAGAGGAGTAGGAATGGTAAGGCTTGAGGACGAGAAAGGGGAGCCTCGATTCGTAGGAACATCTAGTGGGATAACCATGACGCGACTAGTGATCGACTTCGCAAAGAAGCATTTGGAGAAAGAATCGGTGAAAGAGATCAGGGAACATCGAAATAATTTTCGTCAGGGTCAGCGGATTGCTGGTACACCTGGAGTGCATATCCCAAGCCCAGTGGCACTACCAGGCGCAGCACTACAGCTCCCTATCCGTGAAGTTGCAGATAGGCTGGTCGAGATATTCCTACAGAAAGGTGGGACGACCCATGTTCAGTCCTCCCTAGAGACAGGCTTAACATCCTAATAGCTCAATTCATACTTCCACTACTCCATGAGCCAACATTCTTGGGGTACGTCGATGATATCTATGACAAAGGAGACACAGACCCAGTTAAACTTTTCCAACTGAAAAATGTGCTGGCTATCAGCATGCAAAAGCTCTCGCCTACTTATGCACAGCTAGCAGACAGTTACTATTTAGCTTCTTTTGAGCATCTTGAAGATATCATGGAGCCAATGGACATGACTACACTACAATGCTTAGCCCTCATGTGCTCATATTCATTGTTGACACCAACACGAACCGCGGTAGGACGATAACAACTGCCAGTCATCTCAAAATTTACTAACTTTTGTTCTACAGGTATACCATGTCGTGGGCATCGTAGTAAGGCTCTGTATACAACTTGGCTATTCACAGGAGAAAACTATAATGCTGAGTGATGTTCCCCTCGACCCAATCACCATTGATCTCAGGCGACGGCTATTCTGGGTTATAGCTTCCTTTGAGTGAGTAGCCTCGAGTGCCTTATTCTCCAATCAGACTAAAAGTGGCACAGATACGGTCTCTCCCATGTTCTTGGAAGACCTTCTGGCTTTGCAACAATGGATGGCTATGTCGATGTCAAATTCTATGAACCAGTGGAAGATCAGTACATCACAGAACATGGCGTCCTCCCAGCTCCCAAATCCCCAAAGAAGCTTATATCGATGCATTTTTTCCGATTGAGACGACTTCAAGCACAAATTAGACAAACGCTGTATCAAAATCCACGACCTACACCAAAGGATGATACAGATCCATGGTTTTTAGAAATGAATGCCAAAATAGAGGCCTGGAAGAAAGCAGCACCAATAAGTGACCATGGAAGTGGTCTAACGAATGATTGGTGAGTTACCTTGCCGCCTTCAGTAACAGCTTGATCTAATTGTATAATAGGTTTATCCACAGGTTTGGTTCACAAATCCTGACATAGCGTCTTCTAACGTATACAAGGTATAATAATCTCATCATGTTTTTATATCGACCTAGCCCACAAATACCCGAGCCATCAGTCGAAGCAACGCTTATCTGCTACAATTCCGCAGCCAGAAATGTAGCTCTACAAAAGAAGATGTTTGATAACCGTTCTGTTGATGTCACCTTTGTCTTCATATATCAGATTTCGATGACAATCACTACAATGATATGGTGCTGCTGTTCAGAGGAGATACGGAAAGTCCACAAGAAGGAAACTATTAAAGCTCACCTGGATACCTGCATATCAGTATTATCCGGACTAGCTTACAAGTGGCCTGGCACAGAGACTGCCGTTGACGTATATCAAAAGCTAGCCAAGGCTGCTTTGTCAAGTTATGATGAAGATGAGAAGAAAAGGAAACAAACTACGCCTCCACTAATTCCTCAGGCTTCATTTGCTTCTCAGAATGGCCATACAACCACCATCTCGAGATCCCCGACTGGCCCTCCTCCTTCAAAGACCACATCCAGCACACAAGCTCAAGGTTCTCCACGCTCAGAGGCCACCGCGAGTCCGAATCGATCTCAGACTACGCTGAAGCAGCAGCAACAGCAAAGTACCTACAACAACACTCCCAGCCCCAGCAGATCACATGTCTCTACCACTATATCACTATCCCCCTCTCGCACAGGGCAAACTCACGTCCATCAAGCATCTCCAGAACTGCTTCTTGAGCCAGTGGCACTGCAAGACCTACAGCAGATTATGTGGAACCACGCCCAGTATCGGTACGGTATTAACCAAGAATTCGACCCCTTTGGGTGGGAACAAATGGCACTACAGCCAGCTCATCTAGCCTTCATGCAATTTCCCCAACCACTACAAAATCAGTACTCTACCCAACCCTATCTGGATCCATATTACCTGACTTCCCACCAGGAGGTGATTAGACAACAGCAGCAGATGGAGCAGCAGAGCCAACAGGCATGGCGGAGTCAGCAGGAACAGCAGCAAGAGTTGATGAAGATCTTGGAGAATGAGGCGCAGTTGAGGTATACGCAGCAACAGCAACAAAGTGGGCTGCGGATTATGAATAAGATTTGGGGAATTTGAGTGTCGATGGGTACGGCACAGCTGAATTGGTGATGGATAACTGAATAGGTACTTGTGACTTTTGGGCCCGGGCTGTGGATTTCGTAGGTATAGTTTTGCTTGTGTGTGTCTCTGTGCATGTTCAGTGCAATTTTGATCCCCTTCCTCAGGACTAGGTATATCCTTTTTTTTTTTGTGATACCAAATACCAACCTAATATATAGAGATGCACCAGGAATTGATATGATTTTGGTTGGAATCGGATTTATGAGGCATTCGTGTTGTTTGTGTTCGATTCCCGAGGTGAGGCGGTGTATCTTAAAAGTGGCCGTCGGGTTATTTCTCTTGTGAAATAGTAACCGCCATGAGCTGAAACACAGCTGTGGGAGGGACATGATGGGGTTTATATACATACACCGTCCACCTATATACATTATGTACCCATATACATGAACGATAAGGCAAGGGGTTTGGTTTTACAGGCCGAAAAGTACGTGTGTTCTCTATTTTGGCTTTCTACATATTGTGTGGTTTCGGTGTCTCCGACGTTGGGACGGGGTTGCCGGTTTTCGGGGTTGCCGAAGGTGTGAGGTGATGTTAATATAGATTGGATGGGTGTATGATCCTTGTAGCATGGGGGGGGGGTGATAAGGTGCGATGAGATGATACATCCTGTAGTATCTTTTCTTAATTGCCCAATACAATGACAAAACCTGACATCGCGTTCAGCTATTGGTCTATCTACTGTCTTGCATCTCCATCTACCCCACTTAGTTGCTCGGGTGAAGCTCCTAAACACCAAGAACTGCATCTGCTCGTCTTCTTCCATTGGCTTAGCCATTCCGGTAGCTAGAATATCGTTCATGCTGCGGATCAATAAAGATGTTACTAAGTAAAGCCAAAACCCGCTGTGGCCACTGGCGGAGAGAAATTCTTATAACGTTTTGCGCCCAGGACTGCACCCTCGATGACTGCCCTCGTAGAGACTTCTTAAGCTCCCCAAATTCCCCAAAATGTACAAACTTCATTTCATGCTACATACAGTATAGACAACCCCCACCCACTTGGCTCAATAAAAAGACATGCAAAGCCACTATTATCAAAGGCTTCTTTCCCTGCTGTGCCCCAGGTTAAGAGGTTGACCTTGTTGTCCTCTCCCTCGGGTATAGTCTGAATACTATTCCACACCAACAAGAGTCACCGCAGTCCAGGAATTGAAACCACGTGGAAGTATAATAGCTAGTGTTAATGGAGAGCGGGGGCGGGAAGAGTGGAGCTGTAGTATCCACCACCGTCAATTTTATACCTAGTGGCCGGCCAGGAAAGAGTATGGCGGCCCCGGAAGTCTTTGGGATTAGGAGGAGCTGCAAGAGGGAGGAGAAGCCTGTGATTGGGATCTCTTCACCTGTCTGTCACAGGATGAAGGGAGACCTTTCCAAAGTGAGACCGCCCCATACACGTCTAGATACTAAGCATGATAAACAGTAACAGGAAGGGAATCTAGAACTATGTTATAAAAATCGGTCTTGCTGTCCTTTAAGGTTGAACAATGACAAGGTGGTGTTTCTGTATTGGGGTATATAAACAAGCTGAGTGGATCCTCCCTCATGTTTGGATGGCTGCATGTCGGTATTGTACGTTGAAATAGAAGGAGGTCTTGTCTAAACATGGAAGTTGTGAGGACCTTTTCCAAATAAAGGTGGCTTCAATTAGCAGTTTTCAAGCAACTACTAGTTGCTATATGGATAAATGCGTGCATTCTCGCCCCTGGGTCGGATGTCATAGGCTGTGCGTTCCTACACCCCGGCACCCAGCATTGTGGCCCTGACTTTACCTCAGCGTTTGTGTATTGCCCAAGGGAGAGTGGTTCCGCAAGTTTGGTGAGATCTTCCTTAAAGGTGATCTTACAGCTTTGGCATTTGGCTTTGGATGCGATCCATTCTCGGCATCGCTTCTCACGTACCACGAGGAAACGATGGTCACATCCTTAGATAACGCTAGGGTTGTTTGTTGAGGAGCCTGAGAGGTACTTCTTAAAATAACACATAATTTGTTGCAGTTAGAATTTCGTGATTTACACTGTCCAGATTCTACAGAAATTAGTCGATGCCCAATTAATAATTCTCCGTAAGGGCAAGTAAAGTAGTAACTTCACATGCGTAGGGATTGCAGGGTGTCCCGACTCACCTTCACTCAACGACCAGATACGCATAAGAATTTCCGCCTGACTCTCCAATACCGATGTACAAGCCCCTCTCGATCCCAGGCTCTCCGACTTTGGCCGTTAAGGTAAGACTTCCATCCTCCACCTCCTTTGGTGAATTCCTGCAGTTCCATTATCTCGTACGTTGCCAAGCTCCCACGACCTCACGTGTTCGGTACGCTTCATACAGTCAAACTCGTCTTACTGCATGACTTCGGTGGTTTCGATGCAAGCGAGCAAATTAACTATGCGCATTGACTGGCAGATGACACTGGAGGCTGAAGGATTGTCAAGTTTTCCCAATGCAGTTCTGCGCTTAGACTGGATGCATAATTACAAGTTTGACTGTATAGTGCCCGTCGTCGAGTCCCTCGACTAAGGCTTTTCTTATAGTGGACACGGTCAGGGGCTGCGGCTGCCGTTTCGCGAGATTTGGTCCTCTCTGAATGCGAGGGTAGTGGTCTTGCAATCAGAAGGGTATTTGGAGTATTTGGAGACAGAATGGGATAGATAAATAGTTGTCTCGGCAGTACCTACATCTCCAAACCTGTAAATCTGTTAAGTTCCCGAAAATCACGATTAGCAACAAAGCCTAATATAATTTTGACTTCACAACGGTAAGTCTAAGATTACCTAGATTGAAGGAAAACAAACCATCAAAAGAGCCCTACAACTCCCTGCCCTCAAGCTGCATCTTCTTCCACTGTTTCGTTCTAATCCTAATCCACACCCTAGGATACCTCCTGTAAATAGAGTTTCAATCCTTCCTCCTTCCTCTCTGTGCTGCTTCTCCCTTTCTTCATGAGAAACATCAAACCAAGCCTTGAACAGCAAGTTTGTCAGCAGCATACAAGAGGCAAAACGGACGCAATGACGCAATGGTTGATGACGTGAGCTTGGAAATGAGGTTGAGGTTACAACAGAGGCCAACAGAGCGAAATTAAAGTCGCGATACTGAGGATAATACTGGCCGGATTGAAGGATCTTTAGTAAGCCAGACATGCTCGGACATGCGGGTGCCTCCAGATTGGGTGTTGCCGCCATTTGGCTTGCTGGAGGCATGATCATCCCACGCGGCGGAACTGAGGCTCGTCCTTGCGGGGCTTATTCCAAACATCCAGAAAGCCCAGTTACAACTGCGAGCCTGAATATCCCATTGTGCATTACAGATAAGGACGAGTTCAGGTCTATTTGCATCTGCGGTTGGAGATCGCTGGATTTATTGTCGATTAGGGTAGTGATCTTATCCTCCGTTCAACTTCGCTGGTTGTTCAGATTGCAGTATTAGAACTCGCTTGAGTATTAAAGACGCCCGCAGTTTATAGGAGCAATATATAGGGTAGCTAGCCAACCGCTCCTTGAGCCTTTTGAAAACCTCATCATATCTGGTATCTCAGAGTCAATGCATCCTCCCTTGTGTTCGTGGTGGCGACACATTGGACATTTGCTTCGGTCTGAACTGCGTGAGACTACAACGGTAACATTCCAATCAAGGATTGGGATAGACTTCGGTATGGACCTCAGAGCCCGTTTGAGACGGACCAAGGCCTCTCCCATCCGGACTCCGCTAACCTCCCGAAAGTATATGGTAAAATCGCTTCTAAATATGGTACGGACTGCCTCGAAGACTTGTTTGTTCGTTGGCCCATCCTATACAGCGAGAACGTTCTATTAGAGCCTCCCTTGTATAATTTAGTGGTGCTAGTAGTATACTTGTCAAGTTTGAGCTTGAGATTTTCGACGACAAGGCTTGCGCCTTATCCTTGAGCTTGATCTTGATAGAACTGGGGGCATCCTTCGTAACCATGCTAACATCTACTTTCAGTCCTTTGAACTTAATCACGTCTCTGAACTTGATAAGGATTTTTACTGTACACCCAAGGTAGCCTCTTTTGCGACAGGATATCCTAGGTACACCCATGTGATATCTTGGTATCCTTCAAATAACCTCTTATTGCTCATACGTTTTGGGATCTCAGCCGGTTGGGGCCTCGCTTTGGTCTTTTTTCTCGTGCTAACGGGCGGAGCCGAGGACATAGGTACAGTATGTGTAGTGGGAAGAGAGGACGGAGAGAAGACGGGAGAGAAGATCCTATCCGGGTAGCAGAAGCAGATCTAAAGTGTTTTCATCAGCGTGGTTGTCTGCTGGGACGTGGATTACCTCTTACCTCACGAGTTAAGTTCATCGGTAATGTCAGTAGACAGTATATACGAGGCTAAGCAGTGACCTATTCGCTCGTTTTCGAACGTCGAAAGGCATAGATGCAGGTAAGCAAAGGCAGATAATTTTTACACTAAAGGTTTCTCGTCAGAGTCTGGTATGTATCACAACACTAGGTTTCTCCGGTTGGACGAAGAAAGGAGAGTTCGTACAGAATAAATAAAACCGTTATATCGTTACCACCGACGGTACCGGACGCTGCACCCATTGTGATTGGTAGAGTCGAAGTTTAGCGGTGGTGGATTTGCATCCAAAATTGTGGGATAGTGGATGATGTGGTTGACACACAGATATATTGCCTTTAACCGCAAGCAGCATAGGATATTTCGAAGCTAAAGGTTTCTAGTCAGAGTCTGGTATCACAGGATTTATGGGCTTTCCGAAGAAAGGGGAGTTCATATAGATATAGAACCGCTATATCGCACTGTGAGACTAGTCCAGATCTAGTCCGGTAAGCTCCAATGGCTCTGAGGGATAATCTGGTTCGTACAAGCCCTCATACAGTGCATGACTGCCTTTTTGATGCAAGACAACAAGTTATGCTTATGGATTGGCCAGCAAGAGGCCGGTGCCCGCCACTGAGGTAATGGGGGATGGTTGTGTGGAGATGTAAATATATTCTGTGCTATAGCTATCATGGCCCTCTGGGTCCAGGGCAAATCGTCCGTGCTGGTGGTTTTTGCTTGATCACCACATGTTGAAAATTTTCCAGGACACCCTATGTAAGAGTGTCGTTATATTATATGCCCGTGAAAGCCATCTGAAGTCTCAAGGGAAGCCAAATCCCCCTTTCCTCTGGCTGTGTCAGACTGGCTCATAGTCAGGCTGCACGATCCTCCTTGAAAGAGGACCGACGCCCCACTAGACTGCTCTGCCCAATATAGCGCGGTGTACATGTTTTCGTTATAGGGGTGTTATACCTAGAATTTGGTTGCGTGGTGACAGCATAGTCTGGCTGGTACGAGACTCCCAGGTGAGCCTGCTCAAGATTAAGAGTCAACTGGTGGTTGCCATGGCATATTGGAAAAAACAGTCACCTTCCAAGGTCACGTTACCCTGATAAGGGTATCAGCCACCAAAGCCCTGCCAAAGCATGTCTGGCTCGAAATTTCCTTGTATACTTTAGTGCATAGCCCTCTCGAGGGGTAGTGCATCCAGACTACCCCAAGTCAACGCACTACGGTCGACAAATGTAAAGGGATTGTTCCGGCAAAATAGATTAATTATAGGGAATACATATACAAACGACAAACCAATTCTCCCAGGTATGCCTGAATCCCAGTTTGACACAGCGAGGCAAGAGGTTGACAGTGGACAAAATCGAGCTTGTAGTCCATTTCCAGCGCTAACCGGCGATCCCCTGCCATGGTGTCACAGGCCGAGCAAACGCAGTAATACAGCCAACTAAGATGGATTTTCAAACAGCACAAGATGCACTGTCCAGGCTTCGGAGGGTGTTATAGCTTTAGGCAATCGGTGCAACCTCCACAGTTGAGGGTCTGGTCACGACACTACCTGCTTGAGGGGCTGCGGAATGTAGTCGAGAGATTTCCCACTCTCACTAAGTAGATATAAGGTGCCTTAGAGTGTTCTGCTGCCCAGACCGATTTATTTGGTGTGTTGCTTAAATCGGTATGCATCTCCTCATTCAGATGGAGGAATTGGTAACGGTTATTGTTTAAGCTCCCCCATACACGCCCACCAACTATTGACTCAGCCACGGAGATGGAAGGCTTTCGATAACACCACAGGAAAAGCAACAACCTGAAGAAGAATGAGGTCCCCAACTAACAATAACCAAACTACCTGTTAAAAAACACATGAAACAACAATTCACCTGTCAAAACAACGCATCAGCCTCCGCGCTCACAAACCCACCGGCGCCACCAAGCAAACTTCCACTCCGCACTTGTTCTTCATTCCACTGCCTCATCTAGGATGTCTTCCCATCCCCACATATACTGGCATGCCACTCTTGGTCTCAACCCCAATGGATGGGTCGCGCAGCTACCAGTGGAGATGAGGAGGGTACATATACCCATACCCTATATCGGTGGTAAGAATGATGAACATTAGCTAGAATTTTGAATGCATCAGGGCATCAGGTGCCCGTAACACCATATAGCTAACCTCTAGTTCATGATATCGTTTGGTCTAAACACTGGCACCCGCTCGGTCTTCTGTGTCCTGAAATACAGTATGGGACCTGGCCTCCCTGAGATCTCTAAGTACCATTGGTGAGCCACAAACTGGTTTCACTAAGATTCAAGGCCCGACGCTTATGACACCCAAACGCGCTTCTATTTGACCGCGCTTCTGCGCTTATTTTTATCCTCACTAGCCTAGGGTAGATAGGTAGTTTAAACAAGAAAGGCTATAAGCTAAAAAACCTCAATTCCTGAATCAGGCAGGCCAGTAGACTGCAAAGAGTGATAATTTCAAGCAAACGAACAATCCATCTTCTGTAGCAAAATCAATAGCTAAAGTATTAAATTCCCCAACCTTTATCCCGTGATCGACGCGGTGCTTAAGTGATTCAGCGAGTTGGGACATGATAAAAATGCACGGTAAACAATGACCCAATGGGAATGCAGTACTCTTAAGCATGTGAATGATCAACTACACTGAAACGCAATAAATAGTATTCAAACTGGTAAGTCTCTGCTAGAATGGGGGCGTTGTAACATGTATGGATAAATTCCTGTATGTAACGGTTAAACCCGCTAAGATATCGGAGAAGCGAAAGAGCTGGAGAAGCGAAAGAGCTGGCGAAGCGTATTAGTCGTAAGCATCAAACATCACAAACGTGCGTGCGTAAGGGCGAAAAGAGCTTGTATTGTTAAAGACCGTGTAAGCTTATGATAAAGATTGTAAAAAGCGTAGAAAAGTCACAACGTAAAAAGAGTGATGAAAAAAAGGGTGTAAAGAGCGCGAAATTTTTGTGGAAGCATGACGCCCTCAAGAGCGATCCTATCCGTCAAGTAAAACAGAATCTCACTGTTCAAATACGTTACCCTGAATTTCGTGTTTTATGTTCCTCGCCGGGATACTGTACGCATATACCTCAATAGCAAATATTTGGATTGAATTGTATTTGGAACGGCTATCAAAAGGACAAAACAACAACTGGTAGGTATCTTGACTCAATGATATATATCCAAGCAATTATTGCCAACCACATCAACTGAAATATTATGTACGTGTCATTAAGATTAATCTAAAGATTTAGCTCGAGATGTGCAGCATTAGGGCACTACATACCTGCGGCTACATGTTTCCTTTTTCACCAGCCTAGATCTTGACTCTGACTTGCCCCGTTATCACATGGACAGATTTTTACTTTTCAGAAGCATAACGTTACTCGGAAAGGAAGAATTCCGGTGACTGAGGATTGTGAATGATTTTCATGAGGTTGAGATAAGCTCTGGCTCCTCGTGTACGTATGCTTATTGGTAACTATAGTATCGATATCCCTGGCTAACTTCCGAGTTAGTCACTCTCGCCGCGGCATCTGGATCAGATGCATGAACCGTGGAAATTTGAAGTTGGAATAGAGTGCAAAGTCTCGGAAGTGTCGGAAGCATAGACTGATCCCCTGTCTTTTCCACGGTAGCATCGGGGTTTTGTATGGGCAGACCAGGGTCATCCCCAATATACCCATGAAATCTCCCATCGTCACGCCCACATAGAGGCCAGTACGTACACAAACCAGCGTGACTGACAGGAGATACAAAATTTCCCGCGTGTAACCATGATAAACTGGACTGTTCCACATAGATACAATCTCCCGCATGGCGGTTCATTCTGCAATGCGTGTTTGAGGTCCTGGAACCGAGGAATATATTGGTTCGAATTCAAACCGCGGCCGGCGCGTTAGGATGCAGAGAGAGATATATGAACTTTGCGTAAGTAACTTATTTTATTCTAACTTTCGATACGCGCAGATGGATGTATGACAGGACAAGATTTCAAGAGACTCGGGCATATATCCAAAGTAGGCATCCCACGTGTGTTGCACAGGCACGCGGGGCAAGAAGCTGTGGTCGTGGTAGTCTCATCACCGTCAGGCTCTCTCACCCCTCCCGCCCATATCCGCCACGGGCCACAGCACGAGGCCCAGCTGCATACAACTACTGTGCCTAGGTACTTGAGGCCCTGGGAATAGTGGTCGATATCAGCCTTAATTGTATGCACGGGGTGCATATTCGCAAGACCATGAATGCACAAGCAACCTGCGCCTGGCAGAGCATCTCCAGCCAATCAGAGGCCACAAATCAAGAACGGGTGGCCACACACGTGCGTCGTTTCCTTCATTTGCATTCGTCTTTTCTTGTAATGTTAGACCCCTTCAGTAGAGCTTGCGCCCTGCTGCTGTCGTAACCGTGGAACCGAGAAAAGTGCGATGGGTTGATGAACGTCGGCCGGCCGGCCAATCACAGCGCCCGCTGCTCCAACGTGGGCTAGAAGGCTGCAACTATCGTCAGGCCAGACACGCACCCGCACTATGCTATATGCATCCACAAGAGCTCGAGTTGCGTGGATGAAAGATGGGAAAGGGCAGTCGTTCCCAGGGCTCTGAGCCTATCAATTCGTCCACGGGCACGCGACACATTTCGTTTCTCTCCCACCTGGGGGTTGGATTCTTGCGATTTCACGGCTCTGAGTAATTGCTAGGATGCTGTATGATTAGTCGTTACACTTCCATTCTTCTGATCTATACCCCATATCTACCGCCGCAGACGTGCCCCCGGCAGCCCTGCCGCCCCACCATTACTTGTGGGCTACCCGGCGTTCCATGCCCCTCGTGCGTGGTTTGGAGCATCGCCGTTGGTCGATACCTGCGTCCTTTTCCTGTCTGCATGCTCTGTTTCTCTTTTGCTGCTAGCTGCCTACCGTGCGCTATTGTACCTTCCTGTTCGTTTCTGATAACCACTGTTTTCCCGACTACGCAGCGGTGTGATCTCTAGCTTCAGTCGGCTGCTCACGATTACAGCGAGAACTCGTCCAGGGGGGTCAAAGAGCTCCATGGCTTCTCTCTGAAGAGTTGACTTGGTACACGACAGCGTAGGTACTGCCCCTCTCATCCGTTCCGCTCCGCTGCCGATCTGGTGCCCATCTTCACCTCGTGCGCTTTCGATTGCTTCCGGATATCGGACTCTCATTCATATTCACTTTTGTCCTTCACTACAAGAGCTTCGTCTCATTTGAGCTATCGTTCTGCGACAAAGCTACTCAATTGCTAAACAGAGCAACGCAGTCTAACATAGCTTGCGTGCGTTACTTTTGCCGTGGGCATTGCTTCGCTTCGATCCGAGAAGAAGCTGGGAGTTTGGGCCACCGCTGGTACATAGCGGAAATAACATTGTGATACACAGCGTTCCTCGTGAAAGCAAGACCTTCGCCTTCGCCGTCCTTGTGGAACGGACTACGGGGTAACGAACAGCGTTAGTGGAGTTACAGCGCTGTCTCTATATACTGTGAGGGAGATTTCAGGTTTATAGTAACTGCAAATTGAGTTGGAACACATATATCGGAAGTCAGACGCAGCATTCTGTCGACTACGGTTAGAAGGCTAAGCAAGCACATCGGAAAGTCTCTGCAGTCGAGGGAGATAAACAGATTGCTAGAGTTTTGAATTGAATTGAATTATCCATCTTGGAGAGAAGAGATTGATAAACCGTCACCATGCCCGCACCAATGTTTCCACCGACACCAGCGCCCTCTACAGATATTGCGCCAAAACCAGCCCCAAATCTGACCAATATCGAGTTGTCCTTCCAGCTTCCTCCACCCGCTATTGGGGGCTCATCCTCTTCGTCCTTGTCATCTGCTTCTTCGAAATCACTTTCAACATCGAGAGATGACTTGAACCAGGCAATACCCGTCTCGCCCGGGAAAAAGCGGCAGACAAAGTCTCGCTATCCCCCTTCTCCCCCTTCACCAAACACCGCCGGCGCCTCGTTATCTGCATACCCTCCCATTGCTCCTATGCCCGCGCAGTTTGCACCTACGTTCCCTAATGAGAAGAGTATCCCACCCCCGCCATCACCGTCAGTACACCCTAGTCGGAAACGCTCCTCAGCCACACAGGCCGCGGCGGCAATATCGCAACAAAAACGGAAGGAGAGAGAGGAGGATCTGCTTGAGGAACAGGCAAAGTATCAAAAGACATCTTCATCCTCGTCGCCAAAGGGCAATTCAAGTGGTAGCAGCGATGCTTCGGGAAGCAGTAGTGTCACGCTGCCCCCACCACCAGGGAGGTCGAGGAAGATAATACAAATGAAACCGAAACCAGACGCTATAGTCCCAGAGTCAAATACCACAGCTACAACAACAACAGCAACAACATCGGCAACAACATCAGCAACAACATCAGCAACAACAGCAACAGCAGCAGCAACAACAACAAAGGGAAAGGCAAATGGGGGAGGACGAAAAAAGCCCACTGTGGCGGTAGCAGTAGCGACTGCACCACAGCAGGTATCACAGCCAACAAAACCAACCGCTGCTACACGTAAGACTGCACGGAAAACGGCACACTCGTTGATTGAACGGAGGAGGAGGTTCAAGATGAACGAGGAGTTTGCGGTGTTGAAGAGTATGATTCCGGCGTGCCAGGGGGTGGAAATGCATAAACTTGCGATATTACAAGCGAGTATAGAGTATTTGAGGTACTTGGAGGAGTGTGTGGAGAAGCTGAAGAAGAGGGGCGAAGGGGGGGATAGTGTGGTGGGGAAGGCGCCGGGGAGGAGGCAGTCTGGGAGTGAAGAAGAAATGGAGGAGCAGGACCAAGACCAGGATGGAGAGGTCGCAGAGGGCGAGGAGGGAGATGAGGGTGAAGATGATGAGGAGGGTGGGTTGGAAGAGGATGAAGCTATGGAGAGGAGTGGAGAGCAGCCGCGATCGCGGGGAGGGAGCCTTGTTGGTACGCCGTTAACCTTCATACATCACCAGCATCAACCAGACCAACGACAGGAGCCGCAACAGCGGTACCATCAGCATACTCCTTACCAAGGCCCCCTACAGCCACCTCCACTGCCACCACCTCCACCACCTCCACCACCTCCACCACCTCCACCACCTCCACCACCTCCACCACCACCCCCCCCACCTCCACCACCACCACCTCCTCATCATCATCATCATCAGCAGCAGCAGCAGCAACAACAATCTCTCCAATCAATGTACCCCGCCTACCAATCCTCCCCCGTCCCACCACAACCCTCCCCACCCTACCCCCGCCAACAACCACAACCCCAACAATACACCCCTACCCACAAAACCTTCGTAACCACGCAAAACATCCCTCCAGAGGTCCTCCCCCCACCAATCCTTCCTCCAACAACCTTCACTGCCCCAACATACTCATTCCCCGCACAATCCCAACCACAACCACAACCTCAAACTCCCCCAGCGCACGGAACCCCCAGAGTGCCAGCGTTATTCTCCCCCGCGCTCCCTCCCACAGCGCCAGCACATTCCCGCACGGGGTCGATGTCGGTAGCAGCTAGTCCGAGGACGTTTCTACCGCAACAGAGTGTGCCTACGCAGGCGGAGGATGAGGATAGGGAGGTGACGCATGCGTTGTTATTGTTGAAGGGGGACGGCGGGGAGCAGGGGGAGAGTAATAGGAGGGGGAGTGGGAGTGTCAGCGGGAGGAGGAGTAGTGGGGTGGAAGTAAGCTGGGATGGGACTGGGAGTATGCCGGTAACCAAAGGGAGGACGATGAGTGTGATGGATCTGTTGAGCTCGTAGGGGTGTCATTGAATGTGGTGGTGGTTTGGGGGGGCGATGGGATGAGATGGATGAAATAGATGGGATACGATGAGTGGGTGAAGAGGCGAGTTACCTCGTGTCGATTTTGATTTTGAGTTTGGGAAGATTCTTTTTGCTGTTGATTGATTTGAGGATAGTATTCTGCGAGTGTTTAGTATTTAGTTTGGCGAGTTCGAGGCGTTTTCTTTACTAATTCTCTACAAGAAAAGTTGAACCTTGTGGTTTCGTGTTGGGGTTTTTATTTTTTATTTTTTATTTTTAAGTAGGGATTTGGATATCTGGAATTTGTGGGAGTACGAGGGAGCTTGAGATTTGTTTTTCTTCCTTAGACCGCTTTTCTGTTGTGGTTGCGTTGATTAGAATACTTATATACGAACTCAGTATAGTAACACTACTGTGAGATGAGATAATGTAATCTGATAGTACCTACTTTTCTTCCCTGTTGTAGTTGATTACTTGCTTATATTACATCCCCTACTTTTCTGCAGCATTCCATTCCCCAGAATACCGTTCGCACTACGGGACGGTAGAGTGTATACCTGTACAAACATGAACTTGATGTACAGCCTGCTATAAACGGAGTTGTTCCTCGACACCACCCAGTGTGCCCGCCAGACTACCACCAAGTAATGTCTCTAGAACGAATATCATTCCAAGTGCCAAGTGCCTCGGACTTTCTCTTCGGCTACCAACTCAGCAAGCCCCGGAGGTGGTACGAACGGGCGCGGTAGTTCATTGTTCGGAGGCTATATACCAAGTCCTGAAGTGCTGGTACTTACGGAGGGAAGCATTGTAATTGGGAGGTTGAAGATTCGCGCGTTCTAGAAGCCGGCGAAGACTGGGATCATGATCAAGTTTTCTTGGGTCAGGCAGGACGTCAAAAATCACAGAAGAAATCCCGTTACACCATAGAATCAGATAAGCCCTCTCCCAATTCCTACGGTGTAATGTTTGCAGTAATGTATCCCCGTTGTGTGAGCAGCCTTCAATTCCCATGCATGATTTACACCACATGCTCATTATCACGACTGACCCGGCACCTGCAGCTCAGGATTAAGCTCTAAGGAGCTTGCTCTGGCCCGGGGGCTTATTTGCTTTTTGTCCCCCTGGGATGGGAATATTAATTCAGGGTTCGGGTGCTTTGCCAATTTGTATGTCTGATGGGATTGTATGAGGATGAGGGTACAAAATTAGAGAGAGTACCGTAGGTAGAGTGCCGAGGGATTTTCTTGTGTTTCTATGTTGCTGCTGTTCTTGCTGGTTGCTGGCCGCGGCTGGGGTTGTTGCGGAACTGTTGGGGGCAAGGCCTGATTCGCAGGCACAAGATACCGAGTCGCTTACTTATAGCTCGAACACTTCAATTGACTGACTGACGCCTGACGCATGATGACAAGTGACCAAAGACTGACGAGCTGAACTTGAGCATATGATTCGATTCAGTGGTTTATGCGTACGTACGATCACGGCTACACAGTCAGGCACAGCAGTCTAGAGGCCGAAGTAAGGGGGAAAACAGAAGCAAGAACAAACCGACCCCCGAGTTGACACAGGGAAATACGCAAGAGCAATTGGATCCAGGAACTGGGCTTTCCAACTCGAACGGCTACAGCTTTACCACCTACCCATCTACCTCCCTACTCGCACTCAACAAAAGCTAAAGCAAAAGCAAGCCTCCCACCTCCGAAATGCGCCGAACAAAACATTACATCTACGCCCTTATCTCCATCATCCTCCTCGCTCTCTGGTACACTGTACGTCCCTCTTATCCTTCCCATCCGTACACATTCGATTGACTAACAAATATCAGTCCTCAACACGCTCCTCTCGCCAGCATGCAAAATACATGGACACCCTAGTCAAATTCGGCGAGCAAGACCGTTTGCACCAGGCCGTGGTGGATAAACTGCATAGTCGGCTGAGGGAGGCGGCTGAGGTGGCAAGAGAGAGGGTTAATAAGCAGATGGGGGAGAGGTATAAGGCTGAGGAGGCGGGGAGGGAGAGGGAAAGGGAGAAGGAGAGGGAGAAGGAGAGGGAGAAGGAGAGGGAGAAGGATGTGGGTGGCGAGAGAAAAGAGGAGGTGGGGGGAATTACCGGGGAGAAGGAGAAGGGGCAGCAAAATTTACTGGAGGAGAGTGAAGAGAAGGCTCCCCCCTCGCCAGTACCAGTTGTCGAAGCAAAAATCATTGAAGAAATAGTCATTCCTGCCTCTAACCAAAACAACCCTTCTGGGGAATCCAGTGAAGACCCAATTGCCTGGGACCCTTCCACAGAACTAACCTCCATCCTCCGCCGCTCTCCCATCCTCATTTTCAGCAAAAGCTACTGCCGGCACTCAGCCGCCGCTAAACACATCCTCCTCAGCCTGTACACGCTCACTCCGCCCCCCTACATCGTCGAACTCGATCAGCATCCTCACGGGAAAGAATTACAGGCGTTCTTGAAAGAGAAGACGGGGAGGGGGACGGTCCCGAATGTGCTTGTAAACGGAAGGAGTTTGGGTGGGGGGGATGAGGTTAGGGGGCTGCATGGGGAAGGAAGGTTAGAGGGTGTGTTGAGGCGGATGGGTGGGAAGAGGTTGGGAGTGGAGAGGGCTGGGGGTGCGGAGGAGAAGCGGTGAGAGGGGTGACGGATGGGGTGTATGAAGGGGAGTTTGTGTAGAAAGTATACGTATAATATATCTATTTATTTCACCTGTTTTTGTAAGGGAACCCCGGGAGTTCTGCAGCTTTTGATCCTACCCATCAGTCTATTTCCTTGTACTTTGTGGAATAATTATGCGAGTGGATACTTGAGCTCGAGCACGAAACTTGTATAGTAATGTTTAATGCTAGTGCTGTGTTATTAATATATGTATGCAAATTAAATCGTCTCATCCCCCTCCCCTCCCCTACGCGGCCTTTACTTCATTTCACTGCCACTGGAGATATTCATAGAGAGATTAATAAGCGTGATGTCGAAGCATCTATATCTAGCTCTCATTCTCCCAACCTTCCAAGCTTCCATACTTCCATTCGCCACTCTGCCGCGAGCCTGTTGGCAAAGTTGGGAATGGCAAGTCAATGTAAACGTGAAAATCGTAGGTACCACCATATATACATACATACTCGTCTCTGCTCATATCCTCTATATGTGTAATTATTTCACCAAACTCACCATGTGCCGATTATAATTCGGCGAGATCCTCGGCAAGTCAAGTAGTATTAACAGATCAAGAAACATGGCAAGTGAGTAACACAAGTGCTTGGTTGATGAAAATGAGCGAAGGTTTTCGAATATATGTTGTTGCTAACCTGGCCGTCTAGACCTTGTATTACCCTGAAAGGCGCTGCCATCCCCGACCTAAGGATGCACCTGCCTGAATTGAATTTCTATACAAAACACTCTGTTCTACAAACTGCTTACTCTCACAACCTCCTAAATCAGCTCAATACCCAATTTTGCCCACATCTAATATGACCATCCTCCAATAACCCCCTCCTTACCCTTCTACCCCCATCTGAGGCTGAATATTGTGCTAAGTATGTAGATTAGAAGAGGGATCAATCTCATGTCAAATCAGCAATTAAAGCAAGAGAATCAAACTGGTAAAAACGGGAGGTCAAGATTAAGAGCGACTAACCTATGCAAATGTGTTATTCCAAGCATCCTCATCGAATCAATCAAATTCTCCTCAATCACCTCTTCAACCTCTTCTTCTATATCTTCAGCTACCACCAAAGGATCGTCAATAGTTCTAATACCCCCCTTGAGTTTTGGGCTTCAAAGGTCTCTTCGGTCGAGGGGGGTATGGGGGTTTCTTACCAACGCACCTCCCAGCTAGCTGCTTAACAGCAGCCCAGTCAAGATCAACAAGCGCAGGCTGACATTTCAACTTCTTCATGATGTTGGAGATCAACTCTCTACTGCTTGTCTGGTTTCTCCTTCATCTTCTTCTTCTCCTCTACCGCCCTTTTCTTCTCTTCTACAACTCGCTGTTTTCAAGCTTGCAGCCCTTACTCCACAAGCTTCCTTAGGCCTTTGTTGACATGCTGTATGTCAGCACTCGAGCTCTACCACCAATATGTCGAGACTTCTTCCTCTCCTTGAGCACCTTCCCATTGCAGAGCTTGCCCAAAGTATCTGCACAAGGAAGGATATCCTGGTATTTAGTGATTTTTCTATCCCTAGGTCGATGAGCTCATTCACTATACTATATAAGATTTGCAAGCTTCTAGAGGAAGTCAGCTTGAAGCTCAACATCATTAGTTGCTGCTGCTCGAGCTCTCTCCTGATAGCGGATATAGACTTTCTTAAACCCTAGTTTGCAATCAAGAAAGAGATCTACCCAGTACTCACTAATGATATGAGTGGTTGAGGTTGAGGTGGTGGAGATTGAGGTGGTAGCTGAAGCGGGAAGAATTACTCCTTGTTTCTGCAGTCGTTTCTCTCGTTGATTCCGAGGGTTGACCGTGGAAGCCCTCCGACCGATAATACTCCCCTCCTTTGCTGAGTTGAGGGATTTGCCTCTCATTGACCAAATCTTGTGCAATTTGCCATAATAATCCATGATTTAGTGGAAAGCCACAGTCAGCCATAATACCAACATATTCTCCGATTGCTCTCTCTTCTCCACAGTGAACAGTTGCTTATCCCTAGCTGCCGTAGCATAATCTTGCGTTGTTCCAGTCAGTCTCTGGTGTAAAGTCCATGCATTTGCGCTATATAGGTCTGCAAATCTAGCGATAGGCATGCCGGGTGACTGGCAAGCATGTTGTATGGCCTTTTGAAGGTTTTTCTTGTATTCGGAGTTGCCCATGGTTGAATAGGGTATATTTTGGTAATCTCGTGATTCTGGTGATTCGATTGGGTACAGCGAAAAGAGATGTGGAGTGAGGAATCGTGCACAGGGGTGAGCTCAAGATCGGTCTGATTGGCTGCGGGCAGATACCGCGAACACAATATCGCACGAAGGAGCAAAGTGAATTTTATTCAAGAATCATGATGATTGGGCTGTCCTAATAAAATGAGTGGATCTAGATTCTCCTGAGCTTCAACATTAAGCTTCCCTCCCACAATTAGAACAACATCCCAACGAGACAAGAATAGAGGCCAGCGCCCTGTATGATAAAAATATAGAAGTATAAGCAAGCCGGTATTTGATATTGGACCATGACTGTAACAGCGAGTGTGGCCTCCTTCTGCAGCAATACAAGCCCTAACACGGTCAGGCATAGTGTCCATATACCTCATAACCTCTCCATGAGTAAGAGAATCCCATACTGTTTGGATAGCCGCAGTCATTTCGATAAGAGTGGTAGGCCAATGAATACCAGTTTGGATCCTAGATTTAAGCAAAAGCCAGAGATTTTCTATAGGATTCAAATCAGGTGATGAGGCTGGTTGATATGGAGTTAAACCGAGTTCCTCCTGTACTACTTTAGAATGTGGGAAGGAGCACTGTCTTCTATGAAGAGAATCGGCCCAATATGGGTTTCTTGGATTTGGTGAAAGAAAGGCCCCTAAGACAAGTTATAAGATATGGATCAATATAGGTTTGACTAGTAATATTTCCTCACTCAGTTGAGTTCCAAATAACGAGTAGTCTCCAACAATTGATCCCCAAACAATAACACTGCTTCTCTTGGGATACTTTGGCATCAAGCAATCAGGATTTATATTCCTCATTAAGAAGACTAGTTACCTACATATTGCCAATAACATTACTGCTAGGGGTGAGCTAGCGATCAAGGCCGACATAGGTAGATATCGGTGGATCTCAGTTATTCAGGTGACTCGATCACTGACTCGGGACTACTAACTAGTGCACGTACGGGTACAAGAGAAACAAGAGTTCATAATAATCCAGATAAAAGAAGGCTTCGTTTGTGCCCTGCAGATCTAAAACTATGTACAAGACGTGAATATATATAGGAAGTGGGGTAGGTTCAGACCTTCCAATTGCGACATAACGTATGACAATACCTAATAAACCGACATCTCCTACTACTAGTCAGATTTGAGCCATAACAATTACCAACTCGAGATGCGTCAGTCCAGATAACTCGAAGCCAATCAGCAACCAGCCCAATCTTGATGTGCAATATACATACCACTTAAGTTGACACGGCTTTGCTTGTTCACTTAACTGAGGCTTGATACGAGCAATCCATCAATGATATCCCTCTGTCTTAAAAGCTTTTTGAACTGACTTTTTAGATAATGTGATCCTAGCAAGTTCCGCAATTTCAAAATAAGGCATGTGGCAGTATAAAGCAGAGCTTGTTGCTATTTCAATAAGTTTTTGATAAAGCAGTGGAGGCTGACCTTAATGCTTGTAAGAGGATGAGAGCGAATATAGGTGATGTGCATTGGGGAATAGAGAGGTTGCTTGTGAGATATCTAATGGGAGGTTGACACAGTGCCTAGAGAGAGCACCTTTGGAAAAATTGGCGTCCGGACGCTAGGCCCACACGTCCTGACGCTTGTTCTCTTCTAGTGCCTTCTGACGTACGCCAAAGTCATTTTGGTTGGGCTTTGCGTCTAGAGATCGATGTTTGCTCTTATTCCGTCCCAGACATCAAGTAACTCAATGAATGTGGCAGCGTAAATATCAATGGTATTCAGGAATGATTATGTACATAGAAGCTCTTAACATTTGAGAAACGACAGCTCTTGCTCCAACGAAAATTGGGCCCACATCCCCGTGCAACCGGCAAACCTCTGACCCATCGCCTCCGTATACCTATCTATGTTAACCATTCTTGGAAGCGCTTCAAGCTCGATGACAGAGGGTCCCTATTATAGTCTCACTGGATCAAGGGTATCAATATGCTATACTCAATATGAGCAAGTGGGATTTCAACATGGCTATACCAAATACAAATACGGAGAATGTTTTACCGTAGAGACTCGAGTTATTCGGTAGCGCTATCACACGGGTTTAAGGATTTCATGAGACATGCCCGTGCTCATTATTATGTGAACGTCGGAGATGGAAATGTAGGCACTGTAATTATCCACAATGCCATCAAGAAAGCCTCTACAAGCGCTGTCAGTGAATATAGCTGCAAAAAGTCCAGAAGCAGACTTCCTCCAAAAACTACAACTAAACCAAAGCCATTAGCTCAAAGAGTGTTAAAGCACCGTCCTGGCCCAGTAAAGCGAGTAAAGAGGAGCTTATAGCAAGGGCTAAAAAAATTGAAGTGTTGATGTTTATGATCCACCATTGGGTTGTGTATGAGATCACTGAGAAATACCGGCCTCCAAATCAAATTGAAGCAGCTAGTTACTTTAAGATCCCTCAGAGTACGATTTCCGACTGGTATAGCAATTAAGAGAAGATAGTCCAGGAGATAAGAGGAGAGCATTATCGAGCTATGGCGTTGCTCTTGGCCTGAAATGGAGGAAAGATTATTCAAATCTTTTGTTGAATGCAGAGAGAAAGGAATATTGGTTCGGCGTGGGTGGTTTCGAAGGCAGTCAAAACAGATCTTCACAAATGTTCTATCCAGAGGTGGTAGAAGGACTATTTGTTTTTTTTCTACTGGCTGGTTTCTTGGTTTTCAACGTCGATGGGGAATCTCATATCTTGGAGTAACTCTTCCAGTGGATGCAGGTAGAGATCATGAGCTTCAGATTAAAGGCTTCGCTGCAAAGGATCTCAAAATTGGAACAAGTACTGGCAGCGATATTTTTACGACTCCCATAAGTTACCTGAGGAGCCGGCAGAAGCTTAGATTCCATAGTTTTTACTCTTCGCACTGAATAGATCAAATTGATATGTTTCACGTCAGCCGTGGCGTTGTGATCTACGTGTCCCACGCATATGTATGTGATAGCGCTACCGAATAACTCGAGTCTCTACGGAGGACGGTACCGTATTATCTCGAGAAATTCACTAGCGTCGGTGGCGCCTGCAATGCAGTTGATCAGGAAGCGATACCTACAAAAGTATGGAGATTCTGCACGATTTGTGCTATGGTAACAGTTGTACGGTATTCATGATATAGAACATACAGATTAGAATGACATTATTTTAACGTGAGTGCATGAAAACATGGAGCGAGTACGCGTTCTACACTATACAGACCAGTATATTCAGAAGCAAGAACTAATCGATTCATCATTAGTTGCAAAAGGTTGGAGTGTTAGTGCTAAACGCATCATGACTACTCATGTTGTAGCTGAGGCATGGGTACAGTTTTGTACCGACAAGAAGAATATGATTTGTAAATCATTTCGAGATGTCGGTATTACTTTACCAGTTGATGGCAGTCAAGATAGTAAGCTTGCGATTAAAGGTATTGATCCTGCAAGTATTACTATAGGTAATGGTGGAACAGACCTGACTGTTACAGAACTTGATGGGTTTTATAGATCTATTCCTATTAATGGAGATGATACAGAGGCATTAGAGTATACATGGGCGCTGGAGGACTATGTACATACTCCATATATCAACACGCAATAATACACCGCACTCATGCTCTATATCTACCCATGGACATTTGTGATTATGCATGGCGTGCGCATCTGTACTACAACAGGTTTAAATGGTACATTGCAGGCGCCACCGACGCTAGTGAATTTCTCGAGATAATACGGTATGCGTGTACTAATTCACACATGTTCACATACTTAACAAGTATCATAACTATACGAAATATATTGTAGAATACTATTCCGCATCACCAGAGCGAGAGATAATTTAAACTCTTAAAATCCAAAGCAACCAACCATTGCATAAAGGCGTTAATTCATAAATCAGCCACAACGTCCCCCGCCCCTCACCCCCCGGCACACTTCCAAAATATCATCCACTATCATGCATCACTCACTCACTCACCTCACTCTCATCTCTACTAGTCAGAGTCCCATTCTCTTCCTTCGCCTCTCTCTCCTCCACAAGCCTTCTCAGCTCTCTACAGAGCTTCCTTACAACCGCCCCCGACCTCCTATCCGCTTCCTGGAACCTAGCCCAGTGCGCCTTAAGCTCCGCAAGCATATATCCTCGGTCTTTTTCAAATTGGGTGAGTTGATCTTGAAGGAGGGTGAGACGTTGGTCGATGGATAATGCCGTTGGGGGTGTGTTGGTGACAGGGAGAGCGGAGCGGAGTTGCGCTAATTGGGCGTCGGTGTAGGGCGTGTTACCGGTGGTGGTTCGGCGTCGTTTACTGAAAAGAGGGGGTGTGGGTGGCCAGTGGGCGTATTCAGCTTCAGGTTCAGCTTCAGGTTCAGGTTTTCGTTTTGTTGTGGTTGCAGGGGACTGCATTTTCATGTTAGCTTATTTGGGAAGGGGGGAGGATCTAACAGATACCTCTTGCTTCACAGCTACCGGGGATTCCCGTTTAATATCCACCCCAATACCAACATTGTTAACGATATTTGTCGGATTCAGATTCGTCGTTGTCGTTATTGCCGTCCCCGTGGCAGTGGCATTAATCGTATTCGCCCACCCGATGGCATTAATCGTAAAATTCTGCACCTTCACCTGACTCTGTTGTGTCTCCTGAATCCTCTGCAGACGAGTCGTGTCTGTCAGCAGTGTCCTAGGAAAAAATCGCTAAAGACTTGATCGCTGGGATAGTAGTGTTCGTAAGTTCGCCAGCCTCTCAACGCGAGCACAGAAGGTAGTGCACTTGATCCAATGGAATCAGGTGAGGGGGAAGGAGTTTCTTTGCAGGCGCTGCGTTCGTGAGGGTGAGTCGAGTGGTGATCCGTCACAGTAGAGTAGTTAACTTGTCAGACGCATTCCCTTCGAAGGGCGAAAGAGGTAACTACTCTGCCACTCAAACAGCATGTAATGTACTCGGTTCTGAGAAAATAGAAGAAAAATAGATACACAACGTCGCAATAGGATGAGGTGCTCCTTCCATTCGCGGGCACTACAGTCGAGATCCAGTGAATAACACCAATACACTGCAGGCAATGCACTCGGGTCCAGAGAAAACTCCCACTGTCGCAATGACGGGTCGTTTCCTCCTTTCGCGGGCACTGCTTTCGTGTGTATTAGACCACAGTATATAATGCACTTGGTCCAGATCTTGATATAACAAAAGGTTCACATTCGCAATGAAGTGAAATTCTGGTATTTCAAGGGTCCTTGCAGGCACTACGGTCGTGATCCAGTGAATATCACCATACACTGCAGGCAATGCACTCGGTTCCAGAGAAGACTCCCACTGTCGCAATGACGGGTCGATTCCTCCTTCTGCGGGCACTGCTTTCGTGTGTGTCTTGTACCACAATCAGGCAATGCACTTGGTTCAGACATCGAAAACACAGAAAAAAACCCAGCTATCGCAATGATGTGGAGAATTTGGGGATTTCAGTCTTATCAGGCACTACTTCCGGGTGGTCCAGATAAGGGGGTAGTGAACTAGGCTGGTTGCACGTGCGAGCATACACACCTGTAGAAGTTCATTGGCTTTTGCCTTCTTGGTTTTGTCGGAGCCTAGTGCGAAGTCGCGGAGATGGCGTTCCCAGTGGCCCCAGGCGGTTTGCCTGCGGACGTTTTGCGTGGTGGAGGGGAAGTGGGGGAGGTTGTAGCAGTATTTTGCGAAGGCGGCGAAACGCCAATTGGTGTGTTTGGGGTCTAAGAAATAGCAACGGGTTTGCGTGATGAAGTCATCGTCGGTGTCGTTAGGCATGGATGTTTGTTTGCGTCGGAGTGCTGGGACGAGATGTATGGGTCAACTGTTGTCCCCTTAGAATGCCAAGAGAGTTTACCTAATGCATGAATGCCAAGAATCCGTTGTTGGGCCAGCTGCCGAGTGGTACTCGAGCTTAGTGCTGTCTCTTTGGGTGCCAACCAGACTATCTCTTCGGAGGATTCGAAGAAGTAGTTGCGGGTTTTGCGCGTGATGAAGCCGTCGTCAGGCGAGCGCGGGGCGTTGGAGTGTTGCGGTGATGGAGATGGGAGATGAGCGTTATATAGGGGAGATTTTGTCTCTGCCAAGGGGCGAGAGTTTTATGGTGTGTGCTTACCTGCCAAGAATGTCAGCCGAATGTGTATGGTACAGTAGGTTGGGCGCCTGCGTCTGTCACCAACTTACATGAGTGTTCTCGTGCCCACTCAAGAGCTGCTCTGGAAATGAAATTTTCTACTCTAGCCCATGAATTTGTCCTCCAACTGATATGTTTGTACACAACAAAGCTACCCCTCAAATAAATCGGTCTGGGCACGAGAACACACGAGAGCTATATCCCACCTGGCCACCAACCCGCCTACCAACACGGGTACAGCGAAAAGAGATTGCTAGCGCTGTGAAATAGCAAGGATATCGCATATGAGCACCAGCATGGGCACCTGCATTAGGTATGCTCCAGATACGACAGCCACTTAATCCCTAGTCGTGTGCCCAGAGGCATGAGACTACATCCTACCGTGATGCATCAGCAAACAAAAATTGGCGTGACGGGAGCAAAATCTTCACGAGTGTCCCGTCCGACCTTTTGCAACACCCTCCATACTAGGATCCAACATTAGGGGGCTAGATCTAACCTTAGCCGGGGCTGGCGTTGGCAACACACGCCTGCCTCCTTCCCACCCTAGGCAGGTTAATTCTGCTTGGGATTCAGACATTCAGTATTAGGACGTTGATTTGGGTTGTGATCCGGACGGTGAGTTTAGGTAGACGGTCATTTGCAGGCTTATTCGGACACTGATCTGGACAGTGATTTGGACGTGATCTGAATGGTGATTATGGCAGTAATAGGTCACGATAATACTGCATTAGTTAGTTTTACGTAGTAATAAATAATATTGTTGAAAGTGCATCAAATGCAGGAGCAATAATACAATAGGGGTTCTAAGTAGGCGCCTAGGAGCTAGAATCGGAACTTCCCAGATGAAGAGCCTACAAGTAAGGAGGTGAAACGTAAGGCATCAGGATAATATCTCTCCTAAACAGCAGACAAAGTAAATAATATTATGAAGTTCAAGCTTTGTATTACGGGGGTGCTCAGCCGTAACTCAAATAGATTCACAAGTAAGAAATTATATTAAGATGGTCGCTCCCTTATTCCTATGTGATGTCCGTGAGGATAGAATATCCCTTCTCAGCGGGGTATGGTTAAATACCCGCTTGGGATTAGAGCTCCTCCAGAACTACCAGAAGGCCTTCCGCAGGTGTGGGTGCCCAGTCAGTCCTCCCGCGCTGACTGCATTGCAGCCCGCACCTTAGCCACTCATAACCTATCTCACCTACATGAGATAAGGATGCTGTCTACCCATCCGGATCCCAGATATATTATCTAGCCTTAGATAGTAACTATCTAATAGATAACTCGGATAGTACTTCCCTCTTTCGTATAGTTGGCTATCCGTACTTGGTACGGAGTACCTGTACTACATAATCAGCGAAAAATTATGTTTGCGTCTATGCATGGGATGCATTTAGGAACCGCTAAGCATATCTGTGTCAGGTTGCACTACACCTCGCCACTAACCTGTTCTGATCCCGGACACGGCAAACGCTTCTAGCGGGGTTCCCTAGTCCTGCAGGACGCTAGAACATTCGGGTATTATTCCACCTCAAATTTCCCTTTTATTATATAGCTTTTTTATAGTCTCATGCCAAGACCCTACTGCTTAGAGTTCTGACAAATCAATAGAGGTATATGAGTATCGACAGCCAGTGATTTGTCAGAACTCTAAGCAGTAGGGTCTTGGCATGAGACTAGCTTTTTTAAGTTAGAAATATTATAAATAAATAAGTTTATATAATATCGCACCATCACAAATCAGTTCTAGGTCAAAAACTGTAGGTAAGCACACCATAAAACTCTCACCAACTTATCCCCCCCTAAAACTATATAACCATCATCTCCCCATCTTCTCTCCCATCTCCCGTCTCTCATCTCCATCACCGCGACACAAACCAATTCCAACGCCCCGTGCCCGCCCGACGACGGCTTCATCACGCGTAAACCCGCCACTACTTCTACGAATCCTCTGAATAGATAGTTTGGCTGGCACCCAAAGAGACAGCACAAAAGCTCGAGTCGCGGCTGGCCCAACAAAAAATTGGCTTTCATGCATTCGGTAATCTCTCTTAGCATTCTCAGGGGTAACAACTGCTGACCATAATCTCGTCCCAGTACTCCGACGCAAACAAACATCCCGACGATGGCTTCACGCAAAACCCTTGTTATTTCTTAGACCCAAACACACCATTTGGTGTTTCGCCGCCTTCGCAAAATACTGCTACAACCTCCCCCACTTCCCTCCCACCACCCCCCAAAAACGCCTAGGACCACTGGAAACGCCATCTTCGCGACCGCGCACTGGGCTCCACAAAACCAAGAAGACAAAAACCAATGAACTTCTACAGGTGTGTTATGCTCAGCACGTGAAACCAGCCTAGTTCACTACCCCTTTATCTGGACCACCCGGAAGCAGTGCCTGCTAAGACTGAAATCACAAAATTCTCCACATCATTGCGATAGATGGGGTTTTCTGTGTTTTCGATGTCTGAACCAAGTGCATTGCCTGATTGTGGTACAAGACACACACGAAAGCAGTGCCCGCGAAAGGCGGAAACGACCCGTCATTGCGACAGTGGGAGTTTTCTCTGGACCCGAGTGCATTGCCTGCAGTGTATGGTGATATTCACTGGATCACGAACGTATTGCCCGCGAAAGGAGGAAACGACCCGTCATTGCGACAGTGGGAGTTTTCTCTGGAACCGAGTGCATTGCCTGCTGTGTATGGTGCTATTCACTGGATCACGAACGTAGTGCCCGCGAATGGAAGGAGCACTTCATCCTATTGCGACGTTGTGTTTCTATTTCCTTAGCTGTGAAGGTGTTTCTATTTCCTTAGCTGTGAAGGAAGAGGTATCGGTTAGATTCCCCCCCTTCTCCTCCCAAACATTTCAGCTAACATGAAAATGCAGTCCCCTGCAACCACAACAAAACGAAAAGCTGAACCTGAGGCTGAATGCGCCCGCTGGCCATCCACACCCCCTCTTCCCAGCAAACATAATGGATGATGTATTTTGGAAATGTGTCGGGGGGAGTTGTATATTATTTTTTGTTCTTGAATGGAGGTTATAAACGCTTTATGAAATGGTTGCTTTGGATTTTGAGAAGTTAACTCATCTCTCGCTCTGGTGTATGCGGAATAGTTATCTTCAATATATTTCTCATATATATATATGATACTCATCTCTGCTTGTTAAGTATGTGAACATGTGTGAATTAGTATACACATCAGTATATATTCTTGACGTATATCGTATGTGAGCAGTAAGTAGATCTAAAGTGCTGCTTTGATGATCGACTCGCTAGCTTTGCTTACTAGTATTCTGGCTGATATACCCAACCAGACTAGTTGATATATAAGATCCATTCTCCGCCCTCTCTACCTATAGCAATAATCATTCAGGTATGAATTACGGCACTCATAGCTACTTCGACTCACGACATAAGGGCGTCGACATACTACTAACTACTGTAACTCTAAACAGCTCTGCAGCTGATGGACGCTCACCAGAAGCTGCTGGACGCGAAGCGAGGCTTCGGTAACTACGGCTCGAGAGTTTGGCAGGTGTGATAGATAGGCTTTGGGGGACTACCGGCTGAGCAACTTAGGGTTAAAACACGGAGTCTAGTTGAAGGATTTAGACTTACCATGGTCGGTATCACGATGGTGAATATCCCTTCCCAAGGCTAATACGGCTTCTTAACTTGCTTCCCAAGTATTTCAACAGGCACGAGGAGGTGTTGGGCATGCCGAATCTGACGGGCATATACTAGGCCAGGAAGCCCTAAGCTGTCAATAAGCTGAATCTCGGGTCGGATCAAGGGCACCTCCTCAAAGAGCTACGAGCCTGTAAGGGGCTATGATCTTCAGTTACGACATTGGCCTAAGAAGCTGCCATATGTTTGAATGGCTTATAAAGAGGAAGGATGTTTCGTCTATAGCTCTCTATCTAGGCCTCTCCGAAGATATTTCCTAGAATTAGGAATATTGCATAGCCCATTCGTTTAATCATGGCTCGCATCCCACTTAGCAGTTTTTTCCTCATTGCGCTTTTCGGGACCTGGGCTCATGCCCAGAGACAGGACTTCCATGATCCATCCTTCCCCCAGAGGAACACAAACAACGTCCACTTGGTGAACAAGGATTTCAATGCCTATCGCGAAGCTGAGAACTTTTACGCTCCGCTGAGCGTGTCTTCGAATTCTGAAGTGCCTGGTGAGAGCGAGCAAGGCCAGCCTGGGGATGAGCTGAGGGAAGCGAATTCCAGGAATGAGGCTGATAGGATTAGTACTTCTGAGTATGACCGAGAGCCATATAGGCCCATGTCTCCGGCAAGACCTTATTGGGAGGAGAGGACCTACGAGTTCCAGTATGGAGGGCCAAAGATCTACCACGAGCAGCCGTATAATAGGATTGAAAACTTCCCTCCTCCTGTGAAGGACGATGTAGTACTCTACTCGGACGTGGATGTTTTTGGGACCGGATGGAACAAGTTCCAACCGAAAGAAGACAAGGTCCAGCAACAGCAGTTCCAGAACGCCCCAGTCGTCCAGAAGCAGGAGGTTGACTTTATCGATGTCCTCGTATCAGAGCCTTGCACGGTCACAGAGGTTATTACCACTACATACTTCGTGAAGCCTAGGCCGATCGTCACAGAGTTTACCTACAGCACCGTCCTCGTGGAATGTCCTCCCACGCCTACTCCCACACCACAGCCTTTGCCGCAGCCTTACTACGTTGACCCATTTTCATACTACCCCCACTGCGATGTCTGTGAGTATCCGCACAACTGCGACCACTGCCCGCGCTCCCTCGTGACCAGGCCTCCAATATACACCGTCCCCATCCACAAGCTCCCCTGCGACAAATGCCATCACCCGGATAACTGCGACCACTGCCAGCGCCCACAGCCCCAGCTGCACCTACAGCCCTACCCGGCCCCGTGCGAGCTCTGCCAGCACCCGCAGAACTGCGATCACTGCCTTAGGGCTCATGGCCAGCCGTACCCGGCCCCATGTGAGTTGTGTGCGCATCCACAGAATTGTGATCATTGCTCGCATCCACCGCAGAGGGTGAACCCAATCCCGTGCGAGGCTTGTAGGCAGCCGGAGGTGTGCGAGCATTGTTATGGGCCTGTGGATAGGGTCTATGGGGTTGGCAGAGAGAGGGAGGAGAGGAGGTTCCCTGGCCCAGCCGTGGACCCACAGCAGCGCGAGGGGCAGGCCCGGAGGGTGGTGGCAGTGGTCCAGCCCAAGATGCATCCTCAGGCTGGGCCGCAGATTATTGAAGGGAATGGGGAGGTGAACGCGCTTGAGCAGGAGGAGCAGGAGTTGCAGTGGTGAAAGGCTGGCAACTTGACTTGAGGGTGGTAGGAATGTCATAGGTTAAACTGACTAGCTGGACATGTCTTTCTTTTATATTTTTACTTAGTCCTACCAGATTATGGTCGGTTTGGGGCTTCGACATACTGACTCCATAATGATGATCTTTGCTTCATGAACTCGGTGGATTTGCAATTGAACATCACTTTCTGTATTCGAAATTAAAACTCATGCAAGCGATCGTTGGTGCATGTTACAGTAAGTATGGAGTACATGGTCTTCACGCAGCCTTGCATATATGCAGCTATGTGAAAAGACATACTGTGCATACATGTATGTATACTGTACATGTACTTCAATACCAACTGCGTTCCACTTATCAAGAGGCCTACGAGGTTATGTAACCAGACTATCAAGAGGCGAGTTGTTTACTGTGAGACCGCTGCATGTCTCAGAGTTGCATATTATGCATTACAGTGCATACATAAGTGCCAAGCACACATTTTCGCAGGTCACGTGCTTTTCAAACCCACTTTACGCGTTCACATTACGTCTTTCATTTACGCGCATCATATATTGCTCATGTTTCTCCCCCCTGCAAAGAAAGCAAAGCTGTCCTCAGCCGCTCCTTCCACGCCCATAACCCAGGACAACGGGATCCGATGTTCCGACGATGAAGACGACAACCTAGACACCGACACCAAACTCGCTATCATCTCCTCGCTGTTCCCGCTCGTAGCGCACGAGGAATTGCTGGAGGTGTTGGTCACGGCTGAGGGATCATTAGAGACTGCGCAAAAGATTCTCGGTGGTTCATCAACCCCACAAATTTCAAAGAGGGGAACTAGTTCTGGTGCACAGGCGTCACTTCCATCCTATCTCCCGGCTACTGCCTCCTCCTCATCTACCAGCAACGACATCAGCAGTATTTCAAGCTTGCTGCCGAAGCCGCAGAAGGGGAAACCTCTCCTCCTGTTCAAACCAGAGCACGTCGCTGCGCTGACGCCATGTACGCTGGTCACAAGTTTCCTGCCGGGGGAGGTGGCGAATGAGTTGTTGCTTGAGCTTGTGAGGGAGGCGCAGGGGTTTGCCAGGAAGGGGAGCAGGGAGGTGAGGTTTGTGCTGTGGGGTAGGGAGGTATGGAGTAAGCATACGGCGGCGCTTTATGTAAGGGAGGAGGGCAAGGATGAGGAAGAGGGTGGTTATAGGGAGGAGGATGTGTGGTATACGTATAATGGGATGAAGGAGCATAAAAAGAGGGTGTTTACGGAGAGAATGGAGAAGGTGACGGAGTTGGTGGAGGAGAAGGTTAGGGAGGTGATTGCTGAGAGGTGGAGGAGGGAGGTTGAGGTGCGGTTTGGGGGTAAGAGTAACACTGAATCCTCTTCAAAAACACCTCCGATTCCGCTGGAAATGGGAAGGAAGAAATATGAATCTCCACATCCTTGGAAAACAAATGCAGCGATTGTAAACTGCTACGATGGCGGAGCCGAGTCTGTGGGGTGGCATGCGGATCAAGTCACGTATCTTGGTCCCATGACTACGATTGCAAGTGTGAGTCTAGGCGTTGGGAAGGAGTTTGGGCTGAAGCGGCAGTGTGCTGCGGAGGATGATGGCGAGGGGGTGGTTAAAGTGTGGTTGCCGCATAATAGTTTATTGATTATGGAGGCTGGGACGCAGGAGGAGTGGAAACATTGGTGCACTCTCCCACTGCCCCAACACCCTTACAACTTGGAATTAACAGCTAACATGTATACATATCACAGCATCTATCCTGCATCTGCAGTCTCAACGCATCCCCTAAGCGGGTCTAAACGGATAAATATTACATACAGGTACTACAGGCCTTCCCTCGTGCCGAAGTATCTTCCGAGGTGTAGGTGTAACCCGGAGCCGCTCCCAGGGGTGCTGAAGGCGGTGATGGATAGAAAGAGTGGAAATTATGGGCGGTATTTTTGGTCCTGTCAGGGAGCGTATCAGGGGAGGGGAGAGGCGGGGGAGGGGTGCGGGTGGTTCGAGTGGGCGGAGTGGGATGAGGATGGGGAGGTGAAGGGGTGGAGGGAGAGGAGGAGGGAGCAGCAGGAGAAGAGGGAGGGGACGGAGAGGGAGAGGGAGAGGGAGAGTGAAAGGGAGAGGCGGAGAAGAGGGAAGGGAGACAGGACGGAGAGCATGGAGTGCGAGACTACACGGGCCGAATGGAAACAGCGATGATGGAATAGTTGACAAAAGAGGGTGTCGGTAGTCTGGCTGGGGCCATCACATAGCCGGACAGAAGTTTCGGTTGAAGCCAATTTTGAGTTTCTCGCGTTTCTCGAGTGGCCCAGGAGCCTCGTGCAACCAGATGCTCGGCCATGTGAAAACACGCCCTCTCGAAGCATTCTGTCCATAGCCGACACAGGTTAGCTACCTTTGCACCATCTCCTGATAATCCCAACTGGTACCTCTATCACAGACACACGAGTCGTAGAGAGGGGAAATCAGGTGATTTCCAAATACTACTTATATGCCCACAGTTCCCCCCCGCAAAGGCACATCCATCCCAATACTCAAACATAATAGCTGTCCCAAAATGAAGCTCCTCTCTGCTCTCGTCCTTGCCATTCCGTTCGTCATCGCCGCTCCCGTTCCAGACGCGGAGGGTGATGTTCCTGTTGCCCCAGCCAGCGCCACAACTGAGACTACCTTGCCCATTGTTGCACCTGAAGACGGCTCCAAGCCCATCGATGCCGTCGGCAAGAAAGGCGTCTACCGTGTCGGTGACCAGGTCTACCCATCCAAGGAGGCCTTGACCGAGGCGCTCAAGAAGAAGAGCGTCCAGCCCCTGGATGGGCAGTACCCATATGTTTACGACTACTATGGATACCTCCCTCAGGCCTACCCTGCGGTTGCCTATGACTACGGTAACTACCCCTACTACGTGCAAGACCCATATGCTGCCGATTATGCTGCTTTCTACAAGGCACAGAAGGAGCAGGCAGACTACGAGCAGGCACTCAAGGAGTACGAGTACAAGAAATACTTGTATGATACCGACCAGACTCACCTTAGGCCTGATCTCTTCCCGGAGCACCAGGTGGTGGTAGTCCCCAAGCAGCAGGAAACCGAGCAGCAGGTTGTGCAAGTCGAGAAGCCCGAGCCTGCTGTTGTCCGCCAAACACCAAAGCCCGTCAGCCAGTACAAGCCCACCCGCCACGAGCAGGCCCCATACAACAAGTACCAGTTCACCAATGAGGAGGTCGCAGAGCCTGCCCAGATTGATCAACACAACTTCTACCGCCCTGAACACAGTTACACCTCAAACTTCAACACTGCCCCCGTCCAAGTCGATGACAGGAAATTCCAAGCTCAGCCTCAGAAGATTGGACAGCCACAGAAGCAAACCTCTCGCACCCGCGTCGAGGAGTTGCCCGAAAACAGAAACACCAAATACATCAAGCAGAATGAGGACTCTGAGGCACCTTACTTCCCTGCGGAATCGGCCTACTACCCAAAAGCCGCTGACAAGGTGATCCCCCTCCCGCCCACCTACCCCGCAAAAATCGAGAGGACTGACGTCTACCCCGATGTAAATACCAAGTCCAGCTTCCGTTCCTCAAACACCCCCAGCTTCTCCGCTGCCGCCAACGCTGCCAACCCCGCCAACGCTCGAAAGGAATCGGAAGCTCCTCCCCGTGAACGTGAACGCGAACGCGAGCCCCGAATCGCGGTCGCCACCCCTTCCCAAGTCCAGAACCAATACCAGCGCCCCTCTCTTAACCAGTACCAGCGCTCCAAGCCAGAGGTCCTCAACAACAACTTCAGCCCCGCCCCGGCCCCGTACCAGCATAACCAGCAGTACCGCCCATCGAATGCCCCGCACGAGGGCCGCATTGGCCAGGTGCAGGTGTATCCTGGGGAGGCCACAGGATTATCAGCGAGCTCAGGGAGCCCGTCTGGGGGTTCGGGTGTTAACCCGGTGTTGGCGGAGGAGAAGGCGGAGGGGGAGATTGCCGGAAATGCGAATTTTGCTATTTTTAATAGGGATACGCTTGGCAAGAGGATTTTGGAGAAGCATGGGTATTTGGATGACACGGCTTCGGATTGGGTGGTGTCAACGGCGTACTAGGTGCGGACTTATAGGTCTGAATTTTTTTTTGATTTTTAGAGTGGGAGTACTTGCTCTTCAGCATATAGGCATAAAACATCATTCATTAATCATTATGTACGTACTTTACCGCTACTGCATAAATAGATTAGACATGTAGAGTACGTACTCTACATGTTATGTATGCATGGATAGGAGTAGAATAGCATAGGAAAATGAAAGGCCGGTTAGTGGTGAGTACTTTCGAGTAATGGTGACGTAGTATATGTAAAAGAGGATTTGGAATCAAGAGTGTGGTAATGTTTTATATTGCCTTTTGATCTTTTAACGGCGAATGCGGTATATGATATGTAGTACTTTGTTATCTGTATTCTCTTATTGCTGGCCATGGTGGACTGATTTAACCCCCAACCACGCACCTACTCCCACCAGCACCAGTACAACCACCACCATCGCCGCCACCAGCGATGCAACTGCGTACTTGGACATGCACATCCTCCAGCGCTTATGCAGCGGGTCAAAGTCGAAAAGTTCTACCCGTGTCCAGGCCCAGTTAAAACTTGTAAATAGACAGAGTAGTATGGCATGTACGTTGGGGGGAATAAAGTAAAATAGTGCCAACCTGAATATCCGTCATCAGCGCCTAGTAAGCCTTTCTCTAGAGTACATGCATCCACTGCGTCTGCGGCTGCAGGGTGCCCGTGCGTAGGAGGCCAAGGGCAGGTATCGGGAAGGGACTGGCGGTTGTCTGAACATGGGAATGAGTGCGTTGAGTCGGTGCTACGGCGCGGGATGACTGTGTATCGGGATTTCCGCTTGAGGTTGTGGTATACGGAGATTGGGGGAGATGCAGTACTTTTGGAGGTCGGGGTGGGGGAAGTGCCTGGGTGGCTTGAGATGTGGAATCCGGGGGGGGCGGAAGCTTGCGGGCTGCTGCTTGCCCCGAGGAGAAGCATTCTGGCGAGAAAGGGGGGTTGGATGATAGCAGTTCTACGATCTATGATGATGGCAGTTCTATGATGAAGCTGTCGGGCAGCAATATGCAAGGTATTTGGGGGGGCAAAGGTTGGAATGTATCCATACGGGCGTAGATGGGGATAGCGATGTAGATATATAGACACATATGGGGGCATGACTCGATGCTACTAACGTGGCGTTTGGAGGAGGTGATTTGGCCAGAGGCCCTATGGGCTGTAGCAAATTCGCCGGGTGTTGAGATCTGTTGTTCTCGGTACGGGCACCAAGGTACTGCCGGATTGGGAACTGAGCACGCAGGTCTGAGGTCTACGCATGGTTTGTACTTTTTGGTCCCTTGCCCCCCCGGGTCAACAACCGATTTTTGCGCAGACAACAGCGTGACATGTCTTTGGTTTGGACGTTTTCGCTTGTGTGGCTTATGAGTCAGAAGTCCGTGACTGATGTGACGGTGATACATACTATGGTGAGTAAGGTAATTGGCTTGCTGGGTTGGTGAACAGGACACATTGCGTTGTTTCGTATTGTTTACAGCATGGGGCTTCTACTAAATAATGCATCTCCAGGTTCAAACGCCGGTAGTAGCTGCTCCCAAAGCTTGGCAGTGCGAGTTATGGTTTAACGGTTGTCGCTACTGCTTATGAGAGCATAGAAGCGATACTTTAAACGTCTCTGAAAAGCATTAGTGGTCCAGTGGTATGATGAATCGTTGCCATCGATTCGACCGGGGTTCGATTCCCCGCTGATGCATTAATTCTTTTGTTGTTTGGCGGCATGGGATTTGATGTTTGTTGCAAACAGCACGTTTGACTTGGCGTCACGTGAGCAGAAAAGTGCGAGTCTAACAATTAAGGTTATCGTGATTTTTCAGCACTGCCTTTGTTCTCGTACCCAGACAGTGCCTTGTATTCTTATTGTTGAAATATACTCTCAGCCCGTGGTTCGAAAAGAATGTGACGGTCAAGATAGGTGTAGGGCGCCAACCACTACTATACTCCTCCCCTACTCATGTATCCTATCTGCTGTGCTCGCTGTTATCGTAAATATGATCCAGCATTCTGCAAACATATGAAGACCTGTATTCCCTGTAAGAGGAAAATATTTGTTAAAATAACCGTAAGGACTCCATATAGTATGGTTAGACTACTTAGTTTCTCATTGTAGCGAAAACGGGAGTGGCAGTTAAGAGATGAGCATAACCCAAACCTTCCAATACACAAGAGCCGAAGTATTCGGAGGTCAAGCTTCCCGTGGCTGGAGTCTGTCTCTGCACGAAATAGAGCAGGTTCTACAGGTAGCCACCATCATCCTCGAGCACCCCCTAATCTACAGCGGAGCCAAGCACCCTCCCCCAGCTTTGGCCCGCTCCGACCTCGCCGTCAACGAGAATCGACCTCATACAGGGAAACCTTGGAAAACTTTAACCAATCGCTCAAAGACTTTAAATTGCTGAATGCCCCAAATGTGAGGAGGCTGGAATTGGAATGAAGATTCGGGTAGGGGATATAAAGATCTGTGAGCACTGTGATGAAAAGCAGGGGGGACTGAAAAGAGGATGAGTATCCTACACTGGCGCAGAGCCCGGGGGTGGGGGGAACAATGAGAGAAGTTGAAAGCGAAAAGAGAGGACCACTATACTTCACGCACAGCTTTCGGAGATAACCATGTTAGTCGGCCGAGGGCGCAATCGTCAGAAATTGGGAATCGCATGAATCACACGCTGCATATTCTGTAGTCTGGTAGTCTCAGTATACCCTTACAGTACGATAGAGCACAGTGTTAATCCTCACCTGCTGTGGCCCAGCGGGATATACTACGCCTCATTGAATATATTGGCGGGGCCACATCTCGGCTCGGAAGAGGCGGGCAGCGACAGTGGATGTGACCGGACTGCTAGAAACGGCAAGTGCAGGGTACACGACAGAACCCTCCGTACTTGTGACCAGAGGAGTTTCGCGCCGGCAAAGTTGAGTGACAGCAGGGATCGCCGTGTTCAGACGTCCACCATGCTGAGCTAGAAGCTATGGCACCAGGAGATAAGCTTAACATACCCTGGCAAAGATCCCGCTTCGTACGACCCACGACATGAATATGCAAAGCCGGTTATATCCGGTGCGTTCAATACGGCTCTGTATATCCAATCCGTCATTGTACGCTCAGGAGACGGGGTATACTGGGGGCCTTTTATGAAAAACTGATATCAGTATGATGATGAGCTCCACCTTACTCACCTCCTAGCCCTCACATGACTTAGGGAACCCGCCTATCGACGTCACAAGCTCTAAGGTGACGACCAGAGACTACGCCTGGGTGAACCGGATTTAGGGAGACTTTTGTCATCAGCCCAATGTCTAGGGCCGAGTGATGGGCACCGGGAGATCTGGCACAGCAAGGGTATTTGCAAGATACAGCTCAGAGCTGGTAACCAGGAGCCATTGTATACCTCTGCATTGTACTACTTATATCTTAGGCTCAGTGATATTAATCCTCGTCTAATCTGGGACCCTCCTCTGGAATGTGGGGCTTTTTGATTTGATGCAACGTTATGCCTTGTAGATCGTTCACTCTGGCTGAGACAGAAAAAGGAAAAATCAGACGGGTGCGCAAATACTTTTGCCGGGGTGCTGGTATCTAAAATATGGCTCCCCCCACCTCTCGCTCAATCCGATATTCCTCCGTTCGACTTTTGTCTTGGATATTACTTTCTGCAAGCTTGCATTTTTTCTCTAGCAACATAGATTGCAGAATCCTTCTACAGCCCATAAACAGCATATAAATGACCAACTCTGAAAAGATTGGTGCTGATGCACCTGAGTTTTCAAAGCTGCTGATCATTGGCGCCGGAATGAGTGGGATCTCGGCGGCGGCGCACTATATGAGGAAATATGGCGATGATGACTATGTAATTTATGAAAGGCAAAAGAAACTTGGTGGGACGTGGTGGATGAACAATTATCCTGGTGGGTTCCTGAACTTCTCCTGCTCGCCGTTCGACTGCTGGCTTACACCTCTAATATAGGTTGTGGTGTCGACACGTACGTTAATTAACATCTTGTCTAGTCTCATGTTCTCGTGATATGAACTTACTGGTGGCTGGATCCTGACTGATTGTGTTTTCCTAGGCCAACTGCTTTATACTCTTTTTCATTTCACCCAAAGCACGACTGGACAAAATTCTTTGCCAGTCAACCGGAGTTATTGGAATATGTCAACGGCACTGCCGTGAGGCTGGGCATCACATCCCGGATACGATTCTCTATAGATGTTGAAGCCTGCGAATGGATTGAAGAAACGAAACGGTGGAGGGTGCATCTTCGACGGAGAAAGGTGGATAAGCCCTGGGCATTGGATGAACCGACCCAGGAGGAAGATGCACAATTGGAAGAAGCGGATCGATGGGTGCATGAGTGTCAGGTTTTGGTTTCTTGCGTGGGTGCATTAGCGGCACCGAAAGACTGTAATATCCAGGGGCATGAAAACTTTCAGGGTCCCTTGTTTCATTCGGCCAGGTGGGACCACAGGGTGGACCTCACGGGGAAAGATGTCATTGTCATAGGAAATGGATGTAAGTAGGTCCGCGTGGAGCAAAGGTAGATGATATTTGGGAGGGTCCCTTCAGCCAGCGTGCTAATGTTGAGAAAGGCTCTGCGGCTCAAATCGTTCCCAACATAACACCCATCACCAAATCAACAACACAATTCATACGATCAGCCCAATGGATAATTCCCCGGCCATCGCCCGCTCTCTTCACTAATACAGCTTTTGCAAAGTACAGAAAATATTTGCTCGATTGGGTACCAGGATTGAATTCATTCATCCGGCTGGGAATATTTATGATCGGTGAAGTCGACTTTTTCATGTTCAAAACGACAACGCTTGGGACTTATCTGAGAGCATCCAAGGAGAAAGTATTACTCGAATACATGCGGGCAGGATGTCCAGAGAAATATTATGAGATAGTTTTGCCAAAGTACCTACTAGGATGCAAGGTGGGTTTTTTGTGGTTGGACTTTTGAGCTTTTTGCTAATGTCCATAAAGCGTCGTGTTCTAGATGACGACTATCTATCGAACCTCCATAGGGACAATATGCTCCTTACCAACGACCCAATATCCCACATTGAGGAGGATGGCGTTGTGGCGGCTTCGGGGAAGAAGTACTATGCCGACGTAATTGTGCTGTGCAATGGCTTCAAACCGGGGTTGAGTATGACACCATTCAGGCTCACTGGAAGGAACGGGGAGACTCTCGAAGAACATTTCCGAGTACTTGGTGGTATTGGAGCTTATAAAACTTGTGCCTTTCACGGGTTTCCGAATTTCTTCCTGACTGCTGGTAAGTTTCTAGGTTTTCAGCTGGCCATTTGCTGACGATATGAAAAAGGTCCCAATTCTGTGACTGGACATACTTCTCTCTTGTTCACATCGGAAGTAGTGACGAATCTTGCTCTGAATGTTGCGAAGCCAGTGTTCACGGGACAAGCTGAAGAGGTTGAGGTGACCAGGAAGGCAGAGGTGGAGTATAGAAAGTTCATTGAGGATGGCCTCAAGCACACAGTGTGGCAAGATAGCTTTTGTACATCGGTGGGGTCCTATCTGAAACCCTTGTAAAGCATGGGGTAGGCTGATGTTTGTGTTAGTGGTATTTGGACGAGCACGGCAGAAATTTCAACATTTATCCGTGAGTATTCCGTCGCAACAGCCAGCCATAAGTATCATCCTAGATCCCTGACTATAAGCTGACTGTTTCATTTACACCGAAGGTATTCGCAAATCCACCTGCTCTTGAACTGTATATTTTACAGCAAAAAGGACTGGAATATCCGATACACCCCCAAGGCGCTCCGGAGGTCAAGGATGGTGAAGTTAGCTTGTCTGGCAGTATTGTTGGGTCTGACCTTCCAGGGGATGAGACAGCCGAAGGGCTACTTTGGTGAGCTCTGGGAGAAGGCAGTGTGGTCGCTGAGTAACGCGCCGCAGCTTCTTACTAACTGCGCGTCGAGTGTCCTCAGTCAGGGCACCTCCTTAGTGGGTGGGCTTGTGGGGAGCTGTGCAAACTGGGTGGAAGCGCGCACGAGCTAGAGACGGCTCAGGCGTTGGTTTGGAGTCCTTGCCTATGGGGGAGCTTTGGCAGGCGGAGATTCTTTGGGGGTTTTGTTATACCAACAAGCCGCTAATGAGGGATGTCGATAAAATTGCCACAACGGCGCTCGTCTACCGGCGTCACAATCGTTTCTACTTTTTTTTTCCCCCTATCCATAGCCCTCCTGTAGTGATTGTGCCATCGTGATAAGCCAGTTATAGCAGACCAACATATTTTGTCTCGTTCTCCATTTTTAAAATGATGTGTGGTGATCTACGAGCGCTCGACCTCTCAGAGGAGCGATCTTGCGTATGTCAGATCGAGTGGGCCGGGGGGGGTTGTTGCACCGTTGCACAGCTGGAGGCAACACCGCCGTTGCAAGCTGCCATCGGACCGGCGAGGGACCGGAAGGAGCGTGAGGTCAGACGGGGGCAGCGGGTTTAGTCATCGGCGTAGATATACATAACCTGTGTGCGCGGGTGCTTCCCCGGCCCTCTCCCCTTCGCGCTGCATTTCGTGAAGCTCCTCGTACTCTGTCTGCCCTGCCCGATAAGCCCGCATCTCCGACTCCCGCGCCCTCGACAGCCAGCCAGCAGACAGACACGCGCGCGCTGCGACAGCTGCCTGCGACGCCCGGCCCCGCCCCGCTACCCGCTACCCGCGCCCAGCTCTGCCTGCCTTGCGCTGCCCGCTCCGCCTGCTCTGCTCGTATACCGTGGAGTGTATACGCACTCTGTCTCTGTATATACACCATATATACGCAGCAATCGCGGCCTTCGTGTCTGCAGCGTGCCAGGCCGACAAGACGATCCCCCTGCGTCGCGCCGACCCGCAGAACGTGAGCAGCCCAAACTTTCGCTGTGCCTAACATCGGGGAAAAATAAAAAAGCCGTGATCGAGGAACCCACGCCCAATCCCCAAACACGCCTGCACGCCCCGCCATACAACACCCCCGCACCCCCGCCGACGCCCAGCCACACACAGTGGCACCCCGTCCAGCCTCTCCGCCGAAGCCCCCGCCCCACTCCCCCCCCAGCGTCGTCGACGATACCAGCCTGCATCGCTTCTCCCTGCAACGCTGTCACCGGCCACGTTGGATCCCCCCGTCCACCCCGCCCCTATTGGCCGTTTCGCTTCCCCCGCCATTCTTGCCCTCGCTCCTCCTTCCGCCCCTCCTGCCGCCCCTCCTGCCGCCCCCACCCCACCCCTCCGACTCTTGGTCCGGACGGTGTCCAACAAAAAAACGTGTCAGTAACCCCCCCACCGTTACGCTCCGTATATGCCACCGCCCCCCGGTCAGAGGGCCCCCCACCTACTACCTGTACAAAGTCACCACCGAGCACAGCAAGCACCAACATCAAATCCCAGCCTTGCCAGTCAACAAGCTCCGGCAAACTATCCCTACCAGCCGTTTCCCGCTCAGCAGCAGCAGTACTCACCTAGCTTACTTTCCAGCCGATATTCTCCCCTCCTAGAGCACCACTACCACCACCAGCAGCAGCAGCACGAGCAGGCCCCGTACCATATCCCGCAATCCCACTATAATATCCCGGGGCCGGATAGTCCCGTCGACGGCTCCAGTAACCCGTTTCTAAATCCCAACGTCCAGTCCCCTACTCGAAGACAGGAGAGGTTTGAGGCTGAGGCCAGGCAGCATCAATACCGGCTACAAAACGACGACGGGGACAGCGTCATCGACTACTATAACAACACAGCAGACGAGCGCGGACTGGGAGGTGGATTAAGCAGTGCGAATTTATCTCCCGTTGATTTTCGCCACGGGCAGGGGCAGCATAATCTGCTTTGGTTGCACCAGCAGCAAAAGATCTCCCAGCAGATTGCGGCGGCTCAGCAGAGGGAATTAGAACTGCAGCTGCAGCAGCAGCAGGGAATCAGTGAGGAATTCCAATTCCAAGAGTTTCCGTTTGATAGTCATCACCAGTACTACACTGGGCTGCCTCCGCACTACCAGCCACAACAGCAGGATTACCGGCTTCATACTTCATATTCATCACTACCTCCGGCTACACCAACATCGACCACACTTAGTGGAGCGACTGGGAGCACCAGAGAAAGCATCTTCCCGCCTGGGTTAGAAAGAGAACTGAGTTATTTGAGTGTAGAGGATCGAGCTACAGGGAGTCCGAGACCACAAGGGTTTGGATTTAATTCTTCAGACGTGGTTGAAAGAGTAATTGGTGAGGCAATTTGAATCAATCACTATGGGGAGGTAGCTTGTTCACTAATTCCTAACTGATGTGCCTCATTTCAGAGCAACCGAATTATCCCAAAGTTCCGAAACTTACTTCATCACCTGTAGCGTTTTCATTCAAGCAAGCAGGATCACCATCATCATCAGCAACCGCAGCCTCCACCACCAAGAAACTTGCAACTCCTCCAATCGTACCTACACCGTCCCCAAAAATACCTTCCAAAATTCACCCAAACGCCCCCAACCCAGCAACCTCCCCCCCTTCCCTCCCGCCGCCACCTTCCTCCGCTGGCTACGAGCAAGCCGCACAGCAGTATCGCCAACCTCAAGATCATATATTCTCTTCATCTCAGGTGGAGGAGGATCTAGAAGAAGCCCATTCAAACAGCGAGACCGAAAGCGAAGCAGATTCGAATTCCTCCGCCGACGAGGAAGAGGAAGACGAAGACATGTCGATATCATCAACTCCAGCGAGCTGGATCAGCAGCTTTTGTTCACTCCAGGGCCATGAGTATTTCGCGGAAGTCAGTGAGGAGTTTATTGAGGACGACTTTAATCTTACGGGATTGAGCCCACTGGTGCCGTTATACAAGGAGAGTTTGGAGATGATTCTTGACGTGGAGCCGGATGAAGAGGATGAGGAACCTTCCGAGGAGGACGCTGACGAAGACGATTCTCAATTAGGGGGGCCGACAACAAAACGAAGGGGGGAGCGAGCACAAACGGACATGGAGACATTGGAGAGCCAGGCAGAGCTGCTATATGGACTTATTCATCAAAGATTCATCACTAGTAGGCAGGGAATGCAAATCATGTACGAAAAGTACCAGAATAACCATTTTGGTTTCTGTCCAAGAGTGTTTTGCAATGCGACAAGGGTGCTACCGTGTGGATATTCAGATACACCAGGGGTGGATACCGTCAAACTCTACTGCCCTAGCTGCATGGATATGTACGTGCCACCTAACTCTCGATTCCAGACGGTTGATGGGGCGTTCTTTGGTACAACATTCCCTACGCTGTTTTTCCTTACATTCCCAGACATTGAAGTGTCAAGCCATCCTCCAGCATCCGCAAGCGGCCGTGATGTAGCCGCATACAAGCCCTCGCCGAGCCAGCTTAAGAGGCAGAAAGCGGAAGCAGAGGCAGCGGGTGCGGGGCAGAGGCTGGTTAATGGTGTGTTGGAGAATAATTTAGCGCCGGGGCTGGGAAAGGGGAAGATGTATGAAATGAAGATTTATGGATTTAAGGTGAGCGAGAGGGCGAAAGGGGGCCCGAGAATGAAGTGGTTGAGAAATAGGCCGGATGATGTAGCGGTTTTGGATGAGTATTCGAAAGCAAATGTGGAGGGATGGGCAAGCGCGGAGGAGGACGAGGAGGGTGATGGAAAAGTGGAGAAGAGGAAGGGGGTGAGGAGGGGCGCGAGGAGGAGGGTGTAGGTTGGAGGTGAGTGTGGTTGGTGTATGTGGGGATGGTGGGGTGGGGGGTAATGGGTAGTGTGGTTTCACTTGTTTTTTGTATGTCTGTAGCAGTCGCTATTGTTAGCATTACATATCTACTTTTCTTGTTACATTTGTCATTGTTGGTTTTCATTTCATTGTCATTGCTCCCACCAGTTTCATTAGTGATCTATAGTCAACGCTCGGCCACGCTGGAAATATGAGATACGAAATTTGTGACGAGATAAGCATAGGACAGGGGGCGCAATAGAGTCAGTACATTACATGTGAAGATGTTCTGAGGGGGCGACTTGCCATGTGTATGATGTGCCGTTGACCCTTGCATGCATGCATGACTGACGTATTTGCTGCACGCGCGAAGTTGGCGATCAGTAAAAGTTGGTTGAATAATCAAGTGGGGGATCAGGAGGGGTTCAGGGTAACTGAGAGCCGCAGTAGTGCTTACCACACTGTGGATGTGATACAGTCTATAGTAAGTACATGTACTTTCAAAGCCGCCGAGAGTCACCGTGGGGTACTCGCTAGCACTAGTAATGCTCCGAACCCCGCCCCCCCTCCCTCTCCTCCCCCTACCAAAAAATAAAAAGAAAAAAGAAAGAAGGAAAGAAGTAAAAAAAAAAAACCTTTCAGGCACCCGCGCAGAAGCAACCACCACCACCAACCTCCTCCAAAAGAAAGGGTCTGTAGTCTACATACATACATATATACATCTGCATGTCTCGAAAGGAAACTTTACTAACCTACCTACCTACCTACCTACCTGCAGGCGTGTATTTCTTTTTTTTTTTTTTTTCCCCCGCACACTACGCAGCTCCTAGACCACAACGTATTCCCCCCCCCCTCGCCCCGCCTCCCCCCTTGCAGTTGCAGCAGTCTTCGTATCCGCTAAGACTAATGTATCTCCTCTATTCTTCAGCTTTTTTTCCTCCTCCCCCCCCTCCCCCCAGAAAAAGAAAAAAAAGAAAAGAAAGGAAAAGAAATCCTTCTCCAGACGCTATCAAAAGCGGGATAAAACAGTGGGGACCCCAGAACCACGGCCCTTTTTGGCCTGCGGGCTCCCGGGGGGGGGGGGGAGGGGGTTCTGGCAACATATGGCGCACGGCGAAGAACGCGTCGGCATGTGCGGCAGGAAGAGTTGGGGTTCCTGGGCGGATGTTGATATGGTAATGAAGTATATAAGTGCTTACGGAATAAGGTCAGGCTAGTGTTGAGAATAACTTGGCATTTTCAGGATCACATGTCCTTCCCTTACCCTGAACACGGCTGTAAGGTTCTAGCCTCATTGCAATAAGTACAGTATCTAGGTTCGAGCCTAGTCTGGCTAGTACGTTCGAGCCTATTGGGTAGGCAAGGCCTTATCTACTGGGGAAGCCCCGTATTGTTCCGGTGTAGTGGCCAGTTCTTCCAGAGGTACAGTACCCCGGCGAAAGTGTTTGCAACCCCCCCTGCATAATATGCAGCGCCTGCAGCTCAAGGTAACAGCGCAAGGAAGTAAGACATGTTTAAGACATGCAGCGAGCACAGCTTATAACTTTGAGCGGGGTCCAGTGCGGAGACAGCACTCCGATATAGCAAAATGTCATCAGTAGCAGTCCCGCTCCCATCGGATTTAGAAGCAACTGTAGCTAACCCAGTGCTGGCAGGACCACCGGGCGCAACAGAGCTGACTGAGTTTCAAAAAGGGTGGATTGTTGGAGCGCGAGCTTTTGGAGGTTCAAATAAAGAGATTGGACGGCACTTAGAAAGAAATGAGTCAACTATACGAGCATTTCTGAAGAGATATGATGAGAGGGGAAAATCTGAAAATCTGACTCGAAGTGGGAGGCCTCTTTCAATTCAAAGTGATACTGGTGATCGAATATTGGAATTAATTGAAGGAGATCGATCTATCACGAAACTTAATCTTTATACTCAAGCTGAGCTTGATGTACATCCACGAACTCTTGACCGGTTTCTGAAAAAGAAAGGTAAGTTTTTACCTAGTCTGGTTGCACTTTTTCTACCTCTTGTAGAGACTTAATCTAATAATGTGAACTAAAAGGTTACCGGAAGTGGATAGTGAAGAAAAGACCACAGTTAACAGAAGCACATGCAGCTGCTCGTTTAAAATGGGCAGAAGTACGGAAGGATTGGACTGAGGAGCAGTGGGGACATTATATTTGGAGCGATGAATGTAGTGTTGAAAAGGGTAAAACAGGAGGAGTAAAGTGGGTATTTCGGATAGAAGGAGAAAATCCATATCAAGTAGGCTTAGCAGATGGAACAAGGTAAGTACTTTTCATTATATATTTTTCTCATATACTAAATATTATATAGAACGGCAAAAGGAGTAACCCTTATGGTATGGGGATGCTTTTGGGGCTCTACACTTGGATATCTTCATCCATTACTTGTTGGGCATAACAACTCTGAGCGTTATGTGGAGATTTTGGAAGCCTATCTCCCCCTTGTAAAGGAAGATATGGCAGCAGCTGGCATATCTACACTGGTATTCATGCAAGACAATTCCCCTATACACAACTCCTACTACAGTTTAGGTTGGTTACAAGATGAAGGATGGAAGGTTGCAGATCACCCAGCTTGCTCACCAGATCTCAACCCCATTGAGCATGTTTGGCGATATCTTAAGCGGATTTTATGCCAAAAATTTCCTGATATTGCAACTTGTCGGGGAGGGCCAGCGACTGTGAAGAAAAGGTTGGCAGATTGCTTGTTAGAGGCTTGGAAAGAGATTCCGTCTACGTTACTGGATTCTTTAACAAGATCTATGCCTCGCCGAGTGGCAGCTGTTATCAAGGCAGAGGGTTGGTATACGAAATATTGAGACCGAAAATCTGGACCAGCGGGACCGGAAGTGGGTCTTGTACTGTATAGATATAGATTTAGCTAGATATGTCTTACCTGCATGACGTGGTTTCACATTGCTGCATATAAGCTGCATAAAATAGGGGTCGCAAACACTTTCGCCGGGGTACTGTATGAATTCTTTATTTTTGTAATTTTATTACACCCTGGACCATGCATACTTTGCTTACTGGTGAATATGTAACTGGAGTAGATGACTGCAGTGGATGTCATTCCGAGAAGCCTCAAACTTAGATCTACGCCACGGTAATAACAAGTACACTCTACATACAACAGAGTCTAAATAGTGGCAAACTTCCAGGCAGAAACCGCCTTGATCACTTGCCCTTGCTTAATGTCATGCGTCTGCATTGGATCGTAGATAGCCCGAACTCGCCACTTCTCTTAGTAGATTCAACCATGGCAAACTTTGCATATAATTCTCCTCCCATAGAAATAAATATTCTTTCCAATCTCTTTATTCAATAGAAGCGGTCCTCTCTGCCACTCTCATACCCTTGGCTCTCTCAGGAACCCTTCCACTCAGTACTCTTGTCCCCAGCGTAGCAGACCTCGAAATCTCCGAGGATCCATGCGGAGTCCCTGGGGGTGCTATAGTACCCCTCGACCTTGGTGTTGATGAAAGCCTCATAAAGGGGAAACTCGGCATCCGTCGCAGGGAGAATACCAGCCATAGGAATTCCTTGCGTTGGTCCACAGGCTGCCGCTGCATCTGGAATACCGGCACCCATCTCTATATCCTCAACTGCACCCCTTCCAAAATTCCACCACCTGGGTCTTTTCTCCGAGTTGATCGTAGTCCTATTCTAACAAGGGGAGAACCTAGAGTAGTTAAGTAGGTCTGGTCACTAGATGCGCTTGTCGTTCCACTCCACTCCCATCTCTCAGGGGTACTAAGTGCACTCGCCGAAGCACCGGTGAATCCATCAGCGTTCACCCTTCTATTGAAAGGTTACTATGAGCGGAGGTATCGCGGTAGTAAAAACGGAGGTTGCAGCGGTGGACTGAATAGTGCGATTAAGCAGAGTGAAGCGCGAGCGAGAAGTGCGAGTGAGCGGATGGAGTGACTATGTCGATAGTAGACGGTCGATTGAGTCTAATCGAGAAGTGTTATCCAAACTAGATACATGAGTATGAAGCTCGTATATATAAAGGTACGAGTTCAGGGTAAAGTCTAGTAAAGAAAGTTTCAGTTACATAATAATAGTATATCACCGATATGCTAATAAGAAAGAGGGTGTGGTAGTGAAACAGTGATATGAGTCAAGACAACTGATATATATAAGCACTAACCTCAGATAGTAAAAAATAGCATAATGTAGTGGTAATGAATATGTAAAAGAAATAATACAGAAATCCTTAAACGGGTAGCAAGTGTCCATAACGGGTATCAGCATGATTAGGAAATAATCGTAAGGAATAACGATGTAATGCATGGACAGAACTTAAACTATATCGTAAGGAAATGATTATTTTCAACACCTTCTAGATGTTGCCATTTGTGGTATTCTTTCCTTATTCTCTTGAACATTGTCACGTTGTCCAGAGAGCACCTAGCTCCAGAAGCTGCGTGGAAAACCATATCTTGTGCATTCATCCCTAGATGGAGGAGAATTACTGGTGAGCGGTCCGCGTCTTCCGTTACCCTCACTGTCAGTTGATTCCCGAAGCTCTGCACTTCCATAAGGATGCACAACTGCGGCCTTTTGGCTAAGTCCACGCCCCCAACAGAAACCCATTCCCATCCCCAACCACAAAGCAACCACGATGATAAAAACAAAATAAGCTATCGTTGGCCCAGATATTTGTTGATTTGCTTGGCTTGTAGTCGAATTAATAGTGGTTATTGTCCCAGAAGTCGTTAACGTGATGTTGCCTGTCCTAGGTGGTTTAGGGGAGTCTGCTGTTTCTTTCTTGCCTGTACCTTCATGCCACGGGTCATGTTGTGTTGTCCGAGACACATGCTTTTCCCTTGTCGTAAACATAAGCTTTTCTTTCGCCATAAGCATATGCATTTCCTTTATCGTAAACTCAGGCTTTTCCTTCGCCATATGCGTAGGCTTTCCCTTTGCCGAATACCTCACTGTAAGTGTTGATGTTTTGTAGACTGACACAAGATTTTGGAGGGTCTCCGCTTCAAGACTTCTCTGCTGACACAGAGATTTATCTCCGGCAATTTTAGTGTCATTATTTATGTCAGATAGCATAGCTACCAATACCGATGGTCGTATCCGGCCTCGGTGAATTTTTGATTCCAATTCCTCAATTGGAGGCAATGGGGTTGGTGCCCCCCTGGTGGTAGTTGTAGTTCTTACGGAGATTGACTGATTCTTGATTGTAAATCCCACGAAAGCAGAACTGAATACTATGCCTTCCTCAGCTTCCTCCGTAAGTCCATTGTTCGAGCCTTCCAGTCTTGGTTTTGGATCCTGAATTAAATCATCAGGCTGCTTTACATATCTCCTTGTCCCATTTGTCCACACAAAGGGATCATTATCAAATGGCCAGTCAGGGGATCCGTCCCCGTCGAGGTAGTTGCTAGTCTTGTTTCGGTAGCTGTGCCGTCTTTTCAGATAAATTTTACGCGGAGTGTCGAATGTCCTGTTATTATCCCCTTTTTGTTTTTCCTCTACTGGGAGGTCCTGTTGCATTGGCTTTGATGCTCTGATAATTACTTGCTCATTGAAGTTATATAAATGGTATTTTGGCTTGAGAGATTTCGCCTGGGCTGTAGCACGTTGCACGGAAGCGACAGACCACACGGGCCTCTGCATTGATTCCGGCGTATGTCCTTGTGTAATCCCCTGTATGACAGCTGAACAATCTCCCCAATCGACGAAACAATCCTTCCAGAATTCTCGACCCAGTTTCCATTTATAATCAATATCCTGAATAAAACTAGTGAAGGCATCAGAGGTAGTCTCTGTGTGTTCCAAAGACATCTCGGAACTCAGTGTTGTTATCGATGGAGTGGCTATTGGCAGTGTATATGTAGATTTCATTAACCTCGTGAAAGTTTCGAAAGGCCTCTCTCTCAAATTGCGTGCGCGTGTTCTCGTCATAGCAATCTCTCGAGGAACAGTTTCCTCTTTCTTCCCGAGTTTCTGACTCCCTTCGTTACGAAGATATCCATATGGAGTACTGCTGTCTTTCCTTTGCATATAGGGTAGAGGCTCTTTACCCAATGTTTTCACCTTATCTTCCTCCCTTATCTTTGTTCTGTAAAGTTGACAATAAGGTAAACATCTTTCAGCTCTGTGGGTATAGAAGGTTGCCTCCTCATTTTCGACCCCCTTTGGTTTGACAGACTCTGAAATTTCTGGACGATGCCTAAACTCCTCATGACAATATTCCGCTTCGATAGTGTTGTACTTCCCTTCGGTTATCCTCTCAGGAATGATATTGGAACCAACAGTATGAGTGACCGGGAATATCGTCGATATAATCATTGTAACCTCCGGTAAATGAGACGTACGTGTTCCTAACGAATAACGACTAGTAGGGGGTTTCTTCAAAGGTGTCGACAGATGTGATCCTGTGGAGTGATATGCTAGACCTCCCGTATAGGGGGCTCTAGGCGTAACTATTGGAAAAAGCTGGCAGAAAAAGGGGAGCAGCACAAGGGCCCAGACTGCTGTCATGCGTACGAAGCGGAAACTCATTGTGGAGTACTTAAGCTGAGCCGTAAGTAGAGACTGCCTATACCTCTCATCAGCTCTACCCAGGTTTTATTCACAGATGGAGTAATTACAAGAGGTTTGATGAAGAAAGTTATTTGCTGTCGTTGTGCGTAGGTTTAGGTGTGTATGTGGTATGTGCGTTGTGCGCAGGTTTAGGTGTGTGTGTGGTATGTGCGTTGTGCGCAGGTTTAGGTGTGGTATGTAGAGCTTGTATTGCTTGCTTGTCTTGCTTGCTTGTCTTGCTTGTCTCTCTACGTGTGGGAAATAGAATGTATATATACATGATATCCTCTCCTTCACATGAATACACATGAATGTGTTGAATAGCACATGTATGAGCTTATGTTTACCGAGTATATCCAACAGCTGTCACCTCACTGTCGACTCGGGGTAGGCGTGTCTGAGTAAAAGAATGTGAACCCAAAGTCATTGTAATATCTCACTAGAGATGGAGTAAGAGGTATGTGAGATAGACAGTAAAGTTATGGTGGGTATGAACCACCTGTGGCATGCAGGGGCCGAATCGCAAAAATCCCCCATTCTTAGCTTATCTACACGCCCGGGGATTCCTCCACCGCAAATTTTCTAGCTCAGCTTGGCGTCAACCAAGTCGCTTGTGAAAAATATAGCAAAGAACAATGGGGTTTGTGAACGTTTTGTTCATATATGCATATATATATTCATATAGCAATGAGACTTCTCAAAGTCTCACATCTTTGGTGAAGCTGGAAGATAGAATCTGATAAGATTCCGCCTATGATAAAGTCACATGTACTCTCTTGTCCAGCCTCTACAGCTCAATGCCTCGCCGTGTAGCGGCTGTCATTAAGGCGGAGGGTTGGTATACAAAGTACTAGGAATATGATATTGTACATAGTTTTTATTGCATATCTGTACGCGTCTAAGCCTCGATTATGCGCGCTAAATGTAAGACGTGCATTAGCCTCATATGCAAGGGGTACGAAACATTTTGCCACCTAGCTGTAGCATACGCCGGCCTACCCATATTCCCTTTGCTACGCATATTTCAGCATACCTGCATACCCAGCATACCCGCATACCCAGCATACCCAGCATACGCAACGCATTCCTTTCTCTACGCGATGCGATATCTCCCAGTAATACTATAGTTGACTTGAGCTCCCGGACAGAAATATATCTATCGCTGTACATGCTCCTGTGCTCTAAATTACGCGCTCATAACGGTACCTTGACGTTACGCGCTTCCGTACCTAGACGTATTCTCTAGGTTAACATACTGTACATACTTAGGCATCATATAAATATAACAGCTCTATGCGCTCCGATATGGAGGTATTCTATAAATTGCGTGCTCCTAAAGCTATCCTTGGCTTGATATGCTTCCGTAGCCTCAACTACGCTTCAGGGTAATCCAGTTATGCCTCTACTGTATTTCTCCATTCCCGCAATTGCTCCCATAGCGTCTGCTATAATTAATTATTATACGTCCGAACGAATGTAGGGCATAGTATCGGACTGTTTTTGGGTCAGAATAAAGCTATACATGGCGTTGATTTATAGCGAGATCACAGCTTCCTTATGTTATAATACCATGCTCTGTGCATTAACATATTTAAGCGTACACATTGAGTTCCATACTAAAGACAGAGAGAATATACATTATTTATTAGCTGAAGAGCAAAGTCCTTATGAGGATCACCTCTTGTTTGGTCTATAAATTACATATATGTATTAAGTAGTTTGATTCTTTTGTATATTCTACTATAATAGGTAATGTACTACAATTACCTATTTGCAGCGCATGCGTAATCATGAGCCAAGACCAATAAGCAGGGGTTGGCCCGACTTGAGGGAATATTACCCTGAAGCGTGGCTAGCATATCAAGCCAAGTTATAGCTATAGGAGCACGTAATTTATAGAATGCCTCCATATCGGAGCGTATAGAGCAGTTATACTTGTATGATGCCTACTTAAAGTATGTACAGTATGTTAACCTAGAGAATATGTCTAGGTACGGAAGCGCGTAACATCAAGTTACCATTATGAACGCGTAATTTAGAGCACAGGAGCATGTACAGCGATAGATATATTTCTGTCCGGGAGCTCAAGTCAACTATAGTATTACTGGGAGATATCGCATCGCGTAGAGAAAGGAATGCGTTGCGTATGCTGGGTATGCTGGGTATGCGGGTATGCTGGGTATGCAGGTATGCTGGGTATGCTGAAATATGCGTAGCAAAGGGAATACGCTGGGTAGGCCGGCATATGCTAGAATGTCGCATAGAAAAGGAAATATGTGCTGGGAGATATCGTATCACGAACGGAAATGAGTATATAGGGATATATCGTGTATGCCCACGTAGTGTATGCTGGGTATACTGTGTGGAGTGACGCGTGTATGCAAAGATGCTGGGTGCTGGGTGCTGGGTATGCTGGAGTCTGTATGCGGATATGCTGGGAAGGGTTTGCTGCGTATGCTGCCTGTGTATGCTACGCATGTGTGCGCGTGAATGGGAGCGTTAATAACGCGTGTATTTAGTATGTTGGCAAGACAGGTTTAGTGTTGCTTTATGTAGTGCTGTCGGATGTGACAAGAGGTTGCATGATGTCTATTTCAAAGGTTTCACTGCTTAGCGATGTCTATTTCAAAGGTTTTCCCGTTTATTAATTGACCACCACTAATTAGAGACTTACTTTCTTGTAACATTCTTCTTAGGTTGCCATAGTAACCCGACAACTTCCGATGTTACCATAGCAACCATTTGTTAGTAAATAAAAATAGCCTAACCTTGAGGTCTACGGATACCTCATAACTACCCCACTTCCACTCACTCCCCAATTATTGTAATATAATAAAACTTAAAATATGGCTTCCTCTAATCAAAATCTTCCTTACGATATAGAGTGTGCTACACCTAGCATTGTTGAACAGGTTCAGGTCTTCAAGTATCCCATTCGATATATATGGGATTGGAACTAATACTATATATAAATCCATAGAATAAACGATGAGAAGAACTAGGTAGAGAAGCAACAGCAAAAACCTACTCAACAACGGTTGGGTCAAATCAACTAGAGGAGCAGTTACAGGATATTAGGTATATGTGACAGTCGTTATACCTTATAACCCCTCTACACTAGGGACTACTATTAACAGATCGAGCATCTAGCAGAATGAGTAAAAGCTTCACTTCAACCTATTCTGAAGATTCAAGTTCTATGTTATCTCTCCAGTCTTCTCCGGAATTGCCTTCTCAGCTAAGTTCAACCCCGTACGATGACGCTGGCGCACCATCCAATTCAGAACCCACGATACAACGATCTATAATGGTTCTAAGTTCAATTCCCACTTTCACCTGCTAATTTTTTACCCTTCATTGCAATTTGCGATCGTTGCCAAATCAGGGTGACTACGTCGTCGTCAACCTCAGTTACCTTGTATTATAAGTCCCGTTTCTAGACTAGCTCGCACGTCTCTTACTCGCGCCTAATAGTCACGATTTTCAACCAACATAGCGTGAGGATGGTGCTAACTACTTACCTACGTATACTTGCAACCACCTCGGCTACTAGTGTGCAACGGTTAGTATGGGCGCATATAGTAAGCTTGACGAAAGGTTTCGGCTTTAGATCGAGGTTACGTCTAAGTTACGTGGTTGTAGTGAAGTGAAGTGAAACCTTTGGCCCAGACTCAGACCAGACAAAAGTCTACAGCAAATAATCTGAGATGGTTGGGAGCAAAATGTCGTTGCGATTCCTCTTTTGCTCAGATCTGGGAGAGGTTTCCTCTCCTAAAATTTGGGTATAGTTTCCGCTGCTGCTGCTGAGACCTGGCCCAGGTCTCCGGCCGTAGATGCCACTGAGAGCTTGCTCAGGTTTCGAATTCCAGTAAGACTCTTGAGACCTCATTTGGTCTCATGTTACTAGACCAAATTAAGGTTTCCAATTCTATTTACGTGGTTATTGAAACCTCATTAGGTCTTGATAGGATTTCTGCTTCCACTACAACCAAATCAATCGCTTTTACATTTATTGCATGCAGCCAATACATACATATACTGTATTCTGTTTCATTTCATTAGGTAGTAGAAAATTAATATTGTTAACTCAGAGAAGATGGCATAGCGGCTAGGATGATAGTTGAGTGTTATGGGTTGAGCGCTTCTAAGGTAAGGTGAGTGGGTTCAATTCCAGCTACAAGCCTGTGCAAAAAAATATGCAGCCGATATGCAGACCATAAAAGGTCGGGCACTAGCTGAGACATTTCTAAAACCCCATACGGTTTCTTTTCTTAAGAGACCTTGGCTGGCATTTAGGACTCCCATACAGATATCGGCACAAAACTTAGTCGAGTCCCACTGTCGAAACTCTACTGTTGGCACCACAGGTATACTGCGCACTTGTATTTACTAGTAAATACAACCTCGCTTCTTCACGTCCTCATGCCCAGCAGCAGAAGCTGAGCCTCGTTGCAGCTCGATGTCAACCGACGAGCGGCCAAGCGTTATATCGAATACGAAGTCCCTATTAACAATGAAGATCCTTAGGGTGACAAATACCAGTATGGCGGTTTTAAATATCCCATTGGCTAGGGTGTGCTCAGTCTCTCACCATGCTGCTGAATGGATCGGGCTCTACGGAGCCGGACCGGCATTCAGGGCGTTGAAGTTATTTATAGATGCCGCGTGTGTGCCATCGTGCGTATAGATACGACCTTCTCTCAAGTGATATTACCAAATCTAAAGTAGATTCAACAAACGTTGACCCCCTATACATACGTATCACGAGGTCGAGCACAACGAGCTACCAGTGGCATACACTAGTGCAACCTCCAGCATCACAGCCTTCTTCGTCTTGTCTGACAAAAGCCATTAGAGCCTTTCAAACCACGATTTACCTCCCACAACTTAAAAATCTAGTCTGGTTGGCAACCAGACTATAAAAATCAACCAAAGGCGAGTCCATTTTGAGCCACGCTCACTGACCGTCCGTTCCAATTTCGACTCTTCGGCTTTCAAATCTGGCAACTTGTTGCAATACTGTGGTTGACTATTGCCCGGGTAAGAAGATCCAACGCAGCTCAATCGTCTTGATGCTGTTAGCATTATGGATTAAGTACAAACTATACTGATAATCTACGTGCATCTCGGGGGGAGGCATACGCTGTAAGGTGGTCCAATTTTCTACGAACCAACTTTTTTTGTGCGTTAGAACCCTCTTACTGCAACTCCTCGTGTATTGGATAAACGCTAGATCCCCAAAGTTCGGACAAAGGGCTTTTGCCCCTCTCCTACTTGACATCCTCCCTTATTTGATGAAACTTGAACCCGCAGGTCAAGCACAAAGTGTATCCAATAAGTTGAAGAGAAGCTTAGATGTAGATTTTGTACGTATTGACCATTAGCAGATATAATTTAGAGAAATCCGCCGCCTCAGGTTTCCTTAGCCGTTGATCAGCTACTCTGCATCGGAAGGGAAACCGACTATAAGGACAAGGTTGCCTCGCCACAATCACTTATTTTTCCTCCAGTAGGTGCGCAGGTATACACAAGTACTACTATTTGGTGCTGAAATATAGTTACTTTTTCTTGGACTTCTAACAATATACGAATAAGTACTGTACATCGGTATTCTACTACATTTCTAGCCTGCTTTAAGATTGGCCGAGGGTACGCATTTTTCGACTGCGGTGTTATGATTATACAAGTATTAAGAATATTAATACGAGAAGTATCTCACATCTATTACTTAAGCTTATCTTAACCAGTAGGGTACTTATGAATTCGAATGGGCATCAAAAAATCAAGTTCGCACCCTGGATAGCTGCAGCAAGAGTCTCGGAATCGACGCCGACATGCAGACATTATGACGTACCAGCAATCTTCTATTTGGCCTGATGAAGAGAATTCTGTGGACTCCGCGTAGTCCTTATATATCCCCGAAGCAGCTTGGGCCCTTCGCCAATAACATTGAATTCGGCCGGCCAGACGTCCGCTTGAACTTTAGCGACCAAGTGCAACCGAGTAGATGACCATGTCAGCCACAGGAGCTCAGGTCTAGTCTATACCTATGCGGTTGCACGTAGGATTGCATCATTCTGCCGAACTCGGACTAGTTACAACGTTGTTCCATAGGCCTGGTTTACTTTGCATGGCTGGTGTCGTGAAACATCGGGGAATCGGTAAACCCTATATATCTACCATTATGTAGAGGGGCAAGACTCTAGCGTAGATCTAGATCTCCTCAACCAGCCAGGAAATGAGAGAATGAGGTTCTCATATACCGGGCAACCCTTAACATTGCTTCCATTAGCATACGACTAACAATTGCCTAGCCAATATGTATCTCTCCATTGATTCTTTGAGTCCTTGCAATAGTCCATGCGCACGATATACCCAGGACTGATATGTGCATAATTTGGATAGGAATCCAAGCACGTTCTGGAGTTCAACGGAAGTTGCCGGTGTTTTTTAAATTCCTGGCCTGCTTGAAGGCACCACTCTGAGGTTCAATCCAGAGTTCTCTATTGGCAATTCGACTTGGACATTCAATCCCTGTCTTTCAGTTGGGGTTAGGAGATGGTTACCTTAACGATTTACCGGCAGCCCTTCTTCTGCTGTATTAGACTGTAGCAAACATAAATCAATAACCAATAACTAACGTACTATATCAGGGAAACCTCGCGGGTAAGACCTGCTTATTGTTTCAGACACAACTACAACTTAAAGGAGCTCGCAAGATCAGGGCAGCATTGTACGACTTAAGCAGAGGACGTACGGACTATGTTCAACAAGAACCAGGGTCAACAGCTTAACTCACGATATTACTGCAACGTATATACTTTGACCGAGTCGATTGGTACGGATTCGGGAACCGCGAAATTCTTTAACATTGCGAAGGCTAAGTATATGGTCTGGACCATACACCCGCGACATGGGTCCAGCTTCTCGAGAAAGTTAGAAATGAGGCGGGGCTATACTGCCTGATACATTCAGCAGTATTGTGATAAGGTTATCTGTGCTGTCAATTCCATATAACCTAGACCGCGCATGATATGCAGAATGCAGCCAGTCCCCTGTTCGATATCTGCGAACCTGCAGTAGCCATTATTTACAATAGGCCATAATCATACTAGTCTCTGGTTAGTGCTTAACCCGCAAGGATGACGTCCCGGCTTCACTACGCTGATGTTGGAGCGCATACGAACCAGAAAAGATGCATATAATATTATGTTGTTGTAAGTTTCGCGCCAAACGGCCGTGGGGGTCCAAGAGCAAATCGAGTTACGCGTCCAGGGTGACAGACATTAACTTCTACAGAAAATGAGACCTAGGCAATGATTACTTTGCAAAATACACAATGTGTGCTATCCTGTATGATATTCCAACCGGAGTTAATTAACCGATGATTTATTTTCATGACGCAGACAAGAACCCTCAGAATTGACGTTTACCTTCCTAAAAATAGCTCCAGAAAAGATTAGAGGCTTCGCTGCCAGAACTTGGGTACCTACCTACTTCCAAAATTAAATCCTCGGGAGTACGTATCCGTAGGCATTCCCATATCTGTCTCAGCACAAATTCTCATTATCCCTTTGGGTTAAGGAATAGGTAGTGTAGTTAAACGTGGGGCTGTAGCAGAGCCAGCCTTTTGTCGTACAGCTTCACAATTATGAATATTGTCTGCACAGCTTTAACTCCGAATTTTCTGTCATGAGCAGAACAGAAGCCATTGGCCATTCACGCTGAACAAGGCGATTTCTATCTGTGCTCGTAATCATAGTTACTTTTCCACGGGCCGGAGTTGGAGTCTCCGTCAATATTCACGTAAAATAGGACCTAAATTGATTGAAATAACTAGCGTAGGTATTTAGAATATCTTCCGCTTCAAACTTTACACCGTCATCCTGTTCCAATCTCCGCTAAGTTACCTAAGTACTTACCAGTAAGCCTTCCACGTGAAAATTCCAGATCTAGACCAGGAGAAACGCTACCGAAGATCACCACGTTGACGTTACTGTAGTGTGCATTGCTACCCAGATTATCGGGATCACAGAATTTGGTAGACTACCCACGCACGTTTAGGGCAACTTAGGAGATGCCCAAACGACAATGCTCGGTGCATGCTGATGGCGGCAGCTCGGTGGAGCATCCACACCACAGGGGCATTCACTCAAGCGGCAATTACAGAACCGCTGCATGTTGATAGGTTAACGTCAATAAGATTTAGGAATACATCTACAAAAACTATCTACTAGCCTCATAGCTACGCATAATACCTACACTGCAAGTGTAATTTCAAGCACTAATAGGATATCCAGTGACACAAGTCAACTCCGCTTTCGAATTCGATATTGAGTCAAGTTGATGACTTCCGCAAGTGGAGAGCATCTTGGGGCACGGCCTAGTGCTATGTATGCGCACTAGCATTACTAAATAATAATAAAGATGAAGACCGAGACAACTTCCCCACTCTCACTCTGTCAACCTGATCTACCGGTATAGCTAGTTTACACTGCCATCATGCTTTTAAAGCCGGCTGGAAGTACAAACGAATACATGTGTAACATGGATATCAATGAGTGGGGGCATTCCTCCAGGTTTAGGGCCAGTGTCTCCAGCGACCCAATTCAAGGTCCTCCATGAAACTGGAACAGTGAGCTCATGGTTGATGGGTTTGTGTTATCACCCGGTTGTTGGAAAGTATATGTGATTCAACACTAGCGTAACGTTGGTCAATCGAGCTTACCATATCCAAGAGAAAATACATGGGACCATGGGATAGGTTTGGCTGTAAGGTATGTCAACAGTTGAGGGCTTTGATAGGCAGTAATTTTTTATCTGCTTAGTACCTGAGGTCTACACAAACTGTGAGAAGTACTAATCCCGAAGCGTAGGTTGGTGAGGGTGCAGATGAGGCATATCTTGGAGTAACTCAACAAAGCTAGGTCCAATCAGGCGCCCAATACCTCACAGTTGTACAGCTTCTTGAGTGACTTAATTTACAATCAGGCTGTTGATTACATATCTCAACATTCGTTATTTCCTGCTCATAAGATATGCTACCTAAATTTATTAGGTCTATGATACGTTCAATGGGATTGTCTTCCATACCGCCGACTCCAGTTGACAGAACTATCTCGACATTTACCACTTCCAAGGTGGGGCCCCATAGGATGACGTAACTCAGTTCTTGTTAGATATCATATGTTGGGCACATAAAATCTCTTCTCCCTGTTTGCATTCGTTTGAGTTATTGGGTGCTTGATTTGGACCTGGTTTTTTGAGTTACCCCAAGATATACCTCATCTGAGCCCCACGCTTGGGGTCCAGTACTTCTATATAGATACATATTTTGTGCAGACCTTAGTACCAGGCGAAAAGCAATAATTACTTCCCATCAAAGCTGCATAAATAGCACATATCTATTGACATCTCACAGCCAAACCTATTCCATGATCACATGAATTTTCCCTAGATAGATACCGAATTGACCCTCCTCGAGAAACTGCAATATATCTACATCACGTTCCAAAATTTGTTCCACCCGGGTTTCCGGGTGGCTCGCCATACGACCCTTAAGGTTGTGCACACGAGTACTGAGTTCAAAAAAAAATTCCAAAATTACAAATTTGTGTTCATCTGGTTGGATATTAGACAAAACCGCAGAATCCACTACCCAGATGTGGACTGCTTCCCCATTGATGGATGATATTTCATGGTATCGTGATAGATATGGTTTGTTTGGTATCATGGATTTAGACTGGGAGGCGTGTTGAAAATACCTGAATGGCATGAACCCTAATAAAGATATGTTGTTCTTCTATTTTACTGGAATATCTAAACTTAGTCTAGAATTGAATTTCACCGTGATTGAGGCAAGCGCCTTTTGCCCTCTATAGTTGGTTATCGATGCATGCAAGGCAGAAAGCAAATTAATACCCTGATATACACAAACTATGGTATGTCTCACAACAATCAGGAGATGCTTTAGGCTCAGTCTTGATCACTATCATGGCCATACGTCTGGCTTCTGGAAAAATAGACACCTTACGTACGTGCGTACGCTCTTCCAACCACCTGGGTCCTAATCGTCGCAATTACTGCTCCAATGATGTTAAGACACTAGTGAGGAATACCTTCGCACCGAAAACTCAGCTGATGAACATGTTAGTGAGTCCGATTTCGGCAACTGATACGAGATGTAGTCTGGATATATAGCAAAATCGGGAAACGTGTGCCAAATAGAACGAACTAACTCAAGTGTTCATGCTTGATTGGCCACTAAAAGGTCTCCTTTGGCACTTATGATCGACATCGATATCGTACGAGCGCTAAAACAACATGTTATACCTTCTTAGCTTGTACAAGAACTCGAGGCTTACTGCACTCGGTACTGTGTGGGTTAATGGTCATACTTTCGAAGTAAACAAGGCTTTCAACTGCACGTGATCTGTCTACAGCTGGGTTGTCTACAGGTATCTCGATACCAAATTGTACCTGTATAGATAACTTGTCTAAGTATCCAAACTCAGCGTTGTACATAGGTTCTATATAAACCAAGCAAGTAGTTTCATCATCAGATGATGTTGTCGTGGCCTCAGATTGGTACAACGTTAATATATATCTCGACTGAGGTACTCTATTACCACATGGCCATGCCTATATGTATTACCCATACCAGCGGCCATGGGTTTTCAAGCATGGCTACCACCAAGTTTACTGATCAAGCCGAAATTTCCTGTTGGGGCGTTCCCGTTATGCATGAACTCACCCTTAGCTACATATCCTTAGTAGCCGCTCGTCCGTGGCCGGCCGAACACTACTGAACACCGCATACGTTTCCAGATACCTAGCCATGCATTGCCAGCCACGTTAAAACTTAGCATAATACCTTGCCCATGTAGAGCAGATCAGCAACGAAACTCAGGCCTTGGCCTGAGATAGTTTCAATATGAGTACTGTGTCACTTAGATAAAAAAAGTAGCGAAACACAACATCTCCCAAGTTCCAACTGTAGATGTGTGACCTATAGGCCTAGGCATATATTATAGAAGTACGCAGCCCGCTAATCGTTATAACACACAGCAATTGTTAGTGGATGCCGAGGGAATCATAAATACTGGAGACCAGAGTCGTCCACTGACGTGTACGTGCAATGAACAGCCCACAAAATTGAACTCTCGTACGTAGTTATGTAAATTATTGCCGGGAAACCTGGTCGGATTCGGCAAGGTATTGCTGCAGGAATACTAATATACTTTAGCCAGAGCGGCCTTCATTGTGCGGAGCGGACCGTGCCTATACTTCAGGGAAACTAGATTTTTTTTATTATGTTTATTTCAGTATAGCATGTATCTATACATTTAACTACCAAAGAGGCTCCAAATGTATGACAATTGTTGAGGAGCTCCTCTTCACCCTAAGCTTTAACCTCAGTTGGACTCAAATCTACCATCAATCATGCCATATTTACTATTCATCATATGGAGAGATCTGGAACTACTAACATGAATGGTCAGTATTTTCATGCTTACGCGTGCGTGGGTGCTTTGAATTATAAGTAGTATCTCGTTTTGGATTAGGACATTTCCCTTAGGTTGCTCAAAATACGTCCCAAAGCCCCACATAATTAATTCCTAGCCGCGTTTGGCCGAGTCACAATTTCTACCAACCTCCAACTAAAGCTTATACTCATGCAAAGCTGGCCTATGCATCACTCAAATGCTAGATCGGCGCCCCCACAATATGCAGGGTGAACCGATGATTAAATCCGAGTGAGGACAATCTTTGCTATTAATCCCCTATCGCTCACAATAATGATATTCATGACTATCCTCCAGGATGTTGTAACCACACCTGTTATGTTGTCTGGACGACCACGTGCACTGCTTGATAACACGGAATTTTGTTTGCAATATTTTACCCATTGCGCCTCTTAATCCTCTAGGCATGGACACTTAATGTACCACAGCTGTACTGTTCCACTAATAGAGTAGTATTGAATAAAAAGCAATTTCGAGCATGCAATACTCATTACCTTGGAATGAGAATGGATCTAGTCAAGTTGCCACATGATCTACCTAAAAGCGTGACGGTACCTGTTTCACGTGGGATTCATGCACGAAGGACTTGCCCACGTCAGCCGAGTGGCTGCCACGTGAAATGGAGAAACCCTAGAAGGTTGATGTACCGCGATTGTATCCTCTTACCTATATGCACATGTGATTCCCCGCAGTCATGACCGCACTCCTACCCTTGTCTAAATCTATATATGAACTCCCAACGTAACGAAGTACTTCATATGAACTCCAACCTGAGTACCCCTCTCGACACCTGACCGCATAAAGTTTCGGTCTTTCTCGTCTCTTAATCGTTAGGAAGCAGCGTAGGATAAGATTCTAAATTGTGAGGCAGGGTAGTTACTGGTATGAGGCTATGCTGCTACTTTATATTAGTTATATGGTAGTGGCTACAAGCCAATGCAATGTGAAGACATTCTGCCTTATCTGCGGCTCAATACGAGCATTCCCAACCGCTTTCGCAACTAGCACGACATAAGGAGATCCCTGTCAAGTCTTTCTACCGATGAATCCGAAGTAATGCCGATACTCCCTCACGTCATCACGTCATTTCGTGTGTACGTGGAAGTTTGAGCTTTAGAGTTGAAACGTGATGCTCAAATATGGTGCATTTACCCCGACCAGTATAATCGGCACGTGCTCCTTCATATTCCTTAAGGACGCCTCTAACCGGTCACAAAATATTAATGCTCAGAGGTGTGATGATGTGATGATGTGATTGAGGTGACCGGAAATCCCATTGGATGTAATGATTTGGAATCAATGACAGGGCTAGCAAATCTAGCTATTATACCATAAGCCGTGGGGTGGCAAGCGACAACTCTGCTATAGTTGTCTAAGCCAGAATTCTACTGAAAATTCCTAAGCATTTACTCTGTTAGCTGTGTCTTTCAATTTTGAACTCTGTAGTGTTTCAGGACGGTCACCATGGGGAGCGTGATATCAACGTTTGTTTGAAAAGGCCAAAATGCTATAATTCATACAAAAAACCCTAAATTGCATGGCAGAATTATCAGCGGCTTATCGGATAGCTCCTTGCTTACGTGCATGATATAAGGATGAGAATAAGAAAGCCTTAGACATTGGATGGTCGCATCGCACAACGCACCTAGGAAAAGAAAAAGAAAAAAAAAGAGGCATGCATTACATCTCTAGGATCAAGAGAGCCTTTACTATCAACTGGGGTTCTACAAAATTTCCAAGATATTACATATCAAGGAATGAGCGCTCTGCAGGCCTTGACCTAGGCTCTTTACACCCGTTGACGTAGTTAGTATAGTATGACAACTAAAGCTATAGTTTGAGCTAATTGTGCGGTTCGATGATGACCAGTCTCACCGGGTTAGATTGCAGCTAGCGCTCTTTCAAGGTGGTCTCTGCCCAGGTCTATGTCTATAATGGCATTACAATAAGTTCCAATCCAAGGTCCTATGATGTAGCTGTATATGTATGGACACAGGATATGAGATGTACATGTGAATTGCTCGTGATTGGAAGGGTACGCCATGGCCAATCAGAGAGCATTCGTGTCCCCGGAAAGCACGTCGGTCACGTGTATCCGTGCGATGCCAAATCGACTTTTTATTGGCAGGCAAATCTGTACTTGACTAGTATGGGGGAAGGGCACGTAAGGCATTTCCAAAAGGTTGTGATATCCCATTTAAAACAAGCCAGGTCACACCGAAAGTATTGAATAGCTAGTAAGATAGTCTAAATAAACAACAAAATCAGCCTCGGAAAGGAAATTCCTCAGCAGTTCGTGGCTCGGGATAAGATACCGGTTAACGTCAGCGAGGTGGCCAACACGGCTTTGAGCCCGATCGGTTTTGGACAGCCACGGTCCCTGAATTAATGGTCCCTGAATTAATGGTAGTCATGGAGGAATTGAATCAATTACCTGTTTATGTCTTGCGACATCCAGTCTGGTGATTTAATCATCGCTGTTTCGAACACATGCCCATCTCTGATTATTATCCGGCCCGAGCTCACTCACGAGCTGAACTTCAATGTTTCAGCGTCTAGTATTAATCTGTTCATTTCGGCAGGTATTGGCACCCATTTTTAACATATACAGCCTTGCCACACCCATGCCTTGAATGGATTGTGTGTCGCGGCTCCCCAGGGCTTCTTTCATTGCAAGTTAAGGCCCACACGCATCAAAGAATAGGGTGGCAAATGAAATGCAAGGGTTGGCTTTTTTTACCAGTTGTGCTGAGCTTGGTTGAAATCCTCATGAGTTCATTGCCGGCCTGCGCTATTAACATTCAACAGCATGTATCCATCAGCACATCCTGTGCATTGCCGCTGCTCGATAGACTTTTTGTGCCACCCCCCTATTCTTCCTTTTCTTCCTTCATTCAAATAGTTCGGCGAAAAGCCGTCAAGTGACTGGACACCCCTGGTAGTTTTTGTGGTTAGCCTGGAGTACCGGTCTGATTTAGTTCCGCATGCAAAGCAAGCGGTCACTCACAGAGCACCTGTCACCGCCTGGGAACAGGCGGTTCAAAATTGGGATGGGTTGCGACAGAGCCTCCAGGGCCAGAAGCCAAGCTGGGTGGTCCACTTCCCAATTTCCAAGAGATACATGCCAGGTTGGGCCGTTAATTCAGCTGCGATGAACATTAACATCTCAATGGTGGATATAGATATTGCTTAAGGGCATATGCACGGTCGCATGAGCCCGCCGAGCATAGGACGACCGTCACCCCACTTTCGGCTATAACATGTAGGTCGCGGTCGAAAGGAGAACAATACTCCCACTGGTGGTTGTACAGTAGATAGAGCCAGTGACAGCCCTTGATGAACATTGTGTACGTGAGGCCTTGCCTGGATACCAAGGCAGCCGGGATTCCCAACCTGCTGCGCATGCGCAGTGATGCAAAGCAGCTTGATTCCCTCGCTATACTCACTGAGACAAGTACCTGAGTGGAACTGGAGAGGGGCAATACTCAGCGCAACTTGTGATTAATGTGTGGTTAGTGTAACTGGCGCCATGGCTTCATGCATGCAAAAAAGATTGGAAATGACGATCACCTGAAGATTTTAGATACAGTTTGGCTTACATGAGTTGCCCATAAAGCTTAACTGCATGCAGGATTGAATAACTAAAAGAGAGTGGGCCTCACATGGGGTCGCCGCTTCGGTTTCGTTTGAAACAATGCTGGAGGGCATGGCCTGCCTGGTCAGTCTGTTCCCTGGTGGAACATTCGACTCGAATGGGGTCGTGGGGCTGCTTATTCTAACTTCAGTTGGCAGAAGATTGCTGGCTGCTCACCGCTCTTTGGCCTGCGGACGAATGCCTGAGATGAGGGCCTTTCCTCCCCTCCCAAACCCACCTCTGCACCAACGAATGCGAGCTTCAGGTTGAGAATTGACATATGAGACCCTACCAACACGAAAATTACTCACGGACGCATATAGCTGCACACAATATTGCAGCTACTATATTGGGCCTGTTATCGGCCGAACGAAAAGACTTATATCTAGCGACGACACCCCCAGTGTGATTCTACCAAATCCTGAAAGGCCTGAAGCTGAACGTAAAGAACGATACTCTACCTACAACGGCTCAACTACACTCCTCGGTACCTCGGGAATATTCTGGAAGGTTGTTCTAGAACCCCTCTCGTCTTCTAGAACTTTGCCGGATTCGCTGCAGCTGTTTTCAAGAACTTGTTTTTTTCGTGGACAACCCACTTCAGAATCAATAGCCGACTGGCCACAAGCTCAACCACCATCGTCGTCAAATACATCAACAAACGTCTAAGGCTGCAGACTTAAATATCCGAATTTTACATACGAATCAGCTGCAGAGTATCCCATTTTTTTCTTTCTGCGATAACTATCCTCATTCACTGAGGTTTAGCTGGTATTTGCAATCAAAGTAAGGTACTTATCTGAAATTACCTGACATCCCCACATGATTGATTCAGACTGTCTAATAGATCTACTTAGACCATACAAGTTTGAACGGATAGTGCCAGGGTCTACCACCTAGCACTCTATCCGCTTACCGTGCACGCCGCGCATTTTCCGGTCGAAAAGTTACTTTATCACAATGCAGTGGTCTTGCTGTAAATGTGGCCGAACCTGCAAGTGCACCACTTGTGATTGCGGGCATTGTTATTGCCTGAGCTGCGTTTACGCCAGGCGACCACGAAGTCGCTTCTCTCGTAGAGCACGCTTCCATTTCCACTAACCCTCTTAGTTAGTTTGTCGAGCGATGTTATTATTTCCTAAGAGCTTCAGCGGTATTTTATTTCTCGTTTGCATCATGGCGTCATCAGACTAAGGTACACGGAAGGAAATTGGAATTGTTTGCATCATATCAACATTTTGTGCTTTATTTGGGGATTTACAGCTTAATTGGTCAATATCAGTTTAGGAAGGGTACGTGTACCATGGCTACGTGCCTAGTCGAGATACTGTTGGCTTTGTCCAAGAAGGACTCGGGGAAATGGGCGTGGGTTATGCATTTGTTTTAATTTCATTGGCTAGGTTTTTTCACATTGTTTCGACATATGATTGTCGCATAGTGGTATTTCAAGTGTGTATATTCAGGGCCAATTTGACTGTTTACTTAGAATGAAACTGAGAGCGAGGTATTAGGATAATAGTTTGAGCTTTTCAAGTTGTCTGTGCAGATGTTATACCACCTTATGATATGCATTGACAACTACGTCATCGAATCTCGAGACTTTGACTGGGTCTTCCCTTCCATGAATACGTGCTCGCTTGAGCAACTGGCTAGCTATATGATGAACGTCAATATCATCTCGTTGAGCTGCATGCCGGGATGGCGATATTATGGCATCATAGACATAGCACGCAGCCTGTGAAAAGTGGGGAGTAGTGGGGTTCAAGACATGCCGACATCAGACCATCGCGCATGAAAAGTTTCAGATTAAGGAAGCACAGATTTAGCACATATTCTCTGGATTGTGATTCGTCCAAGGCCCATTGTTCCACAACCTAGATACATAAGATTGCTAGGAATAATGACCTGCATGCATTTAGCGAACCGAGGACCGCAAAACTGCGACATCGCTTCCATCTCGATGTTGTCATTTTTTGCACTATGATGTTTATATATACACTTATATTTCCCGCAGCCCTTGATACTAAATAAATGGTATCAGCAAGGGTATTGGTAGTGTACCTACTTAAGTTTCATACGACCTATACCTTTCCGAACGACCATCTATCCAGCAAAACATTCCATTGTATTGGCAAAATCGCATCTCGTGGTTTCGTGGGTATAATATCACTGATAAAATTAGAGCTGCGCGTGCCAATTTCCTTTTCTTCGGCAACGCATGTGAATCTAATGGATGAACAGATTTTGGCCCGTCAGTTTGGTGCGCCCTTCAACGTCCAGCCTATTTGGGCTAGCCGGCTACCACGATATTTACCTATTCGACCTCTTATGTTGCTGCCTACATTGGTGGCCGGCCAATCATCCAGATACCGTCCTATGCCTCTCGTCACTTCAGAGTACTGTACCTTGGCCGGTAATTCGCGAATTCGTGCCCGGCAGTTCCGCGTCTGTGTTTTAAGGCTTGTTTCTATGAAGCTTCTACGCGCTTTTCTGCATGTACTTGCCTATCTAGGGATCGTCGACCAGAAACTTCAGGGCGCTCGCTTAAGATAGTGTACGGTGCACTCTATCCTAGTAAGACACTACTAACTGTTGCACTACATGAGGAGCTCTTTATCTCATCGGCCTCCCTAGGTGGGTAGACATCCCATATGGCATGACCTCGACATTCTAGAAATACATTAAACCGTATGATCATATGATATGACATGATACTTATATGCTTCGAAAATGTTAGTTGGAAAGCAAGGCCTTACGGAAATGTTAGGAGAACTATATTCGTTACTTTGTATACTCCGCATGTTGACTGCCATCTGACATACACAACATGCAATGTATCGGGTCTCCCATGGGAAAATAGAGGCATGTGCAGATACCGGTTTTGGCCGTACTTGAACTCCCCGGAATATTAATATATGCACTGCATATTCCCAAGGCATCACCATTGTCATAAACTGGCTCGGCATATATAATAAGGAACGGCAGTTAATGTTTGACAAACACCCTGTTTTTGACCCTGACTGACATCTGAATCGATGACGTAAATTCTGACTGCTGGCCCTGGTTATCATGATATATCCGCTGCAAAATGTGAGATCTTTGTGGGGTGGAGATTAGTCCTAGCTATAACATCTATACACCCCTGTGTCCTCCCCGGTATTGCTGGTGCCGCAGGGCGGTGATCTACTAGTGGTTTTTTTTTAGGCGTGTGCGAGAAAGTGCGAACACTACATATATGGGAGGGTAAACGTGAGGAGGGAAATGCGACATCTGGCCTAAAACTATCTCGTTCCGGCCATTCTGTTAACGATATGCTGCGCAACAAAACAACTTTAAATGAACGTGATATCTCAACACACCTGGCTGTCTTAGAGACTTAACGATGTGTTTTACTTCTCAAATAAACAAAGGTTAATGAAGAATAGTATGGACCACTTATGCAAGAGAAATTCGTCGGTCTGCTGAGCTAGTTTTGCCGAATGGGGAATATTAGTGATAATTGGCCTCACCACAGTTGGACTGGCAGTCAAATAGCCCGAAATATGTATAAATTATGAACAGGTGGTTTGTTGTTTTGCTGTAGGAATAGCATTTAAAGAAAGAACTACCTACATCTGAGTATAAGCCTTGGAGGAAGATCTTTTGGGGGTACTTTTCTTGCTTTATGGGGGTGGGGTGTAGGTATCGGGTGGGCTTGTCTCGTGTATCTAGCTGGAGAGCTGGTAGTTACAGAGAATATGAAACCATAACTTGGACGCTTTCTCATGCTGAATTCATAATATCTATCTTTTGGCCATATACCAGGCATACATATATCACGAACCAACATACCCTTCCAACAAAAAAAGAAAACAAAAAGTAATACAAACACACAAAACAGACGCAGCCCACTGCATGAGGGTCAATGACCCTCGCCCTTCTTAAAGTACCATTTTTAGTACCATCAAGCCCGAAGCTATGTCTATGTGAAGGCTCGTGCTCTGGATTTAGCGTTGTTTATAATACAAAGACTCATTCCAATTTAAAACATAGCTCCCTACCGTGATTCCATGTCTGGATAGTTGAATTTACACTCCAATTACTGCTCAACAGTTTCTATCTATACTTGGATCCCATTGGTCAGATAGTCAACTGGCCACAAATTTATTGGTGGGTTTAACAGTGGATACGGTTGGTCTGTACCGTTTGGCTTGTAATTTTATCAGGAATCACTAGTACAAAAGAATAAACAACACCGCAACGAAGAAGATACAAGAGAGTCCTCAGCAAAAACTGCAAACTTAATCGTGGGTAAAAAAATAGCTGCCCATCACTGCGCGGTATCATACCAGTGATCCAAGGCCCATCTAGGCGGATTATGAGAACTCAGTGTTTCTTCAAATAACTACTCTACTTAAAGATAAGGAAATAACAGCTCGTAAGTGCTACCCTCTCTGCTAGCTAGAATAATCTTGCCGAATGTTTCGGTAGTATAATAGTTCGTAAATGACTAAATGTATATTGCATTGAAATATCTATAGCCATTTATGTACCTATCATTTCAGTACTTCCCACAATGCACCTGGGATTGCCTTATTTACAAGCTTTGCGATTATCCAACAGAAAACTAGAATGTAATAGGCAACACCAGTCTGGCCACGTGCTGTAGCCCAAAGCCAAATTTAAAAAGTCTTAACCTGCAGAATATTCTAATGGAGAAGGCGAATTTTATTAACCTTGTCATCTTAAGCTTCGCGAGCACGAGCCAACCAACCATAGATCTATAGATTTTCCTCTCATATGATTGGAACAGACAAGGTCCGACAGAGTTAATATCACAAGTTGCTACGTCGAGGAAAGGATAAGCTTCACCTAGACAAGGTAGAAGTTAGGTGTGGGGCGGTTGCTGCATAAAGTAACGTGGTGGGGGCCGGGGAGCGACCAAGGGGTACGGCGGAGGCGGGGGTGGGTCGTAAGATGCTGTCACGGGCTGTTGTCACGGAGGGGCTGTCACGGAGACTGTAGAGATGGCCTAGGTACACGGAGAGAACAAGACTTTGGATAGGGAGGGGAGAAGAGAGCAAGGAGAGGGGGCGCTCTCTAATAGGCGGGGACAGGAGTCGTGACTTGGTGGCAACCCACGATCTCTCAGTACGAATAGAAATAACAGCACAGGCAACCAGAATAGCATCAACGCGACCGACACTCAACTGCGTGAGTGTCAAAACTACAGATGAGGTAGAAGCCAGTCGGTCAGGGTACTGAGTGGAGTGCGGTCGTGACACATAATAGTACTTAAGTACTGTCCATGTTACTCTCAGAACAGCTCCTTCCACTCTTGATCCGGTATGCTCCTAAACTTTGCCTCTCAATGAGGAGGTGGACTGGACTATGGGTGCAGGATCGCACATTGCAACCATGCTGAGCTCAACGGAAGGTATAGTGGAAGGGAGGGGGCTTCTCACCTGACTTCAGGGTAACTTATAGAATTACGTGCCCTCCTATTCCAACATCTATTTTAAGAACTTGACATAGATTTTGGCTAATAATATAACTTTAACTATATAACTTTAAAAAGTAAGAGAAGTGTACAAGTCTGAAGTAGTTTAAAGGTCTTTTTCACCTTCTATAAATATCTAAAAGAAAAATTGAAACTAAAGATTAGAAAGAGATAGGAGAGGAGAAAAAGAAAAAGTAAAATCAAGAACTTTTAAAGGACCATTCGTAGCCTAAAGCTGTATGTATCACTTAAGTACTACGAAAACCTCTATACGGCGATTTTAATGTCGGGAGAGGATCGCCCCTATACCTAGCACGTGGTATATCTAGTAAGCTAGTGACATCTTTATTTTGAAGCTTAACTAGCAACCATACACAGCTATAGCTATATTGATATTTCTACTGCTTTACACTTTACCAAATAAATACTCTAGAGCGTAATATACATTCCTACTATACCAGTCAGTTTCTTCAAGTAAGAGCAAGAGTGGGGGGGGGGTAAGGTGGGTAGTTATCCAGCTGGAAATATCTCTACTTCCACACTTTCAAAGTTGATGAAACGAACAACGTGAAGCCAGTTTTTATCTAAGAAATTAATATATTTAATATTAACTATTAGATAAAAAACTAAAAATTTGTTTACATGGGAAACTCTCCTGCATCTGATCCGGATCAAACAATTCCAGCAGCGTGAGTACTGCGAGCCCAAACGTTGCCCCTCATACAACTCCCTTGGGAGTTAGACCGAATACACAACAAGGAGTGGTATAAGTGTAGCTGTATTCTCTCCAGAGAGAAATAGAATCATGTGTTAACAAAGTTCAACCTGACCCTGGGGCTGATGCTTTTATAGGAATCCTTGGATGATTGAAAGAAGTAAAACAATTTAACTTTCTTGTGCCTAGCGGTTCATGGCACCTAAGCTACATGAGGGGAGAGAGGGGGCGACGGAGAGACTCTTCTTCTCCAACGAAGCACCTCTCTACTTATTTTATAATTATTACATGCCGGAGGGTGAAAGAGAAGAAATAAGCCTCGCGCAGATAATGTGTTTTTTTAGCATCTCCAAGTGCAACAAGCCCAAAAGATATCACAAAACGTCCACTGGCAAGCCCCAAAGGTATGCTACTAAATGTTGTAAAAGCGAAGGCTCACGTATTTCTCAAAACGATCTACAAATATGCCCTGTCGTAATACCGCCATTCCAGTTCCAAATGGGCCTTGGTAGTGGTGGTTATAGGGGGTTAGGGTGGCCTGTTGTTCCGTGGGCAGTGTGGAGGAAAACTGGAACCTCGCCATGGTCATGCCTTATGCGAGTAATGAATTAAAAAAAAAAAAAAAAAAAAAAAAGTAGCCATGCGTTTTCTTCTGCAGGTCGTCAGTTTCTATTGGATGTATTTTCTACATTCGTTAGCCTCTGTGGATGTAGTTAACCTTGGCGAAAGGTTTTATATTCAACACCGGGATACAAGACGAGCTAGAAACCGCCATGATAAAGATAGTTACAACAATGGTGATTTGCAAGTTTTACACAAAGGTCCTGGCTGAGACACTAATTTATGTCATATTGAATTCTGAGAACACAAACGAAGGTTCAGAAACGCTTACTGCCTTACTCCTACAGCCTCTATGTGGCAATTTTGGGTTTTACAGTGTAAGCAAGAATATTGAAACTAGCAACGGTCGTCTCAAGCTAGGATAATTACTGAAAACGAGTGCACACTAAATACAGTGGCACAGTGGCACAGTGGCAATTATTTCTTGAGACGACAAGTCTTACTCAGCACAATTTCGCCATCCGAATGGGGCTTGCACGGCTGTGTTATGCCCAACAATCATCACTAGTCGCCTACATCAGGCTATTGTTGCGGCTCTTTGAGGCTAGTGGCGAGAGATACATATTAATCTCCCAGGGAAATCGCGGCTGAAAAGGTACCAGCAAGCCATTCAAGATACGAAACGTTCGGACGGAATGTTCCGTTATGCCGCTCTGCTGGTATATGAGCTTGATGCACAGGTGCTGCAGAATATGCCAAGAGTTTTTGTTTGGAATGTACGAAAGCATTATGCTTCGGGTGAGGGGAAATAGTGAGTCGTAATGGCTGTAAGGCTGCTCAGAGTCCAAGGAAATGGCCTGTGCCTATGCTATGGTTGACGGAGAACCAGGCTCGATTTCGATCCCGGCAGCGAAAACCAACCCACGAAGGAAATGCTTCTAAACGCTTATGTGCCACTGATTGAAATGTTTGATGATTATGAACATCATTTTACGCATCTATCTGTAAAGGAATTCCTACTCAAGTTTTCTTCCAATCACGAAGTCGTGCTTTCATGTTAAGTCAAGGAGAATCAAGCCCATTACAGCATCGCTTTGAACAGTGGTAACGTGCCCCCTCTTCTAGCAATTTTGTGTTATGTTACGCGGGTATATAGAAAATGAAGAAGTCCTGACAGGCGATAATGTGAATAGTAAGACAGATACGTCACGTCTCCAATTCGAATTTCTCAGCTGGGCTTATGGACTCGGTTTCGGCATCGGCCTATCCAACCCCGGAATACGATATACTTTATTCGGCGAGTTTTTAGGTTGCCCACGCATGCCAGGCCCAAGGATCAGCTGTTTAGGACTGCAGTACGCATGCACATTATTATGATAGTAAGGCGAGCTGTTGGGAAAACTATGGAACTTGGTAGTACAGTTCCTTCGAATCCCAATGTTCGAAAAATGGAGGAGATATGTAGCCCCCAGGATCTGGTGCTGCTGCAAATAATTAAGGCCATCGATGAGTGACAGTCACTGTGAGAATTTGTGGTCGCAACTGGGCTCTGGCAGCATGTCGGAACGCAAGTTTCTATACGGCGAGGATTTGTACAGCCTCCTGGAGTACTTGCTTCGGAGGTACCTAGACTAGAGATTTCAATGCAAGGAGTCCCCCCGTTTGCTTTCGCTGCATGTGCGGTCTGTTTGAACGAGCTACAAGTACGTCAGCATGCATCATGACCAGCTCAGGATCCGCTTAGCAAAGGCGGCAATTAGTACTTGACTAGGCACTGACTTTGACCGCCATAACGGACGGCATCCAGCAAAGTTAACTCTCCTGCAGCGCAAACGTTAATCCCAACGATGAGGTGCGTGCGTTCCATCAGATGACCTAAACGTAGCGGTTACGGAGAAATAGTCCAAATGCTACTAATTGAGGGGGCCAAAGTAAACTTAACACCTCGATGTATTTACATTATATAAGGTATTATGTTAGTCTTTGAATGCTCTTCAAATGGCCTGGTAGTGTACATAGCCAACTTTGTCACTAATGTACAAAAACGAGTGGACTACAACATCGGTGTTAATAATAACGTGAGCGTGCAAGAGCACCCCTCAAGCGCACTGACCCAGGTGCGCAGGTTGACATCCTGCAGAGAGTAACTAGTGTCGAGGACACGAACTTTAGTACTGTCTAAGGCGCGGGCTTCATATACAGAACTACCAATTATACGGAGACTGTGTAGATGTTAACGCCTAGGGTTGGGCATCAGGCGGCTGGCAGTACGGCAACTACACTCCAGTTGGCCTGCGCTTCGATACTCTCAGACACGACATTTATACAGGCATTATCGGAGAATGGTGCGGATGTTTACGCTCATGGTGCAATTGTTAACGCTCCGGGTAGATGTTAACGTTCTCGAGTTCACTTTGTCCTGCAAACCTGGCAGCCCTACAAACCTTATTAGAAAAGGGCGCGAGCGTTAACTCTCAGGGTGAAAGAATGACCACTGCACTTCAGATAGCCTGTCCACGCGCAGACCTGCCGATTATTCAGGAATTGTGAGAGCATGGTGCAAACGTAATGCAGAGGCCGGGGAAATCAGCACGCATTGGAATTGTTTGGGCAATGCAATCCAACTAACCTTGGTAAATCTCCAGAGGGTGAGCCGACTTCTTGTACCATGGTGCGGATGTTAACACCCCTATATGCGTCAGGAAACAGTTTGGGAATGACCAAGATTTTTATTGGACCATTCTGCAGATATGTATGCCAAGGGTGATAAGGAAATCTCTCTGGGTCTGCCGGTACTACAGGTGCAAGTCTGCATGCTCATCAGCGACATTGAGCCGCTATAGTTCAGTCAGTCGTGAGCTGTTTAGAAAAAAAACTTTAAAGGAGGGGGTGGAGATTCTGTCACTGTTGGATGACGACCCGTTGTACATAGTTGTGAGAACGTTTTTGGTGTATGAGGCGGACGTAAATCCTCAGAAACGGTGTAGCTATAGGGAATATTCTTGCCAATGGATTTCAGGGACCGCGCCGTAGTAATTTATGGAATTCTCTTTGGGGTCCCAATGCTCACTCGGATGAAGAGAATGTCACCTTGGGTGAGGATGAGTTTGTCTTTGACCTCCCCTCCCGGCCGCAGCTCGCATGAGGGACAAAGGGTTGGCGAAGTTGCTATTAGTCTATGGAACTACTGTTGGGATGAGGAAGGAGATTAAAGTGATACTGGATCCTTACGGTTCATTGAGGAGTGTAGGGAAGCAATTCTAGGAGCCCAAATTGAAGACCAAGGCTCACTAAGAGAAGTTATACGATCTTACGGCTTGTAGATCTACATACAACGTTGGCTATATCCTAGTTTTCAGCAGCTTTTTTTCAGTCCTGAGGAAATAGAATGAATTCTACCTTCAACACTGATTGATATCGATATAAGGACATGCGCATGCATTAAATAGTCGACAAGTTGCGGCTCCTTTCCGTATCGGCGGACTATGAAAAGTCTAACAGCGTGTATAGCTGCCGGCGAAATGGCAGGTCATCTGTTACCCTGAACTGGCTGTCTCTGAATGATATCCTGGTGAATGAAAATTTCTTTTTTTTTTTGGGGGGGGGAGGGAAATCTGTACTTGCAGTCAGCTTAAGGCCATAGAGAGGCTCCGATGATGCCCTTGGTAGAGTCCCTATGCCTTCGAGGCAGCAAAAACGTGGAATGAACTGGAAGAGGGGAGTATATTTTTCTGCCCGAACATGAGTTCCAATTGATGCCGCTATAATCCTTACGATGGTGATTGCTAATCTGAATTTAAAGTCCTGGCACCATTTTGATCAAGTACATCTTGATTTAGCATGGGAGAAAGATCAATTCCACTTCGGAGTCGTCTTCAAGGGACTGACACGTTGCTTAGGGATAGCTAAAGCAGGCATGGGAATTAATTTTATATCACAGACTATAGAGCGTCCATAATGTATTATACTAAAGAAAGTTACGACGCCGGTGCAGCTGGACTTCAACTGTAGATTCAAGACATTGAAGTAGGTAAAGGTGAGTTCACACCTCTCAAGAGTGGTAAGTAGGTAACTGCATGATTTGGAAGTATCACATCTATCACCGAGATTATCCTAAAACAATTTCAAATATCTACTACATTCATCCCCTCATACATTATTCCAACCACTGGGCTCGTCATGCGACCCTTAAGGTTGCGCACACGAGTACTGAGTTCAAAGAAAAAAAAAATTCCAACCACTGTCTGCAGGTATTTCAAGCTAGTTTGTGCATGTGTCGCTTAATGTTTTGTGTTACCCTCAATTCAATTAGCCATGATTGAATCTTCTCTTCTTTTTTGGAAAAAGGGCTAGTGCTTATAGACATATCTTAATCACTTTTTTCATTGAAAAGAAGACCTGATTTACCACATTACATACGTGTTGGCACAAAGTTCTCGGGTAGATACTGAGGTTTATCATGCCAATTTCCTAGAATTTGTTTTCTGCCTCAGGCTGAGGTATCATTGTGGTCGACGCCCATGGCTAAATCAGGTTGTGACAGTGCCACGGCCGTGAGATCACAGGCTGCTACCCTGTTACCAAGGTGAGCAGGGAGGAGGATAATGATTGACTTCATCAGCTGCAGAAGCTCTGGGCCTGCAATGTATGCAGGCGCAGGGTTTTTATTATTATTATTTTTTATTATTTTTTTTTATCAGTACTCGTAGTTATTGAAGCAATTTAGCTTATGACGAGGCAGCACATCTTCCAGGCCTATGAGATAGGCGCATGATTTTCCATCTGGTTGTCTAGGGACAGTCGGGTCCCTGGCGCTGTCGGCCTGACCGTGAGGTTACTGGTAGTTATACCTAGTGGGTTCAGGGCCTGGAACAAGTTTGGTGGGTGAGGATTGTTAGGTATCCAAGGAAAGCCGTTGCGTTCATTTAGTTAATCGCCTGAGCGATCTGCAGAATTCTAGAAGTGGTGGTAACTCGTCCTGATGGTGCTTGTTCAAGGGCCCCTGGGAAGCCTGCCTAGTGCGTATGCCAATTAACTGGCTGGAACTGGCAACTAAGCAGTATGGCCTGGATTGGGGTACTCTAGTAACCAGCGTAGCCACCAGGAGGCTATCCAGCACAAGTCTTATGCATGACGGACAAGCTTTTGGAAGGTGGCATGGGAGGGTACGCTAGCCAGACTAGGGTTGATCTAGAATGGATCGAGCCCGTGGGTAGGGAGTGGCCCCAGGGTGGAATGAGCTTCTGGGCAGCCGAGCATGCGCTGACTCGTCATAGTCTGCATACATGTACTGATTTGGGGGGGTGGAAAAAAGTGGTCGAGTATCTGTATATATTCCAATACCAGGTGCCAACCATTTCTGTTAGAGCTTAGCCTCGATTCTAGAAGACTTAGGACAAAAAGGACGAGATATAGCCATAGTGAGAGCGAGAGCTACCTATGATGAACAACAGAGAAGAGGAATCCCCAAGCCAGGCTAGAAAATCCCTAGCGAGTGGATAATTCCGACTCTATAATCCCCAGCACATAAGTAAGTTGTTTCCTCAATGATTTCCGTTCCGGAGATTTTGTAGCTTTAACCTAGTCTGTTACACATTTAAATCATAAGAGATAATCCAGAGATGTGGTCTCCCGTCATGTTTTTCATCTTTATATATGAGTAATGATTCATAAATGAAAAAAAGAAAAGAAAAAGCTAATTGAGGCTTCGCTAAGCTTCGAAGAGATCTCCGGTCAATCGCAACCAATTTCATAAGAGAAATCACACAAGCTTGACATCGAGGCAAAGACAAGCTGGATGAATATATAGCTGGGATTCATTCCACTAATAGTATCTCCTTCGCCCCCTGATATACTGTAACTTATATTGATATATAAGTAGGCCTACCGCTGATCCCTATAATTTCATGGAATTTAACACAATCCCCACAACCCATAGTCGGGCCCGTAAACTTGTAAAAATCGAACCCTCCGTCCCAGGCCACCTCTATATAACGATAGACCTTACCCAACCTACAACTCCTCCCTCACCTGCCCCTGGGACTGCCCATGGCCATCCGCCTTCTTTCTATAACTCGGTCTATATCCCTCCAACTCTGCCTCCAACTCCACCACCCTCCTCCTCTCAACTAAAATTGCCTCAGTCAACTCATGCTCCAGCATCTCCAATTGCACTTGCGGAATGCAACTCATGATAACCTCCTCCGGATCCATTTCTTGATCAGCATCCATCTCAGGCTCACTGCCTCCATATGCATTCTGCTTGTTCAAATTTCTCTCGTTCAATCTTGCTGTGGGTTCGCAGTTGCACTTTGAATCCGTAATACTAGTGTAGAAGTCATGAAGTTGCACGTTTTGGCCGGTGGAGAGATATTTGAAGCCGCATACTGAGATACCCAGGAGGAAGAGGACTCCGAGGATGGTGCGGAAGGTGGAGGGAGGTGAGCTAGTTGGATCGTGGTGATGGAGGTTGAAGGTGGGTTTCTTGGTTGGGATTGCGGAGCTAAGAGGCTTGGTTTCGCCCACTGCTGTGGGGGGTCCGGATCTGGGATTTTTAATCTCGTGAGTCTGAGTCTTCCATGCTTTCGCTTATAGTAAGGTGAGGATTTGCTGGCGTTGTACTTTTCTAGGGTGTGGGGGATGATTGATGAAGAGGGCAAGTTATAGTAAATACTCTATAATGACGCAATAACAAATTAACGTATACTTGGACGTAATACCCATGGACCTTATCCTAATCCGCGTGCATGCGCATTTATGCATACCTACAAATACTTAGAGCAGGGGATGCATAGGTGCCTCGCGGTAGTTTCATATATCATCCAATTAGGCTGTGAATGTCATATTTACATTTATGATAGGAGGTCATATATGGTAACCCCGAAACTCCTGCATATAGCGGGTAAGAAACAAGATAAACAATTGTGTCGACAAGGTCTCGGATTTCTATGTATAGGTAAGTCTGGCTGGTTAAAGATCTGCATGCAAGACCGGTACCGATACGATTACCATGAAATAAGCGAGAATATTTGAGAGCATTACCCTATATCGCGTACACTGGGAGGACATATATATAAACCTCCTCTCTCATACAACTCAAAGCACTCAACCCGCATATCAAACTTTATCACTCCCTCCTCTCCCGGGCTTCAACCTCTTAGTCTTTCCTCTTGTTTCCACATTTAATGCCAGACTCCGCCAAATATAGCAAACCCCTTCCGGAACTTTTAATTCGACAACTTCCCGCCATGCTCCCCAGCGACAGCCAAGATAATCATATCTCGCTTCCCTCCCCGATTCCCAAATATTGCGCTTCGAGCTCTACTACAGACTAATTACTTGCTATTAGACATGTCGATCGCCCAAGCATCAGGATATCACTATTCCCTCATCCGAGTTCCCCTAGACCCATGCTATTGGAAAAGGTATCCCGCAAATAAAGCCTCCTCATCATCTACTTCTTGCGGGAAGAGTTCCACAAATATTCGCTCACCCATTCAATATAGATTCGACCTCGTAAGTGGCTTAGGCGTCGCCATTAGGTCGTGGACCAGTGCCGTACCTATCTAGAACACACTGTTTCGCTGTAGTCGACTCGGCAGGAAATTGAAACCTGCGAGCTTGTCAGGATCGTCACGTCCTGAAATAATAGTTGAAACCCGCTGGGTGGGGGATACCAATAGCTGATAACAATCCGGAGCGGTTATCTCCAAGTGATGATAAAAGCCTGTTTTTCATTAGCAGACTGGCTATGGTACTTGCAGAGGCTTCGCTCACCTTTCACTAGTCCCCCCAAGCTAGGGATGCCAGCATTAAGATAAAGAAGCTTACGAATAAACGTAACAGCAAAGCGCTACGGTGCCGCTGGTGGATCTAGTCAACCCTGTGGAAAATCTATCCTTTGATTTCTTGATCATCTGAGGAAGGTGGGGGCCGTTTTGCAATTGTATTAAAATTTTCAAGGCCAGAAGAGGTACCATTGGCTACCTAATGTTGCACGTGCATGGTAGGATGCACGCTGTAAAACATCCCTGTCTCACAGCCTCCTCCTCAATACCAACGGGAGCTACACTCCTCCAAGTCATCAACCGGCCTACCTACCTATATCAGTTGAATCACTAAGATCACGAGATTATCCAGCACTTATTTTTTCAACCATTGGCAAGTCCGATTATGAGAAAAACCTTCGGAAGGCAATACAGCATGCTCGCCAAGCACCAGAGGTACCCCTTGCCAGATTTGCAGCTCTATACAGGGTAAATGCATGGACTCTACGGCGGAGAATGGCTGGAACTACACAAGATTATGCTACAGCCTCTAGGGAAAAACAATTGTTTACTGTTGGTGAAGAGAATGCAATTGGAGAGTATGTTGGTATTATAGCTGACTGTGGATTTCCACTAAATCATGCACTTATGCAACAAATTGTACAAGATATGATCAATGAGAGGCAAACCCCACCCCATGGCTATGGAGGAGTATTCCAGGTTCCAGAGTATCTACAGCCAATCCCCGAAATCGTCGAGAGAAGCAATTAGTCCAACAAGGGGCCATAATCTCTTCTTCAAGCTCTGACCTAACCACTCATATCATTAGCCAACACTGGGTAGATCGCTTTCTTGAGCGCAATTCAGGGTTCAAAAAGATTTATATCCGCTACCAGGAGAGATTTCAAGCAGCAGCAACCAACAATGTCGAGCTTCAGGCAGATTTTCTTCGAAAACTTGCAAATCTTGTGCGGCGGAAGCGGATAACTCCGGGAAACATTTGGAACTGTGATGAAAAGGGTATAACCATGGGGCGCAATAGCACTCAAAATATGGCTATTGTGCGTGTTGGGGGTAGAAGCACTGCTATGACTGAGGGACCACCTTCTCCAACCCCTCAATGTAGGTTGCTTCGGAATCCTACAAACCACATATGAGCGAAACCTCAGTGCATGGTTACGGAAGAACCCTCTTTTGGCAATATCTAAGGTGGACTTTTTGGAGATTCTGCAGCAGACAAGAAAGCAGGTATATACCGTTGAGTGTGTGGTAGGCACATGGAGAGCAGCTCATTGCTGGCTAATCGAGCGACAGTGATCTCATGCCTCTGAAGATGTTTCAGCCAAGACCAAGGCTGCACGTGATAAGATTGATTTATGCACCTTTGATACCCCAGCTCGTTTCCGACATTTCTCTCGTGATCTTGCGGTTAGGATAGGTTCAAAACTGGAGTTAGATGAGAGAAGTATGTTGAATGACCTAATTGACCTAGGGATGGAAAAAATCATCAAACATAGAGATATCCTTCCACGTGCAGAGACATTGAGCAAGCTTCGGGATGGTAAGGTATTTAAGGCAAAGAAGGGCTCACGGCATCTTGGTAGTGGAGCTCGAGTTTTAACATCCAAGTATGTCACCGATGGGCTTAAGGCCCTTGCTGATAAAGCGGCCAAGAAGCTTGAAAAAGAGTGAGTTATAGAAGAAAAAAAGAAGGCAGTAGAAGCGAAGAAGAAAATGAAAGAGACCCTTGACAAGCGGTGGAGGGCTGATCTTCACCATTATAAGGAGATTGATATACCTGCTTCAAGTTGGAAGGCTACTTGCACTGAGATCGATCTTGATTGGGCTGCCGCTAAGCAACTGAGTAGGAAGCGCTCTGGTAGGAAGCCACCATACCCCCCTCGACCGAAACGACCTCTTAAGCCCAAACCTCAAGGCAGGGTTATTGGGACCATTGATGATCCGCTAGTAGTTGAGATTGAAGCAGTTGAGCCGGATGAGGAGGATGCAGAGAATGCGGAGGATGCGGAAGAAAAGGAATTAATTGATTCGATGAGAATGCTCGAAATCGCTCGTTTTGCGGAGGTTAGTGCCATTTGTTTTGAACCTCCCGTTTTGCCAGTTCTCACTCTCCTGCGTTTATACTCATTTGAGATGTGTATAGTCCCTCAACTGAGCTCTGTTCCATCCTAGAGACTTGTCAGCATGATATTCAATGTATAGAGGAGGTTGAAGGAGGGGGGGGGGTTCATTGGGGGGGTCATATTAGATTGGGATGTTGATGAATATTGGGTCGATTTGGTAGGATATACGGATAGCCAGCTTGTAGAGCAGAGTTTGTTGTATAGACTTCGATTTAGGCAGAATGGCTAGTCATCCCAGTACTTATGTGATATCACGGGATCTCTCCCTCGAGGGGTCTGAACAGGGATATTTGCAGGGGTGCATCCTACCGTGCACGTGCAACATTAGGTAGCCAATGGTAGAGGGTATTGGGGTGGGGACGCAGACGTATCTATTGAACGTATTTGCTACTGGAGGCTGGATGGGTTGCTGTAACTGCTAACCAGCTGAGTCGTAGTTATCGTAGGTGAGGTAGTACAGGCGAATTATTCACATCCTTTATAAAATCACATAACTTGTCAACATGCATCGGATTCTCCGACCCCGAGGCTATCTGGCAGCTGTGCCTGTAGTAGTTGGAGTCGCCGAGGCTCGGCTCGGAGTCTGGCTGGTGAGCATAGGGGGTCAGCGAAATGTGGTTTCTTGGATTCCAGCATTTATATTACGTTTCGAGAACGAATAATGGCCTGACCTCCAAAATAGAGTATTCAGCTGTAACTGACTATGGAGTTGCTTGAACCGGTTTATATTCGTTAGTTCTACAGGAGGTAGTCTGGTTGGCACAACACCCTCCTTTGACAGGAGGACACGTACATACGTCCCAGAGCAGTCAAGCGAGCCTTACGGCGGCGGGTTCATGAGGTTACAAGGCTCCCATGATGATTTTCACGGAACTAGTGAAATAGAGTTCTTAACCTTGGTTTTTGTAGAGAAATAAGGTTTCTTGTCCACAGTAACATAGATAACTGGTTTCAGTTCACGTGCCATACGTGCTAGCCCAAGGCTGCATTATTGGCAACTTCGTTGCCAATTTCAATTGGAACGGAGTTTGTTATTATTTCATTTACTGGACATCTTGCCCGCTAGCCTTGGCGAGGGCAGCCACGTGATTGGACCTGCAAAGTATTAACTATCTACAGCATTTAAACGTAGCAGCTGTCACTGAACATGAACTCTCAGAACACGTACCAAAGCATGGACATCTACGCAAACAGGTGATAGGTGGAGGACCTGTGATCAGTACAGAGTTGGAAAACTTATTGTTAGGTTGATGGGACGTTTCTTCGAGTATCCCATTCGATTTATATGGGATGGAGCTGATACTATAAATCCATAGAGTAAACGACGAGAAGAACTAGAGCAGCAGTAGCAAAACCTACTGAACAACGGTTGGCACAGCTTCATCAACTATTACAGAATATTGAGGCTTCAAATCAACTAGAGGAGCAGTCATAGGATATCAGGTATATATGACAGTCGTTATACCTTATAACCCCTCTAACTAGGGACTACTACAAACAGATCGAGCATCTAGCAGAATGAGTACAAGCTTCACTTCAACCTATTCTGAAGATTCAAGTTCTATGTTATCTCTCCAGTCTTCTCCGGAATTGCCTTCTTAGCTAAGTTCAACTCCCGTACGACGACGCCGACGCCAGCGCACCATCCAATTCAGAGCCCACGATACACAATCCATAATGGTTCTGAGTTCAATTCCCACTTTCACCTGCTAATTTTTTACCCTTATTTGTGAATTGCAATCGTTGCCACATCAGGGTGACTACATCATCGTCAACCTCAGTTAATTTGTAGTGTATGATATAGTATTTATGGAAACAAATCTCCTTATGTGTACGAGTGCTCGTTCGCACACTCAGGCCAAAATTGGCATTTTTTTTATTTATTTTTTTATTTCAATACTCGCATAAGGCATAACCACGGCGAGGTTCAGGTGGGCCTAATGCCCTATGCTCCCTGTCCCCTGAGCGAAGAAAAACTAACTACATGCAACTCCTCACCCCTCCCGCACTCGAACCTCCTCTCCCCCCCCGACCAACACGATCGCAGACGAGCAAAGAAAGCTTCCGCTAGGTCGACGATAACAGACTTGCCGTCGGCCCCTTCCTTCCGCTGGACAACACCTCGGCCGTCCACATCTTCCCACGATCCGAACCTCCGTCCTAACCATTCCCCGTCGCTACACACCAGAGCGACGTGGTGTCCTGTCTCATCATATCTCCCGCACGATCTGCAGGAAACATCCCCATCCCCTTTCCCTAGAACCTGCCGCCATGTGGCAAAGTTTCCCTTACCACTCCGACATCTGGTATAATTCACTACTGCCCTTCTCTCCCACCGAGGGACCCTCCCCATGCCAAACCCCTTCACTCTCCTCTCCCTCCGAGATCTTTCCTTGTACCATTGCCTAATTCCTCCCTCCGTGATCACCTGCAAGCTGTCATCCCTTGACCCTTCTTTCGCTAGCTCATCAGCCCTTTCATTACCCTCTATTCCTATATGCGCCTTGACCCAACCGAAATGAACTTTATCCCTGGCCTTTCCTAACATGGCCAGAGTTTTCATCATGTCGTAAGTCCTAGCCCGTCCCCTCTTCCCTGCTTTCACGAGGCTCCTGATAGCCGCTTGGGAGTCAGAGAGGATCAGAACCTCCCGATCGTTAGCCATTCTTTCGACCGCGCCTCTAATCCCCGCAATCTCCCCCAAAATTGGCATTGCTTGTTGCATACGCAGATCTACTAGTATTCGTCTAGGTAGGTTATGCTCTAATTAGGCCATCAAACTGCTAACCTTACAGAGCGATGTGGTTCTCTTCTTCATTGATGGCAGAAATGTATAACGGAGATTATCTACAAGTACACGAGCAATGGAAAAGATATAAGAGGAGCAGTGGAGCTACTTCCAGTTTAGGACTAGTATATTTCCTGTTTTGACACTACCTAGTCGGGACCGCCCTTAGTTTCGGCACTACTTAATTGGGATTAGTTTACCTGCTCAATATCCCGACCCCACCTATTACTATATGTTTATGCTTGCGTAGATATGCTGGCCTCTCCAACAGATCACGCTCCTTACGAGCTCCTTCGATTAACCTTGTTTTAATCTAACGCAACGAAATTTGCATATTACCGTAGCCAGCCGCCGCGGGTCCTGTATTCCCGAATGCCTATGGCCACGTTCCTCCCCATCCGCATCCATATTTTGCATCTAGATATTACACCATCCAAGTTAATGCACAGTATATCAGGTAGATAAATTAGTAGGCTGTCGCCCTATAATGGTAGCATGAGAATTACACAATGGCCCAGTACCAGTGATACATGTATACATCATGTCTCTCTGGTGCCCGCGTACCCCTATATCCATATCTATATCCATATCTGGTTCTGCCATTACCAGTTCTAGACCCTGCACAGTTAAGGCGAGGAAGACCGCTAGTTCAAAAATGTCTATTTAAAATGAATGAAATCTGAGTGTGGGGAGTTTTTGTAGTTAAGTTCCTTGAGAAGTGTTACGGCAAAGCGCAAATCTATCTCGTTTCTTAGAGTAGGCTGAATCTTGATTGTTAAGCTATTATGGGGCTAGTTTCCATCCAGAATTCCGTTTACGCCAATACAATTCAACTTGTCGATTCGAGCAGGAACATTCCCACCCGGGTGCCGAGCCCAGTAGGTCTGGCCCTCTCCCATGCGGCCACGGTTTTCTTGGTCACTGTTTATTTGTCGCCGTTAGAATAGTACGCTTCGGGGGAGCATGTACGTAGAACTTTGACCCAAATATTCACTTACTTGCTGAGCAGAGTGTACCCCGGTCAGGTTGTACAGATAAGTGCCTGTCAGAGAGGTCTCAATGGGCCTTAATATTGTTGCCCATGGGGAAGATACTCCAGTGACATTGACCCTTGAAGTTGTACTCTAAAGCGACGGGTTAATGTTAGATTCTGTCCATCCTTATATTTATAATAATAGATGCCAAATACTAACTGGAGCTACTGGGGATGGCATCTAGACTCACCAAGGTACATTTTTCTCAGTATATAACTATCTGGCTGCCAATGATAACTGAAGAGTGGGGGTGTTCTTGGGTCTCCTACGACTTGCGATTGATTTTGAAACATCGAGTATTTTAACATTACCAGGGGTAAACTCTTATGATATGTGTTGGGATTGGCATTGGAGCGGCAACTGGCTCTGCTGCCGCCAGAGCTCGAGCCTGGGTACAGATGAAGAATAATATTGCGCTCATCACCATTACGGTAGTGAGATTTTGGTGCATTTTTGGATGAAAATGGAAGCGAATAACTTAGTAGGAAAGTGGAACACAATGCCGAGTGACAGTTGTTTTTCTTGGGGACAAGGTAGGCCCCGACAAGTACTTAAGTACCCGAAGACCGCAACACATTATGCAATCGGGAGCAGATTAATATATGCATTTCGGTGGGCTGAATGCCGTCCATTTGGGGGTCAAAGTTGAGTGCACAATTCATGTAGACAATTTATGTTCTCGTGTACATAATCACTAGAAGCTTACCTTTCAAAAATGTCATCTGGCGTTATGGGTAGGAGGTTCTGAGATTGTCGTGTAATGTTAGATCACCTACTCGTTATAATAATGTATAAATAGAATTCGTGTTATCTTTCTTGCTTGTGAAGCGTTTTGTGAGGTGCAATGATGGTCCTTGATGACAGCAGTCTCGGTGTGTACAGACTACCACCCACAAGCTCTCTATGTTGCAAAACAGTTCGCATTTCGTATTTATTTACTCCAACAGTTCAAATTCTCTGTCAGGCAATTATTCTGGAGTATCAGATAATGCTGTGTTCTTCCCATGATATAGATGCGCACATTGTGTGCTATTATACAGAGATTAAATATACTTAATGGAGCCAGCCTATGACGGAAGGACTCATAGACGAGTAAACTACTTCTGATTAGATGCACTAATGGATGTACAATTTTGCTGAAATTACTTCTGAGATCTCACTGCCTTCAGCTGTGCTCAGCGATACCTAAGTAGGCACTGAAGTTTCGATAAATTAATATCCCCATCCCCATAATTGACAACGAATCATGTAGTCCTCGAGAGGAACCGCGTCTGCACGTGATTTCTAAATCACAGCTACTCAAAAGTCGGTGCACATGCCGGATTGACTATTGAAGCCGTAGCTGTGCTTCGCTCTCATAGTTCAATAGACAGGCCATGCATCATCCAGTCTCGCTCGATAGGCAGCTAGTGTAAGTCAATTATCTGGCGGACAAAGCGGTCGGTTGAACTTCAAGCCAATCCTTGGTCTATTGATATATACCAATAATTCAGCCAGTTGAAATTGTATATATCTATTCGTCGCTCATCAGCTTAAAATCAGTGAATAATAGATATAGATCGACACGAATCCGCTCGGTTGAGACATGTATCCATGTCTGAGGGCAACTGTAGAGGGATGGTAGATTAGTTCTGGGGTGGGGTTATTCAGATCAATGGTAATGAGAAGGGTGTAATCCTAGATATATAGGAGGCACAAGGATATGCAGGGAAGAGCAGAGTTGTACAAATAATGGTTCATATAGTTACATATCTCCTTGCGACCAACTCGCTCTGCAGTATGCCCCAGTATAGCAATGCACACTAGCACCTCAACTAGAATTCATGATTTACCGTGAGAGTCCGGCTCGCAACACTCTTCGAGAAAGGTGGTGAGATGAATTGCATCCAGTTAGTTTATAGTGCAATGATAGATACTTCGGGAGGAGTTGAAAGCAAGTAAATTTACAAGTGAACCCACTACCTATGTTAGCAAATCTACTAATCAGAGGACGAGTCCAGAGGGCCAGCATAGGAAATCGAAGCTTTAAGTTGAGATTTTTGCAGGTTATAGAATTTCCTCCAAGATAATTTTCGTACTAGTAATAATATCCTCATGCGGTTCTGTTAGGTAGATTCTTACATCTATAACATGGAGGTGTATCCGTAATGGCCTTCCATTTAACGTTGTTGCTCTCCTCTAGATTTGTGGTTACCGCTATTCAATTATATCTACTGGAAGATACATGTGTTGGCAGCACAATTTCTTGTACCAAGGGTGAAATGTCACGAGACTTGATCAGTAGAGCCGCTGATTGACATCTGACATTAAGTCTCACGGTGACCATGTGCAAGCCAATCTTTAGATCATAAAGGTTTGATCCTCAGAGGAGGTTTTCCTGTGTTAGTACTGCGTAGTTGCAAATGGCCTGTAGAGTAGCTATCGTAGCGTTAAAAAATAAACACTACTGGTAAAAACGCAGGGTTTAGAAACTCAACTGCAGTCTGGGTGCCTCTTCCGTCGAATCGGGTATACAAATTTAATTCGATTGGCTGTTGGGCGTGCGTATGTGGAGTGATGACATGGAATGGAGCTATTGCACACCCGGCACACTTTCCTTGGGTCGTTTCCCGGAAAAGCTTTTTACCAGCAATTTATGTGGTCATGGTTGAGGAAAGTCACGGGGGGCATATTGTAAGTTTTAATTATAATATATAATTTAAACTGCGGGGGGGCGCCCGGGGGGGAGAGATGAATCACCCGCCCCCCACACACGAATACGTGTAGGGGGTGAGAGGGGAGTAAGAAGTGGGACTTTCACTCCCCCTCCTGTTCTCCCTCTTCCCCCTTCTCCTAAAGGAGCCTCCGTGGGCTACGGGCTTAGCAAGACTCTGATTGTGGAGTCTCGAAAATGATCACACTGTCTGCGTTGTTTTAGCAGCTGCACACGCGACACTAGGTTTCTCCCTTTTGCTACGCCGAACAAATGAGTTCTTTATGCTGGAGACATACACGTAAACTTTCACTCCCATCCATACCTTTTAATCCGCAATGAACTCATGTAAAATATTCTTCTAGTCAGACAATAATTGAACAAGAAATTCATGGCTATCCCGACGTAGTCCCTCAGGGAACTGCCAAATCAAACAAACGACAATCATTCAAAATCCTTCTCACTCACTTTCCAAAGAACAATACTCCCAATTTTCGCCGTACCATGCCCCAGAGTCCTGAAACCCGCGTTGATGTCCAAGAGCAGTAAGATATATTAAACAAAAAGCCGGAAAGAAAAGAAAGGAAAACCAAAAAGAATATATCGAAACCGAGAATGTCACCCTTTGACTAATTTTGCAGCAGTTCTTCCATAACAGCACACGTGCTCCCTACTCCAAGGAACTCTCTCAATTGTGTGCAAGGCCCAACATGCTCAACTGTCTTGTTTGACACATATTTTAATCTCACGTCTACCTCCATTTCCATCATCTCCTCCGCACTCTCGGATCCCTCGCACGCCATGTGAACATTCAATTTTGGAACCACCAGCTGTCCAGTCTGTGCATAGATTTTACCAATGAGAGCTTGTAACTGTGCCATCAACTGCGCGGAAACCGTCTGAGGGTTTGCTGTCTGCTGCCGAGCGGTGACGTCCGGGATACCATGCCCTCCGCAACTACATTGCAGCCAGTCACCTCGGGAGGTCTGTTGGCTGTAGTCGGTGGAGTGGATATGGCCACTGCAGCTGAGACTTTGGGCTGTGGACGATCCAGTGGATAGGGATAATTGTCCATGCAATGCTAGACCTTCTGTGCAATTGCTGATCATAAAGGCATTGCCCGGTTCATAGGAATGGGCCTGGACTGCAAGTTTTTTTCTAGTTATACGTGGGTCATAGCTACAGCTTGCGGATCGAATCTCAACATTGCGTAGGGGGGGCCCTCTGGGCTTCACCGGTATGGAATCTTCTTCGGAATCAGATCTGGAGAATGAACTGAATGCGGATGATCGTCGCCGGCTATCGGCAGTCGTAAACGAGGGCGAACCCCACCGCCCAACGGTAGCAGTGGCCTTGGCGAGCTTGGCTGTGGCTTCCTTTTGCTCAATGTTTGAGAAAGTAGCCTTGGGTATATACTCGAGCGTGCCATTTCTCTGCGCGCTCGAATTACGCCTAGAAAGAGGTAATGGCCCACCAGTGATGACGGTCTGTCCAGGCTCAACTGCTTCAAGTTTCTTTTGGAGGTTGAATACGATTCCCGGTGGAATTTCTCCACGAATCAAACGGCCGCGGCCGAATCGAGACTCACTTGGTGAAGTTGGTGAAAATGGCTGTACCTGTTGAGCAGGAGGGGATTCCGCACCTGTCGCAGATGTAAAACCAAATATCAGCGAAAACTCCAGATACCTCCATCGAGTTCAGAACGCAAACGCAAACGCTGGGAATGAAGTATTTATTACTTATCATCGTCATCTCGTAAGCCCCATTGGTGTCAATCTTCTCACTTACGACAATATTACTCTTTCTATTTCGAATTCCCCGTAGTCTTGGAGCCATACGGCAAGCAGCATCCCCCACACTAACGTATTCAGTTGGTTAGAAGGGTGGTTGTGAATCAAGATGCTGTGATATGATCAACACTCACGTCTCAAGGGCTTTATTAACTGCCCCCATGGCCTTTTCCTTGTACCTCGAGCCCTTTCTGGAGCTGTTCCTAAGCGAAGTAGTTGACTGAGTCACGACCGACCCAAACCCCGACATCGCAACTTGATGCCCTGCTCCTTTGAAGGTGTTGGCCCCAGTTGCTTCAAGGCGATCATCATCTTCAGGTTCGGGCTCGGACTCGGACTCGGACTCAGACTCAGATTCAGTGATCGATCTAGGAGTGATTCGAACTGTAGGTCCCTTGCCCTTTGTAGAACTGGAAACAGCCAGCGTCGAAGTATTTTTTTCTGCCTTCGATGTGGAAGTGGACTGCTCCTTAGAGATCGGGGTGAGCTTAGCTTGCGCAGAATCCTTCGGCGGAGATTCTATGTAGGTAGATTGAATAAATTGTTGGAACTGGCTAGTGAATTTAGAGCTGAAGATCTCCACGGCTTCCGCTGAAACCGATTCAGTGGTGGAGAGAGCTATATAGGCAACAAACCCGTCAAAAGTGAATGGACCAAGTACTCCAGCGGACATAAAATCTGGTGGGAGGTGTCTGAGTGGGGAGTTGGGGCCATTGCAGCACCGGGAGCTCACACAGTGTGTGCATTGCACATCTCTTGTGGAGCTAGAACTGGCATATGCATTTTTGCCAATTAAACTCTGATCATACGGTAGGGAGAATGGTTTCGGGCACGTTCGTGGGCTCGTCAATTCGTATGTACGAGCTCTTGTCGTAGTTCCCTGTTCTGCAAAACCCTCCCGGAATTGTACGGACTTTATTTCCTGTTTCGTACACTTGGCTGGACTTCCAGCATTTGGATCAGCATCTTCCGCTTCACTGTCTGTGCCCTCTATTTCGTGGGAAGTTACTCTGCCATCATGCTCTGGAGCTCGAATATCCTCCTCCTCACCATCTGTATTCTCTGTGTCTTGGGGAATTGGTATGCCATCGTGTACATGGGCTTCTGGAGTTCGAGTATGCTCCTCTTCACTGTCTGTGCCCTCAATTTCCTGGGATGTTACTCCACCATTATGCTCTGGAGCTCGAATATCCTCCTCCTCAGCATCTGTATCCTCTGTGTCTTGGGGAATTGGTACGCTGTTGAGTGCACGGGTTTCTGGAGTTCGAGTATCCTCCTCTTCACTGTCTGTATCCTCTGCGTCCTGGAAGGTTGGTACATCATCGAGTACATGGGGTTCTGGAACTCGAGTATTGAGGCCTTCACTGCCGGCATCCACTGTGTCTTGACGCGTTGGTGTACCACTGTGGACTTTTGGGGTTTGGCCATCCTCATCTTCACTGTCTGTATCATCGAAATTGGCTTCCATATCCGATTCACCCTGGCCTAGAACCATTGAAACTGGCTCATTAACCACTTGCAACTTCGCCTCTACTGAGTCTGATGAAGCCTCTATTCGTCTCCTTTGCGCTGGCAGAGGTGCTTTTAGGTGAATCAGCATTGTGGAGCTCTAACTAAGCTAGAGTACTCTCCGAGGACTCACCACTCGTAAAATCTGAACCTGTACATATAGTTTGTGATTCTTCACACAAGTGTTCCGTAGTTGTAATGGTATAGACAGTAGTTTTAACAGTGAAACCTGTTATTACCTCCTTTGTAATAATACGCTCCTGGGAATCTCTTTCCCCAACTTCAACAATACCCTCGCAGTCGCTTTCATCGGTCTCCGCTTCCTTATCGACTGATGTATCGTCAATCGGTGCGTCTTTCTTCTCTGACTCACTGGAACTGGGTTGTGTTTGGAGATGCTCTTCGACCTCATTTTCAAAGATATCTAAGGCAGTATTCCAGAGCTCGCTCAAGGACAAGTCATGAAACGCCCCATTTCCATGAGGGTCCTTCCCACCAAACAGTTCGCTGGCTGTGATATTGAGCGCCTGCAATTCAGGGTCTTCGAAATCGGCAGATGTGAGCTTCTGTAACTCAATGATGAGTAAATCTTGCATATTTAAAGTATGTGAAGCAAGTGAGTTACCTCGTGCCGAGTCCTTTGATACTTGGCTGGCGCTTCGGCCGAATACTTGAAGACTTCAATTTCTCCCTGAAGTATGTATATGGGGTCTGAGGGATTCTTCGTCACAATATTCCATTTCAGCAAAATTACAACTTGAACGGCGCCACCTCCTTGTTTCATCCATTCTTGCATGTCACTAAATGCCTGTGCATACTCAACGGCCCAGCATGACTGAATGACCAAGGAAGGCACCAGGTGCGTCTCATCCTTTGGATCATTTGGAGCTTGTGAAAGGCCCCGGTCCAGCTGTGACCGCTCTTTGCCTGCATAGTCAAGATCAAATGCTCCATCCACTGTACGTCATTGTTTCAGTCATGAACAGACTACCAGATTTCAAGGGAAGGTCCATACCACTGCCTTGCCAGGAACAAAGGCTTTCAGCCCCCAGCCCTGAAACATTGAGCATATTTTGGGCTTCGACGTTTAGCCATTCTTCATGCGTGTTCTTTGCTACTAGGCTTTCAAAGGGGCAAGTAGCTGTCATTGTGGTAGATTGTAGTTCCTCTAAAGTAACTAGAGCTTTTTATGGCGAGTGAAACTAGTTCGTTTCCAAAATATAGATGAACTCGCAAGAAATATTTTGGCAACAATGAAATTGATAACAGTCCAGGCAGGGACTTTTGGCGGGGACTCATACTCGATTATTTGGGGCAAATATATACTCATAATCGACCAGCTTTAATGAATGCAGGCTTTGCTGCTGTGGGCAGTTGAGGCTCATGGGTGGTGGTGCATATGCATGGTATCTCGTCACGGTTGACTAAACCAATCAGACTACTCTACGTATAGCTCGTCAAATATGGAATAAGCTACCAAATACCTGTATTTAAGCACATGGCATATGTTTTATTTTTGTAATAGAATTCTGGATAGAGCAATTTCATGATGTATACTTAATGCGGACTGTAGACTCGCAGCCGAAATATACCAAGTATGTATGCCTACTATACGAGCGAGAACGAGCTTTCTACATCTGCAGAGGCAGAGGCACGCTTCGAATTTGAGCGTCGTGAATTTGATCACTGAAAATTTGTGCGGTCCGCAATATGTTTTTATCATGCTTGCACGGCGATTGCACATTCGATGACCATGTCTGTCACACCAGTTGCGCGGGTGGAAATAGTTATCTACATGCACAGATGATCATGACCATATTCTGCGTTACATAGCCACAACCATGAATACTATAAATTAGGTATCGTTTCAGACGTGGAAGCCGCTATATATCATATGCTAACGTGCGATATATCGATCGGTTTTCATTAGCTAACAGTGTACGTGTTAAACATGCAGTGGTCACTATCGACATATATGGCCAGCAGTCGCTGCAGTGCATACAGTACATATTAGAATAGGTTGACCAATGCCGGACAGAGAAACATGGTTCTTTTTGTAATTCCGATGGCGGGATGCAAAATATGTAGAGTATACCCCCACATGTACGAACTATGTGAGCCAGTGCCGTTGCTCCTGGAGCCGCCGAGTCATGGTAGTATTTTACGATTTGTCTGCCTAAAATAAGTATATTGCTTTAAAATACACACACCTAGTTCATAATTTCGTGATTTGCCTGGTCATGCATATTGATAAAATCGATGCTCGCCGTGTTCAGTACGAGGGGTGGTGCAACCAGACTAATGGGTTTTCGTTGCATGTCTTGCTGAAGAATGTTAATGTTGCTGTTAATTGGAGAACTCAGTGAGAGAGGATATTATACTACCCTCATGATTATGAGAATTAACATTTTGACCCCGGGGCTTCTAACCAACAACGATAGTTTTCTGTGATGTCACTAATTTCTTCACTCATGTTTCCGAAATTTGTTTTAGATTTGGTAAAATTGTGGTCGTCAATTCGATGAGGATCCATGCTAATATCTCAGAATGAAGAACCCCGGTCAACAAGGGTAGGTAACATGAATTAACAACTAGTTATATAGAGCGCTAATACTAATTCTAACAGTTGCGGCTCAAGACTAAGTTAAGTATTGCTTTCTCTTGCTCTTGCCAACACTCCTTAAGTACTAATTCTCCTGTACTAATTCTCCTGCGTTTTCATCCACGTAACAAGCTCAAAGCCCGCAAAGAAGTTTAGGACTAGGACTGGTATGAACATGAACTTGACCTGATAGTATAAGTTGGTATTAGTACAAAGAACTTCCCGCACATCATGAAAAAGTATCGGAAGATATCAAGTAGAGAGGTCGGTATAGGTAGCTGAGACTCTGCTGGTTGCCCATTTGATTCCAAGGGTATATATTGCGGAACTGGTGTAACTCAAATATTTTTTTAGAGGGTGTATTAGGACAATCAAGTTCTGTTAAGGCCTTTCGCTTTGGATGCATTTGGATAGGTACTGACTGTAGCTTTGCTCCTGATTGTGATTTTGAAGTTGAAAATAATCCCTTTCCTGCGCAATTGCTGGTCTTTCTCTACTTGCTGCCCTGTCAAGGTTTAAGACATGGCGTTGGTATGTCTGGCTTTTGTCTCACCGGCCCAAGAGATAGGGCTTCCACGTTTTCCACGGAGCGTTTCCCCTCGGCATTGATCACAATTGGTTCAGGGAATTCAGGCTTCGAGGCTGTCAAGAAGTGACTTTAGGCCTTGAACCGGGCCAGACTCGTACAGTAGATTGTTCTGATGGCATTGTCTACGTCTAGCTCAATACTGTTACTCATCGTTTCATGATATTCCTATTTCATTTGGCCAACATATGTGTGCATTGTGTTGTAAGATAGCGGCTGCATTGTATTACAATAGGACGACTGGGGCCTTATTTTCTGAGATAATGCGGTAATTCTTGCTCTAAAAGCTTATAGGCAACAGGCCATGACTATCGAGTCATATTCCGTCGCATTTATGATGCTAGTTCTATTCTCACGTGCCGAAACTATGCAAGTATCATTTCGCATTCATACGTAGGATGCATAAAAGCGGGTCATGCATGCGGGCGCTTGATTTATGATTTAGATTAGCCCCGATATTTAGTCATGTAACTAGACTTCCATACTCGCCAACTACAGAGAATAAGAGAAATCTAGTATTTAGTATGCCAACCTTGAGCTTGATTACCGCAACAACACGACAGGCATACCCATTTTGGTTTTCCTTGTACATTACGTTGAACTGAACACTCATCTGACCAATCATATTTCTTCTCCTGCTCTTCTGTTTAACCCCCTCGCTCTATATAGCGCTCTATAAAACTTTGAACTTCTAACCTGAACCGCCCATTTGGTCTGCAATCTGCTGAAGCCAGAACCCATATGCATAAAGTCTTTTCAATGTCTGTATACTCTTTCTTTGTGCCAGAGTTGGCTCTTCTGCTAGGGCCAGCTGTTCGGTCGAGAGTAGCACTTGATCAGATATTGTAATAGTATGAAAATTAGTCTGGCGGGCACGGCCTCTCGTAGAGATACCGTATTAATTCGCAAGTAAGACAGTACTACTCGGCAGGACAGTATTCGCATATAAGACAGGGGTAAAATAGCCTAATTTTGGCCGAGATATCCGAATCGTGTTTAAGACCGCAAATTTTTCTTATAAGACAGTAGTATAGTAATATCAACGTTGACTGTCGCAACCAGTTTCTTTCACTCATCACCATCACTTGTTACGATGCCACAAACTATACAGTCCCTGAGTGGCAATTACCTCCTGAGTCTCAAGACCAACCCGACCTACCAACAGACACAGAGGATGAAAGTTCAGATCTAGAGATTGTGGATGATGAAGAGGAAGCGGCTGGAAGTGACAATGAGCAGGGAGATTATATTACGGAAGAAGAGGCTGTTCAATATGCTACCATTACCCTTGGGGAGGAGATCGTGTAACTAGATACCAATTATACCACTGTCGGAATTTTTTTTTTTCCGTGGAAATTCTTTTATAAGAAAGTATCTCGTGCTTAAGCTAGTATCGCATATAAGACAGTAAATTTAAGGCCCCTCCGACCGCCCGTTCGTGAATAAGACAGCATTCTTACTTGCGAATTAATACGGTATGAGAATATGAGAATTAGCGATCGATTGGAGCTTAGTTCTGATGATGGTTAACCGACATATAGTACGATATCCAACTTTCCAGCTGTTCTCTGCACTTCAGCCTGCTATCAAGCTCTGAGACATCGCGGATTTAGCGATTGGGCGCGCGTCAACATCTGAATCAAGCGCCTATGCACAGGCTAGGGTTTATGCAAGCGTACGTCATCTTTGCCACCTGTATCACAAAGCAACTGATACTTAACATAGAACCGTTATATGACATTCACAAGATCCCAATTTAAATCTGAAGCTATAGCTAGATAGAAGCAGTCATTTAAACGCCATTCTCAAGTCTAGGATAATACATAGTATATGTCTAGTTCGAATACCTTAGTATATGAGCATCTTATGGTATCGATGTATACAATTATAGATGGTTAGGCCTCTTGGTGGGAATAATGCATGCGTCATGCACTAGGCCCAGAACCTCTTTCCTCTTCTACCTACTCACACCATAGATGCTTCCAGCTGACTGAAGCCGTTGGCACGATAAAGTGCAGGTATACGGGAGTAGAACACGTATTTATGATCACGAGGCACACCACCGCCCCCCGTATAGCTAATATAATCAGAGCTAGCAACTAATCCCCAGAAATAGTGCGAAAGGTGGATTGGTGTGCACCGCGGTCCAGTAAGTTGTAGCTGACATTGATGTGAAAGAGAAGGCCATGATCCCTTATCGCACCAACCAGCATCCCTGAACCAATAATTCCTTCTTTCGGCTGTTCCCAAGTCATCTCTGTTCTCAGACATACTACCATATTATCACAGAATGAAGACCCCAGTCGCCCTAATTTAATACAATGCAGCGGCTGTCTTACAACAATATGCACAATATGTTGGTCATACGTAGACAATGCCATCAGAACAATTTACTGTACGGGACTGCTTGACAGCCTCGAAGCCTGAATTCCCTTGACCAATTGTGATCAATGCCGAGGGGAAACGCCGAGGAAAACGTGGAACTCCTATACTAGTTGCGGGCTTTGAGCTTGTTACGTGGAGGAAGACACAGGTGAATTAGCAGTGTTGGCAAAAGCAAGAGGAAGCAAATATTAATATTTAGCTTAGTCTTGAGCCGCAACCTGTTAGAATTAGTATTAGCGCTCTATATAACTAGTGTTAATCCCACTACACCCATGATCACACCAAGTACAACATTGAGCGCGTGCACAACCAAATTGAGCTAGTTTCTCATGCAGCTACTGTCCGCCAGACTACGCCCAACTCTTTAGCTTGGTATATTATTTGGTTTACTAGACTTATTCGATCCAGACTACTCTTTATAACATGTAAACAGAATACATGAAGCCCCTGCCTCCTTATTTAGCATCTAAGCTTTACCGTGTGCCAAATACTGCCGTACTCTAATTAATCTTATAAAATAACTCATGGAAGTGCTGGTAAGAGCTTGGAAGTAACAAATGCAGATTATTATATATATATTGTCTTAGGAACTAATCTCCTTCATTCTGTCATGTGAATGGTGCTGGCGCCCAAGAAGCCTTGAAGTCTCTCCCACTCGACGTCATGTGAATGGTGCTGGCGCCCAACTCAGGGAAGCCTTGAAGTCTCTCCCACTCGACAGGTTATATCTATATAATGTAATATCGGATTCCATTGTTCAAGCCTTACTTTAGATTTGTTACGGTACCTATTGTCATACGAGTGGGGCCCAAACCTGCATTCCAAGGATTTTCAAGGCTTATAAACAAGTGAATACTGATAATTTGTGTATCGGCTAAGCTCTAGGTAATGTGGGTGGCATTGTGACAGGTGCAATCTCAACATACCCGCCACTCGAGAGAAGATATAGGAAAAAGAGAACAATGGCAAAAGGTAAAGCAGATCATTTCGACATTTAGTTTTTTGCAAAGAAAAATCAAAAGCACGATCAGCCCCTGCATCTTCAGACCCAAAGCCAAACAACCCAAATTTCCCCTCCGAACCTCAGTCCAGCCTATTCACGAACGACTTCCTAAGCTCCTGAGATTTCACCGTGTAGAACTAGACTCGATTAATTCGGATCCTCGACATCAACTTCAGAACAAAGAGGAGAGAGCAACCGAGATTCCCATGATTCCGCCTTGCTTACATGTCCAGTCTTTCGAAGTAGAGTAATAAACTGTCGCAGAGTATCTTGCGTGGAAGGATCATTGTCACCGAACCGTGCCTGTCTGCCCTCAAGTGCCAGTTTAAACCATTGGGCAGCCATGTCATGATCGCCTTTGGTACTCGCAACGACCGCAATACAATGTGCGGTTTCGAGTGTTTCTGGGTCGTCGGGTCCTAGTGATTGTTCCTGGGTATTGAAGACTCGCTGGTAGCCCTGGAGTGACTTCTCGTAGTGCCCTTGCTTATAAAACAGTGTAGCTATATTAAATACCGTCATCATAGTGTGACGATGATCCTTTCCTAACGTTTTCTCTTGCCCAGCTAATGCTTCGTTATACCATTTCAATGCAATGTCATATTGTTTTCCTATATCATACGCTGATGCGATATTGTGGATGACAGACAGAGTTTGACGGTGCTCGCGGCCCCGTAATTTTTCAAACCCAGTTAATGCACGTTGATACCATTCCAGTGCAACATCGATTCGCCCTTGGGCATTAAATATGCCTGCCATACCTGTCATAGTGGTGAGCGTATGCGGGTGGTCGATGCCCAACGAACTTTTCTGCCCGTCCAATGCTCTCTGAAACCATTCTAGGCCTTCCTCATACCGCCCCTGACTTTCATATACGGATGCTATATTGTGAACTGTGACCAAGGTATCGTGATGGTCGCGACCTAGTGACTTTTCTTTACCAGCTAATGCACGTTTGTGGTATTTCAATGCTTTATCGTATTCACCTTGTTCACTGAAGATGTTTGCCATATTGTTGACCGTAGCGAGAGTGTCTGGATGCTCAGGGCCGATGTTGGTCGACTTCTCCCTCCCGGCAAGTACTTGCTTATAGTATTCCATTGCAACGTTGGATAGCCCTTGGTTTTCGAATAAGGACCCCATATCATGAATGATGCTAAGAGTTTCGGGGTGGTTTTCGCCCAATGAGCTCTTAGTCCCATCCAACGCCCGCTGAAACGAATCCAGTGCCTTATCGTATTCAGCTTTCGCATTGAATTCTTGTGCTATATTGCGTACAGTCATGAGGACACTAGGATGATTGGGACCCAATGACTTTTCCTTTCCAGCTAAAGCTCGGTTGTACCACTCAAGGGCCTTGTCATGTTGCCCTTGATGACTGAAGCTCAAAGCCAAGTTGTGGACGGTACCAAGAGTCTCTGGGTGCTCTTTACCCAAAATCTTCTCTCTGCCCGCTAGAGCCTGCTCATAGCTCTCAACTGCGATCTTGAAATTGCCCAGAAGATGGTTGACCAGTCCCATATTATTTATCGTAGTGAGAGTGTCCAGATGATCTACACCGAGTGCCTTTTTCCTACCAGACAAGGCTCGCTGATACCAGTCCAGTGCTAGTTTGTATTGCCCTTGCTCCTTGAAGACGAGGGCCATTTCATGCACAGTTTGAAGGGTATCAATGTGATCATTACCTAGTAACTTTTCTCTCGCTTCCAGTGCTTGTGTATACCGCTCCATAGCTAAGTCATACTGTGCCTTTTTGGTATAGACGGATGCAATGTTGTGAACGATGGACACGGTTTCTGGGGCTTCGGGGCCTAACATTTTCTTCTTGCCTGCTAAAACTCGCCTATACCACTCTAGCGACAGGTCGTAATGGTTATGGTCGTTGAAGATCTTTGCGAGTTGCGCTGCCGCATTCAGTATGTCGATGTTTTCGTTGAGGAGATCACGGTCTTTGATGTGTCCTTCTAAAGCGGAAATATGTGGCATGATACGCCGTTCGAAGATCCAGTCTTTGATCCCTCGGCTGGCTTGCGGAGCAAGTGTTATCGCTGTCGTTACAAGCAGAAGGGCTTCAGTTGCTTTCTTGGCAAGTTTCTGAGGGTCAGCATCAAGCGTCCTTCGTGCGCACTGATGTACCAACGGGTGAAAAGTGAGACTATCAGTGTTCTTTCTCCTTGCTAGCGAATATGAAAGTAGTAATCTTCTGAATTCTACTAGGAATTCATCTATGGTGGTGTGGTATTAGCGAGAGCTCAAGGAGTAATGCTCTTGCAAGCACGGGATCAGAAAAGTCTATAGGAAGATAGTACGCAGCAGACATACCATCTTCTGATAATTTCTTGCCTTTCCATAATAATTCTTCGCATATATCATCGTTCCCAAGGAACCCACATATGAGGAGTAATTCTGCAGCATCTGGGCTTTCTTTTTGAATACTCTCAAAAGACAGGTCCCATGTAACCAGCACACATCTTTCGTTTCGATTCATATTTCCTTTGGGGCCCAAAAAATGGGTGGTGTTGGCCTTATATTCTTTCAAATAGCCCTGGTAGTTGTTGCGTGTTGCATGAATATAACCCCCTGCTTGATCGATAGCAAGTGGCAAATATCCGAACTCTTCCAGTAATTCTTTAACAGCTTGTTTCTCGGCTTGTTTCTCGGCTTGTTTCTCAGCTTCGAGCTCTGCGAGAGTTTGTATATTAGTCACGGGCTATATGCTCTGTTCGCTCGATAGATAAAGATGGATAAAAAAGGTAACTCACCGGAAGGTTTCAATTCAGAGGCGGGATTGGACAATTCACGGTGGGCTGTTGCGAAGAGCAAAGATTCAGCATCAGAATAATCCATTTGGTCTATCTCCAATCCTTTTCTTCGCTGGGCACTCTCCCGCCTTCTGCTTGTCAGAATTACCGTGCCGTGACAGGATGGAATATAATCGCTAATTTTGAACGATTCAAGATCATCAACATTGTCCAGCACGAGTAACCAGTCAGTATTATCCTTTGTCATAAAATACTGCTTCACCGCATCAACTATCTGTTTCTTTTCTTTTTCTTCATCTCCATTGATGACGATTCTTCCATTGTCATCCACTTTCCCAGTCATGCCTAATATTTGAGCTATACGTGCATAGTTTGATTGGCTACCAATTTTCGAGTGATAATCTATAAGCGACTGCATGATGTTGATAAAACCAAGGATAGTGGTTTCTTTGCTCGTTGCATTGACCCAGAAGACGGCGGAGTAGTCCTGGGAGTGACTGTAAATATACTGCAGAGCAAGCTGAGTCTTACCCATACCACCAGTACCATACAGCACTATGTGGACCTCCCTCGTTGCGCTGCCACGTCTGCCATCTTGTATTTCTTCTTGCAGCCGCTTAAGAATCTGCTTTCTGCCCACAAAGTGGGAATTACGCACAGGGATGCCACTCCCGAGGCCTGCATTGAATGATAATGTCACTTGAGTCACTTGCAATGAGTTTATCGCTAACCTGTCTAGTCTCATCCACGAGTAATTAGCATATGATCCATCCACATTTGTTGGTAGAGCATTAACCTACCTAATCGTGGTATTACCTCATCATTTACGAGGTCCCGGGCAGCCTGTGTGACTTTCAGGATGTCTAAAACCACACGAACGTTCATAGGTATATATTAGCGGTTAGGCACGCAAAATAGGAAGCATAGAGAGCCATGAGAAGTGTTATGCTTGCCATCCAGTTTAGTCAGGGCCGACATGGTGCTTTTGATCTCGTCAACAGTACGTTGTAGATTCGCTAGTTTGGGCTATATAGTAAGTAACTGTTATATGCTGGAGTATCACAACAGGATGGCTCACCAGCATGCTCCTTAGTTCTCAACATTGTAGTCATCTCTGCGTATTTCCTAAGAGCATTCTCCTTCTCATTTAATTCTTCAATCAACGGTTTCATTGTCTGCACAAACGGACTCAAGGCTTTCTCGGCTAAATACAGCGATGCAAACCGTCAACGAGAAAATTAAATTACTGCAGTTTTTTTTATTAGAGTTTGTACTTACGTCCGCCTCTTAAATACTCGTGGGCTTTATCTGCGAAGTCCTTGACAGCTTTGTAACATTCTCCCAGTGCTGTGTCCAAACCCCGACGCAACGCCTTTTTTCTCTCAGATGTCCGTGCAGAGGCTTCCAACTCGACGTCTGCATATATATGGGCATAAAACTCGCAACAGGCCATCTTTTCTCCAACAATTGCCAGTGTGATTTCAATCTGCTCCATATATTGGAAATGGTTAAGTGCGACCTGGCCATTTGTTAGTTACTAGATATTCGATTTCCTATCTCCGTATTGGCATATTTAAAGAATGTAGAGCCCACAATGTAGACAGACCTGCATAATTAATCTGATACCCCCCCAGATAAGTGCAGTTGTCTGTGGACTGTGTCCCACTGCCACGTCCACAATTCTGGCATACTCGTTAAAACACTCCATAATGGATGCAAGGCGGTCCAAAGGCCACCCCTTCTTTTTCGCCTTGTCATTCACCACTTCCAAATCTTGGATAATTATATCCAGGGGGTCTGAAACATGTTTTTGTTAATGAATAATCTTAAACTTCTCAATATCCCCCAAATATCAAAATCATATATGATATGTGGGCACGGGATGGGGTCAGACCTTTGATAGCTGCCAGAGTCACCGATGCAGGCATAATAATTGTTCTGTTGATATCGCTGATGCCTTGGATTATATTACAGGGAGTTGCCGCTCCACGCTGTGTACCACCATTACCCTGCGTGGATCTCACCAAACGGTACTTCGTGAAAGGTGCTAGCAGTATTTCTGTAAACCGAATAATACCGGTGATGGCACTAGTTGGAGTACTTGTAGAGGTTCCTGGATTCTGGGGTGCTGGCGCATTCAGGCTGCTCGGCTGCCCTGAATTGTGTGCCGACACACTTGAGCCCGGATTGACCTTTTTTTTTTTGCTTGTCTGCATTGCTCACTCAAACGGTTCAATGGAGATGTCGGCCAAATCTAGGGGCTGTAGTATGTGTAAACTGGGTATGTATAATGTAAGGTATCTTTGTTGGCTTCAATTTTTAGGCAGTGCACAATTGTTTCTAGTAGCAGTCTTAACTACATATATGTTGGCTTCATCATTCAGCCCCACCACAAATTTACGGAATACAGTATTGGTCTGTTCCTGCCTCACTGTACTGGCGTGTCATTGCATCAGTACTTGCATTAACTATACTTCCACGCAAGAGGAGGCCTTGAGGGACAGTGAATTGAAGTAGGCCCACGTTTACCTACATACTTTCTTTTGTTTTGGTAAATCAGTACTCGCACTGAAGTTTCTCGCTTATGACGAGAGGCAGCGCATCATCCCAGGTTACGCCTGGGAGATTTTCCAACCGCTGGGCGCTCACTGCCCCGTACCTACGTACTGTATATACATGACTATAGAAATAGAAAAAAACCAACAATGAACGAATCGCGAATAAATACATAACCAAAAATAAAAAGGACAGATGCCAGGACCTCACCCGCGCGCCGCCTCCGCTAGCTGCTCACATCGTCTTCCTATATCTGCTCCCACCCCCCCTCTCATGCAGTCCGCTATTCTGGGAAACTCTAGTAGGTGAACTGCGTTCTGCACTACCCTTTCATCGCATAATCCGCACCACTCTGCCGACCTTATGAAGCCACCATGTCTGTGGACCCCGACCAGTGACCATGTACGTCAGTCCTCGTAATGCCACCCGGTTCTATCTCAACCCTGTTTCGTTGTCCGCCCATGGGGAAGGCCTGTCTGACGTGTACCTACTTACTACCATGTAACCAGATTGTCAGGAAATTTAACAAAATTGGTCGGAATAGCGACCCTCTAAAGTAATCTGATTGTTTAGCAGATATATGTCTGTTTTAGATAAGTGTATGGATGGAATCCGTAAGTAAAAAGCAATGTTGAAGTGAAATTCATTGGTAATAGTACGCAGTGCCTCTACAGATTTTGCTCAATGATAGTGCTAAACAGAAGGAACATAGGAAGACACAAGAGATATCTCTGATATACCTTTTAACTAAAACACCCTAATCCCCACCTAGGAAAATCAACTTCTCGTCATATTTTGAAGGGAATTCAGAAATAGCAGTAGAAAGCGTTCAAATTTCACTAATGTTCTAGAATAAGTAAAAACTATCCCACAACATCACAACTCACAACTGCCATATAAGTAACCGTCCAGATAGATTTACAAGCTAATTAGGATAAGTAGGAAAGCAGCAGTTTCTACTTTACTTGTTCTGAAGAAGTTCAGTTTGTCGAGTCGGAGATATCACAATTGCATACTCTGATTAGAAGATGTGATATACCAATTCCCATCAAGCTGTCCCCCACCCCAAGGCAATCCGAAGCGCATGTCCTAAAAAGTCGAAGGTTGTGGGTCAAAAAATCCCTCCAGCGCCTGATATGCTCAGATTTAGTGCATAACAGCCCAATAAAACGTTAGAAGCCTGAGCATGGGCGATTTGTATTAACAGATCACCGTGACACACCAGTTTTTGGTCTAAAAACTAAAGGAAAGGAATATGTGACATAGTTTGAATATTATTACATAAGTACCTATAACAATAAGGCTAACGCAGAAATCGACATGCAGGATGAGCTCCATCAGGAGTACATGAACTGACGTTTACATTGCGTGACACGGTAAAAAAATACGGTGCCGCCAGTTTGAGTTGCAATTCCCATTAATCGATTGCTATTTATTATCACCCGCCCCTGGACTTGCACCAGCCACAGATCGTTTCCGTCGTCGTGGTTCTCGCGGTTGCAATAGTTGGGTTTTCGTGAGAGGCTGCGCTTGCGGCTTTCGCCTCTTGTTTTCAGGTGTCAGTGCTTTCAGTTGGGCAGGCGTTTTTTGCTCCTCGATCCAGGGTGAATAGACACTCTGTGAAATCAAACCATGTTGAGTGAAAAGCTTTTCGAAATTTTCGCGATGAGCCCGACCACCCCTACACAGCGTCTCATCTGCACGGTAGCATTCTGAACATAGGTCGAACCCGGCCCGTGTCTCGATACAACAGTCGCGACAATCTTTGAAAGAAGGCACAAATTAGATTTAGCTGAGCTGTGGTTCCAAGTGAGTGACATGGGGACAAGGAAAACGCTGGGGTCATACGGTAGAAAAAGCCCTCTAAGACGCCCTTGCAGTTGTCGCCGCGGCCGTCGCACGAGAAGGCACTGCTCACGCCGTTGCCGCGAATGACACGCTTGCATACGCCACTCCCCCCAGGGTTTGGTTCCTGTTCCACCGCGAGTGACCTACCCATTCCAACATGTGCGGCGATCGTTTCACGATGCTGTCGGTACAAAGTCACATCGAGAATGTTGCGTCCAACGGAATCAGTTACCATCAGTAATTCGTCAGCAGTGCTATGCTCTACAATGGCTTTGAAGAGGCTGGCGTTGTTAGACTGACATGAAGCAGCAAACCTAAAAATCGGTGGGATGCCCCTTTTGTCGGGGGTGGAAGCAGCGCTCCATAACAGGCCCAACCTCGAGACTCGATGAAGAAGGCGCATTTGTGGAGGTATTTTCCGCAATACGATACTGGACGGCGTCAAGCGGTTGGTGGCATTCGTGGGCTTGTTAATATCTGCACCAAATTCCACAAGCACATCAACAACGTCAAAATTTCCCTTTGCACAAGCATAATACAGCGGTGTCTTTCCCTTTGAATCACCAGGGTCCACAGATGCACCATGTTCAACCAGTGCTCGCGCCATTTGTGGTTTACCCTCAATTGCGGCTATGTGCAACGGCCTTAGCGGGCCCTCGTACTCTGAGGAGTCTGATTCCACTTCGTCATCCACGCTTACTTCGGCGCCTCTAGACACTTCATCAGTTGACCCTGCTGTCTCGTCAATTATCTCGGGTCCGTCAAGAGAATCCACCTTTGCGCCTGCAAGGCATAGAACCGTAATTATTCGACTGTCATCTAGATCGTTGTAGCAGGCATTATGTAATGGACTTTCCGCCTCGCCATCGTCATCGGCCCCGCTATCAGCCCCCTGCTTCAGCAGCGCTTGAACGGTTTCGAAATGCCCGGCGGCACATGCCACATGCAACGGGTTGTCGTTACCCCAACTGGGTCTCCCAACGACAGCGCCAGCTGAGAGCAGTCTTTGTGCGATCCTGGAGTATCCTTTCCGACTGGCTAGCTGTAGTGACGTTCGGTCCCACGTATCGACTTTTTTCAGGTTTTTGGTGGGCCGTTGTAGAAGACGATCGACGATCCCTAGGTGACCAAATTTGGATGCAAGGTGTAGAGGGTACAGGTAACCAGAGGATTGATGCAGGCGTGCCTCCTCGGGCAGCATTGGATCGTCAGTCTTTGCGCCAAACTTTATCAACGCATTAAATGCCTCCGTATGCCCAATCCCCGCTACCCTAGTCAATGCAGTCCTATACAGCTCACGCGGTAAGGGACCCAGGTGCTCATATATGAGGTGCATCGCAGGTATCTGGCCGAAAAGTGTAGCAACTTTCAATAATTGCGAATGCACGGCGTCTCGGCGCGGGGTCAATTTATTGTCGCCCTCTGAGCTGGTGGGCTTTAGACTGAGCATGAGCTTCAGAACCGAGGTATGACCCCCCTTAGCCGCTCTCAAAGCTGCTCGCACCGAAGCAAACCCTGAATTGGGGATGCTCTTCTGAACAGAGGACATACGATCGAGTAGAAGCTTGACAATTGCAACATGCCCATTGTTGGATGCAATTGTCAGTGCCAGTTTCAATGTTCGACTACTTCGTTTTTTTTTGAGTAACCATTTGACTATTTTGGTGAGCCCGAGGTAGGATGCAAGAAGGAGAGGGGAATTAATAATTCGGGCCGACAGAGGTTTCGCTACTGTATATGACGACTGAATAAAGTGTAAGGTGTTCCATCGGGCTACTTTTACCCGATTTTTTAGAAACCCTATCACCTTTTGGGTGAGGGCTTTATATGTAGGGCGACTATATTGAGACCCTGTCGCTCTGTGAAAGTGTTTGATCCAGTTCCGGCCCGCATAGTGCAGAAATGTGGTGCTGGGTCTTGAATTGAGATCTGCATCATCGTCTTCATCATCAGTTTCGTCATCGCTCTCATCGTCGTCCTCGTTCCCGTCATCTGCTCCCTGGTCACTGCCAGACTCCTCGCTGGCGTCACTGTGGACTGCGGCTTCGTCACCATCATTGATATCGCCATCATCGTCTTCATCACGAATGTCATCCATAGGGTTGACATGCACAAATTGATTTAGCTGCTCGAGAATCTGATTATCGTCATCGAACCCTATTAATGTCTGAAGGCCGTTGGCTTTATGATCATCCTGCATGTCAGTCACAATGGAGCTCTTCACCTCCCCGTCACCATCTTCGGAGTAGCCATCATCGCCTTCAGTGCCAGCGTCATAGTCTGAGTCCGCAAAATCAGACCCAGAATATTCAGAACCGTTGTTGAAGGAGTCCTCAGAGTCATAGAAAAGATATTCCCTACTGAACTTTTTCTCGATAGCCTCGTCGTCAAGCAACAGAATCCGGAGACAAGCGGTAGCAATCCTACAGTGCCACTCTGCTGCATCAAGGAGATCCGGTTCAGCATCAAGGACCTCACCCAAAACCGGGAAAAACTCGTGCGCCCGCTCCATGAGAAAGTCACGCGCGGTATCATGGTACAGTTTGACTCTTCGGTCTTCGATACGCAGGAATGGACCGAAGTGTTGCCGTAGAATAGCCTCAGCGGTATCAATCGCAATTGCTCGCTCCTCTAATGCTGTAAAGTTCCGGATTGACTTAAGTCCGACTGTGGCAATAGATAGTTGGCTTAACGTCAGGGGTTCTAATGCATATATCAACCACCCAAGTGCGTGAAAGGACCATGCGCGTGTCTCTGAGGGAAATTTCCACCGTGGAGATAACAAATTCCATATGGAGTTGTATAACGTAGTTATCTCTAACCTGTGATCCCCCTTAATTAAGTGCTCCGCAGCATGTATCATTCTCGAGTTTTTCTTTGCTTTCACACCCGTTGTTAACTGTTCCATCCATTTGAACAGAAGGTCAATCTGAAGAAAGCTGGGGTTGCACTGGAGTAACCTAATTCGAAACACTCTGACAGTGTGTTCCTCTAGGTGAAGATTGTGTATCCGTGTTTTGATAAATGCTTGCCTGCTCCTTTTGGCTGCCTCGTGCAACCTCATGACTATAGGTGGATCCAGGTTCCAGGGTCTACCAAACGTTGACGCTGCATCTGCTGTACTAGTAATCAAGAGCCTGAATAGCCCTTCATTGTTGCCGGCCGCGCTGGAGCGCATCGTTATAAGTCTGTTCAACCACTGCTGTTGCGCTGGTGCGCACTGGTTCACTCCGTCAATGATTATTGTAATGCTGCGGCGATGTTCATATTCTGTGAGAAAGGTTCGAAAGACGATCCAAAGGTCTTCAGTCGGCCACCTCATTGGAGCTTGGTGACCGTGAAACCAGTGGCGACCCCGATACTGAAAGCCCTTCCGAAGGCGGCCTATTGCACGTACGACTTCGCTGTCATGCGATTGAAATAAAAGTTGAGTAACCAGGGATCCCACCAGAGCGTGCTCCTCCAAGGACCTTTCGTCAAGCCGATCGATTGCGTAGTATAAGACTAGAGGATCAGACCGCGGGTCATGGTCATCGTGCTTTCTATTTTGCAGCTCAAGCAGGAAACGTGCAACTTCCAAACATAGTGCTGTTTTCCCACTTCCCGGCGGTCCTTCCACCCATAAGAGTGATGGACTTTGTTTTTGGACCCATGAGGTGAGATTTGGATCGGTTTTCACGAAAGCAAAGTTGCTGACAGCTGGCTCACCTGCTGTGGAATGGTGTAACCGAGCCAGCTGGTCTTCACTCGCATGTGGTTCGTGTGGAATAAATTCCTCCCTTGTGGCATAAAACCGACCTTATCATAAATATGCGTCAGTACCCCAATTCAAATCTTACACATGCTTCCACAAATTGTTACTACTAACCTGAGAATTTATCCCACCGCCGAATCTTTCGTATTGCGTCTCGTAACGCAAGTCGTGCTTCACCATCTTCCCAATTCTGGCAGAGCCCAAAGTGGTCCTCACGACGCTCAAGCTGAATCTCGCTTGGAGTTTCCAGTACTGCACTCGCTTTCGGTATAATCTATCCAAATATTATAGTCAGCACAGGTGCCCATGAAAACATCATGAGCAAAGTACGAACCAATGAGCCGCCATTAACGGTTGGTGCCTGATACATGTTGACGATATTATATTTGGGGGCGATGGACTTGAATCTATTACAGATGTGTGTCATAGCCGCGGATCCAGTACGATTGATTGATGCCACGATGTTCATGAATTTCTCCGAACCCAATGTATCCCAATTCATCGAAGCAAGAACTATCCTCAACAGCATGGTTTCCCAAGAGGATCCCTCTGACTCGCAATGTGGTGTCCCAAGGAAGACCTGCCACTCAAGTTCAGCTTTTAAACGAGGAAGTATTCACATTCCCGAAATGTGAACATACTATGAGCCTAGTACGAAGGGCAAATTGTAGATACTGGCGCCGAGTGTTTGCCAGCCATAGTAGCTAAGAATTTATTTAGTATCAGTCCCCACCAGTAAACTACCAGAAAGAAAAGGTTAATACTTCTTTGACCACGACCCCTCCTAAATCATGGCAAATGAATACTATTGGCCTTTCTTTATGTTGCAAGCGAGAAAAGAAATCTAACTACACAACATTGAGGTCAGCATCTACCCTCACTCAGATACGAAAGTTAGAACTTACGCTACGAAGTTCTGCACTTGAGTCAAGGGCTACCAGTAACTTCATAGCTGCACCACGGATGGACTTCTCAGAAAACACCCCGTGGTCGAGTGCCCCCGAAGTACCTTTTGTTGCTGGGGTAAGGTCATAGCCGAAGCTATAGACTTGAGCACCTGGAACAAGATCATATGGGAGTAAATCCTTCAGCCACATAGTCGATTTTCCGTTGATGATGTTGGTTTGTTGCCATGATGTTTCCCGATGGCCGTTGAACCCATGAACAGCAATTATACTAACATTTCAAAACGCCAGGTCAGCTTCATTGTTCCAGTTTATCGAATATTATTTTTTCGGCATACTCAACAGTTGCATCCCCCCAAGACGCTGTTTCCGGGTTGAGAACCAGCAGGCCTAGGTCCTTAGACGACATTCTTGTAAGTTCATGTCTGATAATTTGTGAGCTTCGCTTCACGTACAACCTGAATAAATACTCCTTAGACTCCGAATTCTTGACCTTTGGAAAACTCACAGTAATGCTCTCAAAGCTAAACCGAATCGGTAGCTAACTCTTGCTTAATTAATTTCGCAACTCAGTTCCAGTACGATATTGAATCAATTAATAGGTTTAGATGTACTTAACTGTTGATAACTGCAATTCAACTTTGCGGCTCTAACTAACTATACTTAGCAAATTAAGGTTTGCATCTACAATCACATATCTTAGTCTAGGGACATATGTCTAGAACACCAAAGCAACCCCGCCACGTATCTGATTTCATTCGCTTCTTACTGGAAGTATACAATTCTCGCCATACATGTCTAGTCCCCTCCTACAACCTATAAAGGAGCCCTGTATTCCTGCGCTCTGTACACGTATGATGTCATTGGAGCAACTATTGATGGAAGGCATATATCCGTTTTCTACTTTCACCCGCGACATGCGGGGTACATAAAATTCGACATCCGATAGAACTTGCCCACGAGGCATCAACATTGGTTAATTGCAAAAAAGTAAAGTCAAGACTAAAGCAGTTCAAACCAATCACACGACACATGTGTGATCTCATCAGTATGGAATCGCTTAGAATTGCGATTGAGAAACTCAGCCTCATGCAATATCCGAAGGCTGCAATGTACTTTACATACAGTACGATTCACAAGTAGAGACACGAACACATGCATGCAGGATGCATATACATCTTTGCTACTGTACCGCTCATACTGCTGAGCGTCATCGACCCATATATCACTGATATTCTAGAACTCAATTAAATTGTGTCAATCGAAAGTGTAGTTGCTATATAGCGCTAGCTAGGGTAATACTGTACCTGTACCAATCAAACTTTACAGCAGAATCAAATACATTGACCAGTTGAACAATATTTGGCCATCTACGATTTTCTGTCGATTCATGCCCTGATGCCTCATCACTCATTACCGGTATCATGACGTACTCGAATTGAAGGGAACATAGCTAAAATCAGTGTTGGATGTAGGTGATATTTATATGGGCGGAAAGAGTCTAGCGAACTTTTATTCAGTACGGTGTAGCAGCGCCTTGAACATACTATGAACCAATGTCTCTAACCTAGATAATAAGATATTCTCCAAGGCGCATTTCAACGCAGCTCTGAAATTTTCCATAGAACTCTCCCAACTCATTCTCCATGTCGGACCAAAGAAGCTTTACCGTATTAAATTAAGGTCTGGCGATTGAGGGGGTGATAGGAGGGAGTCAACACCATTGCGCTCATTGGGTATAGATTGTTTAAAAGGGCCCAGTATCTAATGCTAATGTCCGCGTTGCTATGAGATTAAAATATATGTATATTTACTTATTGTGCCTTTCACGATGGCGAGTACTAAGAATACCCCCAAACCCCTACCGTGTAGCCAACGGCTAGAAAATTCACCCGAGAATCACCCGTTTCGGACCTATTCAAATTTATCAACATTAGTACACATTAATGCAAGAATGGCGGATAATGATGATGATATTTAGCTAACCTTTAAAGATCCCAGTGTTTTGAGAAAAGAACTATCTGAGTCGCCGAGACTACTGAGATTTGTTGAATCCACCTCTTCCGGCACGATGGCAGAGGCATCGGTGAGATATTTCAGTGGGTTGATCGCCATTTTTGTGATCAGCTTTTGAGAAGTTAATCTGCTCCTGACTAGCACGTCAGCGTAGACTTCCAACTCCAAGTCTGCTGTAAATGATGCCACTTCGTCTCGATCATTATGCTTTAGCAGGATAGCTGCCATGAAGTTAGGTGGTAGGTTAAGGCCGTCAGCTTTAGTATCTAAATTCCAAATTGCCCCTTCTACCCCAGACCCCTCTCTGTCCTCCAGACCACCATAAAGTTCAATTTGTGTGGGTCCACGTTTCTTAGCCCATGGCTCCCAGCCTAGCCCCAATCCCAGTTCAATAACTTCTCCTAATGCCCCCGAGTTCGAAGTGTCGCTGGTTGGCCTTTTCGAGACATCCATGAGATAGTCCCCCTTGGGGGCCATACGATAGATCTCGGGATAGCCTTCATCGTCGTCATATCTAAAGTTACTGATGGCAATGACTCTCCGGAACCGTTGGTCAAATTCAAGATTAAACACTATCAATGTGGCTGGCGGTCCGTCCGGCCGGTAGGTCCCGTGGACTACGAACGGGAGGGTAATACCAATCTTGAGACCGCTGCTCTGCAGAGGGGCGGAGATGATGTCTTTGGTTCGTAAGCTGCTACTTTCACCCGCATTCGCTGTCTGTTTAAGTGTGGCTTTATGTTGCTTTGGCGGGCCTTCTGACATTATTGCTTCTGACTCGAGGTGTCTGGCTCTTGTAGAAGGTGCTCACGCTTACCGTGGATATTGTCTAGTTGGCAATGACTAGAAACAACTTATGAGCTTTGTATTCTCGTAATCTCGATTTGCGTTGTCTAGACCATGATACACATGCATAGGACAATGAAACCACATACCTGCTTGCAATGTGCAACGACTAACACTTGGTGTGGTGAATAAGGGTGGACGGACTCATGTTCTTATGCTTCATCACGGAGGAAAAGTTACTCTTCAGGTCCTTAGTGCCTTATTTTCACAGTCCAGAGGGTGGCCGGTACAAGGGGGAAAAAAAAAAAAAAAAAAAAAAAAAACTCAATTGACCAAGGGTAGGAACTACGCGTACTAGGGTCTAGCGAAGCGTGGAAGGTCGCATATGCGCGGCGGTCTCCAGCGTGCGAAGAATAATCTAAGTTTTATTATTTATAATAATAAAACTCCCAACCAAGGACTCGCTTGAATATTTTGTTCATGGCGCCGCTCAAAACTTCAGCTTAGCTATTTGGAATCGCGTCCCTCGTACAAAGCAGTACAGGAAGCTCGAATAGTATAACCTCCGGAAGGTTAACGATATTGCGGTAACATTAATGGTGACACGTCCAATTAGAGGTGCGAAGAACCTCTACATAGCTACCTGTGTCGACATTGTCGCATACGTGGCGAGCTATGAATTACCCACTTACATGACTATATCCCTAGTTGTTGGCGAAATTATATGCACGGCTTAGGTTTAAAGCCACCAAATATGCTATTTCGGCCCGCGCAGAATTGATATACTGTAGGTACATACATACCTGGTGCGATGACTTAGAGTAGCCTCGGTAGTGTGCATGACCTAAGTTCCGCTGTAGTCTCACGGATTTTTTTTTATTATTTTGCAGCTCGAATATGTGTACTTCTGTATAAGGGAGCAGCCAACCAAGACTCATTATCTAAACCTATCTAATATCGCCAACAAAATCTAGGCAAAGATGGATTCCGAAAAATATACTGCACTTGACCCACTTTTGATCCCCATTTTGGCATCAAATATGTGAGACGCATGGGTATATCTGCATATTAATTAATATTTGCTAACATAGAATAGGTGGGCAATAGTTGTTGAAGATGGCGCTCCAGGCACTGGAAATTTGCAAAAGCATGCCGTAAACACAACGGTGTTGACTCCTTCTCTGGCCCCCTCACTTAATAGAGCTTCTTTGGTCAGCATGGTGTATGAGTGGGAGAGCTACATGGAAGAATTGCGGACTTAGATACTCTCAGAGCTACGTTGAAATGCGCTTGGAAGAACATCTTACCGTCTAGATTAAAGTCATTGATTCGTAGCATGCCAAAACTTGTTCAGCCAAAGGCGCTGCTACACCGTGCTGAATACGAAGAGTACTGGTACCTAAAAGTACGCCAGACTTTTTGCGCCCATACAAATATGCATGTACAGTACTTGTGTGTGCCAACCACACCGATTTTAGCTGCGTTCGCCAGACTTACCATTGAAAATTAATATGCAAGACCTGAGTTCCGCCTGTATATGAGAATTCGCACATGAAGTTGAACCTCAACAGTGCATTTGGTGGTTATATGGCTGTAAGGAGGATCCTATAAGGAATTTATGAAGTTGCTAAGATGCATTGCAGCTACCTGCAGGCGTATTTGTTTTCTTCAATCTGCGACACATGTTTATGCACGCACGAATCAATGCCAAATTGTTCCATCTTGTTGATAAGGTAGTGGCGATCGAACCACTATGAATGCACCTTACCCCACCTGCAGCTGGCATGTCCACATGGAACAGGAAATCCGTATCACAGTATACGTATCTGAGTTTATCCTGCTCACATGCCAGCCCACGAAGGTGTTATCGAATGCCGACTAGACATCCGTCTCCAAGTGACCTCATATAATGCAATTCTACTTGATGGACCATAAGTATCACGTCCTCCGTTGGGCACCAATGTTCTAAGCCTCTTACGAACAAGGGAGTTTGATTCTATATACTTCTCGACCCTAGTATTGAACCACTCATGAATCCGAAATTCTCATATTCTGATACAAACGCATGCTTGTCAGTGTCCATTGTGGGGAAGTCTGATTGGTTACAATTCTTGCTTATGTTCCTCATTGAATACTTAGGTAATTATACAGCCTATCTCAAAGTTCTGAATCAATGCAAGCGAGTGATATGTACCCCGCACCGTGGGGTACGTGCGTCATGCCTACCAGTGCTAGGTATTCTGAAATAAACTGCTGCTCCCCTAAGTGTGTCAAGACATTGCCAATTGTAAATACATGAGTGGGTTTTAAACGTCAGGCGGCATGAGAACTTATACTTTAAGGGCATATCTTAGGATCATGGTCATAGGATTGCTGCAGAATGTAGTGATAAAGTCTCATACAACAGGGAACATCTAGGTACAAACGAGGCATATTGCATGTACAAGCACGATTTGTTGAGATTTAAACAAAAAAGTGCTCGAAAGTCTCAAGAAGATTCATGTGCAGGGACACCTCAATCCTAGAGCCCATTGCGAGAGGTGTTAGTACCTGCCGTACGTATCCAGGATTCTAGAGTGTGTGACAGCTGCAATCATAGGAAAGTCTCACTAGGTCTTATTAAATTGCTATAACACTCTATCAACCTTAAGGCCTTAGCCGTTTCCTTAGAAATATTATCAGTGTCAAGTTCACGGTTCGTGAACAATTAGAGCTGCAATTTAAAACCGATGGGAGGGCTAGACTTTACTGTCACTGACTGCGACCAAACTGGGCCTACAACGCCCAAGGACCGCCGGGGTCGAGGCAGACGCAACCGAAAGTCGATAGCACGTGCGTCTAATGGCACCCTTAAGGTTATGCCAGTCCAGCCTGCGCGGACTGACCATCGTTCGGACGAAACTGGTGAGGGTGCGGTTGGTCTCACGGTTTCTGGCGCGGCTGGGCCCGGGGATATAAGTTCCAGATCCAAACGCAAGCAAAGAATCGAAGTATCAGCTACTCGCCGCAAGGGCGAGAAACAATGTAAGTGCTACGGCCAGGAGTGCCGGTCAGAAGATTGCCTTTATTCCAGCTAACCACCAGAAATATTCTAGCCAGAGAAGAACAGAAAAAGAATGCGGCGGCGCAGAAAACCGCTCCACTGAAAGCAAGAGATTTTAGCGGCTGGTGCCAGGTCCTCTTGGGCAAGAATGGGCTAACCTCCATGAGTGAGTTCATGGATCGCAAAGAGTGGCCTGGGCGCTGGAAAGAGGATACCAACAAGAAAGAAGACGGACTTGCAGACAGCTTGTTAGTTGAACTCGGGAGATATGATTATTCCCTCAAGGTTCCAACATGCCTTCATTTCATTGTTAGTAATGTTGTAATGAAGGCCTTTGCAACAAAAGAGGCAGGTAAAAAACCTGCCGAAGTTGCAAAACTGATGGAAGACTACACTACAAAACGCAGTCACGCAATCAGATATATTCTCCAGCAACATGGCGATACCCATTACAAGCCACGACCCGACTCGGACAGCAATTCAAAGGCAGCAGATCATGAGGACATGACAAGGGAATCCGAAAGCGGCTCCGAAGCCAGTGAAGATGAAGAAATATACCCAGAAAAGGCCAACGTAGAAGGTGAATGCAAGTCGCCACAGAAAACCAATGTTGTCCAGTTGGCACAAACCCCCCTCGAGCTAGCCATTCAGGAGTCCAATAACAAAAGTGTGAACTTGAGCCACCTTCTACAGCTTTTCGTGCAAGAACTTCCTCAGGCAACTTCTGAACAGGTACATTCCTGGCACTCCTGTGAGAGACAGGGAGACGCGAAAAAAACCTGGGTCCACGATTTGATCTCAAGTATTTCCACATGTGACAAAGCCGGGCTTGCTACGTTGCATGCCTTGGTTCCGCATTTGGATCCGAGTATCTTCGAACAGGTGGATTCGGAAAAAAATACCATACTTCATATCGTTTCTCGACTCACATTTAGCGGGGATGACACCTTACAAGAGTCACACAAGAGTCTGATCGAGACTATCCTAAAAATATTCCCAAACGCCCTGACCTTAGAGAACGCTGCCTTCGAATCACCGTACCTCCATCGTGTGAATCGGATGAAGCAGTTTAATAAACCTGCAGCCCCAGCACGAGAACAAGCCACCCCGAATGACTCGAAGATCGCGATGCAGGATGTCGTAACTGCATTCTTGAAAATGCAGTCGATGATCTGCGAACCACTTACGACCGCGCTGAGAGTTCTTTTCGGGAGCACAACCGCTCGGCGTTAGTCACAAAGTCCCACTCATAGCAAATCCTGTTACTGACTGTTCTACGCTGCAGGCTCAAATAATATCTGCCTCGATCTCGAAGATCTAGCGAAATTTTCCCGAGACAAATTGCCAGTTAAGAAAAGTGCCTTGAAGAAGTATCTCCACAGACTTGACCTCGATGACACACTTAAGTACGTGCGTATACCATACTTTCCAGTCTATGACGATGACGGTGATAAAAAGGACTCCAAACATTTTCACCCTTGGAGCAGTGTAGCTAGTGGCGCAGAATCGGCAGCTCTTGATGCTGCACACAAACCCCCAAACCATTGCGAAATGGTCTTTAGCCTATTGAACAGTGGCTTCGGAGAGAATAAAGATAAAGAAAAGGGAGAAATAAAAGAGAAAGAAAAAGGGGATAAAAAGAAAGGAGACAAAAAAGAAAAAGACAAACTCCCTGTAATCCACACCATCCTAGAAGTCGTTGTGGGTGATAAAGTGGAGACAGGTGAGGTTCAACATACCCCCGCACATGCAAATGCTGCAATCCTGAGGTGTCTTCAACCATTCTCCGCGGGAATTCAAAAGTGGGATTGGAAAAAAGTCGATATGTGCTGCGACGCAATATTCAAGGCTGCTCCCAATATCAGAGTACTTTATCTCTACTCTAGCGGTAATAATGCAGTGCTGAAAAGTTGGGCGGGAGAGAATGGGCTCTTGCAATTTAAGAAGGTGAATCACTAATCATCGTGACATTTATATAATTATGTACCTGACTCATTTTGTTGATTCACTTTGACAGCTGGAAATCATATTTCTTGAGATTTGTGACCCTTATGTAAGTCCCAACACCACCAAGACAAGAGCCATGAGACTAGAAGTTCTACAACTGACCTATAGAGCAGGTTATTGAAGCACCAGAGGATATAAGAGACCACATACACGAATTTGCTGAGTCAGTACGCAACCGCTTCAAGAGTGCAAATAGGGAAATTACAATAAATTATGATTTAGATAGAGACCTAGAGATGGTTGAGGAAAGACTGGAGGCCTTTGAAGAAATGGAAGGTAACCCTGCAAGGTCCTTGACTAGAAACAAGCCCAAGCAAGACGGGATTCAGATTCTTGAATGGTGAGTTTGGTCGAAGTTTAAATTGGTGAGGCCTTTGCCAGCACTAATCATAACATGCTGATATACATAGCAACGAGTGGTTGAAGAAGATGCACGAGTTCGTAACCTTTGTGGGCAATTGCAACATCAAAGAAAACGAGGACGGAGAGGAAATAGTTCCTAGAAAAATCAAGGTTGCTGTTATAGACGACGGATTCACATTGGTCAACAATCTTGATGATTTCAGCAAGAATGAGGTCTATGGGGCCTCCTTCTGTGCGGAGCCAGATCTCCGGTTTCAAGAACAGGAATTTTTCTCAAAAAGTGGCCATGGCACTTTAATGACTCAATGTATCCGTAAAATTTGTCCGAAAGCAGAGTTTTACATCGCTAAGTTCGAACTTGCCCCAGGTACGAGAGGCCCAACTAAGATGTCTGCAACTGAGGTTGGTAAAAGCCACAAGACCACAGCCGCATTTCGAGATCTCTGTCAAACTCTGACCAATCACCACCGGATATTTAGGCAATCAATTGGGCAATCGATAGCGAATGTCATGTCATTTCAATGAGCTGGACCATTATTGTGGAAAAACATATGCCCGCGAAGACCCAATCAGAGCAAGAACGTCTCTCAGAAGTGGAAGAATTGCGAAAGGCCCTGAAGAGGGCTGTTGATGCTAAAATTCTCTTGTTTGGAGCCGCGAGTGATCGCGGTAATAATATCTCACCCCACGAAGAAGTGTTGCCAGGGAGAGCCCCAGAGGTATTCTTCATTGGAGCAGCAGATAATCTGGGTCGCCCTAACGAACATGTTGAACCGGATTGCGATTTCTTATTGCCCGGAGGCGATGGGAACAAGGAATACCAGGGCAGCTCGTTTTCTACTGCGTTGGCGGCTGGGCTAGCAGCGCTTATTCTCCACTGCGCAGAGGTCAGTGGTTTCTGTCTGAAGTATCCAACCGCACGCGAATATCTAGGCACCCACAGGAGCATGTTTGAGGTTCTCAAAGGCTTGTGCCATGATCCGCAAAATCATGGCAAGTATATCCAGGCATCAAATTTCTTCAACCACGATTTAATCAAAGGAGGGTGGGGTAAGGAGAACCGGCTTAGATTTATAGCGCTGGTGGAGCGTATTCTAAGGTAAGTCACATATCAATCACAACGCTCCATACAAACACCTTCCTGTTTTCTAGCGAAACATTACCACAATACTAACATCCATATCTTGTAGGCCAATTACCGACAAGATGGGGTAGTCAATATGTCGGGGGATTTATGGATTCTTGAACTGTTTCATATGTTTTTTTTTTGATATTACGCTACTTATTGAGCATTATTCCAACTTTCAATTTCTGGATGTAGATCTCCCTGGAAGGGAGGGTTACAAACCTACCTGAGAAAACATTTTATGTTCTTTGCCAAACTTGCTTACAAGGAAGTATGAATTAGTGCCGTTCAGCAAGATCCCTCCTATAAAATACGGGAGGGACTGCCGTGGTATGCAACTGCATGGTCTGCTAAGTGGTCTTCTTTGCAATTGGCCAAGCTGTATAGCGTTTCCTATAGCCTTTCATCGGCGGCTGATTCAGGGTAAACTGTAACTTGGCAGTATTACATAGTTAAGCTCTCTGATCACGTGTGGATAGCGGGGAAACATCTATCCCTTCTCCCTTTGGGGAGGTCTAAGGGCTTTGCAGAGTTGGGAAAGTTTAGTGTGTGGTTACGGAATCGACTTCTCACTTCAGTACGTGAAGGGTTATGTACATACTACTATTAGCGCAATTCACCAAGCCCATTCACGGTGGTCCTTTCCGGGCCCTTTTATGAATAAGATGATAAGAAATCCTTCAAGAAGTAAAGTTCTCCTTCTGAATAATCTGTAAATAAATTACCGACATGAATCAGGTTCATGAGGGACATTCACAGTAGATGAGGCATATAAAGCTTACGGTCCTTTTGAGGATATTTCCAAGTACAGTGAAAACGACATAAAACGGACAGTGAAAAGCGTGTTATGAACGAGGCTTTTATCGCATATCCTTCAAGTATTCACGTAAATAGATGTTAATCGTAGACGTCGTCCCACAGCAACACTCCTCGCAATTCCTAAATATATGCCAGGGGCGGTGCCCACACATATTTGTAGCACCGACAGCAACGAATCCTACTCCTTCAGGACCCCACCTTAAGGTCACTTCTATATCCTCCACTAAATATATCCTGTTCACTATCTCCAAATGATGCAATAATAGCCGCTTTGGTCGGAATCCCCACCTGGATACTTAAATAAACTTAAACGCCCATCAGTTGCTGGTACTGTACATAAGTGGTGGTTGGTCCCACTGGAGGCTTTGGAACGAAAAGTGAAAGAGATATATATGTCTTATGGTGCAAAGATGGAGTTCATCTTAGGAGGTTGATTTACCCTGAATCTTGGGTACCCATATAATCCCGTTATATAATACTCGCCGAAAGCACTATCAGATTGCTAGTATAGTCACGCGACACCAATACACTCCTGCAGCCGCCTCCTAATCTTGGACGTTATTTGAGGTACTGTCGACAGAGTCGTACGGTTGGCTAAATGTATGCGCGTGCGTTAGTAGCAGCTGATGTAATCTTATAGCGACTCCCAGGACTAGTTATGGTTATCCCGTGGCAATGCAAGAACTAACTGTATGGGAACGAGAACTTGAATATGAACTTGAGGATGGCCAGGTTGGAAGCCCCGCTTCCACAGTCATATACCTGTACATATATTGGCCCAAATCCGGTTTCCCGCATGTAACATACCTTAGATATAGTCGTGTTCGTAGAGTTGAGTTCAGGCTGGAGGCAGCCTTAAAGTCTGCGAGTTGGTTAAGTTTATTGGTTTTCTTAGTTTCTCCTCTCTAACTGCGCTTTATCTTCCCCAACTGCGTCATTGGAGTCTCTGGGATTAGATGTACCTGCGAGCATTTCCTTCTTTGGTAGTTTTTCTCTTTGAGGGACCCATAAGGTCTATTTCTCTCTCTCTCTACTAGATCTGCAGATTAACTTGCACGTACCTTGACTCCACTAGGGTTTCCGAGTGGCTCGTCCTACGACGCCTAGGTTGTGCATACGAGAAATGGGTAAAAATTAAAAAAAAAGATCACAAAAGACTCTGGAGCTCTGAGGGGCGCTTTTGGATTCATTATCTTCATCCCTTGTTGAATGTGGGATTAATAAAGATAGCTGTTGCAGGAGATGCCCTATGTGAAGGGCAGTAAGGGCTCTTCGGCTTTAAGAAAACTGCGTGCCTTGGCGGATTTGGGATTTTTACGACGAAATTGTGATCATGGTCAAACCATCCTTCACGGCTCCCATACATTTGATCAGGCTTCGGACAGTATTAAAATATGCAGACGTATGGCATAAGTTCAGGAAATACACCGTGTCTAAATCAGATCAATACCGGTAAGTGGCGCATGAAACATCACACAAGTACGTGCAAACTCACTTCCATGATTGTAAACTCCTGATGGAAAGAACATTATGACAACATGGGCATTTAAATGGCTCACTATCGAAACTGTGTCTGAACTTGCATACGAGGTCGTATATGAGGTTTGCGATACTCCAGTATCTGACACTTAGTCATCTGATACTGCTTAAGTTTAGTGCCTTGCCTAGTTAGAAAGTCGTTGCTAAAGTATCTGTGCAGGAAGTATTCAGCTCAATGCTGGTGAGACCTGGGCTTTTTAATAATCCGGAGATACCGGTACACCTATATACATGCGGTGTTGGTCCATGGAACCTCAGCTACAGCATCACTTAACTGAGAACTTGGTTCTGCATCCATGCGACCGGATTTGGCGAAACATAACCGGAAACTTACTATACAGACACTTCAGTACATGAGTGATGTCAAGGATAGCATACCAAATTTAGAGGTCGATGGCAGCTCCTCCGGCGACTGAGCCCTGGGGTACTTCGGGTTCGAACGTTTGCCTGAGTCACTGTCCAATGAAGACTCGCTGGCCATGGAGCCAGAGGAACCAACGACCAGATCACTCAAAGAAACTAGATTGACGACGATTCTCATAGCCAATAGCCGACGCATGAAATTCCTGAGCTGATTCGCGTTCGTGAGGGTGATTATCTATATAAAGTACTAGGACAAAAGTTTCCATACAGTGACAGTTTTACACCAAAATTGCCCTATTCCCACAAATGGCAAAAATGCCCAAACAATAGTAATTGCCCCATGAAACACAGGGTTTCGTTTTATTTTCCTGCAAGCACTAAGGCATGACTTGCGATAAATATTTTACTCTGAACACAGACTTGAGCAGATTTGTATTTGGCTTGGCATATTTTGGATTTGACACTCATTCAACAATTTATATCTTATGCTAGAGTTATAATATGAGCTTGGAGTATATCTGAAAGTTATATCTATTGATATGGTCTTCTATGTACTATCTTCAGTGTTGGGAATTATCGAATTCGTGATACATTCTTAATGACTTTTGCAAATGGTCTAGTTTTAGTATAAAAGTGCCATTGTACGGAAACTTTTGTCCCCGTAGTTTATATTGAGGGCACGGCTTGGGTGGATTAGGATTTAGAACTGACCTTCGTCCGAAGCCTGATTTATCTTTTTTTTTAGCAATTGAATAGCTTGTGAATGTACAGTGTCTCCCTCAAGCGATGGACTAGAAATTTCTTGCCGCTCCCATACGCCCCAGCAGTCCCAGCCCACATGTTGAACTGCCTAAGTTGTTCACTGACGACTTCTACCTTTACCTCGCTACTAGTACTTCGCAGCCCGGCATCGGAGCCTTGGATTCAAGCTTATAGTATGCAGCTGTAGATTTAGTCTGTATTACGCCCAGGTCCGTAGCACCGAAGGCAAGCATGATATAGAAAAGCTCCTCACACTTAACAAAGCATGCGCAGATCTAAAGCAGGAAGGTACATATATCCAGTAATGGTATTTGACATGTCTATACGTGTGCAGCAAGCGTAGTTGCAAACTAAGAGCAAGGTGCACGAGAACAAGCAAGGTGGGGGTACCTAGTTATATCGTGCGGAGTACTTACCCGTACGATAATAATGTCGGTGACAGCTTTACGCACCTCCACCACAAAATTATACATCAGTCTTCCCTTGTGCCCTAGTCTGGCGGCTCCTTCGGAGGGGTTGTGCCAATCAGAGGCACCTGTTTCTCGACTGGTTGCACCGTATCGAGAGCGGCCAGCAGAGCTAGAGAGGCTAGCGGGTGGTTATCAGACATTTTCAGACATTTTCAGACTGATATTATGATAGGTACCCCAGTCTATGTACCAAAAAATCTTAGTGAGAAAGCCGCTGAGACATTCAATATGCGGTAGTTACCCAGATATATGTAATACGCAGCTCGGTAAATCAAAGCGTGCTCCCACATGTTAAATAACCTCTACCGCTTGTCCTTTCGCAGCTACTGTAGATATCGATCAGGCGTTTTGGTTCACTCTGTAATACATCTTGCTATAACGGACGGCTAAAATCCAGCCCCTCCGGTAGTCTGGTTGGCACAAGCCTCTCGTAACATAAGGATGGACCCACGGAAGACTCGGGAACCCATCATCGGACCCGACAAGCTCCAGCAAGCCTAGTCTGGTTGGCACAACCTGGTAGAGTGTCTGGAATGAACCCTTTTTTTGCCTTATAGCCTAGTTAGTAGTGGTCGCTTGGCACAATACAGCAACGAGCACCAAAAAGTCGCATAACAATAATCTCATTAGACCATACGTACTATAGCATTACATCCATCCTATCTTGTGAATAGCCAACGTACTGACTACGGAACGACATGGCGGAATAACACCAAATAAAGAAAGAGACCTAGTAGGGCGCAATTTGATGTTAATGGTATTCAGATTGAGACTCAAGGTCGACTCAAAAGGAAACAAGCTGTGTTACGATATTGGAAAAGGAGTCGTTCAGGAGGAGGCAGCTCTTGAAATATTATAAATCTAGTCTAGTAGGTACCTATTACTAGTCTGGTTGGCACAAGCCCCTCGCAACTTGTGCCAACCAGACTACAACCAGACTAACCTACTACTAGCTCAATACTCTAGTTTGTATAACACTTTTTTTTTTTTTTTTTTTTTTTTTTTTGAACTCAGTACTCGTATGCACAACCTTGAGGGTCGTATGACGAGCCACCCGGAAACCCGAGTGGATTCAAGGGACAATCAAGTTAATCTGACGCCCTGCGCGCGCTACGTATAAAATCAAACGCAAAGCAAGCAAAAAGATGCATAACAGTGCAGCAAATATCCACAACTCTCAACTACGCGCACTTTCCTATCAACCGGCTAGGGGCCAGTAGAGGTAGGCAAAGTATGCCTCTACCGCGTCCCACTCCTCCTCCTCTCCCTCCTCCTTTCTCCAAATTGGTGTGTCTAAATCTTCCCATGTCCTGGCGTCCCCGATGAGCTCCTGGCGCTGGGCAATCAAAGGTGATATGGTAACCGTCCTCCGAGGGGTGGTTGCAGTTGGGGCAGACCTTGCGGACGAAGAGTAGCCAGTAGTTGAAGGGGCAGACGGTGCGTAGCCAGGTGTAGGCGGAGAGGGCTTGTCTGTGCCAGAGGCATCTGTTGCTGCCGAACCCTGGTTCTGTGGCTGGTCCTTTCTCCTGACTTTCACTGCTGTCTGAATGCCTGCTGCCGTGGCTACCTGCTGACTCCCGGCGATGCGACCCAGCGCCGACTCGTAGGCGGCCCTCTTGTCTGCCTTCTCGTTCCCTGGTATCCCTATGTGGCTCCGGACCCAACTAACGGATGTCCCTTGTTTCCTTCGCCTCCGGAGGTGCGTCTTAAGTTCCTTTTCAATGCCGGACCTGGGAGGGGTTCCTTTGCTAAGGTTCAGGAGAGCCTGCTTGCTTGCTGTGGAGTCGGTTAGAATGAGGAGCTTGTCCGAGTTCGAATGGAGTGCAAGGGCGATTCCTTTTTCCTCCCCGTCAGCTACCGTGGCTAGGGTCCCAAGAAAGGCCCCTTTTTCAGCCTCGTGTGTTACCGCTACCTCTCCGTTTTTTCCTCCAGTCCCGTCCGTGAAGATAAGAGTCCAGCCGGCCTCCTTCAGGCTCGAGAGTCCCGTGTACCATTTTTACTTGTCCTGCGATCGCTTGCTCGGAGTTAGTATAACACCTTCATAGGGAGATCCTTAGCTTGAGGCGACCATAAGTAAAGTGTCCTTCCCAGTGATTTAGCTTTTATAATCACTCATATATTCAGCAATATATCTGAAAATCCTAAACAATTTTCTATTTGTATTAACCTATTTATAAAGCAAAAGAGCCAACTAAATTAAAGCAAATCTGATAAAGCCAGAAATTAACCTCGATATGTCTGAATTAACACATATATCGCCCGCTCGATATGTCTGAATTAGCATATATATTGACCGCTCGATATGTCCGAATTAGCACATACATTGACCGCTCGATATACCGCATACTGTTGTCAATGTCACTGCCATAGGGAGTATGTCGCTGCTAAATCGCTACTGTAAGGGTATGTCGCTACGATAGAGCAATTTTGCTTGCTGCCATAGGTAAAAATATGTACCTGACATAAGGACAGGACACACCTGAGAAGCACTTGACGTAGGCATGGAACTAGTATAACGTGATGTGATGCACATGAAGTACATGAAGATTTGCTGCGTCGTGATGCAGTTATTTTTTTGCTGATGTAGTAGTAGTTTAAAAACCATTACCTTTGGGTGTTGTGCCAACTACTAAGTAGGCTACACGGCAAAAAAAGAGGGTTTTACTACTACCCCTCCGGGATTCTGGTATAGAAAATGACAGGGGTTGAGCTTGGCATACCTACGAGTAGCTTGTATGATATGGCAATGAGCGGACTTTCCAATTATAACACCAGCAATCTGGTATCAATTATGTTGAGAGCTGCAGGGAAAGGCGAAGAGTACTGAGGCACTTCCTACCGTTTCTTCACTTCAATAGCCGGCTTCCCGCCAGTCCTTGAATATTTCCGATACTGTGGGGTATTTGCAAAACCTGTCAATTGCAATCAAGCCCATCAACACACTGATCGCGAACAGCAGACCCTCCATGAATGGCTGAATTCCAAATCAGGTGAATCAGCAAAGGCGAGCGAAGCAGGTGGTCAGCATTGTGGCAAAGATCATTGAGACTGCAGGGATAGATGCATGTACCTAGAGTAGAACAATCAGATTAGCCCTGTCCGTTATAGCAAGGGTGGACATACCTTTGCACTCTGTCCGGTTCGGTATTGTATGGCCGTCCAGTATAGCAAGAGAAAATTTGCGGGTATGAATCCTGAAGCCTCTCGTCCATCCGGTATAGCAAGGGATCCGCTATAGCGAGGTCCGCTATAGCAAGAGTTGACTGTATTCACAGTACCTATTCCCTACTTTGCATAGCACGAGACCAGGAGTTTCGTGAATTCGAGTACCGCATTACCTGGCCGGCCACGCTAAAGAACCAGGTATTTCGGTTGCTATGTACACATAGAACTAATACTAATTCTATCTGAATCACTACCAGTAGAAATTCAAGCGTGTCTTCAGTTCCAGCGCTACATCGCTGCATCGTAAGTCCGGAAGCCCACGAATACGTAGTTTATGGTCCTGACTTCCATATGAGAGTAAAGGAATACCAGTAATACTCTGGCGTTTCTCGTGATGTAGCCACTCCCAAGCTTATCCTACTGCATGAGTAATAGTAATGCGTCGTGCTCCAATACTATCATAGGTGAAGAGCATCATGTACTTTGAAATCTATCTTATCGTCTTCTGCTATGTTCAGGATCGATATAGGTTCTCACTGCCACCGAGGTACCGCACGCTAGCTCGTTCTCCTGATCTCCACCTATAACCTCACATTCTCCGCCTAGCCTTTCACACACCCATTTTGTATTTCCATAACCCTGTTATATCTTAAAATAAATTAATCTAGACATGCTCAATAGGGTTGATACCTGGATTGTAGAAAGGATGCATGTCAACCATGCTTCAGAAATTCACTGGCTTCCTTTGTCATAGTCTCAATCCAGATTGTCTGAAGCATTGGCTTGTTTGATCTAGCATCGTTAGTAATAAGAGCATCTAGGCACGCTTGGGGATGGTCCTATTTTTCTCCGCGCTGATAGATGATTTCACCAAGACTTTTGCGATGTTTAGGGATTGCAGATAGCCGTGGCAAACATTCCTACACCTGCTTTGTCAATTACAAGGAATCCTTCCTACTACATATATATACAATTGGTTCTTTTTCTCTGACACATCTCCCGGACACGCACTTATGTACAAGCTGGCATGGGTGGAAGTTGCAGGAATCGTCTTGGGCGCTTTCCCAATATGCCTAGAGCTGGTCAAGCTTTATGCAAAGGGCGGCAGGAACACTCCACAATATGCGGCATCATCCATTGGTGTCCTGCAAATTTCACGCTACTCTATGTAATACCTCACGGAAAGGACTGCCTTAAGAGTTTCAATGAGGTTGAAGGGGCTGAGGAAAAACTGGGGAGAAGTCAGACCCCAAGGGGCCACAAACTTCTAAACGCCCTCTCGAAACTCAGACGAAAGTTTGTAATTCGAGTGAATGCGCAAAGAACAATATGAAGGAAAAACTTAGCGGGTTTTCTTTAGCGAACGTAGTCTTCCGGTTACTTTCTCCTGCCTCCTCTGAGTTCCCGTTTTAAATATTCAACACTAGTTCAAGTATTAATGTGTTGCTGCTTCCTTGGCGTCGCATGGTCTTCAGCTACCTAATCGATGTATGTATATACATATACATGCGGAAGTGCATATTCGTGCCACCGGGGGAATTAAAATTAAACAAGATGACCCCATATGTCGTCACGTAAATCTACTCGGTCAACCGACGGCTATTGCCTCTTCTAGGTTTAGAAAGGTACTTGTATTTCATCATGTCTATAACATATTTACACCAAGGAAATGGCGTAAATGCATCATGCCCACTATCACTGAGAACTGTTAGCAGGAGTTCAAATTTACTTGTTCTGGTACTAGCAACAGTTTTTGTAGATATTTCGAGATTTAAATATAATATCATGCCAGGACAGTCCTCGTGGAACCAAACGTACAAAATGATTGGTAATTTCCTTTTTGTTTTTTGGGGGGATCACTACTCGCATGCGGCATAAGGCCAGGGCGAGAAATGATTGGTACTGGTGAGTCGGGATCTGAAATAACTTAGCTGCTAGTTGGCTTCATGTGTACCTGATATAGAGTCTTTGGTACTGTATAATATCCGATACCTTTCTCTGGCGGCTTTGTAGATCGGAGATAGTTCCAGAACTGGTACCCTAAACTGTATGACCATGCCTAGCAACTGTGGGATGCATCTCCGCCATCTCCATTTGAACTGGTATTACCTTTAAGATTGATTACACCAGATCGATCCAGCGGACATGTCAGGCTATTGGGCGGTAAAAATACTTCTACAGGGATATCGGTGTTTATGAAAGTTCGGCATTAGGATACGGCGCCGAGTCCAGCGACTGAGAACTATCCACAGAGAGCGAAGTGAAGGCCTCAATCTCTATCATCTCACCTGAAGTGACACTTCACCAATACACATGCCTTTATAAATAACTGTATAGTACATACTTTGTGTGTCGGCTAACGTTCCCGTGTAATGCACTTGAGCCTAGGGCACAGCCCCCGAAGGTTTCACCATAATGGGCCTTAAACCAAATCCGACTGCGTTTATCTCAAGGTTCCAATAACAGCCCATTGTCGATCCCAATACCGTTATATGCAATTAACTAGCGTTGTTGCAGAAGAGCGAGCTTAAGGTCAAAATACATCTGCAGAAAGTACTGTGCCAGCACTATGCCAGCACTATGCCAGCACTATGCCAGGAAGCACTTCCTTCTATGATGTTAACCGGCAGCTAGGTATAGCATGAGTCAATTGATGTAGACAAGTCCCAAATTGCGTCAGGGATCCCTGCCAGACATAAACGCCCCGCTGTATCCCATGCATATGCTGGCCTCGTACTTGTGCGAGTTCAACGTCTCCAACGGTGCTGCAACTGTTAGGTTCTAAATTACTTTACCTACTTAAGCACCTATCAGGCGCAGCCTCAGCTAAGAACTCTATCCATATATCCAGGCGTCGTACAAACAGAACAGTTCTCAACTCAAGTACCTGCAGTGTAATACAAATATTATAATCCCGGCCCTGATATTGCTGTTTATGCCTGCTAGCATACTGTAGCTAGCTAGGCATCCATCAATTCGGACCATCTTCACAATTCCACCGACAACTTCATCCATTCCCTTAATTTTTTCCACTTCACAAATCGTAGGTTCTCCCATGCCTCTTGTTGTGACGTCGTGACTTTTAGGATTGTTCCTATTATTTAGTTAACTAGCCTTTTAACTCAAACCGCTCGTTCCCGGTGCCATAGTCGCCTATTACGGGCTGAAACACCTGCTCAGCCCACCATGTTGTTCCCACAACGGTGCGGGTTGCGATTCACCGCCGTCATCACACTGCTGTGTATATTCACAGATCCAGTTCTCTCAGAGAAGTTGGATACCAAAAACCTCACTCTAATTGAGACCACTTACAACTCAACGCTCACTACCATACCATCTGACACCAGTTCTACAAAATATACTCTCTCACAATTCCTGTCGAATGTGGTAGCAAAGACAGGCTTGTCTACCGTCAGCACCACTGATGAAGACCAGGGTCTCAGATACTACCAAACCGGGTTCCGATGGGACCCCGATGAGGATGTGAATTCCAGTTATTGGCAACCATTAGCTGTGTCGACATGGCAAGACACAGTCTTCAATGGTACCAGTGCAGAATTAGCCTCAGTCGATAATGCCTGGAAGGGAGCGATGGTGGTATCTTGGAAGCATACTGCTACGGATATGAATGGGGGGGTGAAGGTCACATTTGTCGTCAACGGGACTGGGGCAGAGGGGGCATCGAGGAAGTATTCCCACGTTTTGCTGGTGAATAATGTCGCAGAGAAGAAGGGGGGAGGAATGACCTTTGACACGATTAATGCTACGGATTTCCGCGGAGGTTTGGTCTGGTATGGAGGGTGGCTCTATCTAGGAGATGGGAAGGCGGGGTTAAGGGCGTTTGATGTGAACCATATTTGGAAGGTCGATAGTAAGGATGCCTTTGGAATGGAATATATTCTGCCACAAGCAAGGTGAGTTTATATTTGATTACTAAGGCCCTCCTAAAATCAGGGCTTAATGGAGTGGATAGTCCCATCAGGTCAAAAAGCTAATAGTACATCTATGGCAGGATGTATAACCCCTCTGGTTTTCCCACCCTCTACCGCCCGTTCACCTTTGATTTCATGTCAATTGACCGGAACTCTACCCCGCCCTCTCTCCTAGTGGGAAATTACCAGGATAACGCCAGCGGGATGACATTATTAGCAAAATGGCCTCTGGACGGAACCAACGGGCGTCTCGCGACAAAGACCGTCGATGGTAAACTAGTTACAACAGCGAGCTGGGGTTACAGAATGACAATTCTCAATGTCCGGGGGATGGTCTTTGCTCACCAAAGGTACTATATTGCACGCCCAGCGACGGCCACAGGATCCAATGCTGCAGTGGACATGAATGAACGAGGGATGCTTTGGCTTTGGTCTCCTGGGCAAATAGTGGATCCAATAAATGGCGTGCTGCCTCGTGGTGTAGGAGGACTGGCATACTCTCCAGATGGGGACGACTTGTGGGCGGTAGCTGTAACCGACGGAAGCAGGGGAGTTATAGGAATCAAAGCCGGGGGTTATGTGGGTGAAGTCGTGCCTCCCGTAACAAAACCTACCCCAACCCCAACAGGTCTCCCTAATGCAACCTCCGGACCCACCAATTCAAATATCCCAGATGGAGGCACGGCAGGATCGAAAGCAAACACAGGTGCTATAGTGGGAGGCGTCATCGGTGGTATCGCCGCCGGTGCAGTCCTTCTCTGGCTCTTTTTCATGTACCGCCACCGAAAAGCAGCTCGGGATGCCGAACGACAGCTCACCTCCCAAGGGGCGGATCAATACCCACCCCCTGGGTTTGTCACGGGCACCGATGAGTACGACCACAAAGGCGAAATTCCAATGCTGAAGTCAGAGTTGGATGCGAGTTCGACGCAGGTGAATCATGCCGGGTATGCGGCGGCAGTGGCGAGGAGCACAGGGTCCACTGAGCACATTGAGGCTTTGGATGAGTGGGAGAAGAAGAAAGCGGCAGCTAGGATGCCCGCTAGGAAGCCATCGCCGATGGCTACTCCGGCGGAGTATCATGGTGGGAAGGATGAGGGGCCGTGGGTAGAATTACCAGCTATAGAAAAGCCAGTTCAGGCCCCTTAGTTCAGGGCTTTGGCTAGTATCATTTGGTTTCCCTGTGGGTTGATTGATTTTTGATTAATGGCGTTGACAGAGAGGTTGTTGAGGGTGGACCTAGAGTGAAGGCCGAATTTACTTTGGCCAAAGACATGGGGCGCTTATATTTTCTTTCCTATCTAGATATTTCCTTAATCTTTATGCTTATATGCTACTTTCAAAATGGCAGTTTTGCAGTGGCACCCCCCTGAGCATATATGTAGCTATCTTCATTTCTTATCCAGGGTTTCTTCAGGGCTCAGAAGTGCTTTGCCCTAATTCTTCAAGCCATTTCCTAGGTAGTTACTGCCCAATATGGTTATTTCGATCGTCATGGGACCCTTAAGGTTGCACACACGAGTACTGAGTTCAAAAAAAAAAAAAAAAAAAAAAAAAAAAATTCCTGAGGATATACGGTGAATCCTTGGCTGCTGTAATTTAATGCCTTGCTTGGAAACATCCACTTCACTATCGATATATCCTTAATGAACAAAATTCCTTGTTTTAATGTTCCGCGTGAATACTATTGTCTCTAGTGTGTCGCATAAGAATTTGAGCTTGCACTGAATTTCTTCCAACAGTTATGTAGCAAGCGCTAAGTTCAGGGTAACTGAGATCACCAAACATCATGACTTGATTTCGAGAACAAGGCAGGGTAATTCCAAAACAACGAATATCCAGGCCTGCTGCCCATATGGGCAATAAGTAGTAATATGGTTTTGTATGAGTTAATGCTGGCGGCTTTTCCCAGTACCGGTCCTTAAAGTAATATCTCCAATAGTATTGAGGAACCTCTACACTAGAGGCTACGACAGCGACCTAACTACTTAAGTCTCATGAACGCTATATAGTTACTCCAGTTGATGACCTATGGCAAATTTACATAGACATATGTATATTCTGGGTCATTTCCAGCCGCTTGAGCTGCTTAGAAGCATGACGGCGGAATATCGGTCGAAGGTAAAATAATAGGTATACTTCCGCAGTACAGCGGTCAGTGCCAGCAAAGAAGTTTGCGAATTCACTTTATCTTATACAACCATATGGTCAGGCTTGTATGGGGTGCAGGTGTTCAAATAGTTTGCGACTACAAAAGGCGCCATCGACCATGCATATATAGTGGCACTTGTAATACTCTGATACATGGCCCCACAACACCTTCCGGTTTATGCTGGCCATGGTTGGCACAATAATTTGTCCTGTACATAAGCATATGCTCGCAGAAGGGCTCAGTGGTGAAACATAGACCAAAGCCTGGTGCAATTCCAGTGCAATTTGAGACTGTAGGCATTCAGTGCTTTTCAGGGAATTCCCGGTGCCTCCACCTTATGGGGTTGACCACACACGTAAGCTCTGAGATGATTTCTAGTTTCCTATGTACTTTAATATAACTAAAGTTGTTTTCTCTCTATTATTACTTATCCTTTACCAATAGTTACCCTCTCCGTAGGCCAAAAAAACGTGGTGCTTGGAATTACGAGTGTTCAGTAAAATGGTTTATTAAAAAGTTTTCTCTAGTTGTTAGACGTGATTGAAGAGAAAGTTATCATGCTGGAAGCCTGTCACATTGATCAGCGTATTGGTTTTTTGATCAAACTAGCAAATCCCTAGCGGACTTCTCCAGCTCAACTACTTGTACGCCTACTTGCGGTTTCCTACCCGTACCAGTACTAGTCGTATGATAGCATATGATATCTAGCTATCCTGAGAGATTGTCCATAGACCTTACTCCTTAAGTGAATAAACCGCAGAAAGGTTGTCAAATCGTCCCTACTGGAGTCAACCAGTATGCTAGTTGGTACTTCTAGCTTTTAGCTTGCATGTAGCTCTGTTTTCCGAGTCCTTGCTCCCATTGATCTAGAGGGAAGCATTGCAAGCTCCTTTAATGTATCAAGCAATGGATTTTAGGCAACTCCACAGGGACCTGATTTGAGAATATTGCACTTCGGACGCGCTCGAGCATACATTCAAAATATCAGTGCTCATATCCTCTAAGGAGACTGGAAGTAGACTAGAGATATATTGAGTCAGCGTCGTATGCCTCGCCACTAGAAACTGTGCTTCCTTCATTTTTTCATAGTTACTTAGGCATCTTAGTTAAGGCTGATCTTCCAAGCCTTAGCTGTATATTTAACATGTGAGAGTGTGAGTTAAAGTTGGAGCTCGGTCCGGTTCTTACCGGAGGAAATTAAAAAGTAGAGTAAATGATAGCGATACGTAAGAGACAACATTGTAACAGTCCATTACTGATACGACGCAACCTCGATTATAAACTAAGACCCTCCTGGGAAATGTTTCATGTTGGTTCATATTGCTGATATCAAGTTTCAGTCTATTCCATAGGCCTTATATCCATAGCAGAAGAACTTGGAGACTAGTAGGCTGTCCAGCTGAGCCGAGCCCCGAGTATCAAGGTTTCGAGCTCGAAGTGATTTCCGCAAGCCAGCTGGATAATAATTAGTCTTGATCCGTCGCTGGATCCTCTAGAAAATATTTTCGTTGTGCTCCACAATATACGTACATACTTGCAATTGGTTACTAGCTCGAAAACGAAAAATGAATACTCAACGACTTCCTAGTCTGGTGCTTCGAACTAACTAGATGGAGTATTCAATTCCCATGAAGAGCGGACCGCACTCGACGCCTTTCTATAAAATAGACATTCTCAAGCACCTTCATGCTGCGCTGAGAAGCTTCGAAATAGTGCGATGGCATCCCAGAGTCGACTTTGAATGTGTCAGTCTGTACTAAGATCCTATTGGGGTCAGACATCTAGCAATACATTGCTATGCTAGAGTATGTCAAGCTCTTTCCAGACTCAACTACCCACGTTATCCAGCGTCATCTCGCAGCATATTTCTAACTACCCTTGACAAATGTAGAGCTTTCTATACAAATTTCGTGAGGTTTCACATCTCAGTGCGTTGAACGAACTTCAGGGTCAATCCTATGCCGATGACCACTCGAATTGAGAGCCCAAGATGCACTTTTCGAGTGACTGGATGAGACCCAGACTTGTCTTTATAAGTCCTTAAATTCTGTCCGCTAGTCCATCATACTTAGGCGTCAACCCTACCAAGATTCACCATCCCTAATTGAATCAGAAATTCTAAGAATGGAAAACTCAAAAATACGCCGAGCCAAGCGTCCATGATTATGATGATAGGGAATGAACCCACCCTCAAAGATGGTAGCTACTAACTTTCCCCAACTCGCTTTGTGTTAGTCTACTCTGTATGCGTATATTGGTAACAAATCTCTATTGTAGACATGGAATACCAATCTATTACGCTATTACGCCTCTAGAATACAATTAAACTATCGCTAAAGTTTTCCTAAGTATGTGAACAAGAATATAGTGACACAAAATGGTAATTGATATATATGCAGTCTCGCTACAGACGTTTTGTCAGCGACTGAAACCTTCGCCAAGCTTCGGATTGTAGGTGTCGTCTGGAAACAAACATGAGCGAAATGAAATAGCTATGTCTCCGCAGTCTTTTTAAGCGCTTCCTGGCCATGCGGCCGCATTTAGTTCTCTTAGCAAATTTAATGCACATACAATAAATACCCCGGCGAAAGTATTTGCGAGGCTCCCCATATATATTTGCAGGGGGGGTCGCAAATACTTTGGCCGGGGTACTGTACGTTGTCGCTCATGTTTGTTTCCAGACGTTTTTCAGACGACACCTACAATCCGAAGCTTGGCAAGGTTTCAGTTGCTGACAAAACGTCTGTAGCGAGACTGATATATATGTAATTAAGGCTTAATTGTGTCCATTCTCTTACCCTGGACTTTAGTCAAAAGATTGGGGGCCTTCGGATCCTTTCTTTACTTCCTATTTACTATAGGGGTATTCAAAGTTAAATTTTCGGCCGAAAATCGTGTCCGATTTAAACGGCCGGATAAATCGCCAAACTTTGAGTACCCCGTCAAAAATCCCGGATAAAAAAATCGGATGGGGTGTCATTCGGACCGTATTCACCACGTAAAGTTAATTGGAATCTGAGACCGTGCTAGTGACTGCTAGGCCGAATTGGGCTAGGTATCACGTTACACTTGGCACTTATCACGTTACACTTGGCACTTATCACGTTACACTTGGTACTTATCACGTTACACTTGGCACTTATCACGTTACACTTGGCACTCTCTATTTCCCCCATCTCGCCATCCAGGGACTCCCCCTCCTCAGTTCTTGTGGAAGCACTAGAAGCGGTACTGATGCTAGACACAGACCCCACGTTGTCGGACCCCTGATCGTGATCGTGATCGTCATCGTCCGCCAGGTACTCCAGCTCCTCCAGGAGGTCATCCTCGAGCCCTGCTACAAGATCATTCCCCTCCGCTACCCCATCTAGTATTGCATCCTCAAGCGCAGCGGTGACTAATTCCTGGGCTTCCATCTCTTCCGTGATGCCCTTTAGCCCCCTCTGATACCATTGGGTTAACTTGCGCTTGTTGCTGACTCGAGGCATGATGATGGTGTTTACCGAGTTATTCAACCGTTTATAGTACCACTTTTGACGGATAAATGGTTGTGTGGAAGTTTTCGGATAATGCGGATTATCCGAAAATGTGGCTTGCCAAGATATCCGTATTATACGGCCGAAAAAATAACTTTGAATACCTCTTATGTAAATTTAATGCCGCTGGCGACTAATTCTAAAATTTCTCGCCTACGGTTGACAGCTCGACTGCTTTTCTAGCCCGAAATTATATCTTGAGTTAAAAGAACATAACTTGACTTTCTCCAAGTGAAAAATTTTATTACGACACCGACGGGATTCGAACCCGCGATCTCTGCCAAATCCAAGAATCACCGGAAAGCAGCGCCTTACCATTAGGCCACGATGCCATGAGTAGTAATAAAGTGAATAACAGATAAACTTGTATGATAATCCTCAGCCTGAAATCTAGTGCTTGGTAGTAATGCGCAGTTGATGGGGGCTTCCAACAAACCCCATGCAGATTCCAATGGGTCCATTGGCCACAATAGGCAGTTGCATCCGTGAAAATACTAATGTAGATTTTGGAACTAATCTCATCCAGTCTCATACAAATCTACATTGGATTGTGAAGACGTTCACATCCTATAATATATGTTAAGCGTATGAGCCGAAGTGCAACAGCTTAGGTCGCCAACCGTTCTAGATTCCCATGCATAGGAACCATAGGGTCACCACCAATCCCCAGTAAAAACAAAAGAAGCATCTCGGATGTAACGCTATCTTTGGGCCTTTGTTCTAGAGGTGTCCTCTATAAAGTGTTACATAGGTCTGGGTCAGAGTATCTTCTATGATTCATAGTTGCAGTGGTTTCGGCTATGACCTCAGTAAGCACATGCACATGCTGCTGCAAGCCCATAGGGCTGAACACTAGAACACAACTACGAGTAAGGCTCCCCACAACTGCGGTTCCACTCACCAGATTCATCAATACAAATCACACGCCTTGCGTATCTCATGCTAATCTAGAGTACATCCGCCAGTCCCTATGCTTAGACTCTACAAAAGAGGGACCAAGCCTCAGATTGGCAATATTCCAGGGATGCAGATGCGAGGGTAGCGAGATTAATCAAATCGGGAATCCCGCAACCGTCTGCGTGATTTAAGACTCCGTGAACCAAGACTCTTCATGATGTAACTATCATGTTAAGCGAGTGCGTAATCTGTGCGCATACATATGTACTTATATTGTTGCTTTTCCAAAATTCCAAAAGTCATATGTAGAAGCCGAAACCTGAAGTGACAGGTGATTGGTCATATCTAGGATACCTGGGGTCCAAACGCGAAGTTTTTGCAATTGGCTATGGCTACGAGTTTTTGTTTCTGACCACGAAAACATATGGCGGGTTTAGTCTGGTTGGCACAACAGCCCCACATGGCGGGGTCTCCAATATCACTTGCCTGTTACGACCTAGTACCCTAACCACTAAGCAGAACCCATGACACATACATGCATAAGTACATATCTGTTGCACAGCAGGCATATCAGTAGCATAGAGTATTAACATATCCGTACCTTGTTAGTTTATCCCCATTAAGAAACACAACCCGAATCCAATAAACAAGGCCTTGGCCTATACGATGATTGCAAGTCCAAGGGGCAGTGTATAGAACGAATTCCTGTTCTCTTATTGCTCTGCTCCGAACGGCTCCAGTGCCCGACATCCATTAATATGGAGCTGTTCTACAGCAATTCATCATTGCTACAGGGTACTCCTATGCACAATTACACAATTGAGCGGAGGCTTCCGGCATCCGGATTCCTTCATCCGTATTAGCGTGCGATGAATCGTAATACGATCGGGAGATGCGGCAAGATTTGGAATTCGCAGAAGGCGGACCGCAAGATGATTCTGGAAGATGTCAAGTCAGATAGAGAAAGGAAAATAAACATTGTTTTGATTCAATTGTGGCTAGTTTCGGATGAAAATCAAGTAGGAAGGGCTCAATTAATTGGTGCTTTTGCTAGTTTCAATGAAGCTCATGTGGGTTCTCCCCCCCGTATATGTGCGTTTAGCCTCACCCCCCTTTTTTCTTCCTCTTTCTGACTTTCGCCTGAAAGAGGTAAGAAATAAATGGGGGGACTGTTAATTAGCATGGGCAGCAGGTATACCACATCATAAATTAACGTAGAGTATCGTCTTGCATTGTGTCCGATGACTTTTGCACTACCCACTTATCATGAGGCTCTTTCGTAGGGCTGATTTCGAGGAGTGCCCCGGCTACAGTTGCTTCTGTGGCCCATGCTAGGTACTCCAACTTAATGTTCACGATGTGGATGTACAATGCGGTGTTTTTTGCAATTTGGGGACAGTTCCTTGTTCCGCATCTGTGGGGAGTGATACACCTCAGCCCTATAAGGCTGAAGTGAAACTAGTGCACGGTTCAGCTGAAATGTAACCGTTTTCAATTATCAATGCATGACCTAGTCCGACGGCAACAGCACTAACTAAAGTAGAGAATACTTCGAAGCTTGATCATGACAACCGATCATGATTAAGTTGGCTGAACTCGAACCTGGATAAAGTTATACGGTTAACCACAGAACAAACCACAAGGGCCCTAGTCTTCTTCCTGGGCTTGCATTTGCAACTGGAAAGTTTTACTGTAACTCCGACAGAGTCATGCAACAGGTTCTGCTGCGGAGACAAATCTCATACGAAACCAGTCGCTCTATCGGTTCAGCCTCAATAGCAAGCTATACTAATTACAATAATTGAGTACAGTATTGATGAATTTAGTGTGCTGAAGCTTGCAGACTGATGTGACAGGAAATACCCCGGTAACGGCAACAACAGTTAAATGTACAGTGGATTCATTGTAGCCCACAAGGCATGCACATAATGGCCGCTACTTGGTTTGCGATACCATTGCTTACGCCGTTGTGGATCGCAATTCCTCACTGGATCATTTCGGAAGGTCATCGTAGGAATAACAGTTCATAGGGCTGATCGAGGATTAAGCGATAGGGAGAGTATATCCTTACTTAAGTCCGAGATTACGTGGGACTTTGATAGAAGGTGCTTACTGAACTTATATCTGGTCCAGGTAATTTGCATATTGGCAATGTCCACTGACGTACTCGCAGTTCACTTCACCTAGTGGGAGTATACCGTAGGTAGAGTGCGCGAATGTAACGTAGAGCGCCGAGACTGGAATGGAGTAGCGTTTCGGTGTGATTTGGCCCATATGGTGCTATTAACTTTTGAGTGCAGCTGCAGCTGTTCAGCTGGTTTGGATCAAAAAACTTTGGGATTGCTTTTCGGGATTGGCGTATTTTACCCTTGTTCCGCATTGATATTTCATGCCGGTTCGCGCGATCGGGAATAATATTCATTCAAAGGGTTCTATGTTGATCGTTTTGTAAACCTTGCAACCGACAACTGCCACTAGAATATTGGTTTCCCAGGGTAAGCTGGGTGTACCTGCTATGCTTGATTCCGGTACTTACAGTATGTATCGCCGAACTTAGGCCAATAAACTGGAGAGGTCACAATCCCAGTCACGGATATATATGCCTTGGCCCATAACATGCACGATCAGTTGACATTTGGATGTGCATAACTGTGTGTATATCACATGTACAGTACGTATGCACGGAACGTAAGCCATGTCGCCCTGGTTTCGTACTTGAGAACAATTCACCTGCTTCACCTGTCGAGCAAGTAGTATACATAAACTACCAGTTCAAGTCCTCTTTCTTTGGCTCAATACCCATCACTCTCAGTCGTACAAGGTGATCGACACAGGCGCCGCCAAGGCAAGGCCAACTGGGCCCGTGCGTACGAGACGTGCCGAGGGAGGCATGAGTTTGCATGGTCATGGGCCGTTTTACACTGCCCACTTGGAGGTAAATCGTATCCCGAATTGTCTGCCTACCTAAGTATGCATGTCTTTGTACTACAGTGTCGTTTACGGTGATAAGGTCATTACAAGCCTGTTACAAAGTAGGTCTTTATTGGTTGCGAAACGCGGCAACTGATCGGAGCAATTTCTCCCTCATAGAACTGGCAAGTGAATCTTTCAGTTTATTCGTCATATTCTACTCTGGTTGACGACAAGAGCCGCACCCTCAACCCCAGTCAATAAGAACTGAGTACTCTCGGTGAGTTGCAGTTGCCCATATTGTGGCCCCCGCTCTGGAGGGCCATTTGGAGTCGCAGAAGGAAATCAGTGGGGCTCTGCTGGAAAGATTCCTTCAATTTGTTTGATGATTAGACGAAATAGAGACTCTCCCCTCTCGGAGTACAGTACCAATAGAATCATGGGTGACGAGTCGACAGGGTATAGAAATTCTTCGCAATTGTTCTTGTGATACATGAATGGATACTAGTAACCATCACTGAGGCTGAATACCACTACAACACTGGTAGGTAAAGACTAGAATCTACGATCCATAGATATGATGCCCATGCACCACGAGGCTTCAACATGTGATGCCGAGGACTTGTCCAAACTCGAAGATACTTCTGAAAATTGTGATTGAACTTCCGAATTCCTTAAGTGGTCATGGCTTAGTTAATTAGGGTGCGGTCGAACGATTTTAATTGCAGACATCAGTCTCTGGGTAATTACATATCAGTTGGCGGGATGCTGGCGTCGGTACGTCTGTATCAACAGACCTGACCTGCTAGGCAATGTTATCCATGAGATTCCGGCACTGCCGGTTATCGATTTGTCCGTGTTGGTATTCGCGGGCAAGTAAGTATCCGCTCGGAATTCATGCGAAAAGTCGATTTATCATTTAGTCAGATCACCCAAAGGACGTCCAGAAAGTGAGGCAAATCAATACCGTAATATCTCACTAGAATTGGAAACAGTCTACGCGGCGCAGTAAATGACTGGTGCCTCGCATCGACATCTGGGCACATTTCAGTAATTGCGACCTAGCGACCTAGGTAGGTATAGGCACCTCCCCCCACCGCTTGCGAAGACGTGGCGCTACCGGCCAAAAGCAACGTGAATGCCTAGTACCATCGAACTGAACTATCCACCTGCCCAAACTCTGAACGAAATGGCTCATGTTGTGTAACTTGATTGGCTATGGAGACACGGTTCAGTAAATCGGACTAATGATTCATTCTTAAAGTAAAAACACAAATGTAGCGATGAACTCCTGAAACCCCGGTCCCAGCCTGATAAAACAAATTCCCTCGAGTGCTACCTTCCAATCCGATATCTCAGCTGATTCCTCCACTCGCACAATCCTTCCCTGCAAAAAAACAACAGCGCAACCAATAATAGCCCTGTCTCTATCGTAAATGCAAAAGAAAAAAAAAAAAACTAGTAATTACGCCCTGCCATCGCGTCTAATCGTCGTGCTCAATGCTGTCGTACCATATGACCGGATTGCTTAAATAGAAAAAAAAAACGGAATTTAAAGACCCGCCATATATGAGAACCCAAGAAATCCGATGTAAAGGAATAAAGGAAAACATAGTAAAGAAAATAAAAAATGAAGTGCACAAGTTTTTTGTGCTGCAATAAAACAAGCTTTAATTCCGCTGGGTTGCTGAGTATGGAGAAGCAGTATGTGTGTTCAATAGCGGGGGAAGGGGGTTGAGGTGATCCAGATTGTAGTAGCTGCTTGAAATACCCCCCGCCCCAAAATACGGGTCTTGAAGATCATAGGAGCTGCTTAGGAAGTATGGGCTAACCGTACTTGCAGAGCTGTCGACATCATATATGCCTCCGGTTCTCATCACCCCCGGGATCCTAGTGCTTGAGGAAGTCCCTACTGAAGGCGGTGGAAGGATGAAGCTGGGATCAATGACAGACATGTCGTTTTGGGCATGTTGAGACTCATATGGAGAATACATGTATCCTGTGTTCCCCTGGGAGTAGTCTAGGGGTGCGGGTACATATGTTGAGCCAGGCAGAGAGGTCGAAGAATATCCCAAACTGCTTGCAGTCCTGTATTGTGATGGGTATGGAGTCGAGCTGCTGCTTGTGGTGTATGCAGGAGCAGTGTACTCGTACCCGGTGGTGGCTGGGGTCGAATCAATTGTGACTGTGGAGCTTGGGGTAAGCATTTTGGTTGAGCTAGTTCCATGTGGATGCTCCGTGCTCGACTCGCGAGTAGATCGACCGTCTGTCTCTTCGCCATTAGGAGAAATGCTTCTGGATTGAGCACGACGCTCAAGATCCTCAAGGCGGCGTTTTAGCTTCTTGCCTGTATGAAGTGTTATAATTACTTGTCACGACTTGGGAAGCATGATCACATACGGTAGTTCCTCTGCGCAATCCTGTTCTGGATTCTTCTCCTCTCTGCCAAGTCTGAGATCTTGGTCCAGTCTTCGCTAGGGTTGGTGCTACCCTTGAACTCGGTTGTTGAGGACCTGGTGGTTGTCTGAGGCGATGTTCGCGGGTTATAGGGGGCATAGTGTGAGGAGAGAGGAGGTCGTGAAGATACGATTGGGGCTGGGAATGTATAAGTTGCTTGATGCATTGTGAGAATTGTTGTGGCAAACTGCACAGGCGACACGAGTAATGCAGACGCTGGTATGGATAGAGAAATAGTGTTGTAGCTCGTTGCTCCTCGATATCTCTCAGACGTGAATGATGTGAGACCGTTATGCTCTTGGTTGTTTTTGTTGGTGATACTGATGGAGAACAAACTCAAACAGAGGTGAAGAAGGGAGACTTATAAGCTATCTGTCTCCATTCGAATTCAGCCCTGACGATATATAGTCCGGGGGTTCTTTGAACTGATTCATCGCGACCACCCAGGCCCCGGTCAGTATTAACATGTTTTCCAGCCTTATGAGAGAATGGCGCAGAGAAGCCTGTCCGTGAAGGGGGGCAGACGTGCATAGGTGGGAGGGGCATGGTGCAGCACCTTCCCATGCGTATCCGGCGAGCGCACCCTTGCCTATTCTTTAGTCTCGCAGGCTTTTTTACGAAAAATAGGACTCTCGGATAAGTAGGGTGGTGTATACACCTATTGTTGCACCACCGAACTACAGCCTAAACCCCATTATTCGTCTATTCCGTCAATTGGTCGCTACCGGCGTGCATGTGTGCCATACCCCGCGAGCACCACCATTTTTGGTTCTTATTAAGCGTTGTGCAGCCTGCATGCGCCCCCATGTCTTCATATATTCGCATAGTTTGAATTGTTGCACATTACTAAGTACTGAGCAAGTGCCACCGGTGGGAACCTTGCAGTGGGGCCGCGCAACCTGGTACTGCCCAGCTATGCCCACCGTAAGGTTCCTTTGCTTGGGGTAACCTGTTCGAGTCTAGATTCGCCCATGTTTCCTTCCCAGTTTTATTTTTGAACTATTGCCGCACCGAGTTCCAATAATTGCGGATGTATGGCACGGGGCCCGGGGGCCATTCGATTTCTTTGCACGTGTGCCAGAACCGCTTGTAGGTAGCCCCGGTCAGCCCTCCGCCTACCAAGTGAAGAGCCCGGCCAATGGTTCTAGCGCTCTGTGTTCTGGAATAATCGGGGTATTCCAAAAATCGCCGTCTCATGCTAAAAATACCAGACTCTCGTTACGTTTCAGGAGCTTCCCCAGCCCTTCTCCAGGCGTTCCATGAACTCCCATTCCTGTTGTCAATTTAAACACTCCTGTCTAAAACCAAGTCTCACTAAGTAGCACTGCAAGGACGTCGTCTTGTGAATTCATTTCAGAGGCCGTTTACCTATTTTTTGCCAATTGAGGTGCCAACCTACTAATTAGCTGTAGTGCCGCGAACCTCCAGATCACGTATTTCATGACTGACAGGCCTTGACCCTTAAACTACTCAGTTCGCGGCCTAGCACTACAAAATCCATAACCAGTATTGCTAACTATCCTCGCCATTGATTCCGTCACCTGTGACGTCAAAGGGTCCGGACTGTTGACATGTAAATTTGGTATATATTCTTACACATTCTTGACACGAGTAACATATATATAGGTATGTATTTACTTCTCGCGAGTTTACACGTTGTCGGAACTACCTTATATCTGGTCGGGAAGTTCACGAACAACGTGAAAAACCGGTACGTATTTCGAGTGCGCGGCACCAGGCGGAGTGGCTGCCGATCCCATAGCAATCTAATTTCAACAACTGGGGCTGGTCCCAAAGATATGTCGCAACTCATGCTCAGGTTGCACCGCTGTAATCTAATAATGGACAGAGCCGTCATCAGTGGGTTACTGGTGCGAGGGACTGCAGGACATGAAGCAAGACCAACGAGTACCGATATGTTGTACGAAGTTTCCGGGGTTAGATGAATTCTCACCGACAACCGGGGATGTTACGTATACAAAGGATGGATATTTCTGTTCTGGAGGCTGCCCGAGATATACTGGTACCCGACCGTGCGCACGGAGCAATGGCCTTGGGAGGGAGGTTGGCAAGCTAGTCTTGAACTACTGGGGAAAATGTTTACAGGGGTGGCGATTCAGTTAGAATGTCAATAGATCACCGCTGGCCATTCGGATATTCGGATGTTCTAAAGCATTTGGGAGACGAGATGCTGTGGACCTTAGGTGATAAGCCTAGGTACCCGAAATATGACCCAACGTCCACGCATATGCACCTCTCCATCTACTGACGGGCGGACTTAGGCATTTCCACTGGGGGCTAAGTTGTTTAAGAAATTGTTCTTGTTGATTTGATGGGTTACAATTGGGTGTTTATCTTGTTTTGTAATGTTCATGCAGGCAAGGTTATATCGGGTTGAGGCATTAGTTTCGGCGCTTCCATAGATCATTCACCGAGAATATGGTTCCAGGCTCGACTTTGATTGGAATTGCCTCCAAGTGCCACCGGCAGTTGTGGTTTCGAGCAATAGCCCTATACCTGCACCGGCTCCCTGTAAGTAGAATTTCTTTGAGTAATGCTTGATCCTGATCTAAAGTTCTCATGTAGATACAGTGCTCATAGATGACTGCAAAATCTGCAGCCTTCCGCGCCTGCTGTACCGAATCCGAAGTTTTCGGACCGGTGAATTCCTGTTAGTTTTAAGGTGTATTTGTGGAGGGCTTGCCTGTCAAGGAACAACTTACAAGATTGGTTAATCATATTTGTAAGTGGCCCCACTCCAGAGCATGCTGAGCAGGTACTTATTAGATATTACCAAGCCGATTAATTGCTAAAGCAAGTACCAAGCTCAGCTCCGATTTTCAAGTATAGTAATCATATATAAACGCCCGAATAGTGTAGTGGGAAAGGTAGGCGAAGATGCTTTGTTGTTTTGCAGGTCATCACATTGAAAAACGTTCAATATTCCCCCACCTTGCCGAAACACCTGGCGGTCGAAGCTGAGCTAATCAGGATTTCGTCGAGCGGGTACTAGTCAGTTATTACGGATCACCAGCAACCCCCGGAGGTCCATTACACCTGAGAATTGAAATGTCTGGAAACCTGGTGCGTGGCATATTGCTAGAGGATCATTATTATAATTTTACTTGCCCGGAATATCAATACAAGGTCGGAAGAGTCAATGTTAGATATACGTCTTCAACTTGATGCAACTATGGTCTCAGTTTATGGTAGAATTGGCTATGAGGAATCCTGAGCTACGTATATCAGCTATCAATCAAGGAGCTAATATTGCCTTGTTTTCGGTTACAGCCGCTCAAGTTTGCCACGCTTCCGGCGCGATCGTGGCGTGGAGATTCATAAAGGCAAAGTGCCTTACAAGAGCGCATTGAGACTCACCAGTTTTGATATATTTGTCATAATATCATCAGATTGGCAGTATAGCCAGTGTTCACTGTTGCACAGCTTTGACAACTACGGCAGGAGGACTGTTAGGAGCCCCACGTTCAAAGGAAGCGTGAAATCACGTGCTAGTTCTCGACACCAAGTAGTGAGGAATATGTAAGATTAGTAACCAGACGACAATTTTAGGCATACTAGTATGGTGGTCTGTATCGAATTATGTGCATGTTGGCAGCTGTTTTTGATAATAAACTGTATATTTAAGTATATACATACTTCGACCCAGTTTCAAGATCTTCGAGAAAGGTACATGCGACATCCGGTGATCTTGGGATGTTTCAAATAAGGTCTTAAGAAATTAGTTCTCGTATCAGCCTTGATGTAGACTAAATATAGGATCGCAGATTCCAGAAGTGGAGTTGGGTTCTTCGTTTCAGAAGTCTGCAAGCCTTCGCTAAGCGGTGCCAGTGAAGACCCTTGCCCAGAGCAGGGTTCCGTCTATTTTTACTTCCTGCACTGAAGAATGGCATCATCTAAAGTGGCTTCCTCAGCTTCGAAACTGCCTGTTCGTTTGAGGTACTAGGTTCTATTCCTCGGGATGAAGCGAGGTCTCAGGATTTTTCGAGATGCATATGTCCGATGGCGCTTTGTGGGCTGGCTCTGGCCTTCGGGGTGGTTGGTAAGATCGAGAGCAAGATGCTTGACATCCAGCGTTGTAAAGGCGCATGGCATGCTCTGGAAGGCGGTGCAGTGCCAGAATGTTTCGAGACTGAAAATGGGCGAACGCTTCATATTGCCTCATAGACAAACCCTTGCCCTGCAAAGTATTGATATCGCACCTATTCCTAATCACTTTCAGTGCGCCCTAGCAGGAGGCCTGGTACAATTGCAGGGTAGACAAAATTGAGGACCTGATTCACCGCGAGATTCAGTCACATATCAGCGCCGTATATACGGATATTACTGGCGTTGCAACATATGCCATTGAGTGAAGAGGGATATTTCAACTCACAGCACTTGCAATTTTCTTCATAATACAACTGCGGGGCAGGTACATCATCTGCTGCTAGATTCAGTGATATCGATTCAAGCGCTGCATATCGTTGACGCCATAGCGTAGCTGACTACACTTTGCAGCGGGAGAGTTTCAGATCTTAGAACCTTGAGAAACGTTTCGCAGTTCATGTGCGCTCACTTCGAGTGCGTTTCCAGCATCCGGGTCCTTGGTGCGAGGTTAAGTCCCAAAACGACAACGGCAAAGGTATATAGTTTCGTATGCTTATGGTAAATACCGGCGCGAAGTGCCGTGATCAAGTAGTGCCATGGATTTAGTGGTGGAGCCCGTCAGTGATTGTCCCCCTCAAATTATCAATCTCAATATTGATAACTGTTAATGTGTGTGTATATGTACACATATACTAGTATAGATGCATTCATCCTTCACCGCCTGTGACTAGTAGTGATTACCTTGTGGTGCCTAATTCCTCCTTGCTAAATAATTTGAGTACTTACTCGAAGATACATACATCCTTGATACCTTCTCTGGTGGGGCATTGAGATTCTATCGAATGAGGTGTATGAATGTTACTATACAGCAAGCCTGCAGCCATGAATACATATACCGCAGGGCCCATTCGACATCGAACTTACGGAGTAACCTCCGTAGTCATGAGCTCTGACACGATTCATCTGCAAGATGGTGTACCCTGGAGTAGAGCCTACTTTAAATGCCTGACATATGGCCAAAAATATTAAGTCGTTTAGTACTTCAATATTGATCGCGCGAGGCTCGCAATCAAATTCCTCAAGGGAGAGGGACATTATACGCAGCCTCTGAAACGATAGACGGGCACAAGATTACAGCCTCTGGGGTGGGATTCCCACTACGGCAATCCCTCACTATCTTAGTCGAAGCGGAAGACCTCTCAAGCTTGCTTAAGTATTATGGTGTGGCTTAGGTAGCAGCTCTAAGAATTCCCAGGGGTGAATCAAAAGCTACGTGCACGTACACTCTTGACGGGTACTGAAAGTGCACTTGATCCCTTTCATGATCGAAACGTTTTCATCAACCCTCAATGAATGTGATCTATTGTATGGCATATATACACCACCTTCAGTATATCATCCATCTTCAATGGCATTCATTCGTAGGATAGTAAGGTCAGTACCGCAGAGGAAATTGAGCTTACATTTTGTTTGGTGCAAGAACCAATCGGATTTTTGCAAACAAACTTTACTATGGCAACTGCAGGCCTTTCAGCAGAAATAATTAAAAAAAGGGCAGACAAATCTGGGAGAGGGACGACAAGTGAGACTTGCCAAGGGTGTTTAATTTAAGCTTGAATTATTGCATTTGTTAGTGAATAAGGAGAGACGGTAGAAGAATTGAGCCTGCAAGCAGACCAGCTTCAGGTAAATTGAAACCTCGGCCCCATGATCACTGAGCCATTTCGTAGACGTGGGCTGGACACAAGTAGAGATGTAAATGCTAGCAGACCGAAGGCGCTCACCCTGCATGAACGTCAGGAAGATACTTGAGGATAGTTATAGTATATATCTATCTATAATATGTAGATATGTATATAAACTTTTACCCTCGACACGGATATTGAGGACGAAGTGCAATTTGACTTTTCTTGTACAATGAGCTGCTGATGGCCTCTTTTCAGATATTATAATTGGTACAGATAAGTATATGTGGTACAAGAAATATAAACTACCAAGGCCGGCGATGGCGGAAATGTCACAGGTTAGAGTTTCCGTATGCATGTTTTGCACATCCGCCGGGCTTTATCACCTTCATCGGACGAAACCAAAAAGGTACTTTTAAGGCTTGCAAGGCTACCGGGGATACTTGTTTGGTAGAATCGAGCCACGTTGTGAAAATTGTTATTTCCAGGGGGTTCATCAAAGTTACCCAGAGCTAAACTCCAGCACAATCTCTCGAAAATGTGTGAGGGCGGGTTACCGGTATACTGCATTTGCATGCATCTTCCTCTATCTATATTAATGTTCACGTACCGCGATAGAGGGTACTGGTCCCGGCACTAGAAGCACGCACAGCCCCCGCTGGCGGCGACTGAAAAGATTTATTTCTGTTTCAAAAGTCCTCGGCTATCCTTCCCATGTATAGTTAACAGTTGAGGTACGGTTACGTCGCGGATCGGATGAAGGATACCCTTTGAGGTAGAGGGTGTTGTGACACGAACGAGTTGAGGTTTGCACGATGGTGGAGAAGGGAAAATAAACGTGAATGGTAGGTTCTAGAAGCTCAAAGTTGGAAGTTTCACTGGAATATTTCCAGATTGGACATTTAAGAAATCGATTTGTAATACGGTTCTGTTTTGGGGCTACAGAAGCCGATGACTGAAGTGTGCCGATTCAGCGGCGATCAGGAAGTATCTAGTTTCTGAATATTGATTGTTTACTCATTTATGAGTAGGCTTATGATGATTTAAAAGTTGTGAGACGTCAAAGAAGCGGTAATTACAGAGTGCACGTGGTGATAACTCATTGCGGCATGTGCCAGACCGTGGCTCAGGTTAACAAGCTTACGATATGTATTTGGATGGAAATTCGTAAGTAGTGTCACTTCATCTGAAGTACCTGCAAAACACAACTGAGCTCCATGTAGGCTCTAAATCTGACTTCCCGCAACTTAACCCCTCCAATGTAACTCCCCGCAATAATATCCCACAATTTAACTCCCTACAATTTAACTCCCCGCATTATGACCCTCCGCGCATGCGTCAACACCAAGAATACAGGTATTGGCAGCATCATGCTGCATCCGACTTCTAGCAAGCAGGTTAAGGACTATTTGACTCAGCTCATGTTTAAGGCTTATGGTTTTGATATGCACTGTGCAGCTTTACCGTAAATTTGCTGTCCTCTCTTTCGTCTTCACTGGTTTTGAGATACGTGCATACCTCATATGCGTGTACACGTCCATGTACTTCATGATATCATGGTTATGATGACTAGTATGTCTACGAGGTCTAAGTGTTCTGGGTGAGTCCTAGCTTATATTGCCAATATGCACTTCAGCGTGTGCCCTGCACTGGATTAATACAGCAACGGGGAGCTACCGTCTTTGCGAGGACCATCTTATCAAAACTCAGTACTCCTAATATGAGGTGTGAGTGCACTGATTATGGGAGTATGAGGGGAATATACCATCATTAGGCAAGGCGGGACGTACTCTCAATATGAGCGCTGAAGCATGCCCTTCACCAGATCAATTCTCCACCTCTCCCCTACAGAGGTCTCCTCGAATTTCTACTTTTTTTTTAACTTATTTATAAGGTCAGTTCTTAGGGTTAGGGTTGCCATGGAGAGGATATAACAGCCAACGCCACATAAAGCCATGGTCATTAGTCAATGGAGGACCTAGGATAGGTATATGTAGACCTAGAGTGGTCAACGTAAGTACTGGAATTGATGAAGGTATGGCGGACTAGCATTATAGTAATGCCGCCGCAGAGTAGGGAGGCAAATTAAGGCCTTCAAGAAGACTGATGCATATGCCTTCAACACAATTACCTAATTTTGCTCCGTTAATATGACTACATGGGTACTAAATCATCAGCCAAGAGAAGCACATTTCTGGAACTTTCTTGTTTCTCGTCAGGGAGCACAATGTGGAGACTCTCGATTGTGAGAATGTACTACTGTGGGCCCCTTGGTAAATCCATTATAATGCGATTATCGTGCCTCAAACATATATGCGTCACCAAGTCACGATCTTTCACCTTGATTCGTTATCACCCCCATTGACTATTTCGAGGCCCTCAGAAGGTCTTTAGCACAAAGGTTGGTCATGAAAGAAGTCTGATGAGGTAGAATCTATCAGACTTTTGCATTAACTTTCTATTATCTTCAGGCTCTTTTTAATTAGTTGCTCATGAGCGCAGGGTTTTAATTGTGGATTAGTTTCAATACATGAATCCTGATACGGATGTCAAGTCCACTTCCTGGAATGTCAAACTACCCACTTGAGGAAGATTGGGGTTTGAGGGAAGTAATTGGTAACAGAGTAGCTAGACACTTATATTGGACCTTGCTGTTGTCAATCAATAAAGCTCGATGGTGGTGTTGCAATTGACTATTCCATTATTAGGGCTACTGGTTCTAGTGCGATAAACTGAGGCATGGAAGTACAGGGTAATTGGAACCAGCAGTAAATATTTATATGGAAAAGTGCATACAACTATTGAACGAATATATACTAGAAGGGAATATGATATCCATGAACGTCATAACGGTACATAATGGGACAAAAGGCATACGCTAAAGCACATGATGACGACTAGTACATTGCTGCAAGTTCACATTTCCGGAGATGTTTGACAAACATTAAACGTACGCAGAGAGCTGCAAGTTCACATTTCCGGAGATGTTTGACAAACATTAAACGTACGCAGAGACCCGCAACTCAGCGCCATGACCATTTTCGCCCCAGGCCTAAGAACCGGGAAGACTCCTGGTTAGTCCATTCCTCATCTTGCAAGCCGATGGAAGCAGGTGTAATGGACTTTTTTGAAAGTGCTGTACAAACAGTTGAAATAAGTTCCTGCCGGCTCTCCATGTGCTTTGTCTCACATTCTCCGAGCTCTTGCTTCAGCTGCTCCTCGTGACTATCAATGATGACACGCAACTCGTCGATGACCGCTTGTTTACTCTCATGTTCCTTCTCTTTCTCGGCAAGCCTCCTTCCATAATCATTGCCCATTTCTTGAAGCTCTTTCTCCCTTCCCGCGAGTTCTTCCTCGATTTGTTTCAGCTTACTTTCATCCAAGGAGGATTGCTTCTTCCAGCGCTCAAGCTCATGCTCTTTGTTCCGTAAGACCTCTCGATAGAGTTCTCCATTATTCAACTGCTCCCTGTTCACATTTTCCAAGAGCTCAATAAGCTCATCTCGCTTTTGCTGCAGTACTTCCGTCTCTTTCTTTTGCCTCCCGAGGGATTCTTTCAGCTGGAGGTTATATTGTTCAATCTCTGCAAGTCGTGCATTAAATAGCTTCTCATTCTCTTCCAGTATATGCAGTCGCCCATCTCGCTTCTCAATTTCTCTTTCTTTCCCCGCGAGTTCTCGGATCAATTGTTTCTCGCTCTCCCGGTAACGCTCATCTTTGGCTTCGAGGGAGCTAATATGCTCATCTTTAAGTGCAATCTCCGCCTTGAGGGATGTCACGAGATGTTTCAGCTGGTCAACTTCATCTTCTTGGTCAAGGGTAATTAGATCCTGTGCTCCAGAATGTGGCTGATATCCCGGTGGGATATGATGGCGATAAGGATTGCGTGCCTAGCATCAAATAGGCGTTTCTAATTAGTACCTCCGACTGAGGGAGCGCATTAATTGTTTCTCAAATAGAATGATAAATGCTCACAGAGTTGATAAGTTTGACAAAAACTAGCTCAGGGTCCATGCCTTCCGCACTGGCAGTGAAGAACCATTCCCATAGTTCATCTAACTCTTCATTGGAGAGGAACTGATCAGTATCCAGAAGATCGACATCACGAGCGGGGGGAGTCGAGCTTCCGGATCGGCTTTTGGTGGCACTTTTTCCACGCATTATAAGTCTGAGGCACGAGAAAAATTCACGAGGAGGTCGATGAAGGTTAAACTCAATTGCAAGGCGAAAGCACAAACTGGATTGTTAATCGGACCCGAGACGAGAAAACCTGAGGTGGGCGACTTATGAGTATACCTAGATATATTATTGGCAGTAAAAAACAAGTTGGTTGAATGAACTGTTCTTATGTGGAATCACCGACGCCAGGATTGGTGCCGATTCAAGCATTGCTGTGGGGTTCCTGTAGAGCGGAATCATAAACGCACCAATTAACCTGTCGAATGACTAGGTAGGGATGTAGGCATCCACTAATAACGGCGATAACAGTCTGCAGATGCATGCAGGCGCCAGCAAATACCTGCTGATATGAATAACCGGGTCAGTTTCAGTCTTGCGGTTTCTTGCAGGGATTGTTCATCGTAGAGCTTGTGTACATGTATCAATGGGCTATTGAATCATTATGTGACAACACTCATGAATCACTGATTCGCCATTCTAGAGAATCGAGAATATCTACCTCGGGAAGAAAACAACATATAAAGTATGTGAAATATAAAGCCAAGAAACTAATCACTCAAACAACATCCATGATGTATTCCGACAGCATATATTTATTTTTGAATTGAATGTTGGGCTAGAATATAATTACTATTATATATGTAAATACTCTCGAGTAATGGTGAGGTTCGAAGTAGCCTCATTTGGTAGTACTAGCACTAATGAATTCAGTTGGAAAACCACCAAAGCTTGTTGATTAATATATGCAATGAATGCAAGGGCTGCCTTGTTGTTCTCGGTGTCCCTTGCTAAACGTTGGATTTTCCCTAATTTGCGGAAGTTGTAGGTATGTTCACCTGGTACTAAGGAGTGGCTGCTCCACTTGGGAGGATATGTGATGTGTGGCTGATATTGGACAGGCTCATGTGATCTACGAGGGAAAGTGCACCGTGGGCTAGCAGCGATTGTGGGTATTTATTTACCTTAGGTTATTTAGGAAGCTAAACTCGTCACACATTAGTGTATTGTACATGAACAAAGCGTGTCTTGGCGCCAAGCGCATACCTACATCTCTGTGCAAGGAACAGAATATTCACCGAAAGTGGGCATCACATGCACAACTGCGTGTAAACTAGAACTGTGCGAGATAAAATACTAGTAGCTAGCTCTGAATGTGAAAGGCAAGTATTAAATATATGTAGCAAGATATGATCAAAGTACTACTTGGCCGGCGCCAACATGTTGACATCGGCCATGGCACGGTTTGAGTACTTTGCTGCCATGCAAGAGTATTATGATGGAGCCTGTAGCATCTGAAACATAGGACAACAATCTAACAATCTCAGATGAGACAAAAATCTGGCGAACTCGCACGGACGTGATCTTGTATAGCGGACAAAGCCTGACGAACCTTTCGTACATTTCTACTCAGTAACAACGCTACACAACCATAAATGCCTCAAGTGACATGGTAAAGGGCAAGTATTGCTCTATTACTCCTCATGGTTCAGCCTTTCTCTGGGAGTAAAAGCTTAGAATATCCCTAAAATTGCTCTTGGGTAGCGCGTTAGAAGCTGGTTGCTACGGGGTTTTGTGCCCCTGTCAGGCCAAGTCAGACTTCACCAGAAGTACAACTATTATTTCCCGTGCCAAGGCAGCAACGCATTCCCTCCCCGATTGGTCCTAATGCTGTCCAAACTAACCGTATTCAACAGTTTTGGCTAGTAGGCAACCAGACTATGCGAACCAATCAGCGCACTGCGGTGTGTCACTGGAATTTCAGGTCGAATATTGCTATAAAATAGAGTAGAACCTACTCAGGATATCTTTCTCATGTTCTCTTGTGAGCAGTTTGACGATAACCTCGACAGACCTACTGTCCGTTTCCCCAGATCTCAGCAATATTATCAATAACGTTGGCACAACTTCCTCAATCGCAGTTCGAAGTTATGGCTATTGATTCAGAAGAAAAATGTTCAGTTGTGGGTTGTGCAAGTATGATATTCTTGAATTTGGTCATAATCCCTATTGAGACTAATATAAGATACTCTACGCCAACCAGATATTGCACATCCGCCCACCACTCAAGTTTCATCATTCAAGTCCCTCTCATTCCTCGATCGGTTTCTCGCAGTCTGGATATTCCTCTCTATGGCAATTGGGATAATCCTGGGATATTTTGTTCCAGGGCTTCCCAATGCTCTTCAGAAAGGGGAGTTTGTCGGAGTGTCGATCGTAATCTGCGTTGGATTGCTAGTTATGATGTATCCTATCTTATGCAAAGTGCAATATGAGACGCTTCCTCTCATTTTGAAGGCAAGGAGCCTGTGGGTGCATTTTGCCTTTAGTATTTTGTTGAATTGGATTGTGGCCCCGTTGTTTATGGTTTGTTCTCAATGAACTATGCTTACTGAAAGTGAGGTTAGTGCTAACACTGGGTCGTAGGTTGGTCTTGCCTGGGCCTTTCTGCCGGATGAGCCGGAACTACGCGAAGGCCTTATACTCGTGGGTATAGCTAGATGTATTGCCATGGTAGGTACAAGTCTGGTCATTGATGTTTGAAGTCGTGACGTTCACTGACTTCTCGATAAGGTTCTCATCTGGACCAATCTCGCCTCGGCGGATCTCTCGTATTGCGCAATGCTGGTAGCTCTAAACTCCATTCTTCAGATCGCGCTATTTGCACCATTCTCCCTCCTCTACATCAATACCATTTCCCATCCCTCAACGAACATCAAAATCTCATACTCCACAGTTGCCACCTCTGTCGCAGTGTTCCTCGGGATCCCACTTGGCGCAGCCGTCATTACCCGTCTCTCTCTCTTCAGATTACTGGGCGAAACAGGCTATGCAGTCTTCATCAAGTGGATTTCCCCATTCAGCTTGCTTGGCCTTTTATTTACCATCATTGTTCTCTTTGCAAGCCAGAGCGCCAACATCGTTCGCCAGGTAGTCGCGGTATGCCGCGTAGCCGCACCACTGATCATCTACTTCCTTGTGATATTTACAATCACAATGGCTGTCTGTCGATATATGGGCCGGTGGGGCAACGCGGCCCCTGTGGAGGCCGACGTTGTGGAATCAGATGAGGTGACGGCTAAACGGGCAAGAAGGAAGGCTGAATGGGGATATGGGAGAAGTACGGCACAGGCGCTAACGGCAGCGAGTAATAATTTTGAGCTGGCGATTGCGGTAGCGGTAGCGGCGTACGGCGTGGGGAGCAAGCAAGCGCTGGCGGCGACGGTAGGGCCACTGATTGAGGTACCGGTTTTGTTGGGATTGGTAGAGGTGGCAAAGTGGCTGAGGAAGAGGTGGAATTGGGAGTAGGGGCATGTATGCGGAGGACGTTAGGGCGCATACGGATGTCGTTTTGCGTATCGGATTCTGGATATAGGGTGCTGGATATAGAGTGCTTTAGGGACTGCATGAGTGAGAGATATGCTACTAATATTACTTGATAATAGTTATTTTCCATACACGAAATTGAATAGTATCGTAGTCCAATAAACGTGAATTGATGGTTTGCTGGGTGACTCTACGGTGGCATGAGTTGATGAATCGTTTACTCGAGCCATTCCGCCCAAGGCCAGAGTAAATACGAGCCATTGATCAATTCTATGTATAGGACAGAATGATAAGAAGCTTATTACTTCCAGACCCTTGCAACCGAGAGTGGACACGGTCCCATTTTGGTTTGCATGAGGGTAGGCATGGATAATATTTCCATGCACTAATCTCCCATTATATCTTGAAAAGCATCGTCGAATTCACACCTCGGGAAGGAAACCCAAGTCACGAAATTCATGAGTTAGTTAAAAAAAAAAGATTGGGAAATATAAATATACACTTAGATTGTAGAGATGTCTGGTAGGCAGGACTCCATGAGTCTCAGAATTATTCATATTTATGAGAGAGGCCGACGCCGCACCCGCTAGCACAAACACAACCCCTGCGATCTCAGTAGACTCGTGACTGAATGCACCGGTGGAGTTAACTTAAATTCTTTCGGTCAACTAAATTATTACAAAATCAGACCGTCGACGACAACACCGTGCAGGACGAGCCCACTTGGTCGATCTCAACAACCAGAGGGTTTCCGTCGTCGGAGTAAACAGCGATTTACAGAGCGGAACGAGCAGAGCACGAATATTTATTTTTTGGGCTCAATTGAAGGAGCTACGCAATCCCCCAGAGGGTCGAGTTTTGCTACGACGCGGGGCGATTTTTCCAACGTTGCAACCGTATTCACCAGTGATTGGTGGTGTATACAACAGCAAATTGGAGAGGTTAGAGCAGCGCGTTGCAACCCATTACAGGCAAACCAGGCTATAGTGAAACTCGACGTACTGAAAAACTGGCTGTACCGAAGGGATTTGTCAGACCATTCCTGCACGCAGCTAAAGTACCCTGGCTATAGTGAAATTAATCTGTATAACGATAGTGAAGAGAATTCCGCGGCTAATAAATTAAAACATAGCAAAACGTTATTGGCTATAGTGAAACTAGTAGTGCGCTAACAAAATAAATGGAAGCAAAGGGGCTTACTTGACGACACTACACTAGACAGGAATATAGGAATAGGGAACTATATATATAGACAAAAATAGGGAACTAGAGGGAAAATAGAGTGAACATACGGGATGTAATACAATATGAGAGTGACAAGAAAGAAAGGCAGAGCTTCTAATAAAAAACTAAGAAAGTGATGAGGTAGAGCATGGTTGCAGCCAATTATCGAGTGTATTTTGTTTCTTGTGTGCCTCTACATACTGCATCTCTCCAGGCTGCTGTCCTTGAATCTGTCGAGCTTGACATATCTGCCATTTTTCTAAGGCAGTACGCCCATATCAACGGTGAGGATGCATGTTGATTGTAGAGAAAACACAAATTGACTACATCCTATTTTTTTACTCGCACTTCTCCCTTTACCCTCGCAGGCACGTGACATTTTGTTATAGCAAAACCTGGCTATAACGAAGGAAATGGGTCGGAATTTTGGCATTCGTTATAGCCAGGTTTACCTGTAAGCAGCGCAAGACCTTGGTAACCACGGGAGTGGGAAGGAGTGAAATTTTTTGGGAATTTCGAGTTACTTCAATATGCCGCGCAACCGTAAGGCTAATAGGCCAAGGTACGAGACTCCGGATCCTGGCCAGCTACCAACACCCAAGCAGACGCCTGGGGCTGGTTCTTCGGCGAAAAAGGGTCCGCGGAAATTAGAGGAACGGCTCGAGCAGGAACGACAGGAGAGGGAGGTGAAGAACTTGATGAGGCTCTCAGAGAAAGAGCAAGGGAGCATCGGGAGCAAGGAGGAGATACTGATGATGAGGTAGGCATTGGGCCGTGGGAGGTGAAAGGAAATCCGGCGGGTATTTGGACTCTGAAGATGAGGAGATGCTTGACAAGTGGAGCAGGGAGAATGAGTCGGAGGTGTTCCATAAGATGGGAATACAAAATTGGAAGACAGTGGCTATTTTCTTGCTTGAGCATGTAGTCAGACTGGTGGAAGGAGTGGGCTTGGAGGAAGCCCCGCCAGGTACTGGCCTTGCTTATGTTCAGGCAATTTTAGGGAAGGATGGATCGGTAGCGTTTGAGGGGAGAGATGAGTTGGGGGATAAGGTGGGGGAGTTACTAGTGAAGTTGTCTCTCAAGCCTGAGTCTGAAGAAGATTATTCTTTAAAGATGAGGGAACTTTCGAAGACAAAAAGGGAGTATGAGAATGTTATGAGAGCTGTAGTCGAAGAGAATATGGACTTGAAGAAATAGCTGCAGGATGCACAAATGGGCAGAATCGGAGCAGAGGATAAGTGGAAACAGTGGGCTGAACGTGAAGTACAGAGGATGAGAGAGGAGAAAGAAGCAGGGGTAGAGGAAAGTTTGAGGAAGAAATAGGAGCAAGAGATGGAGAAGAAGATGCAGGTTAGAGCAGGGAAATTGATCGCTGCAGAGAGAAAGAAGTGGCAGGCTAAGGGTAAAGCACGGTTGATTGAGACGATGTCAGTGGGTATTCAGTCTGACTTTTTTGTTGAGGATGAGAAGAAGCCACAGGTGGAAGTTGCGGTACAGACAGAGGAAGAATCTACAGTACAGATGAAGACTCTGAAAGGGAAGAAAGGGGGAGTAATTGAGCTAGACGTCATTATGGAAGACAGGTCGGACATGTATGAAGACCTGTCAGGATATGAGGATGAAGAAGGAATAGTGGCCTCCCTAGCCACACTAAAACAGAAGGTTACTAAGAGATCCCGAGTGACCAAGAACAAGAGGACAATATGTCTACTGCCTTCCGGAAAGAAGGTTAGCACTTCGGCATTTGTTGTCCACGGTATTCCGACAATGAGACCCATGTCGGAAACAATACAGGATGTGAAGAAGACTGGATTAAGTGGGGTCGTAGGAGCAAGGTGGCTTCTAGGGGAATACAGGAGGGTGGGGAAATTGACATCGTCCTTGGTCATTTTTCTCGACCCAAAGGCCAAGGTCACATTCGATGAAGCAGGTAGCTGGATCAAGTTGCGAGGGAGAAAGCTGTCTATGGATGCATACGATTTTGACAGAGGCAAACATACAGGACTGGGGGAACCTCGGGATAGATAGGTGTCTCTCTCATACAGTCGAGTAAATTTCTTGGGACTTAGTACAGTTAGTTTTATAAAGGCAATAAATAGCCCCTCGCCATGGCAGAGCTATATGCGAGTATTAACTCAAAAAAAAAAAAATTACAAAATCAGACACAAGATTCTGATGCATGATTCTAGGATATTAGTCTTCGTTTTTACACCCAAAGTGCCACTGTAATTTCGTGGAATATCAAAAACCAACAACGCTATAATTTCTGCTTATATCAGGTAAATAGATATAGACTATGAAAGGCTACATATCAAGCTAGAGAAGATAGCTCTTGAATTGGTATTACATCGGCTGGAAGCTCTGACGTATTGGGAGGGACATAGATATCTGGTGTTGTCATACAAGTCTGTATGGGAAAGGCACTTGGCAACAACTCTTCAAACTTCTGGCTTTTCACCGAGGGAATCTTCTACTTAGAGTGCATGTAAAGAGCACGAGGTTGAGTTCTTGATTTTAGAACTTTCGGTGAATTTAATCATGGTGTTGATACTTTTTAATATCTTCGCAAAGTTGGCATGTTTTGGTGTAAAACGACCACGGGCGATCGCCAGTCGCTGCGCTTGAAGCTTCGGAGGCGCGAGGCGTAAATAAGGGCCTATAGCAGGTACCGCATAAACTGGCGAGCAAGTCAAACTAAGAGCACCACCGCCGTCGTTACCATTCGGAACTGGCGACCAGTGCAGTGCTCTGAGTACATGATCAATCAAATCCACGAATTACTGTGTGCGTGCATCTTATTAACCTTGTTTGGTTGCCTTTGACTTCTCTGAGGGTGATTTACGTTCTTATGTTCAGACTTTAAGTTGAACTTTAGCGGAAAGTCAGACCTTGCTGGTGTTCTACAGCCAATTTTGCATGCTCTTACTGGGGGTCTTGCTGCGATATTTGAACTACACTATTGATATATCGAGCCTTGTCAGTATATTATTCGTCAGCCTTTACCTCGCCGTGGTCATGCCTTATGCGAGTATTGAAATAAAAAAAAAAAAAATTCGTCAGCCTTCTACTTGAGATAGATGGGCAGTAAATCTTCTATCTCCCATATATTATATCAATTTTCAGTGCCCGCACTCCGCACTTCAGCTCCTATGCCACCCTGCCGCTCTTCCAGGTGGTAGGGAGGCCTTAACCTAATTACATAAATATTTGTAGACCTGACCCTTCTTGCTGCTCTCATACATCTTGGTGCTCTCACCTGTCTCTTGTGGCAGGCTGGTCTCAGGCTGCCTCCGTAGCACACTCTCGGAGGAGTCGTGGTAGATATCTTATCATGAATTCCTTAGCATGACTGATCCAGCGGAGCGCTGTGCAATCCAAATACTCCACTAACTACATTCCAAGTCTAGACTAGCAACTGGTTTATTAGCAGTCGGGATTTATGACTTGCAAAGTCCCGAATTGGGAATCAATGCCGATAACCCGATAAAGTAATACAGACTGTGAGCCAAACAAGGTACGTCGTCTTATCGATCAATCCCCTCTGGTAATTCCGATCGAAAATATGAAGATATAGTAGCTCATGGCTCAAAGAATAGCCATGGCATCGAGAAAGCTGTTAGATATTGACCGCTTGATTCGGATATGCTTTGGTAAAGCAATAATACCTGAGTAGAAACTCGGTGCATATAATACTCAGATTTTCGTGACTGCTTCGTTTCTTCTCCACTTCTCCCCCTCCAGTAATGTGGACTCGTAGTCAATAGCAGAAACCTAGGTAGATTGGAAGATGGGATACCTGTAGTTCTCCAAGGCCATTCGGGTCACAAGTCACGAGTGCGGGAGCATCGCTGTTGGTATGGATGTTTCTCTTGGCAAGATGGTCGTACTACACTTGGGATTAGGACCGGAGTGGCATTAGGCTTCTGAGAGCAGCATCAATGGGCTCAGTCTTCTTCTTTCCCCCCCCAAAAAAAAGAAAGGAACTCATTACATAGCGGCCTAAGTCACTTTTGTGTTGGAAGTTCTTCATCCGAAATGGGGCACTGTAGAATCCATGAAGTGTATTGAGAGAACTAAACATGTAAAGATCTAAATATGTATAGTGGAATCAGTACCTACCGTTGAGGGTTACAGAAGTGCCAAAATATGGACAGGAGGGCAACCACCTTGGCGAACTTAGCTATAGGTCGGCCGTGGAACTCAGTAACCAGAGCACCTACAGAGCACAACGAGATAGCCTTCGCTATCCACAACAAGACTAGTTAATGACTTAGATCTCGGGCCAACAACCATCGTCCCTTTCCCGCTTGGTTGAATATTTTGATCATTCTGTTCCTCGGCTGTGTACTGATGGTCGTGAGAGCACAGACATCTCAGCCACCACCGGACGCAATCAGGAACGATCTCGAGTTCATTAACCACTGACTCAAGATACCTCCCGGGCACACAAAGGTAGGCAGGGACGATCTCAGGAACTCGCTCTGACACCCGACCACACCGTTATAACATGCTAAGAAAAGGAAACAGGAAGACCTGTCAAGATTGAAAAAATAGCCCCATAGCCACGAAGGAGCCGGGCCAGGTTGTCAACGTTATTGCAACTAGGCTCGGAGATGGATCAGATGCTGGGAGAGAGCGGAGGAGATAACCCGAAGGCTAGGCCTTAGTCATCCCAATTCGGCATCCAGCCTATACCATACATGCAGGTCACCACAGGAATGTGGATCAGCATGGCGCTAACCACATTTCCGGCGAGATCGAGCTGTACGAGAACTCAGAATGGACAGAATCGAATTAACAGGAACCAAAGACCTCCTAGAGGTCCCTGTGAGAGGTGGAGGGTGGTTGCAAGGGATTGTACCCCGCTGGAAGGGGGGTAAGGGGGCCACTACATGGATAATAAACCAAGTGAAGTAGTAAGTGATAAACCACTCAGATATCTACAATATCCCATAGTCCCAATTAATTATTAGATATCCCAACATGTATTTAGAATTAAATTGTAATCATTGGGGCCATAGATGAGTGACTCAGCTTTGCCTGAACGTCCCTTGTTTAATATAACTTTTCCTTTGTAGCCAGCTATTACTTTATATCTGCTCTCTCTGGCTATAAATACAAGCTAGCTAATACTTTGCCATTAGAAACTCTACCATAACGATTTCCAATTTGCCACTGACCCTACTAAGTAGCCGGGTTTATTGTTTTCGATCATTGAGTGGTGGTAGCTTGCTCAATATACTTTTGCTGACCGGCAGTAATTCCAAAGCGCTTTAAGCATGCAAAAGCCCTGCTTTACCCATAGGAGAACTATTCCGCAATATAACTCTAACCCAGGATCCAGAAAATAAGCGAAGACCTGGACATTCTTAGAAAATTGTGAACTTTTAGATTCTATACCTGATATTTTACTCGAAATGCATGAAGCTGGAATAGATAATCCTATATTTATGCAGGGCCCCTCATCTATTCATACCTCCAAGCTGGTGAAGACATTTTTTAAGGATAGTGACTGGAAGGTTATAGAACACCCAGCATGCTCTCCGAACCTCAATCCAATTGAGATGGGCTTATATGAAAAAGCAACTGCACAAGCAGTACCTCTACTTGATATAGATGCGTGGTGGGCCGATATAATCAAGGCAGCTTTGGAGGAAGCCCTGAATACCTTTTGGAAGGGGGTTCCGGAATCTCTTCCAGTCACTTTGGACTTCTATGGCCCGTCGAGTTGCTGCAGTAATCAAGGCTCAAGGCTGGCATACAGTATACTAAATTTCTTTGATTTTTTTTTTTTTTTTTTTGAACTCAGTACTCGTGTGCACAACATTACGTGTGCACAATCTTAAGGGTCGTATGACGAGCCACACCGGAAAGCCGGGTGGATTCAAGGGACAGTCAAGTTAATCTGACGCCCTGCGCGAGTACGTACAAAATCACACACTCCAAACAAAGCGGACTATCAAGACCATGCAAGCAAATAACGTAAAGCAACGCAGCAAGTCTCAAATATGGGTGACCAACGTCTCTCCTAGCGTCCAGCGAGGGGGCGGTACAGTGGAGTCCCGTTATAAGAAACCCCCTCGGGACCGGCCAGGAGTTTCTTATAACGGGAGGTTTCTCATATCGGGATATGTACATAAAAAATTAAGAAATGTCCGAGCGAGGCGCCAAATGTTGTTTGCTGTTTTCTGCCTCGCGCCATGCCTTGTAACACCTCAATATCCCGCTTCTCTCTATAGAGAAGAGCCTCTAGCTGCTCGCCTATCTGTGCATTAACATGGGGATTTTGGAGACGAAAAAGACGTAGAGTTTCCAGGCCTTCAAGCGCAGCTGCATAAGAGACAAGAGGAATATCCGGAGTATCATCACCCTCAGAATCTGACTCATGTAGAGTATCTAAAATACATTGCTCCTCCTCCTCCGACGAATTTTCCACAACTTCGTCAACAGAATCAATAAATTCAGCAAGACTAGCTCGCTGAAAACCAGGATGAGCAGCACGGATACAATCATAAATCTCCTCTTCAAATTTAGATGTGTAAAATAAGACCCGAAATGTTACCATTGAATATGCATTGGTGGTAAAACAATTCGCACAATACAGTTGCTGCTGCGGGGTAATATCTGCGGCTCAACTCGTTATAAGAAACTCACGATTTTATATGTATTACTAAGCAAAGACTTAAGAAACGAGGGTTTCTTATTTTTCCATACAAATTCTGGCCGGACCGGAGCACTGTTTCTTATAACGGGAGGTTTCTTATAACGAGGGTTTCTTATAACGGGACTCCACTGTAGAGGTAGGCGAAGTATGCCTCCACCGCGTCCCATTCCTCCTCTTCTCCCTCTTCCATCCTCCATCTCGGTGTGTCCAGCTCTTCCCACGTCCTAGAGTCTCCGATGAACTCCTGGTGTTGCTGGCGGTGCTGGGGGCAGTCGAAGGTGATATTGTAGCTGTCTTCCGAGGGGTGGTCGCAGTGTGGGCAGGCTGGTGAGTCAATTTTCCGGACGAAGTGGAGCCAGTACCCGAAAGGGCCGCGGTGGGTGCGCAGCAATTTGTATGCCGAAAGAGCGTGTCTGTGCCAGAGGCATCTGTTCGCTGCGCAAGGAGCTGATCGGAGATAGGAGGACGTGAGAAGAACTCGACGCACATATCTGGCGGAAAGAATAGGGAGAGGAGGAGGAGTAGGACGCGGTGGACGCGTACTTCGCCTACCTCTACTGCCCCCTCGCTGGACGGTAGGGAGGACATCGTGTGCGCGTATTGGAGACCTGCTGCGTTGCTTTGCGTTTTTTTCCCCCCCCTTTTTGCGTTGTTCTGCTATTTGTACGTACCTTGCGCAGGGCGTCAGATTAACTTGTCCGTCCCTTGAATCCACCCGGGTTTCCGGTGTGGCTCGTCCTACGACCCTTGGAGTTGTGCATACGAGTGCTAAGTTCCAAAAAAAAAAAAATGCATCTGTTCGCTCCGAAACCTGGTTCCAATCGCTGTTCTTTTCTCCTGGCTTCCTGATGCCTGCTGCTGTTGCTATTTGCTTGCTTCCGGCGATGCGGCCTAGGGCCGACTCATAGGCTACCCTCCTATCTGCCTTCTCGTTGCCCGGAATACCTATGTGGCTCTGTACCCAGCCGACTCCTGATGTGCGCGCCTGCAGAGGGGGGCCCTTCAAGTCCCTCTCAATGCTGGACCTGGGAGGAGCGCCCTTGCTGAGGTTGAGGAGGGCCTGCTTGCTTGCGATGGAGTCCGTTATGACCAGGAGTTTGTCGGTGTCTCAGGCTCAGTGCATGGTCGGTGGGAATTACTTCGAGGTGGGTAACCGGCGGTTGGCGGTGGTCATTTCGGTTTCCATAAGACAGTTCCTCTGGTGTTGCGCCTGTTAGGAAGAAGGCTACGTGGATCTGACCAGTTGGTCTTCCCTTTGGTGGTGGTGTCCAGTTCGCTCCCGATATTGGTGTCCTCTGTCTTGACTGCACTCGCAGCCTAGCATACTAATAGGTCGTCTAGCTTGGACTCCAGAGGCTCAATGTTTGCTATCCAGGCGAGCTTCTTGTGGCTGCTCCCGAAGTATGCCCCCATTATCTTCCGTAGCGCTCTGTATTCTAGTCTCCTTAAGACATCGAGGTGGTTGTTTTCTCGTCCAGGTCGGTGCTAGAGATCTGCTCCCCAAATGAACACTGGGCGTATCATACCAGTGTCTATAGCCCGGCTTTCGTCATACGACCCTTAAGGTTGTGCATACGAGTACTGAGTTAAAAAAAAAATATAGCCCGGCTTGCCTTGCCTTGCTTTTTTTTTTTTTGAAGTCTGTACGTCTGTGAAGCCTAAGGCTATGAGACGGCCCCGTTCTGCCCCACCGAAATCAGCCCGCCACGCTCCTAGCCTAAGTGACTGCCGTGGCAACCTTGGCCCACAAACCATTGGCTTGGCCCACAATACCCCGCAACTTCTTTCTTCCCTCGCATCCTTTCGTTCTTCCCTCTATCTACCCCAACCCCACCTTACCTTCATCTTGTTGCGTCTAAATTCAACGCCGCGATCAGCCAACTGAAGCCACTGCGATCACGCTGGCAGGAACAACAAGATGAGGTGGGGGATTTCTTTCCTTCTCTGTGCGGGCTTAAGGGTTGCCCGGGACAACGCTTTGATGGAACCCTTTATAAGTAGGTAAACCCAACCAAAGAAAATGTCCCCCGAGTACTGTTTTCCTCTCTAACAGTCTGTTAACCCTCAAACTAGGTCAAGATTCGAGAAGAACGTCTCCACCAGGTCTACCATATATACTTCCCCTCCGTCCTTAACCTTCTTTGCCCATTTCTTCCGCTCATCCATCTCTTCCCAATCTTCCAATCTCCTCTCCACGCGGACAGACCAAGGCTACGTGCCCGCCTGTTTCACATGTCCGGCATGTAGGATCGACTGTGTCGTCCAGCTTTGCACGCCAGGATTGGAGATTCCCTTTCCCAGTCCTGCAGTGGACGTAGTTAAGCGTTGCCTTCCTCCCCCACCTAACCACTCTACCCCCCCCCGTCCCAGCCACTTTTCTCTCCGCCTCTCGCATTCTCTTCAATTCCTGTCTGAGTCCCCCTTCCGTGATTTGAGGTTCTTCAGGGTAAGGTTTCTCCGCCCCCTCTTTCGCCAGTACGTCCGCGCGCTCATTGCCGGGGAACCTACATGGGCTTTTACCCAGCCTAGCCTTACTGCCCCCGCTCCTAGCTTCTCCTGCCTCTCCTTGATACTAACCACCGCTATCCGCAAGTCCCCCGTTCTTGCAATTACCCTCTTCCCTGCTTTCCTAAGTGCCGCGATCGCTGCCGTCGAGTCCGTCAGGATCAGAACTTTCCAATCCAAGGGTGTCCTCTCTAGGGCCTTTCTAATGCCAGCCACCTCGCCATCCCACACCGTGCATATTCTTCCCAAGCCAACGCTACCTTTCTTCGTCCCCGCTTCCGAGCACCATCCCCCCCCACCCTCCCTTGCTCACTCATGCTGCCATCCGTGTAGACCACCGCCGCGTCCTCCTTCGCCTCCTCAATCTTCCCGACCCACCTGTCGACTGCCGAGTCTTTGGTTAGCCCTAGATCTACTATTGGGATCTCCGTCGGTAGGACGCAGCCCCCCAGGCTCAGCACCTCATTGCCCTCTTCCTTCAGAATGCCGGCTTTGCTTTGAATAGCTGTCATTACCGAAGTAAACCCATCCCCCAGCGGAAACGGTTCCCCGAAATAATCCCAAGCTCTTCCCTCCTCCCGGTTCCTACCCCTCTCTACTTGCCACAAGTCTCCTAGTGCCCTCGGATCTCTCATCATTTTCCCCATTAGTCTAGCCTGCGCCGCATCCAGTACCATTCTTGGGCTCTCCACCCCCGCAATCTGGCTTACCAGCTCGCGGGCTTGCCTTGCTGCTGATGCCTTCACTGCGCATACCTTGATGTGGTCTGAGAACTGGAGCAGTCTGTCTACCATGATTCCTAAGGTTTTGATTGGCCTACTATGCTTGCTTTTCTCCCCGAAGTCCAGGCGTTGCCGCTGCCTCCTCCAGTAGCTCATCGACCTGAGTGACTACTTTGTCGTGTTGCTTCCTGCTGAGCACTTTGGTGATAAGTGGGTAGACGTCGTCTACATAGCTGAAGATATGTGTCGTGGCTTCCTGGGTAAGTCAACCTCCATGATGGGGATCGCGATGTAAATCAACCATAGTACCGGGGATAGGGGGCTACCTTGGGAGGTGCCTTAATTCATACGGGCCTCTCCTCTAAATTTTAGAGGAGAGGCCCGTATACGCCTGGGCACGAGCCGCCAAGACACGAGCCGGCGGCTCGCGAGAATTGCAAGAAGAATAAATACCTGCCTACGCTCCATATCTGTGTAGGCCATGGAAATATGAAAGAGGCGGAAATATGAAAGACACGGATATAAAACAGACATGGAAAAATTTTTTTTTTTTTTTTTTTTTTTTACTCAGTACTCGTATGCACAACCTTAAGGGTCGTATGACGAGCCACCCGGAAACCCGGGTGGGTTCAAGGGACGGTCAAGTTAGTCTGACGCCCTGCGCAACAGTCATGGAAAGAGGAAAGTAATCAGTCATCATCCTCAACACCCGCAATCTCGAGGGGTAAATCTCCCTCCGTAGCTACTTCATTCAAATGGGCAAGCAGCTGTTCCTCAACTATGAGCTCTTCCGATGTTATCCCCTGGACTCCAAGCCATGCTTTACAGCACATAATTGCATTCATCATATTTTCACTGAGGCAAGCCTGGCGCTCATTAAGTATCTGGCCTGGTAGTACCAGTAATAAATAGTTAGATTGTTCTAATAACTTTGAAGAATTGAAGGTACCTGTGATTGAAAAGACTTGCTCAGATGAGACGCTGGTTGCAGGAACAGCAAGAAAGTCGCGTGCCAATAGACTTCCGGATTAATAGCTTCCGGGTGTAGAGATAGATGTTAAATCGACGAAAACCAGCGCCAGATATCGTATAACCATCCTCCAGTTCCTGGTATGGGCCGGCAAGGGAAGAAATATATATATGTGCTGGTCCGTTGCGGAATTCGGTCCATTCCGGAATGGGCCGGTCTTTTCCGGAATTGACCGGTCCATTCCGGAACGGACGCCCATACCGGAATGGACTGGTCCGTTGCGGAATTGCAGGGCTGTTCCGGAATGGCATAAATGTGCACTCTACTAGGCAATGTACAAAGGCAAATTGATTGGAAACTGAGTCTGTTATTTTATACATAATTAAAGCTTAAAGCTCCGCATGTCCAAACCTCCACCTATTGAATTATACCTTCGCCTTGCCCCAAACCTCCACCTATTCAATCATACCTCCGCTTGCTCCAAAACTCCGTATATCTAAACCTCCCTTATTGAATTATACCTCTGCTTGCCCCAAACCTCCGCTTGCCCCAAACCTCCACTTGCTCTAAAACTCCGCATATCCAAACCTCCCCCTATTCAATTATAACTTTCACTTGCCCCAAACCTCCATCTATTCAATTATACCTCCATATGCTTAAACTTCCACTTGTTCAATTAACCCATTGCTCAATACTTGGGCCGAATTAGAACATGAAAGATGCCTTAAGCCAGTATGACAATGAGCAGTACATAAATGCCCTTCCTTTTTGCATTGGCAGTGACGGTCTGCACATTGGCCCTTGCATTTGCAGCAAACTACAGATCTAGTAGACCCAAGGTGTGCAACTTCATGAAGAGACTTTGGCTTTTGCATTTACCAGGTTGATGGGATAGACTCAAGGTAATCCGGTCTAATACTAGAAGGAAGCCACTCCAATTCTCTAGTAGGATAGTATTAATCCAATAACCCATACTCATAATATAGCTGATGTCGGTTAGAAGAAGGCTTGTAGACAACTCTACAGAAAATTTGGCGATGGTCGGTTTTTTTTTTTTTTTTTTGGTAAATCAGTACTTGCATTGAAGCATCTCGCTTATGGCAAGGCAGCGCATCCCCCAGGTTAAGCCTGACGGGATTATCCAACCACTGGGCCGCTCCCTGCCCCGTATCTACGTACATGCGAAATTCAGCTACCACAACCCCGCTATCACTGCCCCAATCACCCCCGGACTGCCTCCGCCAGCTTCTCGCACCACTCCGGATCTTCCCATATCTGCTCCCATTCCCGCCCTTTGCCATCCGCCACCCCAGGACAGCGCAGTAGGTGTGCAGCATTCTGTGCCACCCCCTCCCCACACAACCCGCACGACGAGTCATCCGCCCTGCCTACCTTATGTAGCCACCAACGCTGCGGTCCGCGGTCGGTAACCATGTATGTCAACCCCCGTAGGGCCTCCCGGTTCCACTTTGTCTGTTTGGACGGCCGCCCCATGGGAAAAGCCTGTCGGATGCCTGCCGGTGTGATAACGTCAGGTCGTAGCATCCTCGATGGTCGGTTGAAGCTCAATCAATATTAGGAATGTGTAAGCTAACAAGATCACTAATTGTAAAGGTATCTATTTTGTACTGTTGAAGATATTGATTTTGCCATTGGCTTGCAATTTTTTTTTTTTTTTTTTTTTTGAACTCAGTACTCTTGTGCACAACCTTAAGGGTCGTATGACGAGCCTCCCGGAAATCCGAGTGGTTTCAAGGGACAGTCAAGTTAATCTGACGCCCTGGGCAAGCTAGGTACAAAATCAAAACAACGCGAGCGAATAACATAAAGCAACGCAACAAATATCAAATATATACACTCTCCTATCGTCCAGCGAGGGGGCGGTAGAGGTAGGCGAAGAACGGCCTCCACCGCCCACTCCTCCTCCTCTCCCTCCTCCTTCCTCCATATCGGTGTGTCTAAATCCTCCCAGGTCCTGGCGTTCCCGATAAGCTCCCTGCGTTGCTGGTGGTGGTGGGGGCAGTCAAAGGTTATGTGATAGCCGTCCTCCGAGGGGTGATCGCAGTTAGGGCAGGCAGGAGAGTCGACTTTCCGGACGAAGTGATGATCGCAGTTAGGGCAGGCAGGAGAGTCGACTTTCCGGACGAAGTGGAGCCAGTAGTTCTGTGGGCCCCGGTTGGTGCGCAGCCAGGTGTAGGCGGACAGGGCGTGCCTGTGCCATAGGCACCTGTTGGCTCCAAACCCGGGTTCTGAACGCTTGTCCTTCCGTCTTGCTTTGGCCGCGGCCCTGATACCCGCTGCGCTGATACCCGCTGCGGTAGCTACCTGCTGGCTCCCTGCGATACGGCCTAGAGCTGACTCGTAGGCTGCCCTCTTGTCTGCCTTTTTGTTACCCGGGATTCCTATGTGGCTCCTGACCCAACCGATGGCTGTCTCCCGGTGTGCTCGTTTGTGGAGGAGGCCCTTGATCTCCCTTTCGATGCCAGACCTAGGAGGCGCGCCCCTGCTCAGGTTGGACAGCGCGTGCTTGCTTGCTATAGAGTCCGTCAAGTTCAGGAGTTTGTCAGCCCCCGACGAGCGGAGAGCGAGCGAGATTCCCTTCTCTTCCCCATCCGCTACCGTGGCCAGAGTTCCCAAGAAGGATCCGTGTTCCGACTCGTGAGTCACCGCCGCTGCTGCCACCTCCCCGTTTTTCCCTCCGGTCCCGTCGGTTAAAGTGAGTGACCAGCCATCCTCCTTGAGGCGGGAGGGTTCTGTGTACCATTCCTTCTTGTCCTGGGAGCGTTTGCTGTCAGTCGGGAGGATGTCGATGCTGGTGAGAGGAAGGGTGCGGTGGTCATCTCGGTCTCCAAATGAGAGCTCCTCGGGGCTGGCTCCTGTCAGGAAGAAGGCCCTGTGGATGGGTCCAGTGAGGTTGAGACGGGGGACGTTGGTGCCATCATGCCAGTCGGTCTTCCTTTTGGTACGTGTCTCCAGCTCGTTCCTAATGTGCCCATCTCCAGTCCGAAGAAATATATTCCTGAACTACAGGTAGTGGTTGGGTCATCTGGCTGAAATCGAGCGGCGCACTTGGAAAAAAAAAACCACAGGTAAGGGTGGGAAGGCAATGTATTTTGAAGATTTGGACACCCCGGCTACCTTCGGTATTTCGCGGTTGCAACGACCTCTGGGCTCGAGCCGGCTCGTCTCGTGCCCAGGCCTACTCCTCTTTCCCTTCCGTCCCACCAGACCTTAAACCTCATTTACCCTAAGAAGCACTTGCTCGTTGGTATCCATCTTTTCCCTTCTGTATTCCGCAAGGCTTGGACGATTCCTTCGCTCCTTGAATTATGGAAGGCAGAGACTATGTCTCTCCCCAATAAAGTTACCTGCTTTCCTCTGCTAATACCTTTCCGCTTTGTTGATTGTGACAATCATGGCGTCCATTACTGAGCGGCGTTTCCTTGAACAGTACTGTAGGTGCTGGAAGATACCTGCGACCTTTTGGAGTTTCATGGCAATGATGTACGTGTTTTTGCTGGGAGTGATGGAATATTCTTATCAGCGCGAGCGGCCACTATTACCTGCACGAGTTACCTAGCTTTGCCTTTTACCTTTTTCTTGTTTCGTTTGGGGGCTGTCCGGCTTGTACGTACAGTATATATGGTGCACTGCGCGACGCGGTTGTTTGTTAATCGTCCAGGTTTATCCTGGGCATGCGATGGCTCGGCATAGGCTAGATAGTCTGAGTACGAGTAATGACATACGAAAAACACAAGGCCGACTCAGAGCAAAACAAGAAGCAGTTAAAAAGAAAAGCAACAAGAGAAGTGGGTGCAATATCCTGGACCTCAGGGTAATAGCCGGGGTCTTGGACGATCTATTCAAATATTGATTATCTTATAAATTATTACTTACATTGAAGCAGCTCGCTTATAGTGAGGTAGTATATCTATCAAATTAGGACTCGGAGATGATACAACTATTAGACCACTCTCTAGACTATATCTATATAAATAATAGTTTTTTTTTTTATTTTTTTTCAAAATCTATATATATATACAGTCTAAGGCTATAAAATAGCCCTATTCCCTCACTTTAAAAGATTCAGTATATTTACAGAATAATAGATTATATGAATATCCTACCTTTCTAAGTCAAAGAAATCAATGCTACTAAAATAACTTCTTTTCTACTACTATACCCTTACCAGCCCTTCTCTAAGTATAAAATATCTTTTTTTATCATACTTCTTCTAGTCCTCTCTTTATTATTTGCTTTTCTACTTAGGTCAAATTAAGGTTAAAATAAAATATTTCTACTAGATCTACTATATATTTACTTTTTTTATTCTTGACCTTCTTGTAATAAAAGATATTATTTCTTATTATTTTATTTATCTTGTATTTTCTATATTTATTCTATAACTGCCGAATCTAGTAGTTAGTTATTCAGTAGAACTGGCCGTCTCATATATATCCTCAAGGATATAGCATAGTCCTAGCATAGCTCTGTTTCCTATAACTCATATATTTACTATGACTCATGTATTTCCTATGACTCATGTATTTCCTATGACTTATGTATTTCCTATGACTTATATATTTCCTATAACTTATATAGCATTACTCTACAGCAAGTGCTATATTCTATATAGTCTGAACTATTAGATATGTTGTTGAACAAGTATAAAAGGAGCAGGAATTCCCCTTTGGAATCTCCTCCTTAGACTTTTCAGATAAAAAACAACTGACTACAGATCAGTTAGTTAGTAAACAATCTAAACGGAGATTACACCTATTAATTAACGTTCCTAAGGGAACTCCCCACTTGATAATTACTACCTTTCTGAGGCAATCTCTCAAAAGAACTAGTATATATATATATCTATTCTAATAGATATAAATTATATAAATAGTACTAAATGACTATTGTCTAGTATCATTCATTATATTTTTTTAATATCTAAAGTTAATCTCTACTACCTATAACCTCTCATCTCAAAGTCTGATCAACCTTGATAATACTCTTTTATACTTTTTAATGTAACACATCTTGAATACAACAATGACATTATAAATTCAGCTAGCTATAATAATCACTCATGAGATATCAGACTCTTAACTGCAGTATAAGTACAAGATTTAGAAGCAAGCTAAGTAGAGCTCTAACAGACAGTGGTTCCCCACATAAAAGTATTCTACCCTTATTTTTGATACTTTTCCCAATATCTTCGACAAAGAAACTTGTACTCCTGATAATCCAAAATACCACACTAGAAATAAAAAACATAGTACATAAACAAAAAACTAGCACCATAGGTCCTAAGAATAATCAGTACAACAAAGAAATGATCCTCATCCAATGGCTTATGAACTGCCTCCTCCATACTAGACAACATTTCAATAAAAGTCTCAACACCTTCAACATCTACTTCAATATTATAATCAGAAAACGAAATACTCTTACTAGATGACTCAGAAGTAGGAGACGAATCAGGTCTGTAAAATGTATTCAGACTTTGCTAAGCCGCCGTACCATCATTACTATCAATTGAGCCAATATTATCCTCAGTTGAGTGGATATCCAACAAATCTTCTTTAACAACACTGCTAGAACAATAAAACACTAAAACAGAAAAGTAACTTGAAGATCGAAGATGTAAATCTAAATCAATAGGTTACAGAGCAATAATCGATATTGAAGTAAACCTAAAATAAGAATCAGTATCAGACAGAATAGCATCTGCAGCTAGAAAACAGACAAAAAGGTCAAGACGTTTGACTATACTACTAGAAGAAATTCAAGAATTAGTTAAACATACTCTAAAAAAGACTAGAATTATCAATCCTACTACGGAAGGAGTAATAGATCCAAGTTATAAGGAAAAAATAACTCTGGAATATACGTCTGATTATCCATCAGAATATGAGATTAAATTTGAAATAGTTCTTCCCTAAGCAATAAAAATATTTTTTGATGAATATATACTTTATATATCTGAAATTTTGAAATATGTACAAATCCTTGGAGTGACATAGGAATATTATCCTATGGACACTGGACTCTTAATAGAAGCAGCAGGAAGATACTATCTATAGTAAATACCATATCTATTTAGAGAAAAGGATTTAGAATTGGGAGTATTTCTTAGAGAAGAACTAAGAAAACTAATAGTAGGACTTTTAAAACAAAAGCATTGGCTTATAGAAAATTGGGATGAATTAATAGCCTTTATGCTAAGTGGTACTCACTTACAAGAAATTCCTATTTCAGCAGAAGATTGGTTTAAGCCAATCCCAGAATTACTCAAAATATTTGCTCGAACCCCAACAAAGGATAAAAGTAAAGGTAAAGAGTCTACTCAAAAGAATACTATATCAGTACAAGAAGCAGGAAGCTCCAAAACTTCTCTACCTCCCTCAGACAAAATACAGAAACTGGATGATAATGAAGAAGATAAAGATAATAATGGCAATAGTGGAGGAAACGAAAATACTAGTCAATAACAACAACAATAATTTAGAGTATAAGGTAGACTAGACGATAATAATCTAAGCAATAGCTCTGACTCAAATAATAGCATCTCTTCAGTAGCTAGTATACCTAAATCAAAAAGGACTCAACAAGGAAAATTGGTAGAATATCAATAATGGAAATCTACTACTAGAATGATTTTAGCAAACAACCTCACTTCACCTAAGAAAATTAAAGGAATCAAGATTGATTCACTAGAGAAACTAGATAGTACTGACAAGAAATGGCAAGACTCATAATATTTTGACTCTTGAGCTATAGCAGTCTAATACTAGTTGAAGATAAAAGAAATTAATTTAGAGAAGACCAAAGTATTAGAAATTCTAGGATTTCTACTTCAAAGAAGTACACTCACAACTTATAATCAATATCTAAGAGATAAAGGGAAGAAGGTAAAATTCTTTAGCTTTATAATAGTATTCAAAGATTTTCTAATACCGTCTACTAGCAAAGACATTTTATGGAAGCAATGGGAAACTACCATACCTTATAAGGATAGATAATATATAGGTATCAAATAATTCACCAACTGGCTTACTGAAATGCAGATTAAATTGATTAATACTAAGGGTAAACAATCAATATCAAAAGAAGTCAAAAGAAGAAAGTTTCTTAATTACCTACCTGCATATATGTCAGCAACATTAATTCCATTAATCAAAGATGAATAGACATATGACCAACTTATGCATCAAACAGAGTCATATAAAGCATTAAAGAAAGAAATTACCCTACTATACATACTAACTGGACCCCGCTAACAAAATTGAAAATCAACTAATTAAGACCGAAATCAATGAAGAGACCATAATTGACATGGATCAAACCATAGTAATAGCAATAAACCTTCCTTCAATACCAGTCATGACAAATAAAAGAAATCTAATTAGGATACTAATATAAAAAAATTGGACAATAAGATAAGGATATAATTGATAAGAGATAAGAAATATCTATGATATTAGAACCTTGGATATTCTTACTGTCACACCTGCGTTGCTTTAGGTTTCCATTATCTTCGGGAAGCCTATCTATAGCGTGTCTTCGGGAAGCTTATCCCTAGCGGTCGGTCTTGGCCGTTAGTGGCCTTTGGTATATATATCTCCTTTGTTCGCGCTCTCCTCTTTGCTCTCTATCCAACGTCTTGTATATACTTATACAGTTCTTGGCTCTCCTTCTTGCCCTTGCCTTGCCGTATCTCTTACCCAGGAAACTCGGCAGCCCCTGCTGCCCCCTCCGCCCAGTCTTCCCCACCCTCGCATAGCTTACCCTACGTGAGTGTTGCCTGTGCCATTGCCCCTTACCCCGCCCGGTGTATCCCTTGATCGCCTCGCCCCCTCCTGCCTCGTTACACTACGTTGGATCATTCTGACCAACCGATACGCCGCCATGTCTGAGACCACCACCACCCAATAAGAAACCCCCCTGCCAGGCGCCAGATTTGAGACCTGGCAAGCCATGCCAATCCCCTCCGACCCGATAGCACTTATAGCCTACCGCCGAGAAATTGTTGACATCTTCACGGCTACTCATGCCGTGGGGGTACAATTGGGCGCAGACCTCCAGAGCGCACAGCGCCGACTGGGGTCTGCCGACGACGAGATTACTGCCCTCCGCGAAGACCTCGAAGCAACAATCACTGTGCTCACCCATGAGTGAACGACTGTGTAGAGCCTCAACCGTGCTCTGGCGGCCCTCGCCCCAACAACAGCCCCAACACCAGCTCCCACGGCAGTGACCGCCCCAGCACCTAAGACCAAAAGTCTCCCTACCCCCCCGAAGTTCAATGGCGACAGAACCTGCCTCAAGTCCTGGAAAAACGCGATCAACCTCAAGCTTAACGGGGATGCAGCCAGATTCCCCTCCACTCAGCACCGCCTGTCATATGTCTTTGCCCTGCTGGAAGGAAAGGCTGCCGACCAAATCCAGCCATATGTCTTGGATATAGGTATAAACCTCGACAGCGTCCAAGCTCTCTTCCCTATCTTGGATCGAGCCTTCGGAGACCCAGATGCAGTGGGCACCGCTACTCGGACTCTACGAGCCCTCAAACAACGAAACAATGATCTGTCCACGTATGTGGCAGAATTCTCAAGGTTGGCCACCGAAGTCCTATGGAACGACTAGGTAAAACTAGACCAGTTTCAGGAAGGGCTCAGCTATGAGATTCAGCAGGCACTAATTAGCTCCCCAGATGCGACAACCCTCGATGAACTCATTGACCAGGCCAGCCGCGTGGAGCAAAAGCTAGCCAGACTGCATATTAGGTCAAAGACCTTCACACCAGCAACCACCCGTACCCCCCAACACCAGCACCAACCTCAACAGACACCTACCAACAAGCCTACTCAACAGACATCCGCCCCTCCTAACAAGCCAGCACACCTATCGTTTGTGGCTGGTGGGTCTACACCTATGGACCTGTCCTCTGGCAGGCCCCGCCTCACCCAAGCAGAAAGAGATCGCCGCCGTGATAATGGTCTCTGCATTGTGTGCGGAAAGGGGGACCATTTCATAGCTGCTTGCCCCTTACGAAAAAACCGCCCACTAGCCGTCTATGCTATATCCGAGTTCAGCCATGCAGCAACCGATAAGGAGCCGGGAAAAGAGACGTCCCTTGCCTAGTCGCTGACACTAGCAAGGGACCTGCTCAAGGTCATTTGGTTCTGTCATCCTTTTCAGTTTCTGCTACTTCTGTTGATGAATCCTGCCTGTTTGGCGAACACTTTGTTGTACCTATCTCTATATCGTTTAATGGGAAAACAATTGCTATATCAGCACTCATAGATTGTGGAGCATCTGGAATCGCCTTCATTGACCAGGCCTTTGTCAGCAAATTCACCATACCTACCTCAAAGCTCAAAAAACCCCATATTTTAGATGTTATAGACGGACGCCCTATCTCCTCTGGAGCTATCACCGACATCGCATGCCTTCCAGCTTCCCTTGGAGACCACAACGAGACCCTCCCACTCTTCATCACGAAACTCAAATACCCTATTATTCTGGGTATCCCCTGGCTTAGAATGTATGATGTGTTAGTCAACTTTGGCTCATACACCCTACAGTTTAATAGCAGCTACTGCCAGAAGTACTGCGGATACCCGAAAGCTACTATTACTGGGCTATGCGCGCTACCACCCCCGATAGATGACCCAGCCCAAGTGGTACGTCAGACAACCCATGTCGATATGGACGCTGCGACTTCCCCAAAACCCCTAAATATCAGCTTTATCGGAGTAGGAGCATTCGCTTACCTTACCAAACGACACAAGTTGAAGGCTCATACCCTCTCCATCTGTGAGGTCAATCTAGCCATCAATAAGCTACAGTCCAAGGAGGAATGGAAGGCTCTGATACCAGAAGAATACCATGAGTTCATTGACCTATTCTCAGAGAAAGCTGCAGAGAAGCTCCCCCCACATAGGCCATATGATCATACTATTCCGTTAGCAGAAGGGAAAACCCCCCCCTACGGCCCTCTCTATGGGATGTCCCGAACTGAACTGGAAACCTTGAAGAAGTATCTAGAAGAGAACCTCAGCAAAAGCTTTATTCGACACAGCTCGTCTCCAGCAGGCGCCCCCGTTCTCTTTGTGAAAAAGGCAGATGGCTCTCTTCGCCTATGTGTGGACTATCGTGGGCTTAACGAGATAACAGTAAAAAACTGATACCTCCTGCCACTGATCCAAGAGACTCTGAGTAGGTTATCGAAGGCCAAATGGTTCACAAAGCTGGATTTGAGAGGGGCCTACAATCTGGTACGAATAGCTGAGGGCGAAGAATGGAAAACGGCCTTCCGTACCCGGTACGAACACTTCGAATATAATGTTATGCCCTTCGGCCTAACCAATGCCCCTGCCTCCTTCCAACACTTTATCAACGATACTCTGCGGGACTTCCTCGATGTATTCTGTACAGCCTATCTAGATGACATCTTGATCTACTCAGACTCCCTAGCAGAACATAAGATTCATGTCCGACAAGTCCTGGAGAAACTCGAACAGGCGGGACTATACCTTAAATTGGAGAAATGTGAATTCCATGTGCAGGAAGTGAAGTATTTAGGCTTGATTATCACCATGGAAGGGATTAGAATGGACCCCGCAAAGGTTGCCGCAGTACAGGAATGGGAGACTCCGGCCAACCTCAGAGATGTACAAGCCTTCTTAGGATTTGCGAACTTCTACCGACGTTTCATACTGGGGTATTCCAAGATAGTGGCCCCCCTCACAGCACTAACGAAAAAGGATCAGCGGTTTCAGTGGAACTCAGCAGGTCAATTAACCTTCGAAAACCTAAAAGAAGCCTTCTACTCTGCCCCGATCCTAGCCCACTTTGACCCAGATTGTGAATGTGTTGTGGAGACTGACGCCTCCAACTATGTCTCAGCGGGTATCCTCTCCCAGTATAACGAAGGTGATGGCATTCTCCACCCAGTGGCATACTTTTCTAAGAAGCACTCTCCGGTAGAGTGTAACTACGAGATCTATGACAAGGAGTTGATGGCTATCATCCGTGCATTCGAAGAGTGGAGGCCACACTTAGAATCAGCGAAGGGGGTAATAGAAGTTCTCTCCGACCACAAGAACCTAGAGTACTTCACAACTACCAAGCTATTGAACCGCCGGCAGGCTAGGTGGTCAGAGTTCCTCTCACGATTCAACTTCAGGATTAAGTACCGACCCGAAAAGGCTGGTGGTAAGCCAGATGTATTGACTAGGAGATCAGGAGATCTCCCAAAAGGAGGGGATGAACGCCTGAAGTACCAGAATCAGGTGGTACTAAAACCACAAAATCTCGATTTATCAGCCAATATCCTTGCTGACACTGACCCAGAGGATAACCTACGGCAGCAGGTAAAGTTGGCTTCTGAGCAGGATGCCTTGGTTGGAGATATCATCACCGCCATAGAAACCAACCAGCGCCGCCACACGAAGATTTCCCTGGCTAAATGCACGACTCAAGACGGCCTCCTTTACCACTTAGACCGCCTCTACGTACTCGCGGACGACAAACTATGATTGAGACTAATCAGGGAACACCACGACACCTTGGCCGCGGGCCACCCCGGAGTAGCTAAGACGTTAGAGCTGCTAAACAGACAATATACCTGAGTTGACCAGCGGAAGGATGTGGAAAGGTACATACGGAACTGTCATATCTGTAAGAGAGCAAAGCCTACCCGCCATGCACCCTATGGGACCCTGAAGCCACTGAAGATCCCGGACCAACCCTGGTAACACCTGACGATGGACTTTGTCACGGGGCTGCCGGAGGATTTAGGCTTCAATGCAATCCTGATGGTAGTAGATCGATTGATGAAGATGAGGCATGTTATACCCTGCCGCAACACCTGTTCTATTCAGGAACTGGCCATTCTCTACCTGAATAACGTTTTCCGCTACCATGGCCTCCCACTATCGATTGTCTCTGACCGTGGCCCCCAATTCGTCTCGGACTTCTGGAAGACTTTCTGCGAACTGTTAGGAATCGAAGTACACCTATCGACGGCTTATCACCCACAGACTGACGGCCAATCTGAGAGGATGAATGCAATTATGGAACAATACTTGAGGGTGTATACCAACTACCAATAGAATAACTGGGTATCTTTACTAGCCACTTGCGAGTTTGCAGCTAACAATCATTCTTCCGAGTCACTGAAGACATTCCCTTTCATGGCAAACTATAGCTGGCACCCCCGATTCGTCAGCTCCCTAGCACCCTTGCGAAAGGCAAAGGAGATTGCTCCCACTAAACAGTTCGCAACCGAAATTGCTGAGCTTCACTCCACCCTGAAGGCCGAGCTGATATATGCCCAAACTAGGCAGGCAGAGTACGCAAATGAGTCGAGGCTACCAGCTCCGTATTACCAACCAGGAGACAAGGTGTGGCTATCCAGTCGGCATTTCCGAACGGAACGGCCCTCCCATAAACTAGACCACAAGTTCCTGGGCCCCTACGAGATATTGGCAAGCGTAGGAACCCACGCCTATCGGTTAAAGTTTCCCAAAGATATTAAACACCATCCAGTAGTCCACATATCAGAAATTGAACCTGCCGCAGATGACCCACTACCTGGACAGAGGTACCCCCCACCACCCCCTGTAGTGGTCGATGGGGAAGAGGAGTAGGAGGTGGAGGAGATACTGGATTCGAAGAAACGATACGGATGGGTACAGTACAAGGTACGATGGGTGGAGGACGAGGAAGCCACATGGCAGCCCGCAGGAGACTTGGAGAACGCGCAGGACTTGGTCACCCTGTTCCATCAACGCTATCCCCGAAAGCCCCGGCCAGCAGAAGTGTGATGTTATTATTGTTGTTGTTGTTGCCGTGGTGGTTATAGGCCATAGGAGAGAGAGGGGGGATTGCTGAAGACAGTGTTGTCGATGTGTTGTCGAGGTGTTGATATGTTTGTTGGTATATTTGTCATACCTTGCTATTGTTGTTGCTATTGCCTTATTGTTGTTTCTATGTCTGTCTCCTATCTTCTATCTTTGTCGCTGGAGCTCCGGCCTAAAGGGGGGATAGTGTCACACCTGCGTTGCTTTAGGTTTCCATTATCTTCGGGAAGCCTATCTATAGCGTGTCTTCGGGAAGCTTATCCCTAGCGGTCGGTCTTGGCCGTTAGTGGCCTTTGGTATATATATCTCCTTTGTTCGCGCTCTCCTCTTTGCTCTCTATCTAACGTCTTGTATATACCTATACAGTTCTTGGCTCTCCTTCTTGCCCTTGCCTTGCTGTGTCTCTCACCCAGGAAACTCGGCAGCCCCTGCTGCTCCCTCCGCCCAGTCTTCCCCACCCTCGCATAGCTTACCCTACGTGAGTGTTGCCTGTGCCATTGCCCCTTGCCCCACCCGGTGTATCCCTTGGTCGCCTCGCCCCCTCCTGCCTCGTTACACTTACAAGGATTGTAGGAAGCAATAGAATAAGGTATCCTTATGAACTACAGTACAGGATCTCACTACAACCACTATATCGAAAGTCAATAAGGATAAAATCAAGGAAGGACCCCTGTCGATACAACCAATTAACTACAATAAGGTTTATATTAGAGCGAATGACCAACTAGCTCTGGCATTAATAGATCTCTAAACCAATGGAGGAGATTTAATCAACTCTGCATTTGTATACTTGTATGAAATACTAACAAAGAGTATTGAGAATCTATCCTTAAGTACAGCCGTTCAAGGATCTAAGGCAACAATTGATAAAATATATACAATTAAGTTAGATTGGATAAGATATATAGAAGAACGTACCTTCTATGTAATACAACTTAATAACTGGGATATAATTCTTAGGGAACCTGCACTTACCAAGGTTTATGCTATAATTCCTATAGGTCAGGAACCCGTTACTATTTAGCCTAAAAATATTACTTGTTTTCCTTTAAAAATATGGAAAATTTCTAGAACTACCAAAACTGGAATTAGAACTATATACTTAGAAGTAACTTGTGAGACAGTTACAGACTACAGTAAACTAGATGGTTGGGACACCATTAGCGAAGTGGAAGATACCGATATAGAAGCAGATATTATAACTGCAGTCTTATCTATATAAAAGCAATTTAATCCAATAACGGAATTTCCCAAATTATTTCCAAAAGAAATTCTATGGGACTTACCGCCTCTCAGAAAAGTCAACCACCACATCAAACCCAAACCCAGAGCAACATAGATACCACGATAGACACTATTAGGCCACTAATTCAGATAATAAATCCACGATAGAATTACTGGAGACGAGAAGACAGGGTGAATCTATTTAGCAGAAAATGACACTAATACAGTCATTATGTTTACTATCTCTAAAGGAGACAAACTAAAAGTAGCCAGATTTATCAATGACTGTCAAGACCGCAATCTTATAGTTGAATCAGACTACACACCACTACCCAATATTAATGTATTAATTGAAGTAGTAGTGGAAAATCCCATTTGGTTAAAGTTAGACTTAGTAGATAGATACCATAATATCAGAATTAATCCAGAATCAGAGAAATACTCTATATTCTTGACGCATTTAGGATATTATAGAAGTAGAGTTATGCAATAAGGAGACTATAATATATTAGCTACTATGGTTCGAATAATGTATAAAGTATTCAAGGATAGACTCTATAAGGATTTAATAGTCTATATTGATGATATTATTATCTTTACTGAGACTTATGAATAGTATGTTACTACTTTAATGATAGTATTACAATGCTTATAAGATGAAAGATTCTTTCTGAAAATAAGCAAATATTAATTCTTTACAGACAGACTAGAAATCTTAGGTTACATTTTGGCTTCAGATAGATTACACATTGATCCTGTAAAGAGAATAATAATATTAACCTTTCTCACTCCTAAGAAGAAGAAAAACCTCCAAAGCTTTCTTAGAATTGTTAATTATCTTAATTATTTTATTCCTGGCTTGGCATCTTATGCAAGTACACTATTGGAATTACAAAGAGAGACTAAGACATAGGAATGGACAGATATACATAATACAGCATTTGAAAAACTGAAAGAACTTGTCAATTTTCCTCATATTTTAAAACTCTAGAATAATGTATCTACCAAATCTAAATATTTAATTTATGATGCTAGTGATATAGGTTTAGGATCATAGATTAGTCAAGGCCCCCTCACCCATATGAGACTATTGTACTTCCACTCCAGAAAATTTAATCCAGCTCAATTAAATTATCCAACCTTCTAAAAGGAATATTAGCAATTATTGACTCATTAAAATTTTTTGAAGCGTAACTCAGAGGTTACAAGTTCACTATCCTTACAAATTATAAAACCATTAGTCACCTTTCACACTCCAGAAGCCTGCAAGCTAGAAACTCAGATGATGGCAGGAACTTCTCATAGAATTTGATGCGAAATTTAGCATATAGTAGGAAAAGAGAATTTATAGCAGATACTTTATCAAGAAAGCATAAATACCCCGACATTCCACTACTGAAGACGATTATATACCTACCAGTATCGACCCTCCTCTTCATCTTTATACCAAGCCTTAACTTCCTCTCCTTACCCCTTAAGCTTCATCATCCACAATAGTTTCTCACAGAGCCATCAACTTCTAGTATGTCAATTGTGACTTCATAAGTGCAATAGACGAGTGTAGAGCTCAGACACTATGTTCTTATCCCTACTATGAAGAAGAAGTAGAAGATGAACTATGAGTACAAAGTACTCAGCTATAAGTCAGACGCCTCAGACAAAGAATCTCTTACCTCCATTGATACCAAACTATTCAATAGGTACTAACCTAATAATACTAAAGAACCCAAGGTAGAAACCATTCTATAAGAAGCAACTAAGGACGAAGAAAAAGAGCTCTTGACTCCTCCATCAATACCAACTCCTATCAATATCACCCTTATCCATGCCAACTACTAGCAACATAAGAGTATGCATTGGTCCGTGTATCAAGATTTCTATTTTCCCATATATGGCAGTTCTCATATAATGTGCAACCGCACATTTGCAGTTGAGATCTATACCATCTGCAATACCCTGGGACATGGCGGCCTGAACTGTACCCTTACGGATTCAGTTCTTTAGAAGGAGAAGGAATTCCTTAAGAACTATTTGGATGACCTCAACGCAGTCTAAGATTCTTATAAGGAAATAGCCAAATCGGTTTCTGCTCCTCCTCCTACTAACTTTTGTGAAGAAGTACTCAACAACTACATGAGAGAAATCTGCCAAAACACACCAATCACACCTCAACAACTATGGAACCCTGTACCAATTCCTTCTGGAAGCAGCAATACTTTCTAAACTGTAGCAGTCACTACTTATTCTCAGAAGTAAGTAGCAGTTGACAAAACTCCTACCATTATTCCAGCAGAATCATCCCGATCCTCCAGACGCTATTGTGATTTCTGCAAGCGACCAGAACATAATACCGCTACCTATGAAAAGAAGAAGCCTATAGTTATTAATTTTAACCAATGAATCAAACCAATTCTTAACAGGCTTATCAATGATAAGCACATTACTAATGGCTGGGAAGACAATAAGGACTTCTTTATCACATAATGGTTGGATCTCAGAGATGGAATGAAAGAAGTATACCAAGCATATATGAAGGTATGCCCCATCTGGAAGGATTACGATAATACCTCAGAACAATGCAAGGATCATAAGATCAGAGATGGATTCTTATATGTAAGGAACATACATGGACAATGGAGATTGGTCTTACCTAGCACTTTTAATGTTGAAGGTAAGAACTATCTCGAGCTAGTAATTAATGAAGCATATGAAGCAATAACTCATGGTGGAATTGAGAAAACCATGAAATATCTTACTGACTGATACCAATACTAGTCCTTCTCTAAGTCGGTCAAGGAGTACATCAGAAGTTGCGATACTTATCAATGCATAAAGTATTCCAACAAACTACCTCTTGGAATTATCACTTCTTTATATATACCAGAAAGACCGTAGTCGGATATTTCTATAGATTTCCTTAAGTTAGCTCCTGTCTTCATCAAATGTTCTCTTTTATATCTGAACATTCCTGCTGATGAAGAACATATTATCTGTATTTTATGCCTTTAGATGATTGTTGATAGACAATCAGGATTTAAGTTTCTTATCCCTATTCCTGATAATTTCACAGTGGAACAATGTACCGCTTCTTTTAATATTCATGTAGTCCTAATTATGGGATATCCTTTATGTATTATGTTTGATCGTGATACTCTTTTCATGTTATTACACTTCCAGGACTAGGCTAGGAAGAATGGAATCAAATTAGAACCGTCTACTATATATCACCCTTATACAGACGGACAATCTGAGATCGTGAATAAGGAAATCTTGCAAGTAGCAAGAGCATATAAAGTTGAAGGATCTGACTAGCTATAAAAATTACCTAAGATTTAGTTAAAACTGAACTCTAGATTTAATAGTGCCAGAAAAAGTTGTCCCTTTACAACTTTACTAGGAATTAGTGTACATCAAGGAACCTCTCTGCTACCTTATCCTATCAATGCATTTGCACTAGTAAAGGAACCTTATAACAATGTCTCATAAGCATTTTATGATGCCAAGAAGATACAAGCGACACAAGGGAATAAATGTCATAAGACAGTTAAATTCTTAGTTGGACAACAGGTCATGTTATCCTCGGAAAAAATAAATATACCAAATGTTTCACCTAAGTTAAAACCTCGATGGTTAGGCTCTTTCTCGATCATATCTGCTAATCATATTTGAAATAATTATAGTCTGGACTTATCTCCTTAACCTAACCTTAATCTCATATATAATACTTTTCATATTTCAAAACTCAAACTATATTATTAAAATGATTATACTCAGTTCTCTAACAGATGATCTCTGGAATTGGGACCAATCAATGATGATTAATATGAAGTTGAAAAGGTATTAGAATTCAGAACGGCACCATGATCTAGTGAATATCAATACAAGGTCAGATGGTTAGGATATACTCTAAAACATGATTCCTGGGTAAACGCCAAAGATATTACTACTAAAATCCTTCAGGATTTCTGGGTTAGAGGAAGTCTAGAAGACACCTTCAAGAGACGACATACTAAAAGAGGAAAACAAGGACCTCAGACAAGAGATGAAACTTGAGCTCTTATTTAACAAGAACAAGATTGTGTTATAAACGAATTCCCTAACGACAAATACATCAACACCAATGTACTTCAACTATCCCTCAAGATAGGACATGTGGAAGCTAGGATTGCAGAACAGAATTACTAATATAGTAAAATCTATTCAAAGTGGGGAAGTGTAATAAGAGATATTATTTCTTATTATTTTATTTATCTCGTATTTTCTATATTTATCATTATTCTATAACTACCAAATCTGGTAGTTAGTTATTCAGTAAAACTGGCCGTCTTATATACACCCTCAAGGATATAGTACAGCCCTGGCATAGCCCCGTTCCTATGACTTATGTATTTCCTATAACTCATATATTTCCTATGACTCATATAGCACTACCCTACGGCAAGTACCGTATTCTATGTATTCTGAACTATCAGATATATTGTTGAACAAGTATAAAAAGAGCACGAATTCCCCTCTGGAATCTCCTCTATAGACTATTCAGACAGACAATAACCGACTACAGATTAGTTAGTTAGCAAACAATCTAAGCAGAAATTACACCTGTTAATTAATGTTCCTAATAGAACTCCCCACTTGACAACTACTACCTTTCTGAGACAATCTTTCAGAAGAACTGGTATACACATATATACGTTCTAGCAGATATAGATTGTATAAATAGTACCGAATGACTACTGTCTAGTATTATTCATTACAGAGTATAGTTTAGACTTTCTTGTTTATATCCCTTTCCCTAATACACATATAAGCATACTTATATATGTATCACCCATCATTTATGACTTAGGTAATACTCCAACCATTCCTAACAATGGCAATAATATATTATTTGAAGGATTAGAGAACTGACAAATGTAAAGAAAGTCTACATAAGTTTAAATATAAAATAGTATGAAGTAAGTTAGTTAATAAAAATACCCCTAATATCGAAAAGAGACTAATATGAGTAGTGACCTATAAAAGAATCTTAAAAACATAAGTGATTAGTAGACCGCAAGTATAAAAACTGATCATAAATAATATTAAAGCAGATCTTATATGTTAGATTATAGCTCATATAAAAACAATTGAGATTGAGTTAACAGATACCTCAAAACCAAAAGATCTGGAAAAATATGAGTATAAACTAGAGGCAGAGTTAGAATATTCTTATAATAAGTTAAATATACCTTCGAATAAGTGATGATAGGAGTAAGGTCAGTTGTGAGATTCATCAATTGAGTTGATAGACTCTTTACAGCTGGATATTGATGATATAGAGGTGGATACTAATCACATAATAGATAACAATGAAGAAGATGATAGTGATGAAGAGATAGATATAAATAAGGATATAAGAGATATACCAGATTAAGTACATCAGATTAGGAAGTAGTCTTATTTTATTTTTTTTTAGTAGCTAGTATATAGTAGATTAGATGTATATATAGGTTATTTCATTTTTTATTAGATCTTGATTTTATTATTTGGCTGGTTATAGTAGAAATATACTATTATCTATTTTTATATTTTGATAATTCTTTAGGTTGAGTGAATAATAGATAGATTAGGTTAAAATCCTGTATTTTCTAGGTTAATTTCATTACTATATTTAGTTTATAAATAGTATAGTGATGACAGAGGGGGTAGGAAAATAAAACTAAGTCATAAATAAATATATGAGAAATATTTACGTCGAAGGTAGAGATATAATGTAACAATAATACAAGATATAGGATATTGGCTACTGAATATAGTAAAGTCATTAGAATATATATGAATTTAAAGAACTAGTTAAGAATAGGTATGTATTATAAAAGATGTAGAAGAGTTACAATCATAGAAGAAGTATAAGAATGATAAAGGAGATTTTAGGAACTGATAGTGATAAAAAACAATATTAGTAATAAGAAAGAGAAGGATGGTATATAAGTATACTTGAGAGTAAAAGAGTTGACTTATAAGATATGGTAAGTTAGGTAGAAGGATATAGAGATAAATGTAGATTAAGAGGTTAATAGGTATAGGAAAGGAAATGTAAGAATACAATAAGAGGAAATGGTATTAGATAGGCGATGAAGAAGGAAGTAAAATAAGGGAGATATATTGGATATGAAGAGAGAGATAAATAAGGGGGAGAAAAAGAAAGTAAATATAAAGTATTAGAAAAGTAGTTGGTTATAGTAAGAAATCAGAAAGTATTATATTAAAAGAATTATGTCTAGAAGTATAATAGAAAATAGTTAGCTTCGGAATTATAAATTTGTATTGGAGTATTAAATATGTCTAATATACCTGATACAAATATTTTTTTTACTGATATAACTCTTGCTTATTCTTCAATCATTTCTACTCCTATCAAAACTATCAGCATAGTTAGTTGTTCCTTTATCTTCCTTAGCTTCCTTTCCAAACCCTTAAATGGTCCTATTTTAACCTTTGATACTAACTTCTAGTAGTATTCTACCTCTAATACTACTTCTATCTTTTCTAGGTTGCTATCTCTAATAACCTCCCTATTTAGTAGTTTCTAACTACCCTTCCTCTGACTATCCCCATCTATATATCACCTTCCTTCTACAAAGTCACCCATTATCTTGATTATACTCTTTGCTATATTAGCTACCCTCTTAGATCTCTACAGTCTTTATTTATGTTTTAGCTCTTCTACCTCCTTTATAGTAATTGTATTCCTTTTCATAACCTCAACTACTTCCAGTTCTATCCTTGGTTTATCTAATATTATCCAATTCCCCCTTACTCTTACTATAACCTCCTCTTTCTCTATCTCTTCATCGCTATCCACTACTACCTCTTGTCTCTCTATTAGTCTTTCCATAAGCTCTTTTACCTTCTCCTATGTAAGCTTTCATACTGTATACTTATTCTTATTCAGCCTTTCTACCTCTTCATCTGAGCTCGATAAGTTTTTGGTCTACTCCATCTAGCTGTCTTCTAGCTTAATCATTATAGGAGCTACTACGAACAAGTTACTCTTTACTTCTTTAAAAGGTCTTGGAATAGCTGGTACTACTAATCCTACCCTGAGCTTTTCTTCTAGCTACTTTATTACAACCTATCCTAAAACCTTCTTCTTCTCCTTCTTTATATTCCTTTTCTTTAAATTCTTCTCTTTCTTTATACTGTTTATACTCTTTACTTTTCATGCCTCACTATCTTTCTTTTCAGTATTCTCTATCTTTATTTCCAATCTTTCAAGCTGTTCTTTTACTATACCTAGCTTTATCCTCTTCGCTTTTGATTTTAGAGTAAAGAAAACCTATTCACATATCATAACTTCCACTACTTTGCTATCCAGTCTCTTTAGTCTTAGTGTAATACTGTCTAAAATTTAGTTCTCCTTCTTAGCTCTATTATATTCAAAGTCAAAACCATTTAGCTTCCCATTCACTATACTATCCTAAATAACTACTGCCTTATTAAGGATTTCTATAGCTCTTTCAGCTGAGAGTCCATCCCCTACTCTTAAAGTCTCCTCCTCTGCTCTACACTTCTTCTTAATTTGAGACGCATGCAGATCCCATTCCTCTTCATCCCCTTCACTCCTCCATTCTTTCTGGCATCTATCGGTATAAGTAGACACCTTTAAAAGTACTTCTTGACCCTTTTTTCCGAACTCCGGAATTGTGATCCAGTTCGCAACATCCTCCAAGACATATTGTCTTTTCATCTTTACTCCTCTTTCTTTGTCAAATTCCAACAATGCTTTGCTGTGCCCCTTACCCCAATCCTTAATGGGGTCGAACAAGATACTCTTCGGGGGTGGTGCTATCTCAGTAATCTATCCTAACTGGACTCAAGTTTGAACTTAATACAAGTTTCGGACAAGTGAGAGTTAGGGAGTTGGATGGATGCGAGAGAAAAATTTAGCCGGGGTCTGGTGGTTGCCGTAGCAGCGGGCCAGAGCCTGTGATATCCTGACCTAGAACCTGTGAAGCTAGCGTGGCGGGACCGGACCAATGTAGATTGGGGCGGTTGCCACTTAGGTGAGACACAGGCAGGTAATCGCCCCTTTTTCCGAGCGGCGAGTTGAGAACTTGACCCTCGGGGGGATTCTGTATTTTTGATCAATTAGTAGAATGGATCTGATCGTTGCGTTGGTGTTCACGCAAGGATTGATCTAAGCTTGCCGCCGACAGCGGGGGCGTTCTGGTTGTCGAGTTCTTGTGAGCCCTCGATTGTAAGCTTGTATGTCTTTGATAGCGGCCATGCCAGCGCCTAGGAGACTTCAATTTTTCCTTCTCTCCCTTCTAATATTGCAGTTACTACATAACCTCTGCTACTCCGGGACTCATTACCTGAGCATAGCCTCACTGGTATGTGTCAGGCTATATAGTCATAAATTACTGTCGAGTCGGAGTGTGAGCTCACAATAAAGCTTTTGGTGTGTGCTCGACAACTAAACTAGAATGTTTCTAGAACGCTTTGCATGAGTTGCTTCGCGAAATGGCCGTTAGTTGTACTGTCTTTCTCATACTGGGCGCAGTGAAAAACTCAATCGATGTGTTGAGCAATATAATAGTAACGCAATTCTATAATATAGTCTGGTTTCACTACCCCTTTCCAGAGGACAAATGGAAACCCTCGTCGGAGTCAAGCCCGACGCCCCCACTAGTGTCCCTTAGTAATGCCTCCCGCAGAGCCTCTCACCGATGGGATATCATCAGCGTGTCCCTCCAGACTTGTCCTCATCATTCTGTTCCTTAAACACCTCCAAGCAAAAGAACCCACCTACATAAAACCTGTAACCAACACTTTTTTTCTTTCCAAACTACCATGTCTACTCCTGTTGTCAAGAGGCAGAATACGATTTCTGGCTTTAAATCCAGAATCCCCGTTGCATGCGGGCTCCATGGACCAGCTTCTAACAAGCCCTTCATCAGTGCAGCACTAGGGGGCCTGACTGGGGGAACGAAATCCAAGATCCCTGTCCCGAAGAACCAAATGAAGAACACAAAGCGACAGACTCTGTATTCGTTGGCTCACTCAAATGCGGGTCAGATTATTCTCACCAGTGCGAGAGATCCTGAGATCCAAACCCATGGTACCACTGTTTTTGACAGCAAGATACCTCACTATTCTATCAAACAAAGCCGGGCGCTGAATACAGAGTCCCAAACAGCTCTTTTCGAAGGAAGGATCAAAGGAATAAAAACATCTATCCAAAGCTCACCCTTATTCTACAAAACAACAGTTTCCACCACAATGAAACCTCATTTGAACGAGGATGCCAGGCCGACAACTAGAGTTATCGTTACCAGTAAACTCTCTCTGCCAACTAGGCAATTTACGCATGTGATGGCAGACAATACAGTGCAGACTCGGAAAATCTTTTTACCGGCTGGTCAATCCCCATCTGTAATTTCAAACAATTCTCTAGTAACTCGAAAACCCTCTCCACCGACTGGCCAATCTACGCCGATAATGAGAGACAATTCGGTGGAGACTCGGAAAGTCTCTCCATCGAACCTTCAATCTGCATTTGTCACGTCAAAGGAAGCCACCACCACGACCCAGTGCGACCCCGGGGTCTTATTATCTAGATTATAAAGGTACTCAGAGCCGGAATCAGCAGTTAATCGGACGCAGGTAAGTGTGACCTGCAGATAAAGGGTGATTTTTAGCTAAATATGTTAGAAAACAGAAAGACCTACAGGTACCTCCAAATCGTCTAGAAAACTGAAGTCGGAGCCCGAAACGGAGTCATCTATTGCTTGAGCGCTTCAAGGACTGGGATCTAAACTCCATCCTTCAATACACAAAGCTGCCGATATTTCATATAATACATTACAAAGGCGTTTCCATGGAGAGCGGAGCAGAGTAGCTGAACGTGAAAGCCAGCGACTAGTGACAGCAGCAGAGGAGCGAGCTGTTGTACGATGGATATATGGGTTAGGGTTCGCAGACTTTCTTCTACGGATTGAGCATGTACGAGAAGCGATTATGATCTTGCGAGATGAGGCGAATTCTATCATTTATAAGGGGGGCAAAGCGAGACATGCAGATCTGGGAGGACCCGGAGTGGTGTGAGAAGCTGGCGGGAGCGGTCAGAGGGTGATTGGGACGATTCTCCTTTTGTTTTTGCGTTCTGTTGAGGTGCGAATATCTTTCACGGGGGGTATCTAGTCATGCGTATGTAGATACAGGGGCAGGGAGCGGCCCAGTAGTAGGACAATCCCGTCAGGCTTAATCGGAGGGGATGCGCTGCCTCGTCATAAGCGAGAGCTTCAATACGAGTACTGATTTACAAAAAAAAAAAAAAAAAAAAAAAACGAGACATTAGGTGGTATCAGCATTTGTACGAAGATTCAGAAACAGCAGAATACTAATTTGCACTACAGAATCCGACGGGGTAGTGCAACACGACTGGGATATGCAACAAAACAGTTGTAGGGTAGAACTCAATGGCAAGGGGCTCAAAAGCTGCGCACGAGTTCGGAGAATAACCTTTGAAGTACCTAAGGGGAGTCCAGTGAGGTATCCTGATATATGGTTAATACATGAATTGCGTAATGTGAATATATGACCAGCGTGCCAAAACCACAACGACATGGGCCCAACCACGAAGGAGTTTTTGGAAATAACTCAACAACTGGATATCGCCAGAAGGAGCGGACAACGGCATCAGGTAGCCCCCGACGAGGGCTTTACAGGCGTCTAATTTATTCCCCCTTTTTCGAACATCGCGACCTCTTCCCCCTCGACAAACAGTTCCCAAAAAGTAGGGATTCCTGCAATTCTTCCCAGCCACCCTGTGTCAATTGCAATTTGGCCCGGGATTACGACACTACGCAACGGGCCATTCAGCGATTTGAAACATAACTTTAGTGCACACCCGAGGATCCCACCAATCAGGAGACTCCATGCCGAACAAGGGGAAGGGAAAGGGAAAGGCTGTGATGGCAGCACCGCCGGTCACGTGCCAGCAGGATTGTAGCGGCTGCGGTCCGAGGTGTCCACAAACAGCCATCCAGAGAGGAGTAATGGCACAGAAGATGTTTGTTGGAGCGACAGAACAGCTTATGAAAGGTTTGGCAATCTGGTTAGTGGACATTCGGGATAGGAATGAGACAGCTGGCACGGCAGTTAGGGCAGCCAGGCTACTACTTGATACACTCCCTGGAACTGGAACAGCGGGATACAGCATTTCGGACTTCGAGAGGAAGTTACATATATGGGGCGAAAGGATGGGGGCTCCAACAACAAAAGTGACGGCATCAACACAATCAACACAGACAGCACGAGGAGTGAGGAGGAGCCAGCAGGATTTTTTGAAAGGTATAGACAATTTGTCTCTCGCCACAACATACGAATTGGGTAGGGAAGGTGAGGATGGGAGTAGGTGGGGTGCTTTTCTCGCAGCTCTGGGGAAGGCAGGAGATATTCTTTCAGGGAGGACACAGATACCGTTACCAGAGGATAGAGGAATACAGACGATACACAAACTACACGAGACGTAGCAACCGATCCATCTCCGCTACCCCTGTTTGGAAAAGAGGTAGCAATGGAAGCGACATCATCGACAGGGAAGACATATGCAGAGGCAGCAGAACAAGCAGTGTCGCTATTTCCGGAAGTACCTAGGGATGATACGCAAGGGCAAACTATATCGGTAACCAGTGTTGAATCGAGATAATCGGTGGATTAATACGAGCAGAGTGCGAAGATGCGATAATCGGTGGATTAATACGAGCAGAGTGCGAAGATGCGATAGGTATCGGTCGATGGGAGAAGTGATGGCGATTGAGAGAAATGGGTATTTAAGGCGCTGGGATTTCCATAGTATATTTCTCTTTAATCATCATTATCTCCTTTAGCTAGTAAGCGAATATACTCTTGTCTTCACTCCGAAGAGTGCGCGACGAAGAAGCGAACTTCTTCAACCAGTTGGCAGGTTCATGAGGACCTGAGTACATATGAAGAGGAAGATCGTGAACTAGACAGTGGGTATGGGAGTAGAGAGACAACTCCGGGTAAAGCTGGAAGGAAGAGTCAGAGGAAGAGGAAACGAGTACGCACCAATCCCCCTGTGTCTCCAAAGCTGGCACCTCCAATACCCTAGTATCCTCGGTTAAGGCACAAGCGGTAGTCATGCATGGAGTACCGACTAGGTACAAGCCAGGGCAAATGAGAAGATGGATTGAGGAGGATAATAAAGGTGTGGAAGTCATGGGAATTAGGTGGTTATTGAAACAACATGAACCGGGGAAGGTGGCATCCTCTCTGGTGGTCTACACAAGGTCGGCGAAGGAGGTAGGTAGACTATATATGGGAAGAAAATTTTTCCGCACCACCAGATATGATTGGAACCGTCTGAGCAGTGGCAGAAGAGGGAAGAGAGCAACATTACCTACTGGAGCAGCATCGCCTACCAGGTCAACTACCACCGATGAGACTTGCATGCTGTGTCAGGGAGGAGAGAGGGGATGCCCTGTATGTGAGGGAAGCGGACGGGTATATGTTTTGGATGCGCTACCATAAATCTGTTGGGTTTTCTTCTTGCGCGCGGACATCCTTAGCTATTCCTACTGGTCTTTGTGTACTTTTTTCACTTGAGCGGGGGTGGCGATTTTGTGTTTCCTAAAGGGGGGTATCTGGTCATGTACGTAGATATGGGGCAGGGAGCGGCCCAGTGGTTGGATAATCCTGTCAGGCTTAACCTGGGGATGCGCTGCCTCGTCATAAGCGAGAAGCTTCAATACGAGTACTGATTTACCAAAAAAATATATATATATGTATGTTCTGGTCCGTTGCGGAATTCGGTCCATTCCGGAATGGACCGGTCTATACCGGTATGGACTGGATTCCACAACGGACCAGTCCATTACGGAATGGAAACCTTTACTTTTCTGTAGAGTTTTCTACAAGCCTTATTCTAACAACATCAGCTATATTATGAGTATGGGTTATTGGATTAATACTATCCTACTAGACAATTGGAGTGGCTTCCTTCTAGTATTAGACCAAATTACCTTGAGTCTATCCCATCAACCTGGCAAATGCAAAAGCCAAAGTCTCTTCATGAAGTTGCACACCTTGGGTCTACTAGATCCTGTAGTTTGCTGCAAATGCAAGGGCCAATGTGCAGACCGTCACTGCCAATGCAAAAAGGAAGGGCATTTATGTACTACTCATTGTCATACTGGTTTAAGGTATCATTCATGTTCTAATTCGGCCCAAGTATTGAGCAATGGATTAATTGAACAAGTGGAAGTTTAAGCATATGGAGGTATAATTGAATAGGAGGTTTGGGGAAAGTGAAAGTATAATTGAATAGGGGGGGGGTTGGATATGCGGAGTTTTAGAGCAAGTGGAGGTTTGGGGCAAGCAGAGGTATAATTCAATAAGGGGAGGTTTAGATATACGGAGTTTTGGAGCAAGCGGAGGTATGATTGAATAGGTGGAGGTTTGGGGCAAGGCGAAGGTATAATTCAATAGGTGGAGGTTTGGACATGCGGAGCTTTAAGCTTTAATTATGTATAAAATAACAGACTCAGTTTCCACTCAATTTGCCTTTGTACATTGCCTAGTAGAGTGCACATATATGCCATTCCGGAACGGCCCTGCAATTCCGCAACGGACCAGTCCATTCCGGTATGGGCATCCGTTCTGGAATGGACCGAATTCCGCAACGGACCAGAACATATATATATATATATATATGACCAGGTATTAAATTCAAATAATATGATAAAGCAGAGTCTGGATACATTTCCTGACCCTCTTACATTGTGCAAAAACCATGAAGTCAAGTCTACACCTCATGGTATGATGGAACATACATGAGCATGTACCAAAATTAGAGGGGTGCAGGTGTTGAGGAGGGCCTAGGAGCAAGCGTATCCAAAATGGTCTAGGTTAAGAGTTTAGTATGTCAAACAAATTACCAGACTATGGGTATGAAATCCAGGTACTCTGCGCTTGCTTTGAGCCATTATCTATATACTTAGGCCTGGATTTCCACTTTCTCAGCAATAGTATGCTAAGCATCTACAGGCATCTAATCTCTCAATCGCTGCCCAACCAAGTGGTAAATTTGCTCAAAAGATCCTCTTTCTCACCCAGAATTACTTAAATTATTGAGTTCCTATGGTCTCCTCGGTCATATGAAGTTGTACTAATGGTTGCCTAGTTTGGATGGGGGGGGTTGGCTGGGGCGACCTTATCTAGTTCTAATTAATTGCTGTATAGAGGACTTAGAATAGCATATGTTTAATAGGGAGACCCTTTTCAGCCACTTGGTACTGGCCCTGGGCTGTTTTGATAGTTCTGTTACTGCGCGCCCCCCCCCCCCCTCCCCTCCGCTTATATAGGCTCAAGTCATAAGTTCTGTATGCTGTTCAGAGGCTGTAAGTGGGTCTGTTTGCTTCACACTGTGTGGGTAGAGAAGGGAATATACAGAGACCAGCCTTAGTGTATAGTTCAAGGCCTACTCTGCTATCTAACTGTGAAAACATTATGTATAACATATATCAGGATAACCATAGTGGCTCCGTAAGCTAGGGCTCTTAGGTAGTTTATAAATGGTTCTATGGACTCGTGCGTCCGGTTTGAGTACCCTTTTATCCAAATCCAATGAAAACTGCTCGAGTTTGAGCCTTTATCCGCTATATTGCACTTCCGCCCTGGACTCCATAATTTGGGTGCATGCTCGTGTATGTTCCATCATACCACGAGGTGCAGACTTGACTTCATTGTTTTTGCACTATGTGAGAGGGCCAGGAAATGTATCCAGACTCTGCTCCATCATATCATTTGAGTTTATTACCTGGTCATGTATTCACATCACGCAATTCATGTATTAGCCATATATCAGGATACCTCCCTGGACTCCCTGATCCAGGGCTCTTGGGCACTTCAAAGGTTATTCTCCGAACTCGTGCGCAGCTTTTGAGCCCCTTGCCATCCAATACTACTGAAAATCCGTTGAGTTCTACCCTACTACTGTTTTGTTGCATATCCCGGTCGTGTTGCACTACCCCGTCAGATGCTGTATCTCCTATAGATTGGCTTAAACATTGTGATCAAATAACTAAAGCCATGAGTTAGTCCAATTCCCTATACTGCCTTCTCATTCTTTATAAATATGATTCACACGTCATGCCGGAGTTTGTTAAGTATTGTGATAGAGTTAATATTAAGTCATCTTATTTACCACTATATAGTACTCACTTTGGAAATTAGCTTGTTTTTTCTACTACAAACAGTATACGATTAAGGTAGTAGATCAGACAAATTGATTTTGATTTTTTATAATTTGGAAGTACATTTCCTTACCTTACCCATTGAAGCTCGATAAGTAACATATGCCAAAGAAAATATTGCAGTAGGATGGAGTGGTTCAAGTTCAAATTCTGTTTAATATCTGATAGAGCTCCCGCATGGACATATCCGAGAATTATCATGACCTCGTCCTATAGCAACTCCGGAAACTCAAGTGATCTCCTCCACTACATCGACAAGTAAAGGCTGCAAAGCTAATATTGAATGGGAGGGTCCTGTAGATAAAGGTAAGGTTTTGGATATTATTGAGTATGTTACTTTCGGTAAATGGTGGGCAATAGTGAAATTGGCAGTTCCTAAGGATTAGATAAGGGTTATGGTGATATGATTGATGGCATGATATGACTAGGTTGTATAATCAGCGAGATCAGAAGCTAGCTGAACAAAAGCGTACAAAACACATGAAAGCGCAATCAGCGAAATTAGCACTAACTACTCCAGCTCACTTGTTTCCTCCAGGGTCAAGAATGTTACCATTCAATCACCAATCGAGATCGCGCCACCAGATGGTGATGCGGAGGCATAGAGTACGGTACAAGTTCTTCTTCTTCTTCTGCTTTCACCTTGCCTGTCATCATTGTTTTTACCCCATAACCCCCTTTACAGAGATATGACCCCTCGTACCCCTCCTTCATCTCTCACAGGACCCTCTGGGCGGTCTTTCATTTATTTTCCTTCAATCCCATCCACTCCGCACTCTCGGAATTAGGAGTATAATGTGGTGTGGTCAGCTAAGACACCATTTTGCGGCTGGCGCCATACAAAAAACTAAAGTATTTCCCCAGACCCTCCTACGGAGGGTGTTGTGCCAACTAGACTATACTCTTTTTTTTGGTAAATCAGTACTCGCATAGACTATACTCTTGTATATAATGTGTGGAGAAAAACATGTAGACGATATGTGTAACCAGACTCAGGTTACTTACATACAAATTGTGGTTTCTTCCGCCAAGGCACCAAAAATCGACTACTTACATACAAATTAATTAATGTTTTAAACCAGACCCTCCACAGGAGGTGGGTCGTGCAACCAGACTAGTCCCTGTGACGATGCCTGGTGCGTTCAGCCTGATTGCTTAGTCAAACTGCTCTGACATAATTTGCCGCAGGAATGTAACAGCAGAGATAATATATATGTTGACACAACGACCTCTGATATATGTAGGTTGAAAGAATTTAAAGTCAAGAACACCCCCTTACAATGCGTCGCACGGTCACAAGAACACACAGTTTGAAAGATTACGCCAATCTAAAAACTTTTATGCATGTCGTACAAAAAGACAAAAAGATTCAAACAACAAATAAACAAATAAATAAACAAACCATCAAACCATCAAGCCATCAAACCATCAAACCATCAAACCATCAAATAAAATCCCAGCGCAAAGCCCTTTTTGTTCAACCGTCCTTCGAACGATTGGGGACTATTTTGTACTTCGCCGGTCGGAGTTCACCACGGATCCATTGCTTCTCAAATGGAACACGCCCTATTCCCGCCCGCCAGAATACCTTTATTCTTCATCTCCGTGTACTGCGTATCGGTAAGGGTTTCCCTTGGGTAAACTCTCAAGAGTGTCATATGCTGTCCTTTTGAGAACACGAACTTTGAAGGGCATTGAACTTACATCCTTCCAGGTATGTGCCCTCCCCTTCGGCCCCAGGACCACCTTCTGATTCCTTTTCACCCCCGCCTTGCTTTTGGTACTCACGTTTTCGCTCCTCACTGTGGAGCATTCTCGTAGCTTACTCTTCCCTACTGTCCTCTTCAGGCGCGCATAGTCTCCGGGGAGCACTATCATCTTTGGAACACGCTGAGGGGTGCCGGGGAGAGGAACATTCCGAGGCCGCATTTTTTGGAGATAACGTGCCGCTTTGGTTTGGCGGATAGCAGCTTTGAGTACTTGCACTCGGGAGGCACGAACAGATGCAAGTGGCAGTGGGGTATTTGCCTTATAAGCCACATTGTTTAGCAATTTCGACATACTTTGACTGGAAGTGGGTAAGATATTATGACTTACGACTGGTTTATTTGCGATCCCACGAACAGGTTGCCCTGTCGGTGGAAAGAACTTACGACTCTCGACAGCTCCTTTTACCACGAAAGACGCAGATTGACAGCTTGGTGAAGAGAATTTATGAGACTCCGCCGAACAATTTGCCACTGCAGTAGATTTGCTAGCAAGTGGAAGCAGTTTCAGAGTTTTCACCGAATAATTGTTTGTCACTACAGGTGTAGATTGGCCAGTCGGTGGAGTGACTTTACGAGGCACGATAGCTTTGTTTGGCATGCCTGATGTAGACTGACTGGTCGGTAAAGAAGGTTTCTGAGTTTCCACCGACTTTCTGGTCACTACGGGCGTAGGTTGGCCGGTCAGTGGGGAGACCTTACGAGTCACAACATCTTTGTTTGACACAACCGAACCAGAGTGACTGCAAGGTAGGGACAATTTAGGAGTCTCCACCAGATTGTTTGTATTTGGGCTGGCGGGTGGACAGAGGTCACGAGTCACAACAGATCTGTTTGCCATGATAGACGTAGATTTACGAGTGGGTGGAGGGATTTTTCGAGTATATACGGAATTGTCTGCCATTAAAGGCGAAGATAGCCCAGTTGGCGGGGAGTGTTTACGAGTCACGATAGTCATAGCTGCTGGCCTGGCATTCTCCTCAAGATGGGGTTTCTTTGTGGTGGCAGCTACCGTTTGGTGGGGTGAACCGGAGCTTTGGATGGGGGTTTTCATCCCCCTGATCCTTTCTCGGGCACGAGTTATGTGGGTTTTTGCATCCAGCACCCGGTTTTGTTCGAGGGACTCGTGAAGTTTCTGGCAATCGAAAATCGCAGCACCTGAGGTTTGGATCCCTTGATCTCCGGTCCTGGCGAGAATAATCTCACCCGCATCCAAGGGAGCAACAGAAGACAGAACCTGTCGCTTTGCGTACTGCCCTTGGTTCTTGGGGATGGGGATCTTAGATTTCATTCTGCCCGGTACCGTACTGATGAGGGGCTTGTAAGAGGCAGGTCTACGGAGCCCGCACGCAACGGGGATTCTGGATTTGAAGCCAGAAATCGTATTCTGCATCTTGGTAATCGGAGTAGACATGTTCTTTTGATAGGTACAAGGGTTGGTTGTAGGTTTTGTAAAGGTGGGTTCTTTTGCTTGGACGCGTGTGAGGAACAGAATGATGAGGATAACTCTAGAGGTACGGGCTGATAATATGCTGTTTCTGAGAGGCTCTGCGGAGGGGCATTACTAAGGGACTCCAGTGGGACTGTCGGGCTTGGCTCTGGGTGACTGCCATAGAACAAAGACGGGTAATCACAGCCTTTCGCGTAATTTACCGAATGTGCGTGGTGACGCTCAGTAAGGTTTGAACCATCTCCAAACGAGACGCCGGTATGCGCGAGACGAAAGGGGGAAGGAGGCGAGATGCGCATGTGACTTATGTTTTTTTTAATCGTATTTACTTCAGTGGGTAGTACCTAAGTTGCTACACATGACATATTGGTCTGGTCTAGTCTGCTCTGGTCATTTTGACGTACGCTCTCTTGATTGCGTTTTATTTTTTCTTTGGTTGGGAGAGGAGGGTACGGTAGGTAGTAAGGTGACATTTAGTATATGTAGTCAGTTGTCATGAGTCTTCGCACTTTTTGCGCAAAACATGCCACCTTGTAAAAAAGTCTATGAAATAAGCTCCCGTAACGTATACTTCAAATTTACACGGTAGCAAAGAGCACTAGGTAGCAGTGAGCAATGGGGTGAAGACTTGCTTAACTTCTGACAGAAGGGAAAACAGAGTCCGGGACACAGGACATAACATGGGAAATTCAGAGTAAGACAGTGTGGAGTAGGCGACCCTTAAGGTTGTGCATACGAGTACTGAGTTTAAAAAAAAAAAAAAGAGTGTGGAGTATCTGGCCAATCAGAAACAAGAGAAATCAGAACTTTTGGTTTTTTTTATTTTTTTTATTTAACCCAGTACTCGTATGCACAACCTTAAGGGTCGTATGACGAGTCACCCGGAAACCCAGGTGGATTCAAGGGACAGTCAAGTTAATCTGACGCCCTACGCGAACTACGTACAAATGGCAAAAAGACGCAAACAAAGCCATGCAAAACAAAGTAGTAGGGGCAGGGAGCGGCCCAGGGGTTGGATAATCTCGTCAGGCCTAACCTGGGGGATGCGCTGCCTTGCCATAAGCAAGAAGCTCCAATGCAAGTACTGATTTACCAAAAAAAAAAAAAAAAAAAACAAAGTCGTAAATCTCAACAAATCAAATATGCGCGAACAGTGTCTCCCTTAGCGTCCAGCGAGGGGGTGGTAGAGGTAGGCGAAGCACGTCTCCACCGCATCCCACTCCTCCTCTCCTTCCTCCTTTCTCCAGATTGGTGTGTCTAGATCTTCCCATGTCCTGGAGTCCCCGATAAGCTCCTGGAGCTGCTGACTGTGGTGGGGGCAGTCAAAGGTGACATGGTAGCCGTCCTCAGAGGGGTGGTCGTAGTATGTGCAGGCTGGAGAGTCGACCTTGCGGACGAAGTGGAGCCAGTAGTTCTGAGGGCCCCGGTTTTTTTTTTTTTTGTAAATCAGTACTTGCATCGAAGCTTCTCGCTTATGGCAAGGCAGCGCATCCCCCCAGGTTAAGCCTGACGAGATTATCCAACCCCTGGGCCGCTCCCTGCCCCAGGGGCCCTGGTGGGTGCGCAGTCAGGTGTATGTGTAAGCCGATAGGGAGTGTCTGTGCCATGGGCACCTGTTGGTTCCGAAACCGGGTTCTGTTCGCATGTCTTTGGCTGCTGTCCTGATACACGCCGCTGTGGCAACCTGTTGACTCCCGGAGATGCGACCTAGTGTCTCCGTACCCAGCCGATAGCTGTCTCTAAGTGCGCTCGTTCGTGGAGGAGGTCCTAGAGCTCCCTCTCGATGCCAGACCTAGGTGGGGCGCCCCTGCCGAGGTAGAGTAGGGCCTGCTTGCCCACCATGGAGTCCGTCAGGACTAGGAGTTTGTCTATGTTGGAGTCGAGTGCCAGCGTGATTCCTTTTTCTTCCCCGTTTGCTAGCCAGAGTGCCCAGGAAGGTGCCATATTCCATGTTATGCGTCACCGCCGCGGCTGCCACTTCCCCATTCTTCCCTCCAGTCCCATCCGTAAAAATCAACTGCCATCCGGCATCCTTCAGGCTCGAGAGCACTGTATACCATTCCTTTTTCTCCTGTGAACGCTTGCTGTCTGTGAAAATAATGTCCAGGCTTACGATTGGGGAGAACTTTTGGGTAGCGGCCATGATAACCAGGTGGCAAAAACACGGACTCAATCAGGCATATAAAAGATATCAGGGCATGAGCGAGTGACGCAGGTGGCAACCCAGGCTCAGCAGATATAGTGTCCGCTCAAATTCAGTTGAGTACGGTGGTTGCAGCGCCTCTGGTGTACTGGATAGAGAGGACGGCACTATAGCCGGGACAGCAGAGGAAAAACTGGCTGCCGTCTGGAGCCATATTTTCGTCGATGATGGCCACTAAAACTTCGTTAATAATAGGTCTGGGTCACAATAGAGCACGGAACGGAAAGAGATATGCGAGAGGATGATGGAGAGCGCTAAAGAATACAAATCCTTTTTTTTTTTGGAACTCAGTACTCGCATAAGGGTAGGCCGGAAACCCGGGTGGATTCAAGGGACAGTCATGTTAACGCAAACTAGGTACAAAATCATACACGTGACTAGATACCCCTCGTGGAAGATATTCGCACCTCAACAGAACGCAAAAACAAAAAGAGAGTCGTCCCAATCACCGCCTGACCGCTCCCGCCAGTTTCTCACACCACTCCTGGTCCTCCCAGATCTGCTCCCACTTCCGCCCCTTCCCATCCGCCACTCCAGGGCAGCTCAACAGGTGTGCAGCGTTCTGAGCCACCCCCTCTTCACACAGCCCGCACCACGGGTCATCCGCCCTGCCTATTATATGCAGCCACCAGCGCTGCGGTCCACGATCAGTCATAGTCTGGTTTCAGTCACTACATACGTCAACCCCCGTACGTGCAACCAGACTAACCCCCGTAGCGCCTCCCGGTTCCATTTCGTCTGCTTGGAAGGTCGTCCCATGGGGAAGGCCTGTCGGATGCCTGCCGGTGTAACGATGTCAGGTCTTAGCATCCTCTTGCCCACCCATGCCACCTCCTTCGCCTTCCTATCCGCCCTCTCGTTCCCTTCCACCCCACTATGCCCCTTTACCCACATCACTGTCTTGCTATGGTGATCTAATTGTTGCGACCTTTTTTTTTTTTTTTTTTTTGAAGTCTGTACGTCTACGAAGCCTAAGGCTATGAGACGGCCCCGTTCCGCCCCTTAAAGGTTTGGTACTCTCACGGAACAACGAGAGCAATACTACCGAAATCAACTCTATCCGAAATCAGCTCGCCAGGCTCCTAACCTAGGTGACTGCCGTGGCAACCTTGGCCCACAAAACCATTGGCTTGGCCCACAATACCCCGCAACCCTCCCTTTCATTCACAAAGCCGCTGAGATAGCTCGCCTGAAGGTCAGTGTTCACAACAACTTGACGCGCAAAAGGGGCGATTACCACGCGCGCGCGCGACGTAGAAGCGAACTTCTACACAGTACGGCTCAAGAAAAGGCTGGCCAGCAATAGTCAACAAGGCAGAGACGTAATCCGGACCGACGGCAACCACGCTAGACCCACGATATGCTGAGCGCGAACCATGGTAGCCTGAGCGCGAGCGCGAGACTGGAAGAGAGGAGTCGGATGGACGAAGCGAAACCAATGTCAGAGAGAACACTGTTTTTACTCAGGGGGTTGCTGAACATGACTTGCCCACAGGCTACTAAAGAGTGGGAAGAAGAGAGGCTCTCTCTCATCCAGGGGTTCGCCAATCTATGCGGCACTGCTTGGGAAACAATTGACCATAGGAAGAAGTTCAAACAACCTGTCCCAAAATCTCCGACAAAACCTCCGGAAACACTAACACGGGAAGCAGCAACTCAGACGCCAGCGGAAGATATTGTTTCCAATGAGTCGCTGCCACCGGAGGATAAAGGAATACAGACAGATACACAAACCACATGAGATGCAGCGACCGATCCATCTCCACCCTTGTCTGGGAAAGAAGCAGCAATGGAAGCGACATCCTCGACAGGGAAGACATATGCGGAGGTAGCAGTACAAGCAGTGTCACTATCACCGGAAGTACCCAGGATATATGCGGAGGCAGCAGTACAAGTGGTGTCGCTATCGCCGGAAGTACCCAGGGACAGCACGCAGGGGGAGACTATGTCGGCGACCAGTTGGCAGGTCTATGAGGACCTAAGCACATACGAAGAGGAAAACAGTGAATTAGACAGTGGGTATAGGAGTAGGAAGACGACTCCGGAAAAAGCTAGGAGGAAGAGGCAGAAGAAGAGGAAACAGTGGAGCACCAATCCCCCTGCGTCTCCAGAGCTGGCACCTCCAATACTCTTGGCATCCTCAGTTAGGGCGCAGGCGGTAGTCATGCATGGGGCACCAACTAGGTACAAGCCGGGGCAAATGAGAAGATGGATTGAGGAAGATAATGACGGTGTGGAAGTCATGGGAGTCAGGTGGTTATTGAAACGACATGAACCGGAGAAGGTGGCATCTTCTCTGGTGGTCTACACAAGGTCGGCGGAGGAGGTAGGTAGACTACGTATGGGGAGAAAATTCTTCCGCACCACAAGATATGATTGGAATCGTCTGAGCAGCGGTGGAAGAGGAAAGAGAGGGGGCCAAAGGGTAACATCACCTACTGGAGCAGCATCACCTACTAGGTCAACTACCACCGATGAGACTTGCGGGCTGTGTGAGGGAAGAGATAGGGGATGCCCTGTCTGCGAGGGAAGTGGGTGGGTACATGTACTAGATGCACTACCATGAGTTATTCCTACTGGCATGAGAGTTTTGAAGCGGGTGGGTGGAGTGGAATCGTGGTGTGGTTCTTTCACTGGAGCGAGATAATTTCGTGATTTTGTGTTTTTCCTAAAGGGGGGTATCTGGTCATGTACGTAGATACGGGGCAGGGAGCGGCCCAGTGGTTGGATAATCCCGTCGGGCTTAACCCGGGATGCGCTGCCTCGTTATAAGCGAGAAGCTTCAATACGAGTACTGATTTACCAAAAAAAAAAAAAAAAAACCCTCCCTTTCTTTCTTCCCTTCGCATCCTTTCTTTCTTCCCTCTACCTACCCCAACCCCACCTTACCTTCATCTTGTTGCCTCTAAATTTAACCCCGCGATCAGCCAACTGAAGCCACTGCGATCACGCTGGCAAGAACAACAAGATGAGGCAGGGGATGCATCGTCATATCCTCCTTTTCTCCCCTCCACCCTGACCCTGCCAGAGCGAAGACAGCCCTTACCTTCATCTTGTTGCGTCTAAATTCAACGCCGCGATCAGCCATCTGAAGCCACTGCGATCACGCTGGCAAGAACAACAAGATGAGGTGGGGAATTTCTTTCCTTCTCTGTGCGGGCTTAAGGGTTGTCCCGAACAACACCCTTTATAAGTAGGTAAACCCAACCAAAGAAAATGTCCCCCGAATACTGTTTTCCTTTCTAGCAGTCCGTTAACCCTCAAACTAGGTCAAGATTCGAGAAGAACGTCTCGACCATGTCTCGACCATGTCTACCATGTATTCATCCCCCCCGTCTTTTACGTTCTTCAGCCACCTCCTCGGCTCATCCATCTCTTCCCAGTTCCCCCATCTCCGGCCAATCTCTTTCCCACGAGGACAGACCAGGGCTTCGTGCTTGCCTGTCTCAACATGCCTTCTGCATGATCGGCATGTAGGGTCGACGGTATCATCCAACTTGGCTCGCCAGGATTGGAGGTTCCCTTTCCCGGTCCTGCAGTGGACATAGTTGACCCTTGCCTTCCTTCCCCTCCTAACCACCCTACCCCCTCCCGTCCCAGCTACATTTCTCTCCGCCTCTCGCAGTCTCTTCCATTCCTGTCTGAGCCCCCCCTCCGTAATTTGCGGTGCTTCGGGAAATAATTCCTCCGCCCCCTCTTTTGCCAGCATGTCTGCTTGCTCATTACCGGGGATGCCTACATGGGCTTTCACCCAGCCTATCCTTACAGCTCTCGCCCCCAGCCTCTCTTGCCTCTCCTTGATACTAGCCACTGCTTTCCTCAAATCCCTCGTCCTTGCCTTGCCTCTCCTTCCTGCCTTTCTGAGCGCTGCAACCGCCGCCTTCGAGTCCGTCAGGATCAGAAGCTTCCAATCCATCGGTGTCTTCTCTAGCGCCTTTCTAATGCCTGCTACTTCGCCGTCCCATACTGTGCACAATCCCCCTAACCCGACGCTCCCTTTCTTTGTCCCCCTCTCTGAGCACCACCCCCCCCCCTACTCTGCCCTCCTCACTCATGCTGCCATCCGTATATATTACTCCCGCATCTTCTTTTACCTCCTCGATCTTCTTCGTCCACCAGTCTGGCTTATCTTCTCTAGTCAAGCCTAGGTCCTCAACCGGCATGTCAACCATATCGCAGCTTCCTCCTACACTTAGCACCTCGTTCCCATCTTGCTTTAGTATCGCAGCCTTGCTCCGGATCGCGGTCAATACTGACGTGAAGCCATCCTGAAATGGGAACGGCTCCCGGAAGTAATCCCATGCCCTACCTTCTTCCACGTTCCTACCTTGCCTACCGTTGTCAAGCCATAGATCCCCCAGTGCCTCTGGATCTCGTATCAATTTTCCCATCAGCCTAGCTTGAGCTGCGTCCATCACCATTCTTGGGCTCTCTACCCCGCAATTTGGCTTACCAGCTCACGCCTCGATCCGTGGGTTGCGTTGACACATTTCTTGAGGGCTTGGTACTGCAGCTTCTCGAACTCTTCTTCTCAATCCCCTTGACCCCTCCAACCTAGTTCTGAGCCCCACAGCGCCACCGCCCTGATCATTCCCGTATATGCTGCCCTCCAGCTGTTGGCGCTCATTCCCCAAGTCGAGCTTCCTAGCCCGTTTAGTTGTCCCAGCATCTTCCGAGCCTTCTGGATCCTGTTTTCCCAATGCATTTGAACGTGAGGCTCTCGTCCATGATAATGCTGATCCACTTCACCCACTTCACGTCTTTCTTCTCCCTCCTCCTTTTCATTCTCCGCACTAGCTTTTCGTGCTTGCTTTCTTCCAGCGGCAGATGATTCTCCTCCGCAACCCTATTCACCATCCCATCCGCCCTTATCAACCATTCATCCATATTTACCTGTCCCCCCCCCCAATAGCATATGTTCTGTCCCATGGGCCAAGATTACATCTTAGCCAAGTGGCCGACCTGTTGGCCAAATAGACCCTATTGGCAGTTGGATCATCCCGTACACAAAGTGCACTAAGGCCCCGCTCTATTCACCAAGATTACGCTAATTCAGCGTCGCATGCATCAATGTCACGATATGTTCAATGTAACGTAGCATTCAAATATCCTCATTGCATACAAAACAAATGACCGCGCCAACAAATAAACAAACACAAGATCACCACACCAGTAAACAAACGAAAATATTAACGCAAAATTTTTTAAAAAAATACTAGAGAAAAACATGGAATGCGACAGGAAAAAGTTAATAAAATAAAATAAAAACCAAAAATATAACGTGACGGGAAAAAATTGAAAAAATTGAAAAAAAACCGCCCTGATCATTGAGTTTGCTTATGGCCTGATCGCAGGCTATATATCGAGCTGAGGAAAAAGTGAATATTGGGTATATCACATGCTGAATATCAAGCTGGGGAATAAGCGAATATTGGGTATATTGCAGGCTGGATGTCGAGCTGGGGAAGAAGCGAATATTGGCTATATCGGAGTTGGCGAGTTTAGGGTAAACACGCGTGTGGTAGATGTGAAAAAATAACGCAGCGTGCTTGCACGTCAAGCTGGGAATTGGGTATATCGCCGGCTGAATATCGAGCTGGGGAAGAAGCGAATATTGGGTATATCGGAGTTGGATATCGAGCTGGGTAAGAAGCAAATATTGGGTATATCGCAAGCTGGATATCGAGCTAGGAAGAAGCGAATATTGCGTATATTGCAGGCTGCATATCGAGCTGGGGAAGAAGCGAATATTGGCTATATCGGAGTTGGCGACTTTAGGGTAAATACGCGTGTGGTAGATATGAAAAAATAACGCAGCGTGCCTGCACGTCAAGCTGGGGATTGGGAATATTGCAGGCTGAATATCGAGCTGGGGAAGAAGCGAATATTTGGTATATTGCAGGCTGAATATCGAGCTGGGGACAGGGCGAATATTGGGTATATCGCAGGCTGTATATCGAGGTGGGGAAGAAGCGAATATTGGGTATATTGCAGGCTGGATATCGAGCTGGGTAAGAAGCGAATATTGGCTATATCGGAGTTGGCGAGTTTAGGGGAAACACGCGTATAGTGGATTTGAACGTCAAGCTAGGGACGAGGCGAATACTAGTATTGGGTATACCACAACTGTACGGAGGTGCACCACAAAAGTCTTTCCACCTTCCTATTTGGGAACAGAGAGCTTGGCAGCATATGCGCATAATGATTGCATATATGCGTGTTCATTTTGCATATGCTCATCATTCCTGCATCAGGGGCAACCCAGGCCCGCCAGGCCAGTCAGGCCAGTCCGGCCAGCTAGGCCTCTACCTGCTTGACTCTATATATCTCTAGCTATATCTCCCGTTTATTGTCCAGCTATTATTCTCTAGCTATTCCCTTCGCTCAATCCTCTTTTCACTGTGTTCAATATCATAACTCGTACTCAGGCAGTGATCTTGCAATGTCTGGGGGAGGCAATTGCTGTTATTCAACAGCAAACTGGAATCACCCCCAGACACATCCGGAATCTCCACAATGAAGGGCAGAAAAGGGGATGGCAGCCTGGTACCCCCTTAACATCGAATCATAGTAGAGTAGGCTGTAGTAGATGCAGTTATCAAGGATCGACATGGCCGGGAAAAAACAATTACTCAACTTGCCGTACAGTTTAATATCTCATCGGAAAGTACTCTTTGGATTCTCCACAAATACAAATTTCGCAAGACAAAACTCACACGAAAACTGGCCTTAGCCGAAATATGAAGTCTGCTAGGTACCTGTTTGCCCAACAATATCAACATTGGACACTTGAAGACTGGAAGTCTGTTATATGGACTGATGAGACATCTGTAGTACTAGGCCACCGACTGGGTAGTTATCGGGTATGGCGGCGCCCTAATGAGCGGTGTGTGAAATCTTGTATTAGAGAGAGATGGAAGGGATATTCGGACTTCATGTTTTGGGGCTGTTTCACATACGACTTCAAAGGGCCCTGCCACATCTGGCAGACTGAGACGGCTGCAGAGAAGAGAGCTGCTACTAGAGATATTGAATGCATGAACATTGCTATTGAGTCGGAAGCTAAGGCTGAATGGGATAAACAAATGGCACTTCGAGGTAATAAGCGTGGTCGCAAGCCACAGTGGAGGTTTAATGCAGACAACGGCGCATTTGTTCGAGGCTCCAAAAGTGGTGGTATTGACTGGTATCGATATCTCAACTGCATTCTTCTGCAGAAGCTACTGCCTTTTGCTGATGCTCTCAAGCATGCTGGTGTCCTCAATGTTTTTGTCATGGAAGATAAGGCACCATCTCATGCATCTAAACAACAGCGACGCCGCTAGTGTACAACGACTTCTTTGGCAAGGCAACTCACCTGATCTTAATATGATTGAGATTTGTTGGGCACATCTCAAGCGCATAACCACTAAAAACGTAAGCTCCCCCCCTGATATTGGCCCCCCGATACTGATATTGCCCCTCCCCCACACCACCCCCGATACCGATATTGCCCCTCCGAACTACCGCACTTCCACTGATTCTTGCCAAAATAAGGACCGCTGACTTCCCACAAGGCAGCCGAGAAAGCATGGACGCAGGCATGGGGTGAACTTGAGCAATAGAGGATCCAACGTTGGATTGAGCGCATTCCCTATCACATTCAGAAGGTCCTTAGACTTGAAGGTGGCAATGAATATAGTGAGGGACACCCCAGGCCTGCCAAAAGAGATAAGGAGTATTGGCTTGCAATCCATCGTCAGCGGCTTCTCCGAATTAAAGAGACTAAGAAAATCCATAATAATGCATGGTCGCTCTTCCAATGCTCCACCGCTGGCTTGCCTGCAAAGTACGTTGCACACCTTAAGTCTCTTGTTGGCGTTCACGAGGTTGTAGATTTGGAGGAACTTAACTCAGAAGAGTGGACCCACATGCCGGAAAGCGATCAAATTGTCAGTGTTGATCCGATTAATATTGCTATCTTAGGTCCTAGGAGGAGCTCAAGGAAGAGGGCTTCAAGAAACGGTGTTTGCAAGCGCGGGAGGAAACCGGGGCCTCCAGTATACAAGGTGCAGTTTGTGCAACCATTGACACCGGGTGTGAGATGGGAGGGGAGCGTGAGATGGGAGGGAGTGTGAGATGGGAGGTGAATGTGAGCGGGGAGATGTGAGTGGTGGGCCTGCATAGATAGCTAATTATATTGCTGTGCATATGCCAAGTAGTTATGTGTGCATAATAACGTTACTGTGAATATGCTAGGTGCATATTCATGCATATGCAGTGATATGTGGCTTTCCCAAATAGGAAGGTGAAAAAGACTTTTATGGTGCACCTCCATAGACTGGCAGTATATAACTAGCACTGCCACATTGTGAACAGTACAGACGACGGATCTATAATCATGTCCAACTGATCATGCCCCTTTGCTTGCTCAATTATCTGTCGGCAGTAGCTGCCAGAAATAGCTGCTAGCGCATGCATGATGCAGGTGGACCTTGCAGGATGCACAACTCGCGACCTATTTTTTCCCAATATAGTAGAGCGTGATCCTGGAATTTCCATTGTAGTCTCAAGTGGCTGTTCATTTGTTCAACTCACTATTCACTCCATACTATCTTTACAACAACAATATTGCTATAGGTATGCAAGAATACATAATGCTAAATATATATATGGATTTGCTTACATGTGTTGGAGTGTATGAGTATGCAATATATATATGTTTGATATTGTATACAATAGCCTGTAAAGAATATATATAATCATTGATAGCAATTGCATGTAGCTTTTGTATGAGCAAGATATATGTTCTGGTCCGTTCCGGGATCCAGGCCGTTCCGGTATGGCCCGGGCCATACCGGAACGGCCTGGATTCTGCAACGGCCCAGGCCATTGCGGAATTAAAATTTTGGTCAAAGGTTTTCAATGCCACGGTGACTTCTATAATACCACAACGATTCTACAATACTACAGCGACACTCCAATATCACACGTAGTAAATACAAAATAGTAGTATATCCAATATTACAGTTACTTTATAACAAGTTACTTAATTAAATAAGAATAAAGAGATGGAGTATAAGTAACTAAATAATATAGGGGTATAAAAAATTGCTTCGCTTGCTCAATCCTCTACTTAATCAATCCATTAATTGCTGAACCTTCCTGTTGAAGGAGGAATTACACAATGCTTGGTGGTTGCAGTACTTACGCATAGGTTGGACTCCTTATAACTAAGTTCTATTTGTCTCTTTATTTAGTGTTTAATCACTTACACTATCTGCTTGCATTAATATGCTTGGAGTGCGCATATAATGTGTGAATGTATATGCTATTCTAGAACGGCCCAGCCAGGCCATTGCGGAATTAAAACTTTGGTCAAAGGTTTTCAATGTCACAGCAATAGGGTATAATTTCTACAATACCACAGCGACAACTCTAATACCATATGTAGTAAATACCTAATAGAAGTATATCCAATATTAAAGTTATGTTATAACTAGTTACCTAATAAAATAAAGCACAAAGGGCAAGTAACTTAACAACATAAAAGGGATAAGCGCAAGTGATTAAATATCAGATAATATGAGGAGTCTGACATGTACATGAGTAGGTTTGTGGAATATGTCGCTGGAGTCAATGCTAGTTTGATGTGAGTTTGAAGGTGTAATACAAATATATTAAGGATTTAATAAACTGATTTTGATGTTGTTATCCCTTTGTTCTTGGTTTAATTAAATAGGCCGCTATAAAATAACCCCAATATTGGAATTTGGCATTTACTATATGCAGTATAAGAGTGTCGCTGTAGTATTGTAGAACTGTTGTTGGAGTGCGTATATATTCATTCTGCAACGGCCCGGCAAACTCGCAACGGCCCGGTCCATACCGGTATGGCCCGGAATCCCGGAACGGACCAGAACATATATATTAACACAGCATAAGATAGATACAAATTTGGCAATTGCCTCTTCTAGTATGGCTAATTTGAATAGAACAAACAAAATAAACAGCCAGTTTGAACTCTAACTCATATAATGGAAATTCCCAGATCACGCTCTACTATATTGGGAATAAATAGGTCATGAGTTGTGCATCCTGCAAGGTCCACCTGTATCATGATGCGCTAGCAGCTATTTCCGGCAGCTACTGCCGACAGATTATTGAGCAAGTAAAGGGGTGTGGACATGATCATTAGATCTGTCATCTGTACGTTTACAATGTGCTTACCTAGTTATATACTGTATTACTAATAACAGTCTACAGCCTGCCAATACCGGTATTCACCCCGTCCCCAGCTTTACGTGCAAGCACCCAGCTATTTGGCTGCGTTATTTTTTCATATCCACCATATATGTGTTTACCCTGAACTTGCTAACTCCGATATTGCCAATATTCGCTTTTTCCCAAGCTCGATATCCAGCCTGTAATATACCCAATATTTGCTTCTTCCCCAACTTGATATCCAGCCTGCAATATACCCAATATTCGCTTCTTCCCCAGCTCGATATCTAGCCTGCGATATACCTAATGTTCGCTTCTTACCCAGCTCGATATCTAGCCTACGATATACCCAATATTCGCTTCTTAATTAGCTCGATATCCAGCCTGTAATATACCCAATATTCGCTTCTTACCTAGCTCAATATTCAGCCTGCAATATACCCAATATTCGCTTTTTACCCAGCTCAGCTGCATATTCAGTGATATCCAGTGGTAGATATGTCAGCTAATTGAGTGATATCCAGCAGTCGCTATGTTAGCTAGTTTACCCAGCACCATATTCAGGAATATCTAGTGGTCACTGTCAGCTAATTCAGTCATATTCAGTAGTTGCTATATCAGCTAATTATATGGCTGCATCATTTTTTCATATCCACCATGCGTGTTTACCCTGAACTCATCACCTCCGATATAGCCAATATTCGCTTCTTCCCCACCTCAATATCCAACCTGCGATATATACAATATTCGCTTCTTTCCAAGCTCGATATCCAGCCTACAATATACCCAATATTCGCTTCTTCTCCAGCTCGATATTCAGCCTGTAATATACCCAATATTCGCTTCTTACCCAGCTCGATATCCAGCCTGCAATATACCCAATATTCGCTTCTTCCCCAGCTCGATATCCAGCCTGCGATATACCCAATATTCACTCTGTCCCCAGCTCAATATTTAGCCTGCAATATACCAAATATTCGCTTCTTCCTAAGCTCGATATTTAGCATGTGATATACCTAATATTCGCTTCTTCACTAGCTCGATATACAGCCTGCGATATACCCAATATTGTCTTTTTCTCTAGCTCGATATATAGCCTGCGATATACCCAATATTCGCCCTGTCCCTAGCTCGATATTCAGCCTACAATATACCAAATATTCGCTTCTTCCCCAGCTCGATATTCAGGATACGATATACCCAATATTCTCTTTTTCCCCAGCTCGATATTCAGCATGCAATATACCCAATATTCACTTCTTCCTCAGCTCGATATCCAACCTACAATATACCCAATATTTGCCCCATCCCCAGCTTGACGTTCAACCACCCAGCCATATGGCTGTGTTATTTTTTCGCATTTACTACACACGTGTTTTTCTGAACTCACTAATATAGAAGTCTTTTTTCCTTTCGCATATACAAGTACCTCCCTTTCTTATCCTTCCTGAATAGAAACCCTTAGGCTAAGGGGGCAAAGGAATAGTGGTAAACAGCAGGCACTACCTACCGAGCAGGCCATAAGCAAGCTCAATGATCAGGGCGGTTTTTTTTTTTCATTTTTTCATTTTTTCCCGTTACTTTATATTTTAGGTTTTTATTTTATTTTATTAACCTTTCCCTGTCGCATTCTATGTTTTTCTCTGTTTTTTTTATTTTTATTTTTATTTTTATTTTTATTTTTGCATTAATATTTTGCTTTGTTTGCTGGTGTGGTGATAATTTCATTTGTATTTATTTTATTAGCACGGTCATTTGTTTTGTATGCAATGAGGATATTTGAATGCAACGTTACATTGAACATATCGTGACATTGATGCATGCGACATTGAATTAGCGTAATCTTGGTGAATAGAGCGGGGCCTTAGTGCACCTTGTGTACGGGATGATCCAACTGCCAATAGGGACTATTTGGCCAAGATGTAATCTTGGCCCATGGGACAGAACATGCCCTCCATCCCTCTAATTCTATATTCCTCTCATATTGGTATTCTTCCTTCCCAAATCATCGGTCCGGGCAGTTGCGTGCTTGCTGCTGCTGCTGCCGGCAGCGTGGGATTTATAAAATTGCTGATTCTCCTGTGTTGTCCTGGGGCCGAACCGCAATCAATACAGGTTGTCCGGCAAGAATTGTAGTTCTTATTGTTGAATCGAGCTGATCAGTCAACTGGAATCGGACGATGACGAAAGGGAGGAAAGAGGTATTTAAGGCACTGGGATTTCCTATGTATATTCTCTTTTACAAGGTAACTGAGGCCAACGCGGAGTTGTCCTGGTGTGGCAACGCCTCGATAGATTTAAAATACTGGTAAGCTGCGAAAGGGCTGCATTCTGCACGTAGTGTATATACCCGTCTTGGCATGAGACTAGTAACGGTGAGGGTATGAGACAAAGAGTTCAACGGATGAGTAAACAGTTCAACGCTCACATAAACACAATCACGTGGCTGCTCTCAAGTCACATGGCCTGCCCGCGCCAAGATTTCGCTAGCGGGGTTGGATTCTACTATATATACTTCTTGAATTAAAAACAAACTTCGTTTCAATTAAAATTGACAACTTCGTTGCCAATTATCATCCTCTTTAGCTAGCAAGAAAGCGAATACATACTATCTACACTCGGAAGAGTGCGCATTGTAGAATATATTTTACACTTATGGGGGATGAGATAGCGATGTCCGACAAATTTTTGCTATCCTTGTGATGATGCCTGGTTGTTTCGTGTGTTGCTGTACTTGCGTTCAGCCTGATTGCTTAGTCAAACTGCTCTTACATAATTTGCCGCAGGAATGTAATAGCAGAGAGTATATATTAGTCTGGTTGGCACAACGACCTCTGATTTATGTAGGTAGAAAGAATTTAAAGTCAAGAACACTCCCTTAGAATACATCGCACAGTCACAAGAACACACAGTTTGAAAGATTACGCCAATCTAAAAACTTTCATTCATGTCGTACAAAAAGACAAAAAGGTTCAAACAACAAACAAACAAATAAACAAACAAACCATCAAACCATCAAGCCATAAAACAAACAAACAAACAAAGCATCAAACCATCAAACCATCAAGCTATCAAACCATCAAACCATCAAACCATCAAACCATCATACCATCAAACCACCAAAATAAAATCCCAGCGCAAAGCCCTTTTTATTCAACTCTCCTTCGAACGATTGGGGACCATTTGGTACTTCGCCGGTCGGAGTTCACCACGGATTCATTGCTTCTGAAATGGAACACGCCCTATTACTGCCCGCCAGAATACCTTTATTCTTCATCTCCATGTACTGCGTATCGGTAAGGGTTGCCCTTGGGTAAACTCTCAAGAGTGTCATATGCTGTCCTTTTGAGAACACGAACTTTGAAGGGCATTGAACTTACATCCTTCCAGGTATGTTCCCTCCCCTTCGGCCCCAGGACCACCTTCTGATTCCTTTTCACCCTCGCCTTGCTTTTGGTACTCACGTTTTCGCTCCTCACTGTGGAGCATTCTCGTAGCTTACTCTTCCCTACTGTCCTCTTCAGGCGCGTGTAGTCTCCGGGGAGCACTATTATCTTTGGAACACGCTGAGGAGCGCCGGGGAGAGGAACATTCCGAGGCCGCATTTTTTGGAGATAACGTGCCGCTTTGGTTTGGCGGATAGCAGCTTTGAGTACTTGCACTCGGGAGGCACGAACAGATGCAAGTGGCCGTGAGGTATTTCCCTTATGCACCATATTGTTTAGCAATTTCGACATACTTTGACTGGAAGTGGGTAAGATAGTATGACTTACGACTGGTTTATTTGCTATTTTATGAACAGGTTGCCCTGTCGGTGGAGAGAATTTACGACTCTCGACAGCTTTTTTTGCCATGAAAGACGCGGATTGACACCTTGGTGAAGAGAATTTATGAGACTCCGCCGAACAATTTGCCACTGCAGTAGATTTGCTGGCAAGTGGAAAGAGTTTCGGAGTTTCCACCGAATAATTCTTTGTCACTACAGGTGTAGATTGGCCAGTCGGTGGAGTGACTTTACGAGGCACAATAGCTTTGTTTGGCATGCCTGATGTAGACTGACCGGTCGGTGGAGAAGGTTTCTGAATTTCCACCGACTTTCTAGTCACTATGGGCGTAGGTTGGCCGGTCTGTGGGGAGACCTTACGAGTCACAACAGCTTTATTTGACACAACCGAACCAGAGTGACTGCAAGGTGGGGACAATTTAGGAGTCTCCACCGGATTGTTTGTATTTGGGCTGGCGGGTGGACAGAGGTCACGAGTCACACCAGATCTGTTTGCCATGATAGACGTAGATTTACGAGTGGGTGGAGAGATCTTTCGAGTGTACACGGAATTGTCTGCCATTAAAGGTGAATATGGCCTAGTTGGAGGGGAGTGTTTACGAGTCATGATAGTCATAGCTGCTGGCCTGGCATTCTCCTTAAGATGGGGTTTCTTTGAGGTGGCAGGTACCGTTTGGTGGGGTGAACCTGAGCTTTGGATGGGGGTTTTCATCCCCCGGATCCTTTCTTGGGTATGAGTTATGTAGGTTTTTGTATCCAGTACCCGGTTTTGTTCGAGGGACTTGTCAAGTTTCTGGCTATTGAACATCACAGCACCAGGGCTTTGGATCCCTTGATCTCCGGTCCTGGCGAGAATAATCTCACCCACATCGGAGGGAGCAACAGAAGATAGAACCTGTCGCTTTGCGTACTGCACTTGGTTCTTGGGGATGGGGATCTTAGATTTCATTCTGCCCGGTACCGTACTGATGAGGGGCTTGTAAGAGGCAGGTCTATGGAGCCCGCACGCAACGGGGATTCTGGATTTGAAGCCAGAAATCGTATTCTGCATCTTGGTAATCGTAGTAGACATGTTGTTTTGATAGGTACAAGGGTTGGTTGCAGGTTTTGTGGAGGTGGGTTCTTTTGCTTGGACGTGTGTGAGGAACAGAATGATGAGGATAACTCTAGAGGTACGGGCTCATAATATGCTGTTTCTGAGAGGCTCTGCAGAGGGGCATTAGTAAGGGACTCTAGTGGGACTGTCGGGCTTGGCTCTGGGACTACTATAGAACAAAGACGGGTAATCACAGTCTTTCGCGTAATTTACCGAATGTGCGTGGTGACTAGTCTGGTTGGCACAACGACCCCTGAAGTCGTTGTGCCAACCAGACTAGACCAGACCCTCCTTCAGAGGTCGTTGTGCCAACCAGATTAATGATATCCTGTCGCTGAGAGGCTCTGCCGAGGGGCATTAATAAGGACTTTAGTGCGAGCGTCGGGCTTGGCTCTGGATGACCGTGGTAGGCTCTACCCGCACATTTTTTTTTTTTTTTGAACTCAGTATCGTACTCGTGTGCACAACCTTAAGGGTCGTGTGACGAGCCACGGGTGATTCTAGGGACAGTCAGGTTAATCTGACGCCCTGAGCTAGATATGTGCAAAGAGCGAAATGTCAAAAGAACGCAAGCAAACTATCAAACAATCCAGTAAATCTTAAATAAGCGCATCACCATCTTTCCTATCGTCTGGCGAGGGGGTGGTAGAGTTAGGCGAAGTACGCCTCTACCAGAAAAAGAATAGAAGTTACAACCTTGTAACTTACCCGCACAAGCATCGAATATATGTGAACTATCGCTGCTCATTCAGCAGCCAGTATATGAGTGAATATGTGAGCGCTCGACAGAGGTGCAAATTCAGACCTTTCGAGCGCTCGATATATGTGTAAATCCTGACTCCTAAATACCTCGCCCAATGAGAGCTCTCATTAGATATGTAATCACACTATCACTGGGTGAATGAAATCTCTGAATTTTGATTCCCCTCACTCTCAACCTCTGCTCCTCACAACCGCAGCGCTATCCTGTTTGGCTCCTAATCCACCTGTGGGTTATCTTCAACTCCCTTACAACTCGCGACTAGACTGCACAAGTGCTTAGTTTTATATTCTTATCCGACCAGGCTATGTTCTCATACCCAGGGATAACTACCGCCCCCAATGCTCACTTGCGAGGCATCTCTTCTGCAAATGTGTATATGGTAAGGAAGCCTCCTCCTGTGACAGATTCCCATGCAGATTGAAGCTCATTTATATAAATATTTTTGCAGTTCCTTGAGTGTAAATCTTATGCCATGAATGTTCTGCTTTCTATTAGCTACTGGGACAATCCACCAGCCTAGGGACCCTTCCTTTACTTCCGCTCAGCCTTATACCCGATATTTCCCACAAACGGCGCCTCCCTAGCCAGAGTATTTCATCTATTCAATCGTTCAATGCTGAGAAAATCGTCGAGATCTCTACCAAAAATAGCAAAGGTCTGTCACTCAAGACCATTTTATGGAGGTTAGTGCTCTTCGTCGGTCCCCCTGATTGTTCCGTTTCACATACTCTCCTTTTGGTGCTGATTTCACATTGATAAATATGCCAAGGTAAATTCCACAGTCTCATTAGCACGGCGATCATGTTCGAAGGTAGTACTGGGTATGCGATAGCGATTCGAACTTTTGGCAAACTGGACACGAATCACCTTCAGAGAGGTGGAAGAGACTAGGTGTTCTTGGAGATTGCGGAAACCAACAAAACGTTATATAAACTTTGAAGATGAAAATATTACTTGGTCGAAGAAGTCTCCAACCAACCTTGAGACCTCTACATTAGGGACCATACAACTTCCTGGATGGAGTGGTAGCAATGGTTGAATACCTCATGGATACTTTAAAACACAAAAGGGGGTACTGATTTTAATTTATTACATCACAGGAACAAAATTGCCGGCTTTTATAATAGTGCATCCGGCTTGGTCATTCTTGCACAGAATCTTATACTCGGATATATACGTTAGTTCGTAAGCAGAAGAGAGGGGGAAAAAAAACTTACCAAGTCATATATGAATAGGAATCATATTGCTCTCCTATTCGTATTTAAGCAAGGAGAAATTACAAGGTACATCCTCCTAGCTGATACCCTATATTATTCACTAATATACTGGTCTAATAACAGGCACGGACAAAGACCTACTTCCAGCAACTCACCATGCTATCATTTTTAGAAAAGCTATTAGATATATCAGAGTACAACAAACCAAATCAAAGTCCAACTGGGAGGGAATCACTAGGTTGGGGTTCTAAAATATGATAGCAAAATCTTCCTACTATACTGGTCAATAGCTCCTGGATTTGAAGTGCATGTTATAAAGTACAAATACTTAATAGGCAACAGAAATAGGCCTGGGCACGAGCCGGCTCGAGCCAGGGGCGGGAAAGTCTCGAGCCCGGGCTCGAGCCCGGAGGTCGTTGCAACCGCGAAATACCGAAGGTACCCGAGGAGTGGAAATCTTCAAAATATGTTGCAGTCCCACCTTTACTCTGTTTGTTTTTTCACCTCAATGACACCTCCGCCGGAGTCCACTACAACCCCTGAGAACTACAGTTATACAGTATCTCGCCCTGGATCTTGTCGGTTTAACAACTATCTCTGCATTATCTCTTCTCTACAGTTGTAGGTTATTTATTAATCGGGAATCTATTCAGGATGAGCCATCGCGTCGCCACATTTATTATGGAAAGTGCAATCGCCGACATTACCGACCACGCCTACCAACACAAGAAGAGAAACACGAATTAACGCGATGGTTGAAACCTACAAATTGCTCGGTTACTACAATATTGCAGTCCTATGTATCGTCTGATTTCGCTGGGTGATATGGGTACAAATGATTTTTTCCTATTGCCATGTCTGTTTATATCCATATCTTTCATATTTCTGCGTCTTTCTTATTTTCCATGGCCTACATAATTAGGTAGCGTATGTAGTTATCTTGCAATTCTCGCGAGCCGGCTCGTGCCCAGGCCTAAACTGTTACAGAAAGACAGGGTAGGACCTAAACGGGGTCAATAGGACCTGATCACAATGAGGAAAGAAATATTAGGGAGGCTAGATGAGCATGCAGATGGTAGAGGGGTGCGAATCTAGTACCAAGTTCCTTATATTGGTAGAAAATAAACTACAGGCAAAAGCGGGCTGTACATATGTATCGAAAGATCAGGGTAATTGCGAACAGGGTACTGAATCATCGACCAATAAGATGCTAAGCACGCAGTTCAGGGTAACTCCAACAGGTGTGACTGCCATGTCTTTGTCAGCATTTTATATGTATCTGAATCTGATCCAAAGGTCTTGAATTAACTTACATCAAGGAGTTTTATACCTGATAGTGGCACTGCACTCGAGTACAAGGAGACAGAGTTTAGAAATAATACTCAGAATTAGCAATCTAACGAGCTGCATATATAAAAACATCCCTACTAACTTCAAAAAACAAATAAAAATTCTTTAGCATCAAACTGCGAATGGAATGCCATCAAAGTAGATGAAAAGCTCGTAGGTGAGCTGGTAAAGTGCATGCTCACGGAACTTGCAGTACAATAAGCAAAGCGAGACGAGACTTCAGGTACAATCAGAAAAAGACCTACTTTTAGATAATACAGATATATAGGGCAGGTTCCAGCATCTAAGAACCGAAAAGCAAGCAAAAAACACTGGGGAGCCAATTCCATTTACTAGACCAATCACTCACGAACTCAGCGAAAGGTCGGACAACAACTGGAGAAGCTACGGACAAGCGGACAGCACCAAGGGATAGCCCTTACTGTCGACAGGAAAATCTACTCAGTCATCGGGGGAACAATCATCGCGAACCTTCCCCCCTCGTTTGAAGCTCTTGAGCTCTTCCTCTCTCTGCTCTTATACAAACCCACCTTGAACAGGTATTGGCTTACGATAGTGTTGAGAGCACTCACACCTCAGAAAATGCCGGACACAGCCTCGGAATCCCCATCCACTTATAATCAATATAATTGCTACAGCAGACATCTAGAGTTGCACCTAGCCCTCTAACGACCAACCCAGAACCCGGCATGGCAAAGGGAAAAGAAAGGTGAACACCATGAAGATGGAAGCACGGAAGACTCGGGAACCTGTCACTGGACACCACAACCCAATCAGGACCTGGCAGGCTCCAGCAAGTCGGAAGTACCACCAGCTCAGCCGATATGCACAGATACCAGTATCATGACCAGCGATATATCGCTAGAGAGACCCGCCTCTCAGTGGTATCACTATTGCTGAGGAGTTAGATTTATTACCTTTAGGGTTTAGCAAAACTCGGTGGAACCTCTATACCAGACCATGACCGAGGTATGTAGAGAAAGGACCGGATTGGCTCTTTCGGAAACCTCCAGCAAAGATTACTTCAGAGCCGACGATAACACATAGCGGAACTCAAATTACAACTCCCCCAATAGCAGCGATACTGGAGAGGAGACAAGCAGCACATCGGCAAGCGCTATCAGCGTAACCAACAACAAGGCAAGGAGAGGGGCGGCAACTCCGGGGTCATCAATGCCAGTACTTCTGATTCTCCCAGATCCCCCAACTAGAGCATAAGTTATAGTCCTGTACGGGGCTCCAACCAGGCACAAGTCAGGGCAGATGGGAGGAGGAATACGTGGGCAGTGCGATCCCTCTGGGGAAGCCCCCCCTGGCCGCGGGTAACTTGCGCGCCGTAAGAGAAGAAAAAGATAAAGGCTGCTGGATACCTATACGCCTAAGGCTAACCAACGACCTAACTACCAACAGGAACTCGATGGCCTGGTGATAAAAAGACCAATGTCCTTTACCTCTTTTAGAGCCTAGTATCGTCGAGTCTTGTTGGAGGCCCTTCGAGGTTGAAATGCACCTGGGATGGTGGTGGAGAGGAGCAATGCGTGGGTCGAGATATGACTGGAACCATCCAACGGGTAGTGGAAGAAGGTACAGAAAAAGGAAACAAAGAGGTGCATCGGCTACCATGTCAACTACTAGTGTAGAAACATTTGAGACTTGTAGGTTATGGGATGAGAGGATGGGAGGTGCTCGTAAGGGAGGCGGATAAGGGCAGGTGTTAGATATTCTACCCGCGTGAATTTGTCGGGTGTTTCTACTTGCATGACTTCTTTGTTGAATTATCTTCCTACCTGTACTTCGCATTTCCACCAGGGTCATTGGATCCTTGAGACTATTCTTTTATCCACCCGGGTTTCCGGGTGGCTCGTCATACGACCCCATACGAGACTAATTGTGACATAAGAAATGTAGTATGGCGGGCACCAGGCGCTCGTAGAAAATCGGAAGCGGATCCAAAACTTTTACCCAAGTCTACTTACAAGAGGCGGCGCCAGCCAGACTGCTTCTTTACGAGGGTCACGAGACTCTCCATGAACTGAAGGCATTCGCGTAAGAGAAGTTTGACTAAGCAACCGGGATTAGGCGAGAAGATTAAAAGCCCCTATCTTTGTTCTCTCGTAGACATCCAGAGCCAAGCCCGACGCTCCCACTAAATTCCCTTAGTAATGCCCTTCCGCAGAGCCTCTCAGCGATAGGATATTATTAGCACGTCCCTCTAGACTTATCCTCATCATTCTGTTCCTCAAATACTCCTGAGCAAAAGAACCCACCTACGCAAAACCTCCAACCAACACTTGCTTCTATCAAACAACCATGTCTACTTCTATCTTGAAGATGCAGAATACGATTACTGCCTTTAAATCCCGAATCCCCGTTGCGTGCGGGCACCATCGGCCATCGTCAACCAAGCCCCTCATCAGTGCAGCACTGAGGGAGCTGCCTGGGGGAATGAAATCCAGGATCCCCGTGCTGAAGAACCCAAAGCGACAGACTTCGTCCTCTGTGCAAAACCGGACACTGGATACTGAGTCCCAGGCAGCTCTTCTCCGGGAAGGGATCACGAGAATAAAACCTTCCATCGAATGCTCACTTTTGTGCTATAAAACAGTAGCTTCCCTCACAAAGAAACCTCTTTTGAAAGTGAATTCCAGGCCTGAAACTAGCACTGTCGTGAATCGTAAACTGTCTCCACCGGCTGGCCAAGCTACGCCTGCAATGGCAGCCAGTTCGGTGGAAACTCGGAAATCTTCTTCATCGATGTCTGTCATATCAAACAAAGCTGTTGTGGTTCGCAAACCCTCTCCATCGACTGGTCCATCTACGACCATGTTAAACAATTCTCGTAAATCCTCTCCACCCACTACTCAATCGACGACCGTCATGGCAAACAAATCTGTCGTGGATCGTAAACGCTGTCCTCTGAGCAGTGGATCTGCCTTGGCCACGTCAAACAAATCTGCCGTTACTCGTGAACTCACTCTACCAACTGGCCACGCTACGCCTGTGATGAGAGACAATGTGGTGGAGATTCGAAAATTCTCTCCGACTCGTAAGCCAGCGACTGTCATATCGAACAAAGCTGTCATGACTGGTAAAATCTCTCTACCGACCGGTCAATCTGCGTCCGTCACGGCATACAAACCGGTCATTACTCGTAAACTCTGTCCACCGACCGGTGAACCTGTTCCTACAACGGCAAATAAAATCGTCGGGACTCGTCAATCTATGCCTATAATGGCAAATAAACCAGTCGTGAGTCGTAATATGTCACCAACGTCTAGTCAAAGAACGTTGACATTACTAAATAGAAAGATGGGACGTAAGGCAAATATCCCACGGCCACCTGTTTCCTCGTCCAGAGTCCAACTAAAACCAGCCGTCCGCCAAACAAAAGCCGCACGTTATCTCCAAAGAATGCGGCCTCGCAACGTTCCTCTTCCTGGCGCTCCCCAGCGTGCTCCAAAGAGAACAGTACTCCCCGGAGATTACACACGCCTCAAGAGGAAAGTAGGAAAAAGCAAGCTGGGAGGGGGTTCAACGGTAAAGAGCTTAAAGGTGAGCACTAAACCCAAGGCTGGGGTAAAAAGAACTCCGAAGTCGGTCCTGGGGCCACAAGGAAGGGTGAGAACATGGAATGATGTAAGTACAATGCCCTTAAAGATCCGGGTAATCAAAAAGACAGCATATGACACTCTTGATAGTTTTCCAAGGGCCAAACCTTACCGATATGCCGTCCATGCAGATGAGTAGGTAGGCTAGTCTAGTGGGCACGAATAAAGAGTGTTTTTTCAAAGAAGCAACCCCGATTGTTTCGAAGCTGAATTGTGTTGGAAAAAGGGGCTTGGACTAGCTTTTATGAGGATTGTTTGTTTGTTTGACCTTTTTTGTCTTTTGTGTAAGGAGCATGAAACTTTTGGTTGGCACAGCAGTACGCTCTTTTGACCACACGGTTTGACCGAGACCGTGCCATGCATTGTAAGCTTGTATGTCTTTGATAGCGGCCATGCCAGCGGTCAGGAGACTTCAATTTTTCCTTCTCTTCTGATATTCTAGTCTGCTACTGTACCCCTACTACTCCGGGACTCATTACAGCATAGCCTCAGAGTCTGGGCACGAGAACACATAGCCTCACTTGTATGTGTCATGCTATATAAGTCATAAAATACTGTCGAGTAGGAGTGTGAGCAATAGTTCCACCGGTTATTGTAAGGTTGTAGTAGTGGGCGGCAACTGAGTGTTTTGAGAGCTCTCCCCCAAGGTCGAGTGTATATTAAAGAGTTCCCCTTTTGAATCTTCGTGATACCATGATAATGCTTTTGGTGTGTGCTCGACAACTAAACTAGAAGGTTTCTAGAAGATGGGATATCATCAGCGCCTCCCTCCAGACTTATCCTCATCATTCTGTTCCTTAATCACCTCAAGCAAAAGAACCCACCTACATAAAACCTGTAACCAACACTTTTTTTCCATCAAAACTACCATGTCTACTCCTGTTGTCAAGAGGCAGAATACGATTTCTGGCTTTAAATCCAGAATCCCCGTTGCGTGCGGGCTCCATGGACCAGCTTCTAACAAGCCCTTCATCAGTGCAGCACTAGGGGAACTGACTGGGGGAACGAAATCCAAGATCCCTGTCCCGAAGAACCAAATGAAGAACACAAAGCGACAGACTCTGTCGTCGGTAGCTCACTCAAATGCGGGTCAGATTATTCTCACCGGGACGGGGGATCCTGAGATCCAAACCCATGGTACCACTGTTTTTGACAGCAAGATACCTCACTATTCTATCAAACAAAGCCGGGCGTTGAATACAGAGTCCCAAACAGCTCTTCTCGAAGACAGGATCAAAGGAATAAAAACATCTATCCAAAGCTCACCCTTATTCTACAAAACAACAGTTTCCAACACAATGAAACCTCATTTGAACGAGGATGCCAGGCCAACTAGAGTTATTGTTACTAGTAAACTCTCGCTGCCAACTAGGCAATTTACGCATGTCATGGCAGACAATACAGTACAGACTCGGAAAATCCTTTTACCGGCTGGTCAATCCCCATCTGTAATTTCAAACAATTCTCTAGTAACTCGAAAACCCTCTCCACCGACTGGCCAATCTACGCCGATAATGTGAGACAATTCGGTGGAGACTCGG